>CANQJN010000043.1:672500-1912500 GCA_947623535.1 Coelioxys conoideus
TGATTACGATGACGGTTATGATGATGATTATGATGACGATTATGATGACGATTATGATGATGATTACGATGACGGTTATGATGATGATTATGATGATGATTATGATGATGATTATGATGACGATTATGATGACTATAATGATGACGATTATGATGATGATTATGATGACTATTATGATGATGACTATGATGATGATTATGATGACGATTATGATGATGATTATGCTCATGATAATGATGATGATTTTGATGATGATTATGATGATGATTATGATGATGATTATGATGATGACTATAATGATGATTATGATGATGACTATGATGATGATTATCATGATGATTATGCTCATGATTATGATGATGAATTATAACGATGATTATGATGATTATTATGATGATGATTATGATGATGATTACGATGACGGTTATGATGATGATTATGATGATGATTATGATGATGATCATGATGATGATTATGATGATGATTATGATGATGATCATGATGATGATTATGATGACTATAATGATGACGATTATGATGACTATTATGATGATTATGATGACGATTATGATGATGACCATGAAGACGATTATGATGATGATTATGATGATGATTATGATGATGATTATGATGATGATTTTGATGATGATTATGATGATGATTATGATGATGATTATGATGATGATTATGCTCATGATTATGATGATGATTATGATGATGATCATGATGATGATTATGATGATGATTATGATGATGATTACGATGACGGTTATGATGATGATTATGGTGATGATTATGATGATGATTATGATGACGATTATGATGACGATTATGATGATCATCATGCTGATGATTATGATGACTATAATGATGACGATTATGATGACTATTATGATGATGACTATGATGATGACTATGATGACGATTATGATGACGATTATGATGACTATAATGATGACGATTATGATGATGATTATGATGACTATGATGATGATTACGATGACGGTTATGATGATGATTATGATGATGACTATGATGATGATTATGATGACGATTATGATGACTATAATGATGATGATTATGATGATGATTATGACGATGATTATGATGATGATTATGATGATGATTATGATGATGATTATGATGATGATTATGATGATGATTACGATGACGGTTGTGATGATGATTATGATGATGATTATGATGATGATTATGATGACGATTATGTTGACGATTATGATGATGATTGTGATGATGATTATGATGATGATCATGCTGATGATTATGATGACTATAATGATGACGATTATGATGACTATTATGATGATGACTATGATGATGATTATGATGACGATTATGATGACTATAATGATGACGATTATGATGATGATTATGATGACTATTATGATGATGGCTATCATGATGATTATGATGACGATTATGATGATGATTATGCTCCTGATAATGATGATGATTTTGATGATGATTATGATGATGATTATGATGATGATGATGATTATGATGAATATTATGATAATGATTATGATGACTATAATGATGACGAGTATGATGATGACCATGAAGACGATTATGATGATGATTATGATGATGATTATGATGATGATTATGATGACGATTATGATGATGATTATGATGATAATTTTGATGATGATTATGATGATGATTATGATGATGATTATGATGATGATTATGATGATGATTATGCTCATGATTATGATGATGATTCTGATGATGATTATGATGATGATTATGATGACGATTATGATGATGATTCTGATGATGATTACGATGACGGTTATGATGATGATTATGATGACGATTATGATGACGATTATGATGATGATTACGATGACGGTTATGATGATGATTATGATGATGATTATGATGATGATTATGATGACGATTATGATGACGGTTATGATGATGATTTTGATGATGATTATGATGATGATCATGCTGATGATTATGACGACTATAATGATGACGATTATGATGACTATTATGATGATGACTATGATGATGATTACGATGACGATTATGATGACTATAATGATGACGATTATGATGATGATTATGATGACTATTATGATGATGACTATGATGATGATTATGATGACGATTATGATGATGATTATGCTCATGATAATGATGATGATTTTGATGATGATTATGATGATGATTATGATGATGATTATGATGATGACTATAATGATGATTATGATGATGACTATGATGATGATTATCATGATGATTATGCTCATGATTATGATGATGATTCTGATGATGATTACGGTGACGGTTATGATGATGATTATGATGATGATTATGATGATGAATTATAACGATGATTATGATGATGATTATGATGATGATTATGATGATGATTATGATGATGATTATGATGATGATTATGATGACGATTATGATGATGATTCTGATGATGATTGTGATGATGATTATGATGACGATTGTAATGATGATTATGCTCATGATTATGATGATGATCTTGATGATGATTATGATGATGATTATGATGATGATTATGATGATGATTATGATGATGATTATGATGACTATAATGATGACGATTATGATGACTATTATGATGACTAGAATGATGACGATTATGATGACTATTATGATGATTATGATGACGATTATGATGATGATCATGATGATGATTATGATGATGATGATGATTATGATGAATATTATGATAATGATTATGATGACTATAATGATGACGATTATGATGATGACCATGAAGACGATTATGATGATGATTATGATGACGATTGTGATGATGATTATGATGATAATTTTGATGATGATTATGATGATGATTATGATGATGATTATGATGATGATTATGATGATGATTATGATGATGATTATGATGACGATTATGATGATGATTCTGATGATGATTATGATGATGATTATGATGACGATTATGATGATGATTCTGATGATGATTATGCTCATGATTATGATGATGATTCTGATGATGATTATGATGATGATTATGATGACGATTATGATGATGATTCTGATGATGATTACGATGACGGTTATGATGATGATTATGATGACGATTATGATGACGATTATGATGATGATTACGATGACGGTTATGATGATGATTATGATGATGATTATGATGATGATTATGATGACGATTATGATGACGATTATGATGATGATTTTGATGATGATTATGATGATGATCATGCTGATGATTATGATGACTATAATGATGACGATTATGAAGACTATTATGATGATGACTATGATGATGATTACGATGACGATTATGATGACTATAATGATGACGATTATGATGATGATTATGATGACTATTATGATGATGACTATGATGATGATTATGATGACGATTATGATGATGATTATGCTCATGATAATGATGATGATTTTGATGATGATTATGATGATGATCATGCTGATGATTATGATGACTATAATGATGACGATTATGATGACTATTATAATGATGACTATGATGATGATTACGATGACGATTATGATGACTATAATGATGACGATTATGATGATGATTATGATGACTATTATGATGATGACTATGATGATGATTATGATGACGATTATGATGATGATTATGCTCATGATAATGATGATGATTTTGATGATGATTATGATGATGATTATGATGATGATTATGATGATGACTATAATGATGATTATGATGATGACTATGATGATGATTATCATGATGATTATGCTCATGATTATGATGATGAATTATAACGATGATTATGATGATGATTATGATGATGATTATGATGATGATTACGATGACGGTTATGATGATGATTATGATGATGATTATGATGATGATTATGATGATGATTATGATGACGATTATGATGATGATTATGATGATGATTATGATGATGATTATGATGATGATTACGATGACGGTTATGATGATGATTATGATGACGATTATGATGATGATCATGATGATGATTATGATGATGATTATGATGATGATCATGATGATGATTATAATGACTATAATAATGACGATTATGATGACTATTATGATGACTATAATGATGACGATTATGATGACTATTATGATGATTATGATGACGATTATGATGATGACCATGAAGACGGCTATGATGATGATTATGATGATGATTATGATGATGATTATGATGATGATTATGATGATGATTATGATGATGATTATGATGATGATTATGATGATGATTATGATGATGATTACGATGACGGTTATGATGATGATTATGATGATGATTATGATGATGATCATGATGATGATTATGATGATGATTATGATGATGATCATGATGATGATTATAATGACTATAATAATGACGATTATGATGACTATTATGATGACTATAATGATGACGATTATGATGACTATTATGATGATTATGATGATGATTATGATGATGATTATGATGACGATTATGATGACTATTATGATGATGACTATCATGATGATTATGATGACGATTATGATGATGATTATGCTCATGATTATGATGATGATTTTGATGATGATTATGATGATGATTATGATGATAATTATGATGATGATTATGATGACGATTATGATGATGATTCTGATGATGATTATGATGATGATTATGATGACGCTTGTGATGATGATTATGCTCATGATTATGATGATGATCTTGATGATGATTATGATGATGATTATGACGATGATTATGATGATGATTATGATGATGATTATGATGATGATTATGATGATGATTATGATGATGATTACGATGACGGTTATGATGATGATTATGATGATGATTATGATGATGATTATGATGATGATTATGATGACGATTATGATGACGATTATGATGATGATTGTGATGATGATTATGATGATGATCATGCTGATGATTATGATGACTATAATGATGACGATTATGATGACTATTATGATGATGACTATGATGATGATTATGATGACGATTATGATGACTATAATGATGAGGATTATGATGACTATAATGATGACGATTATGATGATGATTATGATGACTATTATGATGATGACTATCATGATGATTATGATGACGATTATGATGATGATTATGCTCATGATAATGATGATGATTTTGATGATGATTATGATGATGATTATGATGATGATTATGATGATGATTATGATGATGATTATGATGATGATTACGATGACGGTTATGATGATGATTATGATGATGATTATGATGATGATCATGATGATGATTATGATGATGATTATGATGATGATCATGATGATGATTATGATGACTATAATGATGACGATTATGATGACTATTATGATGACTAGAATGGTGACGATTATGATGACTATTATGATGATTATGATGACGATTATGATGATGATCATGATGATGATTATGTTGAATATTATGATAATGATTATGATGACTATAATGATGACGATTATGATGATGACCATGAAGACGATTATGATGATGATTATGATGACGATTGTGATGATGATTACGATGATAATTTTGATGATGATTATGATGATGATTATGATGATGATTATGATGATGATTATGATGATGATTATGATGATGATTATGATGACGATTATGATGATGATTATGATGATAATTTTGATGATGATTATGATGATGATTATGATGATGATTATGATGATGATTATGATGATGATTATGCTCATGATTATGATGATGATTCTGATGATGATTATGATGATGATTATGATGACGATTATGATGATGATTCTGATGATGATTACGATGACGGTTATGATGATGATTATGATGACGATTATGATGACGATTATGATGATGATTACGATGACGGTTATGATGATGATTATGATGTTGATTATGATGATGATTATGATGACGATTATGATGACGATTATGATGATGATTTTGATGATGATTATGATGATGATCATGCTGATGATTATGATGACTATAATGATGACGATTATGATGACTATTACGATGATTATGATGACGAATATGACGATGACCATGAAGACGATTATGATGATGATTATGATGATGATTATGATGATGATTATGATGATGATTATGATGATGATTATGATGATGATTATGATGATGATTATGATGATGATTATGATGATGATTATGATGATAAATATGATGATGATTATGATGATGATTACGATGACGGTTATGATGATGATTATGATGATGATTATGATGATGACTATAATGATGATTATGATGATGACTATGATGATGATTATCATGATGATTATGCTCATGATTATGTCGATGAATTATAACGATGATTATGATGATGATTATGATGATGATTATGATGATGATTACGATGACGGTTATGATGATGATTATGATGATGATTACGATGATGATCATGATGTTGATTATGATGACTATAATGATGACGATTATGATGACTATTATGATGATTATGATGATGATTATGATGATGATTATGATGACGATTATGATGACTATTATGATGATGACTATCATGATGATTATGATGACGATTATGATGATGATTATGCTCATGATTATGATGATGATTTTGATGATGATTATGATGATGATTATGATGATAATTATGATGATGATTATGATGACGATTATGATGATGATTCTGATGATGATTATGATGATGATTATGATGACGCTTGTGATGATGATTATGCTCATGATTATGATGATGATCTTGATGATGATTATGATGATGATTATGACGATGACTATTATGATGATTATGATGACGATTATGATGATGATCATGATGATGATTATGTTGAATATTATGATAATGATTATGATGACTATAATGATGACGATTATGATGATGACCATGAAGACGATTATGATGATGATTATGATGACGATTGTGATGATGATTATGATGATAATTTTGATGATGATTATGATGATGATTATGATGATGATTATGATGATGATTATGATGATGATTATGATGATGATTATGATGACGATTATGATGATGATTATGATGATGATTATGATGATGATTATGATGACGCTTGTGATGATGATTATGCTCATGATTATGATGATGATCTTGATGACGATTATGATGATGATTATGATGATAATTTTGATGATGATTATGATGATGATTATGATGATGATTATGATGATGATTATGATGATGATTATGCTCATGATTATGATGATGATTCTGATGATGATTATGATGATGATTATGATGACGATTATGATGATGATTCTGATGATGATTACGATGACGGTTATGATGATGATTATGATGACGATTATGATGACGATTATGATGATGATTACGATGACGGTTATGATGATGATTATGATGTTGATTATGATGATGATTATGATGACGATTATGATGACGATTATGATGATGATTTTGATGATGATTATGATGATGATCATGCTGATGATTATGATGACTATAATGATGACGATTATGATGACTATTACGATGATTATGATGACGAATATGACGATGACCATGAAGACGATTATGATGATGATTATGATGATGATTATGATGATGATTATGATGATGATTATGATGATGATTATGATGATGATTATGATGATGATTATGATGATGATTATGATGATGATTATGATGATAAATATGATGATGATTATGATGATGATTACGATGACGGTTATGATGATGATTATGATGATGATTATGATGATGACTATAATGATGATTATGATGATGACTATGATGATGATTATCATGATGATTATGCTCATGATTATGTCGATGAATTATAACGATGATTATGATGATGATTATGATGATGATTATGATGATGATTACGATGACGGTTATGATGATGATTATGATGATGATTACGATGATGATCATGATGTTGATTATGATGACTATAATGATGACGATTATGATGACTATTATGATGATTATGATGATGATTATGATGATGATTATGATGACGATTATGATGACTATTATGATGATGACTATCATGATGATTATGATGACGATTATGATGATGATTATGCTCATGATTATGATGATGATTTTGATGATGATTATGATGATGATTATGATGATAATTATGATGATGATTATGATGACGATTATGATGATGATTCTGATGATGATTATGATGATGATTATGATGACGCTTGTGATGATGATTATGCTCATGATTATGATGATGATCTTGATGATGATTATGATGATGATTATGACGATGATTATGATGATGATTATGATGATGATTATGATGATGATTATGATGATGATTATGATGATGATTACGATGACGGTTATGATGATGATTATGATGATGATTATGATGATGATTATGATGATGATTATGATGACGATTATGATGACGATTATGATGATGATTGTGATGATGATTATGATGATGATCATGCTGATGATTATGATGACTATAATGATGACGATTATGATGACTATTATGATGATGACTATGATGATGATTATGATGACGATTATGATGACTATAATGATGAGGATTATGATGACTATAATGATGACGATTATGATGATGATTATGATGACTATTATGATGATGACTATCATGATGATTATGATGACGATTATGATGATGATTATGCTCATGATAATGATGATGATTTTGATGATGATTATGATGATGATTATGATGATGATTATGATGATGATTATGATGATGATTATGATGATGATTACGATGACGGTTATGATGATGATTATGATGATGATTATGATGATGATCATGATGATGATTATGATGATGATTATGATGATGATCATGATGATGATTATGATGACTATAATGATGACGATTATGATGACTATTATGATGACTAGAATGATGACGATTATGATGACTATTATGATGATTATGATGACGATTATGATGATGATCATGATGATGATTATGATGATGATGATGATTATGATGAATATTATGATAATGATTATGATGACTATAATGATGACGATTATGATGATGACCATGAAGACGATTATAATGATGATTGTGATGATGATTATGATGATAATTTTGATGATGATTATGATGATGATTATGATGATGATTATGATGATGATTATGATGATGATTATGATGATGATTATGATGACGATTATGATGATGATTATGATGATAATTTTGATGATGATTATGATGATGATTATGATGATGATTATGATGATGATTATGATGATGATTATGCTCATGATTATGATGATGATTCTGATGATGATTATGATGATGATTATGATGACGATTATGATGATGATTCTGATGATGATTACGATGACGGTTATGATGATGATTATGATGACGATTATGATGACGATTATGATGATGATTACGATGACGGTTATGATGATGATTATGATGATGATTATGATGATGATTATGATGACGATTATGATGACGATTATGATGATGATTTTGATGATGATTATGATGATGATCATGCTGATGATTATGATGACTATAATGATGACGATTATGATGACTATGATGATGATTACGATGACGATTATGATGACTATAATGATGACGATTATGATGATGATTATGATGACTATTATGATGATGACTATGATGATGATTATGATGACGATTATGATGATGATTATGCTCATGATAATGATGATGATTTTGATGATGATTATGATGATGATTATGATGATGATTATGATGATGATTATGATGATGATTATGATGATGATTACGATGACGGTTATGATGATGATTATGATGATGATTATGATGATGGTCATGATGATGATTATGATGATGATTATGATGATGATCATGATGATGATTATGATGACTATAATGATGACGATTATGATGACTATTATGATGACTATAATGATGACGATTATGATGACTATTATGATGATTATGATGACGATTATGATGATGACCATGAAGACGACTATGATGATGATTATGATGATGATTATGATGATGATTATGATGATGACTATGATGATGATTATGATGATGATTATGATGATGATTACGATACGGTTATGATGATGATTATGATGATGATTATGATGATGATTATGATGACGATTATGATGATGATTATGATGATAATTTTGATGATGATTATGATGATGATTATGATGATAATTTTGATGATGATTATGATGATGATTATGATGACGATTATGATGATGATTATGATGATGATTTTGATGATGATTATGATCATGATTATGATGATGATTATAATGATGATTATGATGATGATCATGATGATGATTATGATGATGATTATGATGAAG
The DNA here is from genome assembly GCA_947623535.1 of Coelioxys conoideus. Lineage (NCBI taxonomy): Eukaryota > Metazoa > Arthropoda > Insecta > Hymenoptera > Megachilidae > Coelioxys > Coelioxys conoideus. The sequence continues at coordinate 682,878 of CANQJN010000043.1, forward strand.
ATCATGATGATGATTATGATGACTATTATGATGACGATTATGGTGACTATTACGATGATTATGATGACGAATATGATGATGACCATGAAGACGATTATGATGATGATTATGATGATGATTATGATGATGATTATGATGATGATTATGATGATGATTATGATGATGATTATGATGATGATTATGATGATGATTATGATGATGATTATGATGATGATTATGATGATAAATATGATGATGATTATGATGATGATTACGATGACGGTTATGATGATGATTATGATGATGATTATGATGACGATTATGATGATGATTATGATGATAATTTTGATGATGATTATGATGACGATTATGATGATGATTATGATGATGATTATGATGATGACTATAATGATGATTATGATGATGACTATGATGATGATTATCATGATGATTATGCTCATGATTATGTCGATGAATTATAACGATGATTATGATGATGATTATGATGATGATTATGATGATGATTACGATGACGGTTATGATGATGATTATGATGATGATTACGATGATGATTACGATGATGATCATGATGTTGATTATGATGACTATAATGATGACGATTATGATGACTATTATGATGATTATGATGATGATTATGATGATGATTATGATGACGATTATGATGACTATAATGATGACGATTATGATGATGATTATGATGACTATTATGATGATGACTATGATGATGATTATGATGACGATTATGATGATGATTATGCTCATGATTATGATGATGATTTTGATGATGATTATGATGATGATTATGATGATAATTATGATGATGATTATGATGACGATTATGATGATGATTCTGATGATGATTATGATGATGATTATGATGACGCTTGTGATGATGATTATGCTCATGATTATGATGATGATCTTGATGATGATTATGATGATGATTATGACGATGATTATGATGATGATTATGATGATGATTATGATGATGATTATGATGATGATTATGATGATGATTACGATGACGGTTATGATGATGATTATGATGATGACTATGATGATGATTATGATGACGATTATGATGACGATTATGATGATGATTGTGATGATGATTATGATGATGATCATGCTGATGATTATGATGACTATAATGATGACGATTATGATGACTATTATGATGATGACTATGATGATGATTATGATGACGATTATGATGACTATAATGATGACGATTATGATGACTATAATGATGACGATTATGATGATGATTATGATGACTATTATGATGATGACTATCATGATGATTATGATGACGATTATGATGATGATTATGCTCATGATAATGATGATGATTTTGATGATGATTATGATGATGATTATGATGATGATTATGATGATGATTATGATGATGATTACGATGACGGTTATGATGATGATTATGATGATGATTATGATGATGATCATGATGATGATTATGATGATGATTATGATGATGATCATGATGATGATTATGATAACTATAATGATGACGATTATGATGACTATTATGATGATGACTATGATGATGATTATAATGACGATTATGATGACTATAATGATGACGATTATGATGACGATTATGATGACGATTATGATGACTATTATGATGATGATTATGATGACGATTATGTTGATGATTATGCTCATGATTATGATGATGATTCTGATGATGATTATGATGATGATCATGATGATGATTATGATGACTATAATGATGACGATTATGATGACTATTATGATGATTATGATGACGATTATGATGATGACCATGAAGACGATTATGATGATGATTATGATGATGATTATGATGATGATTATGATGATGATTATGATGATGATTTTGATGATGATTATGATGATGATTATGATGATGATTATGATGATGATTATGCTCATGATTATGATGATGATTATGATGATGATCATGATGATGATTATGATGATGATTATGATGATGATTACGATGACGGTTATGATGATGATTATGGTGATGATTATGATGATGATTATGATGACGATTATGATGACGATTATGATGATCATCATGCTGATGATTATGATGACAATAATGATGACGATTATGATGACTATTATGATGATGACTATGATGATGACTATGATGACGATTATGATGACGATTATGATGACTATAATGATGACGATTATGATGATGATTATGATGACTATTATGATGATGACTATGATGATGATTACGATGACGGTTATGATGATGATTATGATGATGACTATGATGATGATTATGATGACGATTATGATGACTATAATGATGACGATTATGATGACGATTATGATGACTATTATGATGATGATTATGATGACGATTATGATGATGACTATGCTCATGATTATGATGATGATTCTGATGATGATTATGATGATGACTATAATGATTATTATGATGATGACTATGATGATGATTATCATGATGATTATGCTCATGATTATGATGATGAATTATAACGATGATTATGATGATGATTATGATGATGATTATGATGATGATCATGATGTTGATTATGATGACTATAATGATGACGATTATGATGACTATTATGATGATTATGATGATGCTTATGATGATGATTATGATGACGATTATGATGACTATAATGATGACGATTATGATGATGATTACGATGACTAATATGATGATGACTATGATGATGATTATGATGACGATTATGATGATGATTATGCTCATGATAATGATGATGATTTTGATGATGATTATGATGATGATTATGATGATGATTATGATGATGATTATGATGATGATTATGATGATGATTACGATGACGGTTATGATGATGATTATGATGATGATTATGATGATGATCATGATGATGATTATGATGATGATTATGATGATGATCATGATGATGATTATGATGACTATAATAATGACGATTATGATGACTATTATGATGACGATTATGATGACTATTACGATGATTATGATGACGAATATGACGATGACCATGAAGACGATTATGATGATAATTATGATGATAATTATGATGATGATTATGATGATGATTATGATGACGCTTGTGATGATGATTATGCTCATGATAATGATGATGATTTTGATGATGATCATGATGATGATTATGATGACTATAATGATGACGATTATGATGACTATTATGATGACTAGAATGATGACGATTATGATGACTATTATGATGATTATGATGACGATTATGATGATGATCATGATGATGATTATGATGATGATGATGATTATGATGAATATTATGATAATGATTATGATGACTATAATGATGACGATTATGATGATGACCATGAAGACGATTATGATGATGATTATGATGACGATTGTGATGATGATTATGATGATAATTTTGATGATGATTATGATGATGATTATGATGATGATTATGATGATGATTATGATGATGATTATGATGATGATTATGATGACGATTATGATGATGATTATGATGATAATTTTGATGATGATTATGATGATGATTATGATGATGATTATGATGACGATTATGATGATGATTACGATGACGGTTATGATGATGATTATGATGATGATTATGATGATGATTATGATGATGATTATGATGACGATTATGATGATGATTCTGATGATGATTACGATGACGGTTATGATGATGATTATGATGACGATTATGATGACGATTATGATGATGATTACGATGACGGTTATGATGATGATTATGATGATGATTATGATGATGATTATGATGACGATTATGATGACGATTATGATGATGATTTTGATGATGATTATGATGATGATCATGCTGATGATTATGATGACTATAATGATGACGATTATGATGACTATTATGATGATGACTATGATGATGATTACGATGACGATTATGATGACTATAATGATGACGATTACGATGATGATTATGATGACTATTATGATGATGACTATGATGATGATTATGATGACGATTATGATGATGATTATGCTCATGATAATGATGATGATTTTGATGATGATTATGATGATGATTATGATGATGATTACGATGATGATTATGATGATGATTATGATGATGATTACGATGACGGTTATGATGATGATTATGATGATGATTATGATGATGGTCTTGATGATGATTATGATGATGATTATGATGATGATCATGATGATGATTATGATGACTATAATGATGACGATTATGATGACTATTATGATGACTATAATGATGACGATTATGATGACTATTATGATGATTATGATGACGATTATGATGATGACCATGAAGACGACTATGATGATGATTATGATGATGATTATGATGATGATTATGATGATGACTATGATGATGATTATGATGATGATTATGATGATGATTACGATACGGTTATGATGATGATTATGATGATGATTATGATGATGATTATGATGACGATTATGATGATGATTATGATGATAAATTTGATGATGATTATGATGATGATTATGATGATAATTTTGATGATGATTATGATGATGATTATGATGACGATTATGATGATGATTATGATGATGATTTTGATGATGATTATGATCATGATTATGATGATGATTATAATGATGATTATGATGATGATCATGATGATGATTATGATGATGATTATGATGAAGATCATGATGATGATTATGATGACTATAATGATGACGATTATGGTGACTATTACGATGATTATGATGACGAATATGATGATGACCATGAAGACGATTATGATGATGATTATGATGATGATTATGATGATGATTATGATGATGATTATGATGATGATTATGATGATGATTATGATGATGATTATGATGATGATTATGATGATGATTACGATGACGGTTATGATGATGATTATGATGATGATTATGATGACGATTATGATGATGATTATGATGATAATTTTGATGATGATTATGATGACGATTATGATGATGATTATGATGATGATTATGATGATGACTATAATGATGATTATGATGATGACTATGATGATGATTATCATGATGATTATGCTCATGATTATGTCGATGAATTATAACGATGATTATGATGATGATTATGATGATGATTATGATGATGATTACGATGACGGTTATGATGATGATTATGATGATGATTACGATGATGATTACGATGATGATCATGATGTTGATTATGATGACTATAATGATGACGATTATGATGACTATTATGATGATTATGATGATGATTATGATGATGATTACGATGACGGTTATGATGACGAATATGATGATGACCATGAAGACGATTATGATGATGATTATGATGATGATTATGATGATGATTATGATGATGATTATGATGATGATTACGATGACGGTTATGATGATGATTATGATGATGATTATGATGATGATCATGATGATGATTATGATGATGATTATGATGATGATCATGATGATGATTATGATGACTATAATGATCACGATTATGATGACTATTATGATGACTAGACTGATGACGATTATGATGACTATTATGATGATTATGATGACGATTATGATGATGATCATGATGATGATTATGATGATGATGATGATTATGATGAATATTATGATAATGATTATGATGACTATAATGATGACGATTATGATGATGACCATGAAGACGATTATGATGATGATTATGATGACGATTGTGATGATGATTATGATGATAATTTTGATGATGATTATGATGATGATTATGATGATGATTATGATGACTATTATGATGATGACTATCATGATGATTATGATGACGATTATGATGATGATTATGCTCATGATAATGATGATGATTTTGATGATGATTATGATGATGATTATGATGATGATTATGATGATGATTATGATGATGATTACGATGACGGTTATGATGATGATTATGATGATGATTATGATGATGATCATGATGATGATTATGATGATGATTATGATGATGATCATGATGATGACTATAATGATGATTATGATGATGACTATGATGATGATTATCATGATGATTATGCTCATGATTATGTCGATGAATTATAACGATGATTATGATGATGATTATGATGATGATTATGATGATGATTACGATGACGGTTATGATGATGATTATGATGATGATTACGATGATGATTACGATGATGATCATGATGTTGATTATGATGACTATAATGATGACGATTATGATGACTATTATGATGATTATGATGATGATTATGATGATGATTACGATGACGGTTATGATGACGAATATGATGATGACCATGAAGACGATTATGATGATGATTATGATGATGATTATGATGATGATTATGATGATGATTATGATGATGATTACGATGACGGTTATGATGATGATTATGATGATGATTATGATGATGATCATGATGATGATTATGATGATGATTATGATGATGATCATGATGATGATTATGATGACTATAATGATCACGATTATGATGACTATTATGATGACTAGACTGATGACGATTATGATGACTATTATGATGATTATGATGACGATTATGATGATGATCATGATGATGATTATGATGATGATGATGATTATGATGAATATTATGATAATGATTATGATGACTATAATGATGACGATTATGATGATGACCATGAAGACGATTATGATGATGATTATGATGACGATTGTGATGATGATTATGATGATAATTTTGATGATGATTATGATGATGATTATGATGATGATTATGATGACTATTATGATGATGACTATCATGATGATTATGATGACGATTATGATGATGATTATGCTCATGATAATGATGATGATTTTGATGATGATTATGATGATGATTATGATGATGATTATGATGATGATTATGATGATGATTACGATGACGGTTATGATGATGATTATGATGATGATTATGATGATGATCATGATGATGATTATGATGATGATTATGATGATGATCATGATGATGATTATGATAACTATAATGATGACGATTATGATGACTATTATGATGATGACTATGATGATGATTATGATGACGATTATGATGACTATAATGACGACGATTATGATGACGATTATGATGACGATTATGATGACTATTATGATGATGATTATGATGACGATTATGATGATGATTATGCTCATGATTATGATGATGACTATAATGATGATTATGATGATGACTATGATGATGATTATCATGATGATTATGCTCATGATTATGATGATGAATTATAACGATGATTATGATGATGATTATGATGATGATTATGATGATGATTACGATGACGGTTATGATGATGATTATGATGATGATGATGATGATGATTTTGATGATGATAATGATGATGATTACGATGACGGTTATGATGATGATTATGATGATGATTACGATGATGATCATGATGATGATTATGATGATGATTATGATGATGATCATGATGTTGATTATGATGACTATAATGATGACGATTATGATGACTATTATGATGATTATGATGACGATTATGATGATGACCATGAAGACGATTATGATGATGATTATGATGATGATTATGATGATGATTATGATGATGATTTTGATGATGATTATGATGATGATTATGATGATGATTATGATGATGATTATGCTCATGATTATGATGATGATTATGATGATGATCATGATGATGATTATGATGATGATTATGATGATGATTACGATGACGGTTATGATGATGATTATGGTGATGATTATGATGATGATTATGATGACGATTATGATGATGACCATGAAGACGATTATGATGATGATTTTGATGATGATTATGATGATGATTATGATGATGATTATGATGATGATTATGCTCATGATTATGATGATGATTATGATGATGATCATGATGATGATTATGATGATGATTATGCTCATGATTATGATGATGATTATGATGATGATCATGATGATGATTATGATGATGATTATGATGATGATTACGATGACGGTTATGATGATGATTATGGTGATGATTATGATGATGACTATGATGACGATTATGATGACGATTATGATGACGATTATGATGACTATAATGATGATGACTATGATGATGATTACGATGACGGTTATGATGATGATTATGATGATGACTATGATGATGATTATGATGACGATTATGATGACTATAATGATGACGATTATGATGACGATTATGATGACGATTACGATGACTATTATGATGATGATTATGATGACGATTATGATGATGATTATGCTCATGATTATGATGATGATTCTGATGATGATTATGATGATGACTATAATGATGATTATGATGATGACTATGATGATGATTATCATGATGATTATGCTCATGATTATGATGATGAATTATAACGATGATTATGATGATGATTATGATGATGATTATGATGATGATTACGATGACGGTTATGATGATGATTATGATGATGATTACGATGATGATCATGATGATGATTATGATGATGATTATGATGATGATCATGATGTTGATTATGATGACTATAATGATGACGATTATGATGATGATTACGATGACTAATATGATGATGACTATGATGATGATTATGATGACGATTATGATGATGATTATGCTCATGATAATGATGATGATTTTGATGATGATTATGATGATGATTATGATGATGATTATGATGATGATTATGATGATGATTATGATGATGATTACGATGACGGTTATGATGATGATTATGATGATGATTATGATGATGATCATGATGATGAATATGATGATGATTATGATGATGATCATGATGATGATTATGATGACTATAATAATGACGATTATGATGACTATTATGATGACTATAATGATGACGATTATGATGACTATTATGATGATTATGATGACGATTATGATGATGACCATGAAGGCGACTATGATGATGATTATGATGATGATTATGATGATGATTATGATGATGACTATGATGATGATTATGATGATGATTATGATGATGATTACGATGACGGTTATGATGATGATTATGATGATGATTATGATGATGATGATGATGATGATTTTGATGATGATAATGATGATGATTATGATGATGATTATGATGATGATTATGATGATGATTATGATGATGATTATGATGATGATTATGATGATGATTATGATGATGATGACGATGACGGTTATGATGATGATTATGATGATGATTATGATGACGATTATGATGACGATTATGATGATGATTATGATGATGATTATGATGATGATCATGATGATGATTATGATGATGATTATGATGAAGATCATGATGATGATTATGATGACTATAATGATGACGATTATGATGACTATTACGATGATTATGATGACGAATATGACGATGACCATGAAGACGATTATGATGATAATTATGATGATGATTATGATGACGATTATGATGATGATTCTGATGATGATTATGATGATGATTATGATGACGCTTGTGATGATGATTATGCTCATGATTATGATGATGATCTTGATGATGATTATGATGATGATTATGACGATGATTATGATGATGATTATGATGATGATTATGATGATGATTATGATGATGATTATGATGATGATTACGATGACGGTTATGATGATGATTATGATGATGATTATGATGATGATTATGATGACGATTATGATGACGATTATGATGATGATTGTGATGATGATTATGATGATGATCATGCTGATGATTATGATGACTATAATGATGACGATTATGATGACTATTATGATGATGACTATGATGATGATTATGATGACGATTATGATGACTATAATGATGACGATTATGATGACTATAATGATGACGATTATGATGATGATTATGATGACTATTATGATGATGACTATCATGATGATTATGATGACGATTATGATGATGATTATGCTCATGATAATGATGATGATTTTGATGATGATTATGATGATGATTATGATGATGATTATGATGATGATTGTGATGATGATTATGATGATGATTACGATGACGGTTATGATGATGATTATGATGATGATTATGATGATGATCATGATGATGATTATGATGATGATTATGATGATGATCATGATGATGATTATGATGACTATAATGATGACGATTATGATGACTATTATGATGACTAGAATGATGACGATTATGATGACTATTATGATGATTATGATGACGATTATGATGATGATCATGATGATGATTATGATGATGATGATGATTATGATGAATATTATGATAATGATTATGATGACTATAATGATGACGATTATGATGATGACCATGAAGACGATTATGATGATGATTATGATGACGATTGTGATGATGATTATGATGATAATTTTGATGATGATTATGATGATGATTATGATGATGATTATGATGATGATTATGATGATGATTATGATGATGATTATGATGACGATTATGATGATGATTATGATGATAATTTTGATGATGATTATGATGATGATTATGATGATGATTATGATGATGATTATGATGATGATTATGCTCATGATTATGATGATGATTCTGATGATGATTATGATGATGATTATGATGACGATTATGATGATGATTCTGATGATGATTACGATGACGGTTATGATGATGATTATGATGACGATTATGATGACGATTATGATGATGATTACGATGACGGTTATGATGATGATTATGATGATGATTATGATGATGATTATGATGACGATTATGATGACGATTATGATGATGATTTTGATGATGATTATGATGATGATCATGCTGATGATTATGATGACTATAATGATGACGATTATGATGACTATTATGATGATGACTATGATGATGATTACGATGACGATTATGATGACTATAATGATGACGATTACGATGATGATTATGATGACTATTATGATGATGACTATGATGATGATTATGATGACGATTATGATGATGATTATGCTCATGATAATGATGATGATTTTGATGATGATTATGATGATGATTATGATGATGATTATGATGATGATTATGATGATGATTATGATGATGATTACGATGACGGTTATGATGATGATTATTATGATGATTATGATGATGATTATTATGATGATTATGATGATGGTCATGATGATGATTATGATGATGATTATGATGATGATCATGATGATGATTATGATGACTATAATGATGACGATTATGATGACTATTATGATGACTATAATGATGACGATTATGATGACTATTATGATGATTATGATGACGATTATGATGATGACCATGAAGACGACTATGATGATGATTATGATGATGATTATGATGATGATTATGATGATGACTATGATGATGATTATGATGATGATTATGATGATGATTACGATACGGTTATGATGATGATTATGATGATGATTATGATGATGATTATGATGATGATTATGATGACGATTATGATGATGATTATGATGATAATTTTGATGATGATTATGATGATGATTATGATGATAATTTTGATGATGATTATGATGATGATTATGATGACGATTATGATGATGATTATGATGATGATTTTGATGATGATTATGATCATGATTATGATGATGATTATAATGATGATTATGATGATGATCATGATGATGATTATGATGATGATTATGATGAAGATCATGATGATGATTATGATGACTATAATGATGACGATTATGGTGACTATTACGATGATTATGATGACGAATATGATGATGACCATGAAGACGATTATGATGATGATTATGATGATGATTATGATGATGATTATGATGATGATTATGATGATGATTATGATGATGATTATGATGATGATTATGATGATGATTATGATGATAAATATGATGATGATTATGATGATGATTACGATGACGGTTATGATGATGATTATGATGATGATTACGATGATGATTACGATGATGATCATGTTGTTGATTATGATGACTATAATGATGACGATTATGATGACTATTATGATGATTATGATGATGATTATGATGATGATTATGATGACGATTATGATGACTATAATGATGACGATTATGATGATGATTATGATGACTATTATGATGATGACTATGATGATGATTATGATGACGATTATGATGATGATTATGCTCATGATTATGATGATGATTTTGATGATGATTATGATGATGATTATGATGATAATTATGATGATGATTATGATGACGATTATGATGATGATTCTGATGATGATTATGATGATGATTATGATGACGCTTGTGATGATGATTATGCTCATGATTATGATGATGATCTTGATGATGATTATGATGATGATTATGACGATGATTATGATGATGATTATGATGATGATTATGATGATGATTATGATGATGATTATGATGCTGATTATGATGACGATTATGATGACGATTATGATGATGATTGTGATGATGATTATGATGATGATCATGCTGATGATTATGATGACTATAATGATGACGATTATGATGACTATAATGATGACGATTATGATGATGATTATGATGACTGTTATGATGATGACTATCATGATGATTATGATGACGATTATGATGATGATTATGCTCATGATAATGATGATGATTTTGATGATGATTATGATGATGATTATGATGATGATTATGATGATGATTATGATGATGATTACGATGACGGTTATGATGATGATTATGATGATGATTATGATGATGATCATGATGATGATTATGATGATGATTATGATGATGATTATGATGATGATCATGATGATGATTATGATGACTATAATGATGACGATTATGATGACTATTATGATGACTAGACTGATGACGATTATGATGACTATTATGATGATTATGATGACGATTATGATGATGATCATGATGATGATGATGATGATGATGATGATTATGATGAATATTATGATAATGATTATGATGACTATAATGATGACGATTATGATGATGACCATGAAGACGATTATGATGATGATTATGATGACGATTGTGATGATGATTATGATGATAATTTTGGTGATGATTATGATGATGATTATGATGATGATTATGATGACTATTATGATGATGACTATCATGATGATTATGATGACGATTATGATGATGATTATGCTCATGATAATGATGATGATTTTGATGATGATTATGATGATGATTACGATGACGGTTATGATGATGATTATGATGATGATTACGATGATGATCATGATGATGATTATGATGATGATTATGATGATGATCATGATGTTGATTATGATGACTATAAGGATGACGATTATGATGACTATTATGATGATTATGATGATGATTATGATGATGATTATGATGACGATTATGATGACTATAATGATGACGATTATGATGATGATTACGATGACTAATATGATGATGACTATGATGATGATTATGTTGACGATTATGATGACTATAATGATGACGATTATGATGACGATTATGATGACGATTATGATGACTATTATGATGATGATTATGATGACGATTATGATGATGATTATGCTCATGATAATGATGATGATTTTGATGATGATTATGATGATGATTATGATGATGATTATGATGATGATTATGATGATGATTATGATGATGATTATGATGATGATTACGATGACGGTTATGATGATGATTATGATGATGATTATGATGATGATCATGATGATGATTATGATGATGATTATGATGATGATCATGATGATGATTATAATGACTATAATAATGACGATTATGATGACTATTATGATGACTATAATGATGACGATTATGATGACTATTATGATGATTATGATGACGATTATGATGATGACCATGAAGACGGCTATGATGATGATTATGATGATGATTATGATGATGATTATGATGATGACTATGATGATGATTATGATGATGATTATGATGATGATTACGATGACGGTTATGATGATGATTATGATGATGATTATGATGATGATGATGATGATGATTTTGATGATGATAATGATGATGATTATGATGATGATTATGATGATGATTATGATGACGATTATGATGATGACCATGAAGACGATTATGATGATGATTATGATGACGATTGTGATGATGATTATGATGATAATTTTGATGATGATTATGATGATGATTATGATGATGATTATGATGATGATTATGATGATGATTATGATGATGATTATGATGACGATTATGATGATGATTATGATGATAATTTTGATGATGATTATGATGATGATTATGATGATGATTATGATGATGATTATGATGATGATTATGCTCATGATTATGATGATGATTCTGATGATGATTATGATGATGATTATGATGACGATTATGATGATGATTCTGATGATGATTACGATGACGGTTATGATGATGATTATGATGACGATTATGATGACGATTATGATGATGATTACGATGACGGTTATGATGATGATTATGATGATGATTATGATGATGATTATGATGACGATTATGATGACTATAATGATGACGATTATGATGATGATTATGATGACTATTATGATGATGACTATGATGATGATTATGATGACGATTATGATGATGATTATGCTCATGATAATGATGATGATTTTGATGATGATTATGATGATGATTATGATGATGATTATGATGATGACTATAATGATGATTATGATGATGACTATGATGATGATTATCATGATGATTATGCTCATGATTATGATGATGAATTATAACGATGATTATGATGATTATTATGATGATGATTATGATGATGATTACGATGACGGTTATGATGATGATTATGATGATGATTATGATGATGATCATGATGATGATTATGATGATGATTATGATGATGATCATGATGATGATTATGATGACTATAATGATGACGATTATGATGACTATTATGATGATTATGATGACGATTATGATGATGACCATGAAGACGATTATGATGATGATTATGATGATGATTATGATGATGATTATGATGATGATTTTGATGATGATTATGATGATGATTATGATGATGATTATGATGATGATTATGCTCATGATTATGATGATGATTATGATGATGATCATGATGATGATTATGATGATGATTATGATGATGATTACGATGACGGTTATGATGATGATTATGGTGATGATTATGATGATGATTATGATGACGATTATGATGACGATTATGATGATCATCATGCTGATGATTATGATGACTATAATGATGATGATTACGATGACGGTTATGATGATGATTATGATGATGACTATGATGATGATTATGATGACGATTATGATGACTATAATGATGATGATTATGATGATGATTATGACGATGATTATGATGATGATTATGATGATGATTATGATGATGATTATGATGATGATTATGATGATGATTACGATGACGGTTGTGATGATGATTATGATGATGATTATGATGATGATTATGATGACGATTATGTTGACGATTATGATGATGATTGTGATGATGATTATGATGATGATCATGCTGATGATTATGATGACTATAATGATGACGATT
Source organism: Coelioxys conoideus (assembly GCA_947623535.1). NCBI lineage: Eukaryota > Metazoa > Arthropoda > Insecta > Hymenoptera > Megachilidae > Coelioxys > Coelioxys conoideus. The sequence goes on from CANQJN010000043.1 coordinate 698,531, forward strand.
ATGATGACTATTATGATGATGACTATGATGATGATTATGATGACGATTATGATGACTATAATGATGACGATTATGATGATGATTATGATGACTATTATGATGATGGCTATCATGATGATTATGATGACGATTATGATGATGATTATGCTCCTGATAATGATGATGATTTTGATGATGATTATGATGATGATTATGATGATGATGATTATGATGAATATTATGATAATGATTATGATGACTATAATGATGACGAGTATGATGATGACCATGAAGACGATTATGATGATGATTATGATGATGATTATGATGATGATTATGATGACGATTATGATGATGATTATGATGATAATTTTGATGATGATTATGATGATGATTATGATGATGATTATGATGATGATTATGATGATGATTATGCTCATGATTATGATGATGATTCTGATGATGATTATGATGATGATTATGATGACGATTATGATGATGATTCTGATGATGATTACGATGACGGTTATGATGATGATTATGATGACGATTATGATGACGATTATGATGATGATTACGATGACGGTTATGATGATGATTATGATGATGATTATGATGATGATTATGATGACGATTATGATGACGGTTATGATGATGATTTTGATGATGATTATGATGATGATCATGCTGATGATTATGACGACTATAATGATGACGATTATGATGACTATTATGATGATGACTATGATGATGATTACGATGACGATTATGATGACTATAATGATGACGATTATGATGATGATTATGATGACTATTATGATGATGACTATGATGATGATTATGATGACGATTATGATGATGATTATGCTCATGATAATGATGATGATTTTGATGATGATTATGATGATGATTATGATGATGATTATGATGATGACTATAATGATGATTATGATGATGACTATGATGATGATTATCATGATGATTATGCTCATGATTATGATGATGATTCTGATGATGATTACGGTGACGGTTATGATGATGATTATGATGATGATTATGATGATGAATTATAACGATGATTATGATGATGATTATGATGATGATTATGATGATGATTATGATGATGATTATGATGATGATTATGATGACGATTATGATGATGATTCTGATGATGATTGTGATGATGATTATGATGACGATTGTAATGATGATTATGCTCATGATTATGATGATGATCTTGATGATGATTATGATGATGATTATGATGATGATTATGATGATGATTATGATGATGATTATGATGACTATAATGATGACGATTATGATGACTATTATGATGACTAGAATGATGACGATTATGATGACTATTATGATGATTATGATGACGATTATGATGATGATCATGATGATGATTATGATGATGATGATGATTATGATGAATATTATGATAATGATTATGATGACTATAATGATGACGATTATGATGATGACCATGAAGACGATTATGATGATGATTATGATGACGATTGTGATGATGATTATGATGATAATTTTGATGATGATTATGATGATGATTATGATGATGATTATGATGATGATTATGATGATGATTATGATGATGATTATGATGACGATTATGATGATGATTCTGATGATGATTATGATGATGATTATGATGACGATTATGATGATGATTCTGATGATGATTATGCTCATGATTATGATGATGATTCTGATGATGATTATGATGATGATTATGATGACGATTATGATGATGATTCTGATGATGATTACGATGACGGTTATGATGATGATTATGATGACGATTATGATGACGATTATGATGATGATTACGATGACGGTTATGATGATGATTATGATGATGATTATGATGATGATTATGATGACGATTATGATGACGATTATGATGATGATTTTGATGATGATTATGATGATGATCATGCTGATGATTATGATGACTATAATGATGACGATTATGAAGACTATTATGATGATGACTATGATGATGATTACGATGACGATTATGATGACTATAATGATGACGATTATGATGATGATTATGATGACTATTATGATGATGACTATGATGATGATTATGATGACGATTATGATGATGATTATGCTCATGATAATGATGATGATTTTGATGATGATTATGATGATGATCATGCTGATGATTATGATGACTATAATGATGACGATTATGATGACTATTATAATGATGACTATGATGATGATTACGATGACGATTATGATGACTATAATGATGACGATTATGATGATGATTATGATGACTATTATGATGATGACTATGATGATGATTATGATGACGATTATGATGATGATTATGCTCATGATAATGATGATGATTTTGATGATGATTATGATGATGATTATGATGATGATTATGATGATGACTATAATGATGATTATGATGATGACTATGATGATGATTATCATGATGATTATGCTCATGATTATGATGATGAATTATAACGATGATTATGATGATGATTATGATGATGATTATGATGATGATTACGATGACGGTTATGATGATGATTATGATGATGATTATGATGATGATTATGATGATGATTATGATGACGATTATGATGACGATTATGATGATGATTTTGATGATGATAATGATGATGATTATGATGATGATTATGATGATGATTATGATGGTGATTATGCTCATGATTATGATGATGATTCTGATGATGATTACGGTGACGGTTATGATGATGATTATGATGATGATTATGATGATGAATTATAACGATGATTATGATGATGATTATGATGATGATTATGATGATGATTATGATGATGATTATGATGATGATTATGATGACGATTATGATGATGATTCTGATGATGATTGTGATGATGATTATGATGACGATTGTGATGATGATTACGGTGACGGTTATGATGATGATTATGATGATGATTATGATGATGAATTATAACGATGATTATGATGATGATTATGATGATGATTATGATGATGATTATGATGATGATTATGATGATGATTATGATGACGATTATGATGATGATTCTGATGATGATTGTGATGATGATTATGATGACGATTATGATGATGATTTTGATGATGATAATGATGATGATTATGATGATGATTATGATGATGATTGTGATGATGATCATGATGATGATTATGATAACTATAATGATGACGATTATGATGACTATTATGATGATGACTATGATGATGATTATGTTGACGATTATGATGACTATAATGATGACGATTATGATGACGATTATGATGACTATTATGATGATGATTATGTTGACGATTATGATGATGATTATGCTCATGATTATGATGATGATTCTGAAGATGATTATGATGATGATTATGATGATGATTATGATGATGATTATGATGACGATTGCGATGATGATTCTGATGATGATTACGATGACGGTTATGATGATGATTATGATGATGATTATGATGATGATTATGATGACGATTATGATGATGATTATGATGATGATTTTGATGATGGTTATGATCATGATTATGATGATGATTATGATGATGATTATGATGATGATTATGATGATAATTTTGATGATGATTATGATGATGATTATGATGATGATTATGATGATGACTATAATGATGATTATGATGATGACTATGATGATGATTATGATGATTATTTTGATGATGATTATGATCATGATTATGATGATGATCATGATGTTGATTATGATGACTATAATGATGACGATTATGATGACTATTATGATGATTATGATGACGATTATGATGATGACAATGAAGACGATTATGATGATGATTATGATGATGATTATGATGATGATTATGATGATGATTACGATGACGGTTATGATGATGATTATGATGATGATTATGATGATGATTAGGATGACGATTATGATGATGATTATGATGATGATTTTGATGATGATTATGATCATGATTATGATGATGATTATGACGATGATTATGATGATGATTATGATGATGATTATGATGATGATTATGATGATGACTATAATGATGATTATGATGATGACTATGATGATGATTATCATGATGATTATGCTCATGATTATGATGATGAATTATAACGATGATTATGTTGATGATTATGATGATGATTATGATGATGATTACGATGACGGTTATGATGATGATTATGATGATGATTATGATGATGATCATGATGATGATTAGGATGATGATTATGATGATGACTATAATGATGACGATTATGATGACTATTGTGATTATTATGATGACGATTATGATGATGACCATGAAGACGATTATGATGATGATTATGATGATGATTATGATGATGATTATGATGATGATTATGATGATGATTACGATGACGGTTATGATGATGATTATGATGATGATTATGATGATGATCATGATGATGATTATGATGATGATTATGATGATGATCATGATGATGATTATGATGACTATAATGGTGACGTTTATGATGACTATTATGATGACTAGAATGATGACGATTATGATGACTATTATGATGATTATGATGACGATTATGATGATGATCATGATGATGATTATGATGATGATGATGATTATGATGAATATTATGATAATGATTATGATGACTATAATGATGACGATTATGATGATGACCATGAAGACGATTATGATGATGATTATGATGACGATTGTGATGATGATTATGATGATAATTTTGATGATGATTATGATGATGATTATGATGACGATTATGATGATGATTATGATGATGATTTTGATGATGATTATGATCATGATTATGATGATGATTATGACGATGATTATGATGATGATTATGATGATGATTATGATGATGATTATGATGATGACTATAATGATGATTATGATGATGACTATGATGATGATTATCATGATGATTATGCTCATGATTATGATGATGAATTATAACGATGATTATGTTGATGATTATGATGATGATTATGATGATGATTACGATGACGGTTATGATGATGACTATGATGATGATTATGTTGACGATTATGATGACTATAATGATGACGATTATGATGACGATTATGATTACTATTATGATGATGATTATGTTGACGATTATGATGATGATTATGCTCATGATTATGATGATGATTATGATGATGATTATGATGATGATTATGATGATGATTATGATGACGATTATGATGATGATTCTGATGATGATTATGATGATGATTATGATGACGATTATGATGATGATTCTGATGATGATTATGCTCATGATTATGATGATGATTCTGATGATGATTATGATGATGATTATGATGACGATTATGATGATGATTCTGATGATGATTACGATGACGGTTATGATGATGATTATGATGACGATTATGATGACGATTATGATGATGATTACGATGACGGTTATGATGATGATTATGATGATGATTATGATGATGATTATGATGACGATTATGATGACGATTATGATGATGATTTTGATGATGATTATGATGATGATCATGCTGATGATTATGATGACTATAATGATGACGATTATGATGACTATTATGATGATGACTATGATGATGATTACGATGACGATTATGATGACTATAATGATGACGATTATGATGATGATTATGATGACTATTATGATGATGACTATGATGATGATTATGATGACGATTATGATGATGATTATGCTCATGATAATGATGATGATTTTGATGATGATTATGATGATGATCATGCTGATGATTATGATGACTATAATGATGACGATTATGATGACTATTATAATGATGACTATGATGATGATTACGATGACGATTATGATGACTATAATGATGACGATTATGATGATGATTATGATGACTATTATGATGATGACTATGATGATGATTATGATGACGATTATGATGATGATTATGCTCATGATAATGATGATGATTTTGATGATGATTATGATGATGATTATGATGATGATTATGATGATGACTATAATGATGATTATGATGATGACTATGATGATGATTATCATGATGATTATGCTCATGATTATGATGATGAATTATAACGATGACTATGATGATGATTATGATGATGATTATGATGATGATTACGATGACTATTATGATGATGACTATGATGATGATTATGATGACGATTATGATGATGATTATGCTCATGATAATGATGATGATTTTGATGATGATTATGATGATGATCATGCTGATGATTATGATGACTATAATGATGACGATTATGATGACTATTATAATGATGACTATGATGATGATTACGATGACGATTATGATGACTATAATGATGACGATTATGATGATGATTATGATGACTATTATGATGATGACTATGATGATGATTATGATGACGATTATGATGATGATTATGCTCATGATAATGATGATGATTTTGATGATGATTATGATGATGATTATGATGATGATTATGATGATGACTATAATGATGATTATGATGATGACTATGATGATGATTATCATGATGATTATGCTCATGATTATGATGATGAATTATAACGATGATTATGATGATGATTATGATGATGATTATGATGATGATTACGATGACGGTTATGATGATGATTATGATGATGATTATGATGATGATTATGATGATGATTATGATGACGATTATGATGACGATTATGATGATGATTTTGATGATGATAATGATGATGATTATGATGATGATTATGATGATGATTATGATGATGATTATGCTCATGATTATGATGATGATTCTGATGATGATTACGGTGACGGTTATGATGATGATTATGATGATGATTATGATGATGAATTATAACGATGATTATGATGATGATTATGATGATGATTATGATGATGATTATGATGATGATTATGATGATGATTATGATGACGATTATGATGATGACTATGATGATGATTATGTTGACGATTATGATGACTATAATGATGACGATTATGATGACGATTATGATTACTATTATGATGATGATTATGTTGACGATTATGATGATGATTATGCTCATGATTATGATGATGATTATGATGATGATTATGATGATGATTATGATGATGATTATGATGACGATTATGATGATGATTCTGATGATGATTATGATGATGATTATGATGACGATTATGATGATGATTCTGATGATGATTATGCTCATGATTATGATGATGATTCTGATGATGATTATGATGATGATTATGATGACGATTATGATGATGATTCTGATGATGATTACGATGACGGTTATGATGATGATTATGATGACGATTATGATGACGATTATGATGATGATTACGATGACGGTTATGATGATGATTATGATGATGATTATGATGATGATTATGATGACGATTATGATGACGATTATGATGATGATTATGATGACGATTATGATGATGATTTTGATGATGATTATGATGATGATCATGCTGATGATTATGATGACTATAATGATGACGATTATGATGACTATTATGATGATGACTATGATGATGATTACGATGACGATTATGATGACTATAATGATGACGATTATGATGATGATTATGATGACTATTATGATGATGACTATGATGATGATTATGATGACGATTATGATGATGATTATGCTCATGATAATGATGATGATTTTGATGATGATTATGATGATGATCATGCTGATGATTATGATGACTATAATGATGACGATTATGATGACTATTATAATGATGACTATGATGATGATTACGATGACGATTATGATGACTATAATGATGACGATTATGATGATGATTATGATGACTATTATGATGATGACTATGATGATGATTATGATGACGATTATGATGATGATTATGCTCATGATAATGATGATGATTTTGATGATGATTATGATGATGATTATGATGATGATTATGATGATGACTATAATGATGATTATGATGATGACTATGATGATGATTATCATGATGATTATGCTCATGATTATGATGATGAATTATAACGATGACTATGATGATGATTATGATGATGATTATGATGATGATTACGATGACTATTATGATGATGACTATGATGATGATTATGATGACGATTATGATGATGATTATGCTCATGATAATGATGATGATTTTGATGATGATTATGATGATGATCATGCTGATGATTATGATGACTATAATGATGACGATTATGATGACTATTATAATGATGACTATGATGATGATTACGATGACGATTATGATGACTATAATGATGACGATTATGATGATGATTATGATGACTATTATGATGATGACTATGATGATGATTATGATGACGATTATGATGATGATTATGCTCATGATAATGATGATGATTTTGATGATGATTATGATGATGATTATGATGATGATTATGATGATGACTATAATGATGATTATGATGATGACTATGATGATGATTATCATGATGATTATGCTCATGATTATGATGATGAATTATAACGATGATTATGATGATGATTATGATGATGATTATGATGATGATTACGATGACGGTTATGATGATGATTATGATGATGATTATGATGATGATTATGATGATGATTATGATGACGATTATGATGACGATTATGATGATGATTTTGATGATGATAATGATGATGATTATGATGATGATTATGATGATGATTATGATGATGATTATGCTCATGATTATGATGATGATTCTGATGATGATTACGGTGACGGTTATGATGATGATTATGATGATGATTATGATGATGAATTATAACGATGATTATGATGATGATTATGATGATGATTATGATGATGATTATGATGATGATTATGATGATGATTATGATGACGATTATGATGATGATTCTGATGATGATTGTGATGATGATTATGATGACGATTATGATGATGATTTTGATGATGATAATGATGATGATTATGATGATGATTATGATGATGATTGTGATGATGATCATGATGATGATTATGATAACTATAATGATGACGATTATGATGACTATTATGATGATGACTATGATGATGATTATGTTGACGATTATGATGACTATAATGATGACGATTATGATGACGATTATGATGACTATTATGATGATGATTATGTTGACGATTATGATGATGATTATGCTCATGATTATGATGATGATTCTGAAGATGATTATGATGATGATTATGATGATGATTATGATGATGATTATGATGACGATTGCGATGATGATTCTGATGATGATTACGATGACGGTTATGATGATGATTATGATGATGATTATGATGATGATTATGATGACGATTATGATGATGATTATGATGATGATTTTGATGATGGTTATGATCATGATTATGATGATGATTATGATGATGATTATGATGATGATTATGATGATAATTTTGATGATGATTATGATGATGATTATGATGATGATTATGATGATGACTATAATGATGATTATGATGATGACTATGATGATGATTATGATGATTATTTTGATGATGATTATGATCATGATTATGATGATGATCATGATGTTGATTATGATGACTATAATGATGACGATTATGATGACTATTATGATGATTATGATGACGATTATGATGATGACAATGAAGACGATTATGATGATGATTATGATGATGATTATGATGATGATTATGATGATGATTACGATGACGGTTATGATGATGATTATGATGATGATTATGATGATGATTAGGATGACGATTATGATGATGATTATGATGATGATTTTGATGATGATTATGATCATGATTATGATGATGATTATGACGATGATTATGATGATGATTATGATGATGATTATGATGATGATTATGATGATGACTATAATGATGATTATGATGATGACTATGATGATGATTATCATGATGATTATGCTCATGATTATGATGATGAATTATAACGATGATTATGTTGATGATTATGATGATGATTATGATGATGATTACGATGACGGTTATGATGATGATTATGATGATGATTATGATGATGATCATGATGATGATTAGGATGATGATTATGATGATGACTATAATGATGACGATTATGATGACTATTGTGATTATTATGATGACGATTATGATGATGACCATGAAGACGATTATGATGATGATTATGATGATGATTATGATGATGATTATGATGATGATTATGATGATGATTACGATGACGGTTATGATGATGATTATGATGATGATTATGATGATGATCATGATGATGATTATGATGATGATTATGATGATGATCATGATGATGATTATGATGACTATAATGGTGACGTTTATGATGACTATTATGATGACTAGAATGATGACGATTATGATGACTATTATGATGATTATGATGACGATTATGATGATGATCATGATGATGATTATGATGATGATGATGATTATGATGAATATTATGATAATGATTATGATGACTATAATGATGACGATTATGATGATGACCATGAAGACGATTATGATGATGATTATGATGACGATTGTGATGATGATTATGATGATAATTTTGATGATGATTATGATGATGATTATGATGACGATTATGATGATGATTATGATGATGATTTTGATGATGATTATGATCATGATTATGATGATGATTATGACGATGATTATGATGATGATTATGATGATGATTATGATGATGATTATGATGATGACTATAATGATGATTATGATGATGACTATGATGATGATTATCATGATGATTATGCTCATGATTATGATGATGAATTATAACGATGATTATGTTGATGATTATGATGATGATTATGATGATGATTACGATGACGGTTATGATGATGACTATGATGATGATTATGTTGACGATTATGATGACTATAATGATGACGATTATGATGACGATTATGATTACTATTATGATGATGATTATGTTGACGATTATGATGATGATTATGCTCATGATTATGATGATGATTATGATGATGATTATGATGATGATTATGATGATGATTATGATGACGATTATGATGATGATTCTGATGATGATTATGATGATGATTATGATGACGATTATGATGATGATTCTGATGATGATTATGCTCATGATTATGATGATGATTCTGATGATGATTATGATGATGATTATGATGACGATTATGATGATGATTCTGATGATGATTACGATGACGGTTATGATGATGATTATGATGACGATTATGATGACGATTATGATGATGATTACGATGACGGTTATGATGATGATTATGATGATGATTATGATGATGATTATGATGACGATTATGATGACGATTATGATGATGATTTTGATGATGATTATGATGATGATCATGCTGATGATTATGATGACTATAATGATGACGATTATGATGACTATTATGATGATGACTATGATGATGATTACGATGACGATTATGATGACTATAATGATGACGATTATGATGATGATTATGATGACTATTATGATGATGACTATGATGATGATTATGATGACGATTATGATGATGATTATGCTCATGATAATGATGATGATTTTGATGATGATTATGATGATGATCATGCTGATGATTATGATGACTATAATGATGACGATTATGATGACTATTATAATGATGACTATGATGATGATTACGATGACGATTATGATGACTATAATGATGACGATTATGATGATGATTATGATGACTATTATGATGATGACTATGATGATGATTATGATGACGATTATGATGATGATTATGCTCATGATAATGATGATGATTTTGATGATGATTATGATGATGATTATGATGATGATTATGATGATGACTATAATGATGATTATGATGATGACTATGATGATGATTATCATGATGATTATGCTCATGATTATGATGATGAATTATAACGATGACTATGATGATGATTATGATGATGATTATGATGATGATTACGATGACGGTTATGATGATGATTATGATGATGATTATGATGATGATTATGATGATGATTATGATGACGATTATGATGACGATTATGATGATGATTTTGATGATGATAATGATGATGATTATGATGATGATTATGATGATGATTATGATGATGATTATGCTCATGATTATGATGATGATTCTGATGATGATTACGGTGACGGTTATGATGATGATTATGATGATGATTATGATGATGAATTATAACGATGATTATGATGATGATTATGATGATGATTATGATGATGATTATGATGATGATTATGATGATGATTATGATGACGATTATGATGATGATTCTGATGATGATTGTGATGATGATTATGATGACGATTGTGATGATGATTACGGTGACGGTTATGATGATGATTATGATGATGATTATGATGATGAATTATAACGATGATTATGATGATGATTATGATGATGATTATGATGATGATTATGATGATGATTATGATGACGATTATGATGATGATTCTGATGATGATTGTGATGATGATTATGATGACGATTATGATGATGATTTTGATGATGATAATGATGATGATTATGATGATGATTATGATGATGATTGTGATGATGATCATGATGATGATTATGATAACTATAATGATGACGATTATGATGACTATTATGATGATGACTATGATGATGATTATGTTGACGATTATGATGACTATAATGATGACGATTATGATGACGATTATGATGACTATTATGATGATGATTATGTTGACGATTATGATGATGATTATGCTCATGATTATGATGATGATTCTGAAGATGATTATGATGATGATTATGATGATGATTATGATGATGATTATGATGACGATTGCGATGATGATTCTGATGATGATTACGATGACGGTTATGATGATGATTATGATGACGATTGTGATGATGATTATGATGATAATTTTGATGATGATTATGATGATGATTATGATGACGATTATGATGATGATTATGATGATGATTTTGATGATGATTATGATCATGATTATGATGATGATTATGATGATAATTTTGATGATGATTATGATGATGATTATGATGATGATTATGATGATGACTATAATGATGATTATGATGATGACTATGATGATGATTATGATGACGATTATGATGATGATTATGATGATGATTACGATGACGGTTATGATGATGATTATGATGATGATTATGATGATGATTATGATGATGATTATGATGACGATTATGATGACGATTATGATGATGATTTTGATGATGATAATGATGATGATTATGATGATGATTATGATGATGATTATGATGATGATTATGCTCATGATTATGATGATGATTCTGATGATGATTACGGTGACGGTTATGATGATGATTATGATGATGATTATGATGATGAATTATAACGATGATTATGATGATGATTATGATGATGATTATGATGATGATTATGATGATGATTATGATGATGATTATGATGACGATTATGATGATGACTATGATGATGATTATGTTGACGATTATGATGACTATAATGATGACGATTATGATGACGATTATGATTACTATTATGATGATGATTATGTTGACGATTATGATGATGATTATGCTCATGATTATGATGATGATTATGATGATGATTATGATGATGATTATGATGATGATTATGATGACGATTATGATGATGATTCTGATGATGATTATGATGATGATTATGATGACGATTATGATGATGATTCTGATGATGATTATGCTCATGATTATGATGATGATTCTGATGATGATTATGATGATGATTATGATGACGATTATGATGATGATTCTGATGATGATTACGATGACGGTTATGATGATGATTATGATGACGATTATGATGACGATTATGATGATGATTACGATGACGGTTATGATGATGATTATGATGATGATTATGATGATGATTATGATGACGATTATGATGACGATTATGATGATGATTTTGATGATGATTATGATGATGATCATGCTGATGATTATGATGACTATAATGATGACGATTATGATGACTATTATGATGATGACTATGATGATGATTACGATGACGATTATGATGACTATAATGATGACGATTATGATGATGATTATGATGACTATTATGATGATGACTATGATGATGATTATGATGACGATTATGATGATGATTATGCTCATGATAATGATGATGATTTTGATGATGATTATGATGATGATCATGCTGATGATTATGATGACTATAATGATGACGATTATGATGACTATTATAATGATGACTATGATGATGATTACGATGACGATTATGATGACTATAATGATGACGATTATGATGATGATTATGATGACTATTATGATGATGACTATGATGATGATTATGATGACGATTATGATGATGATTATGCTCATGATAATGATGATGATTTTGATGATGATTATGATGATGATTATGATGATGATTATGATGATGACTATAATGATGATTATGATGATGACTATGATGATGATTATCATGATGATTATGCTCATGATTATGATGATGAATTATAACGATGACTATGATGATGATTATGATGATGATTATGATGATGATTACGATGACTATTATGATGATGACTATGATGATGATTATGATGACGATTATGATGATGATTATGCTCATGATAATGATGATGATTTTGATGATGATTATGATGATGATCATGCTGATGATTATGATGACTATAATGATGACGATTATGATGACTATTATAATGATGACTATGATGATGATTACGATGACGATTATGATGACTATAATGATGACGATTATGATGATGATTATGATGACTATTATGATGATGACTATGATGATGATTATGATGACGATTATGATGATGATTATGCTCATGATAATGATGATGATTTTGATGATGATTATGATGATGATTATGATGATGATTATGATGATGACTATAATGATGATTATGATGATGACTATGATGATGATTATCATGATGATTATGCTCATGATTATGATGATGAATTATAACGATGATTATGATGATGATTATGATGATGATTATGATGATGATTACGATGACGGTTATGATGATGATTATGATGATGATTATGATGATGATTATGATGATGATTATGATGACGATTATGATGACGATTATGATGATGATTTTGATGATGATAATGATGATGATTATGATGATGATTATGATGATGATTATGATGATGATTATGCTCATGATTATGATGATGATTCTGATGATGATTACGGTGACGGTTATGATGATGATTATGATGATGATTATGATGATGAATTATAACGATGATTATGATGATGATTATGATGATGATTATGATGATGATTATGATGATGATTATGATGATGATTATGATGACGATTATGATGATGATTCTGATGATGATTGTGATGATGATTATGATGACGATTGTGATGATGATTACGGTGACGGTTATGATGATGATTATGATGATGATTATGATGATGAATTATAACGATGATTATGATGATGATTATGATGATGATTATGATGATGATTATGATGATGATTATGATGATGATTATGATGACGATTATGATGATGATTCTGATGATGATTGTGATGATGATTATGATGACGATTATGATGATGATTTTGATGATGATAATGATGATGATTATGATGATGATTATGATGATGATTGTGATGATGATCATGATGATGATTATGATAACTATAATGATGACGATTATGATGACTATTATGATGATGACTATGATGATGATTATGTTGACGATTATGATGACTATAATGATGACGATTATGATGACGATTATGATGACTATTATGATGATGATTATGTTGACGATTATGATGATGATTATGCTCATGATTATGATGATGATTCTGAAGATGATTATGATGATGATTATGATGATGATTATGATGATGATTATGATGACGATTGCGATGATGATTCTGATGATGATTACGATGACGGTTATGATGATGATTATGATGATGATTATGATGATGATTATGATGACGATTATGATGATGATTATGATGATGATTTTGATGATGGTTATGATCATGATTATGATGATGATTATGATGATGATTATGATGATGATTATGATGATAATTTTGATGATGATTATGATGATGATTATGATGATGATTATGATGATGACTATAATGATGATTATGATGATGACTATGATGATGATTATGATGATTATTTTGATGATGATTATGATCATGATTATGATGATGATCATGATGTTGATTATGATGACTATAATGATGACGATTATGATGACTATTATGATGATTATGATGACGATTATGATGATGACAATGAAGACGATTATGATGATGATTATGATGATGATTATGATGATGATTATGATGATGATTACGATGACGGTTATGATGATGATTATGATGATGATTATGATGATGATTAGGATGACGATTATGATGATGATTATGATGATGATTTTGATGATGATTATGATCATGATTATGATGATGATTATGACGATGATTATGATGATGATTATGATGATGATTATGATGATGATTATGATGATGACTATAATGATGATTATGATGATGACTATGATGATGATTATCATGATGATTATGCTCATGATTATGATGATGAATTATAACGATGATTATGTTGATGATTATGATGATGATTATGATGATGATTACGATGACGGTTATGATGATGATTATGATGATGATTATGATGATGATCATGATGATGATTAGGATGATGATTATGATGATGACTATAATGATGACGATTATGATGACTATTGTGATTATTATGATGACGATTATGATGATGACCATGAAGACGATTATGATGATGATTATGATGATGATTATGATGATGATTATGATGATGATTATGATGATGATTACGATGACGGTTATGATGATGATTATGATGATGATTATGATGATGATCATGATGATGATTATGATGATGATTATGATGATGATCATGATGATGATTATGATGACTATAATGGTGACGTTTATGATGACTATTATGATGACTAGAATGATGACGATTATGATGACTATTATGATGATTATGATGACGATTATGATGATGATCATGATGATGATTATGATGATGATGATGATTATGATGAATATTATGATAATGATTATGATGACTATAATGATGACGATTATGATGATGACCATGAAGACGATTATGATGATGATTATGATGACGATTGTGATGATGATTATGATGATAATTTTGATGATGATTATGATGATGATTATGATGACGATTATGATGATGATTATGATGATGATTTTGATGATGATTATGATCATGATTATGATGATGATTATGACGATGATTATGATGATGATTATGATGATGATTATGATGATGATTATGATGATGACTATAATGATGATTATGATGATGACTATGATGATGATTATCATGATGATTATGCTCATGATTATGATGATGAATTATAACGATGATTATGTTGATGATTATGATGATGATTATGATGATGATTACGATGACGGTTATGATGATGATTATGATGATGATTATGATGATGATCATGATGATGATTAGGATGATGATTATGATGATGACTATAATGATGACGATTATGATGACTATTGTGATTATTATGATGACGATTATGATGATGACCATGAAGACGATTATGATGATGATTATGATGATGATTATGATGATGATTATGATGATGATTATGATGATGATTACGATGACGGTTATGATGATGATTATGATGATGATTATGATGATGATCATGATGATGATTATGATGATGATTATGATGATGATCATGATGATGATTATGATGACTATAATGGTGACGTTTATGATGACTATTATGATGACTAGAATGATGACGATTATGATGACTATTATGATGATTATGATGACGATTATGATGATGATCATGATGATGATTATGATGATGATGATGATTATGATGAATATTATGATAATGATTATGATGACTATAATGATGACGATTATGATGATGACCATGAAGACGATTATGATGATGATTATGATGACGATTGTGATGATGATTATGATGATAATTTTGATGATGATTATGATGATGATTATGATGACGATTATGATGATGATTATGATGATGATTTTGATGATGATTATGATCATGATTATGATGATGATTATGACGATGATTATGATGATGATTATGATGATGATTATGATGATGATTATGATGATGACTATAATGATGATTATGATGATGACTATGATGATGATTATCATGATGATTATGCTCATGATTATGATGATGAATTATAACGATGATTATGTTGATGATTATGATGATGATTATGATGATGATTACGATGACGGTTATGATGATGACTATGATGATGATTACGATGACGATTATGATGACTATAATGATGACGATTATGATGATGATTATGATGACTATTATGATGATGACTATGATGATGATTATGATGACGATTATGATGATGATTATGCTCATGATAATGATGATGATTTTGATGATGATTATGATGATGATTATGATGATGATTATGATGATGACTATAATGATGATTATGATGATGACTATGATGATGATTATCATGATGATTATGCTCATGATTATGATGATGAATTATAACGATGACTATGATGATGATTATGATGATGATTATGATGATGATTACGATGACGGTTATGATGATGATTATGATGATGATTATGATGATGATTATGATGATGATTATGATGACGATTATGATGACGATTATGATGATGATTTTGATGATGATAATGATGATGATTATGATGATGATTATGATGATGATTATGATGATGATTATGCTCATGATTATGATGATGATTCTGATGATGATTACGGTGACGGTTATGATGATGATTATGATGATGATTATGATGATGAATTATAACGATGATTATGATGATGATTATGATGATGATTATGATGATGATTATGATGATGATTATGATGATGATTATGATGACGATTATGATGATGATTCTGATGATGATTGTGATGATGATTATGATGACGATTGTGATGATGATTACGGTGACGGTTATGATGATGATTATGATGATGATTATGATGATGAATTATAACGATGATTATGATGATGATTATGATGATGATTATGATGATGATTATGATGATGATTATGATGACGATTATGATGATGATTCTGATGATGATTGTGATGATGATTATGATGACGATTATGATGATGATTTTGATGATGATAATGATGATGATTATGATGATGATTATGATGATGATTGTGATGATGATCATGATGATGATTATGATAACTATAATGATGACGATTATGATGACTATTATGATGATGACTATGATGATGATTATGTTGACGATTATGATGACTATAATGATGACGATTATGATGACGATTATGATGACTATTATGATGATGATTATGTTGACGATTATGATGATGATTATGCTCATGATTATGATGATGATTCTGAAGATGATTATGATGATGATTATGATGATGATTATGATGATGATTATGATGACGATTGCGATGATGATTCTGATGATGATTACGATGACGGTTATGATGATGATTATGATGACGATTGTGATGATGATTATGATGATAATTTTGATGATGATTATGATGATGATTATGATGACGATTATGATGATGATTATGATGATGATTTTGATGATGATTATGATCATGATTATGATGATGATTATGATGATAATTTTGATGATGATTATGATGATGATTATGATGATGATTATGATGATGACTATAATGATGATTATGATGATGACTATGATGATGATTATGATGATTATTTTGATGATGATTATGATCATGATTATGATGATGATCATGATGTTGATTATGATGACTATAATGATGACGATTATGATGACTATTATGATGATTATGATGACGATTATGATGATGACAATGAAGACGATTATGATGATGATTATGATGATGATTATGATGATGATTATGATGATGATTACGATGACGGTTATGATGATGATTATGATGATGATTATGATGATGATTAGGATGACGATTATGATGATGATTATGATGATGATTTTGATGATGATTATGATCATGATTATGATGATGATTATGACGATGATTATGATGATGATTATGATGATGATTATGATGATGATTATGATGATGACTATAATGATGATTATGATGATGACTATGATGATGATTATCATGATGATTATGCTCATGATTATGATGATGAATTATAACGATGATTATGTTGATGATTATGATGATGATTATGATGATGATTACGATGACGGTTATGATGATGATTATGATGATGATTATGATGATGATCATGATGATGATTAGGATGATGATTATGATGATGACTATAATGATGACGATTATGATGACTATTGTGATTATTATGATGACGATTATGATGATGACCATGAAGACGATTATGATGATGATTATGATGATGATTATGATGATGATTATGATGATGATTATGATGATGATTACGATGACGGTTATGATGATGATTATGATGATGATTATGATGATGATCATGATGATGATTATGATGATGATTATGATGATGATCATGATGATGATTATGATGACTATAATGGTGACGTTTATGATGACTATTATGATGACTAGAATGATGACGATTATGATGACTATTATGATGATTATGATGACGATTATGATGATGATCATGATGATGATTATGATGATGATGATGATTATGATGAATATTATGATAATGATTATGATGACTATAATGATGACGATTATGATGATGACCATGAAGACGATTATGATGATGATTATGATGACGATTGTGATGATGATTATGATGATAATTTTGATGATGATTATGATGATGATTATGATGATGATTATGATGATGATTATGATGATGATTATGATGATGATTATGATGACGATTATGATGATGATTATGATGATAATTTTGATGATGATTATGATGATGATTATGATGATGATTATGATGATGATTATGATGATGATTATGCTCATGATTATGATGATGATTCTGATGATGATTATGATGATGATTATGATGACGATTATGATGATGATTCTGATGATGATTACGATGACGGTTATGATGATGATTATGATGACGATTATGATGACGATTATGATGATGATTACGATGACGGTTATGATGATGATTATGATGATGATTATGATGATGATTATGATGACGATTATGATGACGATTATGGTGATGATTTTGATGATGATTATGATGATGATCATGCTGATGATTATGATGACTATAATGATGACGATTATGATGACTATTATGATGATGACTATGATGATGATTACGATGACGATTATGATGACTATAATGATGACGATTATGATGATGATTATGATGACTATTATGATGATGACTATGATGATGATTATGATGACGATTATGATGATGATTATGATGATGATTACGATGACGGTTATGATGATGATTATGATGATGATTATGATGATGATTATGATGATGATTATGATGACGATTATGATGACGATTATGATGATGATTTTGATGATGATAATGATGATGATTATGATGATGATTATGATGATGATTATGATGATGATTATGCTCATGATTATGATGATGATTCTGATGATGATTACGGTGACGGTTATGATGATGATTATGATGATGATTATGATGATGAATTATAACGATGATTATGATGATGATTATGATGATGATTATGATGATGATTATGATGATGATTATGATGATGATTATGATGACGATTATGATGATGACTATGATGATGATTATGTTGACGATTATGATGACTATAATGATGACGATTATGATGACGATTATGATTACTATTATGATGATGATTATGTTGACGATTATGATGATGATTATGCTCATGATTATGATGATGATTATGATGATGATTATGATGATGATTATGATGATGATTATGATGACGATTATGATGATGATTCTGATGATGATTATGATGATGATTATGATGACGATTATGATGATGATTCTGATGATGATTATGCTCATGATTATGATGATGATTCTGATGATGATTATGATGATGATTATGATGACGATTATGATGATGATTCTGATGATGATTACGATGACGGTTATGATGATGATTATGATGACGATTATGATGACGATTATGATGATGATTACGATGACGGTTATGATGATGATTATGATGATGATTATGATGATGATTATGATGACGATTATGATGACGATTATGATGATGATTTTGATGATGATTATGATGATGATCATGCTGATGATTATGATGACTATAATGATGACGATTATGATGACTATTATGATGATGACTATGATGATGATTACGATGACGATTATGATGACTATAATGATGACGATTATGATGATGATTATGATGACTATTATGATGATGACTATGATGATGATTATGATGACGATTATGATGATGATTATGCTCATGATAATGATGATGATTTTGATGATGATTATGATGATGATCATGCTGATGATTATGATGACTATAATGATGACGATTATGATGACTATTATAATGATGACTATGATGATGATTACGATGACGATTATGATGACTATAATGATGACGATTATGATGATGATTATGATGACTATTATGATGATGACTATGATGATGATTATGATGACGATTATGATGATGATTATGCTCATGATAATGATGATGATTTTGATGATGATTATGATGATGATTATGATGATGATTATGATGATGACTATAATGATGATTATGATGATGACTATGATGATGATTATCATGATGATTATGCTCATGATTATGATGATGAATTATAACGATGACTATGATGATGATTATGATGATGATTATGATGATGATTACGATGACTATTATGATGATGACTATGATGATGATTATGATGACGATTATGATGATGATTATGCTCATGATAATGATGATGATTTTGATGATGATTATGATGATGATCATGCTGATGATTATGATGACTATAATGATGACGATTATGATGACTATTATAATGATGACTATGATGATGATTACGATGACGATTATGATGACTATAATGATGACGATTATGATGATGATTATGATGACTATTATGATGATGACTATGATGATGATTATGATGACGATTATGATGATGATTATGCTCATGATAATGATGATGATTTTGATGATGATTATGATGATGATTATGATGATGATTATGATGATGACTATAATGATGATTATGATGATGACTATGATGATGATTATCATGATGATTATGCTCATGATTATGATGATGAATTATAACGATGATTATGATGATGATTATGATGATGATTATGATGATGATTACGATGACGGTTATGATGATGATTATGATGATGATTATGATGATGATTATGATGATGATTATGATGACGATTATGATGACGATTATGATGATGATTTTGATGATGATAATGATGATGATTATGATGATGATTATGATGATGATTATGATGATGATTATGCTCATGATTATGATGATGATTCTGATGATGATTACGGTGACGGTTATGATGATGATTATGATGATGATTATGATGATGAATTATAACGATGATTATGATGATGATTATGATGATGATTATGATGATGATTATGATGATGATTATGATGATGATTATGATGACGATTATGATGATGATTCTGATGATGATTGTGATGATGATTATGATGACGATTGTGATGATGATTACGGTGACGGTTATGATGATGATTATGATGATGATTATGATGATGAATTATAACGATGATTATGATGATGATTATGATGATGATTATGATGATGATTATGATGATGATTATGATGATGATTATGATGACGATTATGATGATGATTCTGATGATGATTGTGATGATGATTATGATGACGATTATGATGATGATTTTGATGATGATAATGATGATGATTATGATGATGATTATGATGATGATTGTGATGATGATCATGATGATGATTATGATAACTATAATGATGACGATTATGATGACTATTATGATGATGACTATGATGATGATTATGTTGACGATTATGATGACTATAATGATGACGATTATGATGACGATTATGATGACTATTATGATGATGATTATGTTGACGATTATGATGATGATTATGCTCATGATTATGATGATGATTCTGAAGATGATTATGATGATGATTATGATGATGATTATGATGATGATTATGATGACGATTGCGATGATGATTCTGATGATGATTACGATGACGGTTATGATGATGATTATGATGATGATTATGATGATGATTATGATGACGATTATGATGATGATTATGATGATGATTTTGATGATGGTTATGATCATGATTATGATGATGATTATGATGATGATTATGATGATGATTATGATGATAATTTTGATGATGATTATGATGATGATTATGATGATGATTATGATGATGACTATAATGATGATTATGATGATGACTATGATGATGATTATGATGATTATTTTGATGATGATTATGATCATGATTATGATGATGATCATGATGTTGATTATGATGACTATAATGATGACGATTATGATGACTATTATGATGATTATGATGACGATTATGATGATGACAATGAAGACGATTATGATGATGATTATGATGATGATTATGATGATGATTATGATGATGATTACGATGACGGTTATGATGATGATTATGATGATGATTATGATGATGATTAGGATGACGATTATGATGATGATTATGATGATGATTTTGATGATGATTATGATCATGATTATGATGATGATTATGACGATGATTATGATGATGATTATGATGATGATTATGATGATGATTATGATGATGACTATAATGATGATTATGATGATGACTATGATGATGATTATCATGATGATTATGCTCATGATTATGATGATGAATTATAACGATGATTATGTTGATGATTATGATGATGATTATGATGATGATTACGATGACGGTTATGATGATGATTATGATGATGATTATGATGATGATCATGATGATGATTATGATGACTATAATGATGACGATTATGATGACTATTATGATGATGACTATGATGATGATTACGATGACGATTATGATGACTATAATGATGACGATTATGATGATGATTATGATGACTATTATGATGATGACTATGATGATGATTATGATGACGATTATGATGATGATTATGCTCATGATAATGATGATGATTTTGATGATGATTATGATGATGATCATGCTGATGATTATGATGACTATAATGATGACGATTATGATGACTATTATAATGATGACTATGATGATGATTACGATGACGATTATGATGACTATAATGATGACGATTATGATGATGATTATGATGACTATTATGATGATGACTATGATGATGATTATGATGACGATTATGATGATGATTATGCTCATGATAATGATGATGATTTTGATGATGATTATGATGATGATTATGATGATGATTATGATGATGACTATAATGATGATTATGATGATGACTATGATGATGATTATCATGATGATTATGCTCATGATTATGATGATGAATTATAACGATGACTATGATGATGATTATGATGATGATTATGATGATGATTACGATGACGGTTATGATGATGATTATGATGATGATTATGATGATGATTATGATGATGATTATGATGACGATTATGATGACGATTATGATGATGATTTTGATGATGATAATGATGATGATTATGATGATGATTATGATGATGATTATGATGATGATTATGCTCATGATTATGATGATGATTCTGATGATGATTACGGTGACGGTTATGATGATGATTATGATGATGATTATGATGATGAATTATAACGATGATTATGATGATGATTATGATGATGATTATGATGATGATTATGATGATGATTATGATGATGATTATGATGACGATTATGATGATGATTCTGATGATGATTGTGATGATGATTATGATGACGATTGTGATGATGATTACGGTGACGGTTATGATGATGATTATGATGATGATTATGATGATGAATTATAACGATGATTATGATGATGATTATGATGATGATTATGATGATGATTATGATGATGATTATGATGACGATTATGATGATGATTCTGATGATGATTGTGATGATGATTATGATGACGATTATGATGATGATTTTGATGATGATAATGATGATGATTATGATGATGATTATGATGATGATTGTGATGATGATCATGATGATGATTATGATAACTATAATGATGACGATTATGATGACTATTATGATGATGACTATGATGATGATTATGTTGACGATTATGATGACTATAATGATGACGATTATGATGACGATTATGATGACTATTATGATGATGATTATGTTGACGATTATGATGATGATTATGCTCATGATTATGATGATGATTCTGAAGATGATTATGATGATGATTATGATGATGATTATGATGATGATTATGATGACGATTGCGATGATGATTCTGATGATGATTACGATGACGGTTATGATGATGATTATGATGACGATTGTGATGATGATTATGATGATAATTTTGATGATGATTATGATGATGATTATGATGACGATTATGATGATGATTATGATGATGATTTTGATGATGATTATGATCATGATTATGATGATGATTATGATGATAATTTTGATGATGATTATGATGATGATTATGATGATGATTATGATGATGACTATAATGATGATTATGATGATGACTATGATGATGATTATGATGATTATTTTGATGATGATTATGATCATGATTATGATGATGATCATGATGTTGATTATGATGACTATAATGATGACGATTATGATGACTATTATGATGATTATGATGACGATTATGATGATGACAATGAAGACGATTATGATGATGATTATGATGATGATTATGATGATGATTATGATGATGATTACGATGACGGTTATGATGATGATTATGATGATGATTATGATGATGATTAGGATGACGATTATGATGATGATTATGATGATGATTTTGATGATGATTATGATCATGATTATGATGATGATTATGACGATGATTATGATGATGATTATGATGATGATTATGATGATGATTATGATGATGACTATAATGATGATTATGATGATGACTATGATGATGATTATCATGATGATTATGCTCATGATTATGATGATGAATTATAACGATGATTATGTTGATGATTATGATGATGATTATGATGATGATTACGATGACGGTTATGATGATGATTATGATGATGATTATGATGATGATCATGATGATGATTAGGATGATGATTATGATGATGACTATAATGATGACGATTATGATGACTATTGTGATTATTATGATGACGATTATGATGATGACCATGAAGACGATTATGATGATGATTATGATGATGATTATGATGATGATTATGATGATGATTATGATGATGATTACGATGACGGTTATGATGATGATTATGATGATGATTATGATGATGATCATGATGATGATTATGATGATGATTATGATGATGATCATGATGATGATTATGATGACTATAATGGTGACGTTTATGATGACTATTATGATGACTAGAATGATGACGATTATGATGACTATTATGATGATTATGATGACGATTATGATGATGATCATGATGATGATTATGATGATGATGATGATTATGATGAATATTATGATAATGATTATGATGACTATAATGATGACGATTATGATGATGACCATGAAGACGATTATGATGATGATTATGATGACGATTGTGATGATGATTATGATGATAATTTTGATGATGATTATGATGATGATTATGATGATGATTATGATGATGATTATGATGATGATTATGATGATGATTATGATGACGATTATGATGATGATTATGATGATAATTTTGATGATGATTATGATGATGATTATGATGATGATTATGATGATGATTATGATGATGATTATGCTCATGATTATGATGATGATTCTGATGATGATTATGATGATGATTATGATGACGATTATGATGATGATTCTGATGATGATTACGATGACGGTTATGATGATGATTATGATGACGATTATGATGACGATTATGATGATGATTACGATGACGGTTATGATGATGATTATGATGATGATTATGATGATGATTATGATGACGATTATGATGACGATTATGGTGATGATTTTGATGATGATTATGATGATGATCATGCTGATGATTATGATGACTATAATGATGACGATTATGATGACTATTATGATGATGACTATGATGATGATTACGATGACGATTATGATGACTATAATGATGACGATTATGATGATGATTATGATGACTATTATGATGATGACTATGATGATGATTATGATGACGATTATGATGATGATTATGCTCATGATAATGATGATGATTTTGATGATGATTATGATGATGATTATGATGATGATTATGATGATGATTATGATGATGATTATGATGATCATCATGCTGATGATTATGATGACTATAATGATGACGATTATGATGACTATTATGATGATGACTATGATGATGACTATGATGACGATTATGATGACGATTATGATGACTATAATGATGACGATTATGATGATGATTATGATGACTATGATGATGATTACGATGACGGTTATGATGATGATTATGATGATGACTATGATGATGATTATGATGACGATTATGATGACTATAATGATGATGATTATGATGATGATTATGACGATGATTATGATGATGATTATGATGATGATTATGATGATGATTATGATGATGATTATGATGATGATTACGATGACGGTTGTGATGATGATTATGATGATGATTATGATGATGATTATGATGACGATTATGTTGACGATTATGATGATGATTGTGATGATGATTATGATGATGATCATGCTGATGATTATGATGACTATAATGATGACGATTATGATGACTATTATGATGATGACTATGATGATGATTATGATGACGATTATGATGACTATAATGATGACGATTATGATGATGATTATGATGACTATTATGATGATGGCTATCATGATGATTATGATGACGATTATGATGATGATTATGCTCCTGATAATGATGATGATTTTGATGATGATTATGATGATGATTATGATGATGATGATGATTATGATGAATATTATGATAATGATTATGATGACTATAATGATGACGAGTATGATGATGACCATGAAGACGATTATGATGATGATTATGATGATGATTATGATGATGATTATGATGACGATTATGATGATGATTATGATGATAATTTTGATGATGATTATGATGATGATTATGATGATGATTATGATGATGATTATGATGATGATTATGCTCATGATTATGATGATGATTCTGATGATGATTATGATGATGATTATGATGACGATTATGATGATGATTCTGATGATGATTACGATGACGGTTATGATGATGATTATGATGACGATTATGATGACGATTATGATGATGATTACGATGACGGTTATGATGATGATTATGATGATGATTATGATGATGATTATGATGACGATTATGATGACGGTTATGATGATGATTTTGATGATGATTATGATGATGATCATGCTGATGATTATGATGACTATAATGATGACGATTATGAAGACTATTATGATGATGACTATGATGATGATTACGATGACGATTATGATGACTATAATGATGACGATTATGATGATGATTATGATGACTATTATGATGATGACTATGATGATGATTATGATGACGATTATGATGATGATTATGCTCATGATAATGATGATGATTTTGATGATGATTATGATGATGATCATGCTGATGATTATGATGACTATAATGATGACGATTATGATGACTATTATAATGATGACTATGATGATGATTACGATGACGATTATGATGACTATAATGATGACGATTATGATGATGATTATGATGACTATTATGATGATGACTATGATGATGATTATGATGACGATTATGATGATGATTATGCTCATGATAATGATGATGATTTTGATGATGATTATGATGATGATTATGATGATGATTATGATGATGACTATAATGATGATTATGATGATGACTATGATGATGATTATCATGATGATTATGCTCATGATTATGATGATGAATTATAACGATGATTATGATGATGATTATGATGATGATTATGATGATGATTACGATGACGGTTATGATGATGATTATGATGATGATTATGATGATGATTATGATGATGATTATGATGACGATTATGATGACGATTATGATGATGATTTTGATGATGATAATGATGATGATTATGATGATGATTATGATGATGATTATGATGATGATTATGCTCATGATTATGATGATGATTCTGATGATGATTACGGTGACGGTTATGATGATGATTATGATGATGATTATGATGATGAATTATAACGATGATTATGATGATGATTATGATGATGATTATGATGATGATTATGATGATGATTATGATGATGATTATGATGACGATTATGATGATGATTCTGATGATGATTGTGATGATGATTATGATGACGATTGTGATGATGATTACGGTGACGGTTATGATGATGATTATGATGATGATTATGATGATGAATTATAACGATGATTATGATGATGATTATGATGATGATTATGATGATGATTATGATGATGATTATGATGATGATTATGATGACGATTATGATGATGATTCTGATGATGATTGTGATGATGATTATGATGACGATTATGATGATGATTTTGATGATGATAATGATGATGATTATGATGATGATTATGATGATGATTGTGATGATGATCATGATGATGATTATGATAACTATAATGATGACGATTATGATGACTATTATGATGATGACTATGATGATGATTATGTTGACGATTATGATGACTATAATGATGACGATTATGATGACGATTATGATGACTATTATGATGATGATTATGTTGACGATTATGATGATGATTATGCTCATGATTATGATGATGATTCTGAAGATGATTATGATGATGATTATGATGATGATTATGATGATGATTATGATGACGATTGCGATGATGATTCTGATGATGATTACGATGACGGTTATGATGATGATTATGATGATGATTATGATGATGACTATGATGATGATTATGATGATTATTTTGATGATGATTATGATCATGATTATGATGATGATCATGATGTTGATTATGATGACTATAATGATGACGATTATGATGACTATTATGATGATTATGATGACGATTATGATGATGACAATGAAGACGATTATGATGATGATTATGATGATGATTATGATGATGATTATGATGATGATTACGATGACGGTTATGATGATGATTATGATGATGATTATGATGATGATTAGGATGACGATTATGATGATGATTATGATGATGATTTTGATGATGATTATGATCATGATTATGATGATGATTATGACGATGATTATGATGATGATTATGATGATGATTATGATGATGATTATGATGATGATTATGATGATGACTATAATGATGATTATGATGATGACTATGATGATGATTATCATGATGATTATGCTCATGATTATGATGATGAATTATAACGATGATTATGTTGATGATTATGATGATGATTATGATGATGATTACGATGACGGTTATGATGATGACTATGATGATGATTATGTTGACGATTATGATGACTATAATGATGACGATTATGATGACGATTATGATGACTATTATGATGATGATTATGTTGACGATTATGATGATGATTATGCTCATGATTATGATGATGATTATGATGATGATTATGATGATGATTATGATGATGATTATGATGACGATTATGATGATGATTCTGATGATGATTATGATGATGATTATGATGACGATTATGATGATGATTCTGATGATGATTATGCTCATGATTATGATGATGATTCTGATGATGATTATGATGATGATTATGATGACGATTATGATGATGATTCTGATGATGATTACGATGACGGTTATGATGATGATTATGATGACGATTATGATGACGATTATGATGATGATTACGATGACGGTTATGATGATGATTATGATGATGATTATGATGATGATTATGATGACGATTATGATGACGATTATGATGATGATTTTGATGATGATTATGATGATGATCATGCTGATGATTATGATGACTATAATGATGACGATTATGATGACTATTATGATGATGACTATGATGATGATTACGATGACGATTATGATGACTATAATGATGACGATTATGATGATGATTATGATGACTATTATGATGATGACTATGATGATGATTATGATGACGATTATGATGATGATTATGCTCATGATAATGATGATGATTTTGATGATGATTATGATGATGATCATGCTGATGATTATGATGACTATAATGATGACGATTATGATGACTATTATAATGATGACTATGATGATGATTACGATGACGATTATGATGACTATAATGATGACGATTATGATGATGATTATGATGACTATTATGATGATGACTATGATGATGATTATGATGACGATTATGATGATGATTATGCTCATGATAATGATGATGATTTTGATGATGATTATGATGATGATTATGATGATGATTATGATGATGACTATAATGATGATTATGATGATGACTATGATGATGATTATCATGATGATTATGCTCATGATTATGATGATGAATTATAACGATGATTATGATGATGATTATGATGATGATTATGATGATGATTACGATGACGGTTATGATGATGATTATAATGATGATTATGATGATGATTATGATGATGATTATGATGACGATTATGATGACGATTATGATGATGATTTTGATGATGATAATGATGATGATTATGATGATGATTATGATGATGATTATGATGATGATTATGCTCATGATTATGATGATGATTCTGATGATGATTACGGTGACGGTTATGATGATGATTATGATGATGATTATGATGATGAATTATAACGATGATTATGATGATGATTATGATGATGATTATGATGATGATTATGATGATGATTATGATGATGATTATGATGACGATTATGATGATGATTCTGATGATGATTGTGATGATGATTATGATGACGATTGTGATGATGATTACGGTGACGGTTATGATGATGATTATGATGATGATTATGATGATGAATTATAACGATGATTATGATGATGATTATGATGATGATTATGATGATGATTATGATGATGATTATGATGACGATTATGATGATGATTCTGATGATGATTGTGATGATGATTATGATGACGATTATGATGATGATTTTGATGATGATAATGATGATGATTATGATGATGATTATGATGATGATTGTGATGATGATCATGATGATGATTATGATAACTATAATGATGATGATTATGATGACTATTATGATGATGACTATGATGATGATTATGTTGACGATTATGATGACTATAATGATGACGATTATGATGACGATTATGATGACTATTATGATGATGATTATGTTGACGATTATGATGATGATTATGCTCATGATTATGATGATGATTCTGAAGATGATTATGATGATGATTATGATGATGATTATGATGATGATTATGATGACGATTGCGATGATGATTCTGATGATGATTACGATGACGGTTATGATGATGATTATGATGATGATTATGATGATGATTATGATGACGATTATGATGATGATTATGATGATGATTTTGATGATGGTTATGATCATGATTATGATGATGATTATGATGATGATTATGATGATGATTATGATGATAATATTGATGATGATTATGATGATGATTATGATGATGATTATGATGATGACTATAATGATGATTATGATGATGACTATGATGATGATTATGATGATTATTTTGATGATGATTATGATCATGATTATGATGATGATCATGATGTTGATTATGATGACTATAATGATGACGATTATGATGACTATTATGATGATTATGATGACGATTATGATGATGACAATGAAGACGATTATGATGATGATTATGATGATGATTATGATGATGATTATGATGATGATTACGATGACGGTTATGATGATGATTATGATGATGATTATGATGATGATTAGGATGACGATTATGATGATGATTATGATGATGATTTTGATGATGATTATGATCATGATTATGATGATGATTATGACGATGATTATGATGATGATTATGATGATGATTATGATGATGATTATGATGATGACTATAATGATGATTATGATGATGACTATGATGATGATTATCATGATGATTATGCTCATGATTATGATGATGAATTATAACGATGATTATGTTGATGATTATGATGATGATTATGATGATGATTACGATGACGGTTATGATGATGATTATGATGATGATTATGATGATGATCATGATGATGATTAGGATGATGATTATGATGATGACTATAATGATGACGATTATGATGACTATTGTGATTATTATGATGACGATTATGATGATGACCATGAAGACGATTATGATGATGATTATGATGATGATTATGATGATGATTATGATGATGATTATGATGATGATTACGATGACGGTTATGATGATGATTATGATGATGATTATGATGATGATCATGATGATGATTATGATGATGATTATGATGATGATCATGATGATGATTATGATGACTATAATGGTGACGTTTATGATGACTATTATGATGACTAGAATGATGACGATTATGATGACTATTATGATGATTATGATGACGATTATGATGATGATCATGATGATGATTATGATGATGATGATGATTATGATGAATATTATGATAATGATTATGATGACTATAATGATGACGATTATGATGATGACCATGAAGACGATTATGATGATGATTATGATGACGATTGTGATGATGATTATGATGATAATTTTGATGATGATTATGATGATGATTATGATGATGATTATGATGATGATTATGATGATGATTATGATGATGATTATGATGACGATTATGATGATGATTATGATGATAATTTTGATGATGATTATGATGATGATTATGATGATGATTATGATGATGATTATGATGATGATTATGCTCATGATTATGATGATGATTCTGATGATGATTATGATGATGATTATGATGACGATTATGATGATGATTCTGATGATGATTACGATGACGGTTATGATGATGATTATGATGACGATTATGATGACGATTATGATGATGATTACGATGATGATTATGATGATGATTATGATGATGATTATGATGACGATTATGATGACGATTATGATGATGATTTTGATGATGATTATGATGATGATCATGCTGATGATTATGATGACTATAATGATGACGATTATGATGACTATTATGATGATGACTATGATGATGATTACGATGACGATTATGATGACTATAATGATGACGATTATGATGATGATTATGATGACTATTATGATGATGACTATGATGATGATTATGATGACGATTATGATGATGATTATGCTCATGATAATGATGATGATTTTGATGATGATTATGATGATGATTATGATGATGATTATGATGATGATTATGATGATGATTATGATGATGATTACGATGACGGTTATGATGATGATTATGATGATGATTATGATGATGGTCATGATGATGATTATGATGATGATTATGATGATGATCATGATGATGATTATGATGACTATAATGATGACGATTATGATGACTATTATGATGACTATAATGATGACGATTATGATGACTATTATGATGATTATGATGACGATTATGATGATGACCATGAAGACGACTATGATGATGATTATGATGATGATTATGATGATAATTTTGATGATGATTATGATGATGATTATGATGATGACTATAATGATGATTATGATGATGACTATGATGATGATTATCATGATGATTATGCTCATGATTATGATGATGAATTATAACGATGATTATGATGATGATTATGATGATGATTATGATGATGATTACGATGACGGTTATGATGATGACCATGTAGACGATTATGATGATGATTATGATGATGATTATGATGATGATTACGATGACGGTTATGATGATGATTATGATGATGATTATGATGATGATTATGATGATGATTATGATGACGATTATGATGACGATTATGATGATGATTTTGATGATGATAATGATGATGATTATGATGATGATTATGATGATGATTATGATGATGATTATGCTCATGATTATGATGATGATTCTGATGATGATTGCGGTGACGGTTATGATGATGATTATGATGATGATTATGATGATGAATTATAACGATGATTATGATGATGATTATGATGATGATTATGATGATGATTATGATGACGATTGCGATGATGATTATGATGATGACTATGATGATGATTATGATGATTATTTTGATGATGATTATGATCATGATTATGATGATGATCATAATGTTGATTATGATGACTATAATGATGACGATTATGATGACTATTATGATGATTATGATGACGATTATGATGATGACAATGAAGACGATTATGATGATGATTATGATGATAATTATGATGATGATTATGATGATGATTACGATGACGGTTATGATGATGATTATGATGATGATTATGATGATGATTAGGATGACGATTATGATGATGATTATGATGATGATTTTGATGATGATTATGATCATGATTATGATGATGATTATGACGATGATTATGATGATGATTATGATGATGATTATGATGATGATTATGATGATGATTATGATGACGATTATGATGACTATAATGATGACGATTATGATGACGATTATGATGACGATTATGATGATGATTATGATGATGATTATGATGACGATTAAGATGACGATTATGATGATGATTTTGATGATGATAATGATGATGATTATGATGATGATTATGATGACGATTATGATGACGATTATGATGACTATAATGATGACGATTATGATGATGATTATGATGACTATTATGATGATGACTATGATGATGATTACGATGACGGTTATGATGATGATTATGATGATGACTATGATGATGATTATGATGACGATTATGATGACTATAATGATGACGATTATGATGACGATTATGATGACGATTATGATGACTATTATGATGATGATTATGATGACGATTATGATGATGATTATGCTCATGATTATGATGATGATCTTGATGATGATTATGATGATGATTATGACGATGATTATGATGATGATTATGATGATGATTATGATGATGATTATGATGATGATTATGATGATGATTACGATGACGGTTATGATGATGATTATGATGATGATTATGATGATGATTATGATGACGATTATGTTGACGATTATGATGATGATTGTGATGATGATTATGATGATGATCATGCTGATGATTATGATGACTATAATGATGACGATTATGATGACTATTATGATGATGACTATGATGATGATTATGATGACGATTATGATGACTATAATGATGACGATTATGATGACTATAATGATGACGATTATGATGATGATTATGATGACTATTATGATGATGACTATCATGATGATTATGATGACGATTATGATGATGATTATGCTCATGATAATGATGATGATTTTGATGATGATTATGATGATGATTATGATGATGATTATGATGATGATTATGATGATGATTATGATGATGATTACGATGACGGTTATGATGATGATTATGATGATGATTATGATGATGATCATGATGATGATTATGATGACTATAATGATGACGATTATGATGACTATTATGATGACTAGAATGATGACGATTATGATGACTATTATGATGATTATGACGACGATTATGATGATGATCATGATGATGATTATGATGATGATGATGATTATGATGAATATTATGATAATGATTATGATGACTATAATGATGACGATTATGATGATGACCATGAAGACGATTATGATGATGATTATGATGACGATTGTGATGATGATTATGATGATAATTTTGATGATGATTATGATGATGATTATGATGATGATTATGATGATGATTATGATGATGATTATGATGATGATTATGATGATGATTATGATGACGATTGCGATGATGATTATGATGATGACTATGATGATGATTATGATGATTATTTTGATGATGATTATGATCATGATTATGATGATGATCATGATGTTGATTATGATGACTATAATGATGACGATTATGATGACTATTATGATGATTATGATGACGATTATGATGATGACAATGAAGACGATTATGATGATGATTATGATGATAATTATGATGATGATTATGATGATGATTACGATGACGGTTATGATGATGATTATGATGATGATAATGATGATGATTAGGATGACGATTATGATGATGATTATGATGATGATTTTGATGATGATTATGATCATGATTATGATGATGATTATGACGATGATTATGATGATGATTATGATGATGATTATGATGATGATTATGATGATGATTATGATGACGATTATGATGACTATAATGATGACGATTATGATGACGATTATGATGACGATTATAATGATGATTATGATGATGATTATGATGACGATTAAGATGACGATTATGATGATGATTTTGATGATGATAATGATGATGATTATGATGATGATTATGATGACGATTATGATGACGATTATGATGACTATAATGATGACGATTATGATGACGATTATGATGACTATAATGATGACGATTATGATGACGATTATGATGACGATTATGATGACTATTATGATGATGATTATGATGACGATTATGATGATGATTATGCTCATGATTATGATGATGATCTTGATGATGATTATGATGATGATTATGACGATGATTATGATGATGATTATGATGATGATTATGATGATGATTATGATGATGATTATGATGATGATTACGATGACGGTTATGATGATGATTATGATGATGATTATGATGATGATTATGATGACGATTATGTTGACGATTATGATGATGATTGTGATGATGACTATGATGATGATTATGATGACGATTATGATGACTATAATGATGACGATTATGATGACTATAATGATGACGATTATGATGATGATTATGATGACTATTATGATGATGACTATCATGATGATTATGATGACGATTATGATGATGATTATGCTCATGATAATGATGATGATTTTGATGATGATTATGATGATGATTATGATGATGATTATGATGATGATTATGATGATGATTATGATGATGATTACGATGACGGTTATGATGATGATTATGATGATGATTATGATGATGATCATGATGATGATTATGATGACTATAATGATGACGATTATGATGACTATTATGATGACTAGAATGATGACGATTATGATGACTATAATGATGACGATTATGATGACTATAATGATGACGATTATGATGATGACCATGAAGACGATTATGATGATGATTATGATGACGATTGTGATGATGATTATGATGATAATTTTGATGATGATTATGATGATGATTATGATGATGATTATGATGATGATTATGATGATGATTATGATGATGATTATGATGACGATTATGATGATGATTATGATGATAATTTTGATGATGATTATGATGATGATTATGATGATGATTATGATGATGATTATGATGATGATTATGCTCATGATTATGATGATGATTCTGATGATGATTATGATGATGATTATGATGACGATTATGATGATGATTCTGATGATGATTACGATGACGGTTATGATGATGATTATGATGACGATTATGATGACGATTATGATGATGATTACGATGACGGTTATGATGATGATTATGATGATGATTATGATGATGATTATGATGACGATTACGATGACGATTATGATGATGATTTTGATGATGATTATGATGATGATCATGCTGATGATTATGATGACTATAATGATGACGATTATGATGACTATTATGATGATGACTATGATGATGATTACGATGACGATTATGATGACTATAATGATGACGATTATGATGATGATTATGATGACTATTATGATGATGACTATGATGATGATTATGATGACGATTATGATGATGATTATGCTCATGATAATGATGATGATTTTGATGATGATTATGATGATGATTATGATGATGATTATGATGATGATTATGATGATGATTATGATGATGATTATGATGATGATTATGATGATGATTACGATGACGGTTATGATGATGATTATGATGATGATTATGATGATGATTATGATGACGATTATGTTGACGAT
This sequence comes from Coelioxys conoideus, assembly GCA_947623535.1. NCBI lineage: Eukaryota > Metazoa > Arthropoda > Insecta > Hymenoptera > Megachilidae > Coelioxys > Coelioxys conoideus. Next base: position 739,223 of record CANQJN010000043.1, read on the forward strand.
TATGATGATGATTGTGATGATGATTATGATGATGATCATGCTGATGATTATGATGACTATAATGATGACGATTATGATGACTATTATGATGATGACTATGATGATGATTATGATGACGATTATGATGACTATAATGATGACGATTATGATGACTATAATGATGACGATTATGATGATGATTATGATGACTATTATGATGATGACTATCATGATGATTATGATGACGATTATGATGATGATTATGCTCATGATAATGATGATGATTTTGATGATGATTATGATGATGATTATGATGATGATTATGATGATGATTATGATGATGATTATGATGATGATTACGATGACGGTTATGATGATGATTATGATGATGATTATGATGATGATCATGATGATGATTATGCTCATGATTATGATGATGATTCTGATGATGATTATGATGACGGTTATGATGATGATTATGATGACGATTATGATGACGATTATGATGATGATTACGATGACGGTTATGATGATGATTATGATGATGATTATGATGATGATTATGATGACGATTATGATGACGATTATGATGATGATTTTGATGTTGATTATGATGATGATCATGCTGATGACTATGATGACTATAATGATGACGATTATGATGACTATTATGATGATGACTATGATGATGATTACGATGACGATTATGATGACTATAATGATGACGATTATGATGATGATTATGATGACTATTATGATGATGACTGATGATGCTTATGATGACGATTATGATGATGATTATGCTCATGATAATGATGATGATTTTGATGATGATTATGATGATGATCATGCTGATGATTATGATGACTATAATGATGACGATTATGATGACTATTATGATGATGACTATGATGATGATTACGATGACGATTATGATGACTATAATGATGACGATTATGATGATGATTATGATGACTATTATGATGATGACTATGATGATGATTATGATGACGATTATGATGATGATTATGCTCATGATAATGATGATGATTTTGATGATGATTATGATGATGATTATGATGATGATTATGATGATGACTATAATGATGATTATGATGATGACTATGATGATGATTATCATGATGATTATGCTCATGATTATGATGATGAATTATAACGATGATTATGATGATGATTATGATGATGATTATGATGATGATTACGATGACGGTTATGATGATGATTATGATGATGATTATGCTCATGATTATGATGATGATCTTGATGATGATTATGATGATGATTATGACGATGATTATGATGATGATTATGATGATGATTATGATGATGATTATGATGATGATTATGATGATGATTACGATGACGGTTATGATGATGATTATGATGATGATTATGATGATGATTATGATAACTATAATGATGACGATTATGATGACTATTATGATGATGACTATGATGATGATTATGTTGACGATTATGATGACTATAATGATGACGATTATGATGACGATTATGATGACTATTATGATGATGATTATGATGACGATTATGATTATGATTATGCTCATGATTATGATGATGATTCTGAAGATGATTATGATGATGATTATGATGATGATTATGATGATGATTATGATGACGATTGCGATGATGATTCTGATGATGATTACGATGACGGTTATGATGATGATTATGATGATGATTATGATGATGATTATGATGATGATTATGATGATGATTATGATGATGATTATGATGATGACTATGATGATGATTATGATGATTATTTTGATGATGATTATGATCATGATTATGATGATGATCATGATGTTGATTATGATGACTATAATGATGACGATTATGATGACTATTATGATGATTATGATGACGATTATGATGATGACAATGAAGACGATTATGATGATGATTATGATGATAATTATGATGATGATTATGATGATGATTACGATGACGGTTATGATGATGATTATGATGATGATTATGATGATGATTAGGATGACGATTATGATGATGATTATGATGATGATTTTGATGATGATTATGATCATGATTATGATGATGATTATGACGATGATTATGATGACTATAATGATGACGATTATGATGACTATTATGATGATTATGATGACGATTATGATGATGACAATGATGACGATTATGATGATGATTTTGATGATGATTATGATGATGATTATGATGATGATTATGATGATGATTATGATGATGATTATGCTCATGATTATGATGATGATTCTGATGATGATTACGGTGACGGTTATGATGATGATTATGATGATGATTATGATGATGAATTATAACGATGATTATGATGATGATTATGATGATGATTGTGATGATGATTATGATGATGATTATGATGATGATTATGATGATGATTATGATGACGATTATGATGATGATTCTGATGATGATTGTGATGATGATTATGATGACGATTGTGATGATGATTATGCTCATGATTATGATGATGATCTTGATGATGATTATGATGATGATTATGATGATGATTATGATGATGATTATGATGATGATTATGATGATGATTATGATGATGATGATTACGATGACGGTTATGATGATGATTATGATGATGATTATGATGATGATTATGATGACGATTAAAATGACGATTATGATGATGATTTTGATGATGATAATGATGATGATTATAATGATGATTATGATGATGATTATGATGATGATTATGATGATGATCATGATGATGATTATGATAACTATAATGATGACGATTATGATGACTATTATGATGATGACTATGATGATGATTATGTTGACGATTATGATGACTATAATGATGACGATTATGATGACGATTATGATGACTATTATGATGATGATTATGATGACGATTATGATGATGATTATGCTCATGATTATGATGATGATTCTGAAGATGATTATGATGATGATTATGATGATGATTATGATGATGATTATGATGACGATTGCGATGATGATTCTGATGATGATTACGATGACGGTTATGATGATGATTATGATGATGATTATGATGATGATTATGATGATGATTATGATGATGATTATGATGATGAGTATGATGATGATTATGATGATTATTTTGATGATGATTATGATCATGATTATGATGATGATCATGATGTTGATTATGATGACTATAATGATGACGATTATGATGACTATTATGATGATTATGATGACGATTATGATGATGACAATGAAGACGATTATGATGATGATTATGATGATAATTATGATGATGATTATGATGATGATTACGATGACGATTATGATGATGATTATGATGATGATTATGATGATGATTAGCATGACGATTATGATGATGATTATGATGATGATTTTGATGATGATTATGATCATGATTATGATGATGATCATGATGTTGATTATGATGACTATAATGATGACGATTATGATGACTATTATGATGATTATGATGACGATTATGATGATGACCATGAAGACGACTATGATGATGATTATGATGATGACTATGATGATGATTATGATGATGATTATGATGATGATTACGATGACGGTTATGATGATGATTATGATGATGATTATGATGATGATTATGATGATGATGATGATGATGATTTTGATGATGATAATGATGATGATTATGATGATGATTATGATGATGATTATGATGATAAATATGATGATGATTACGATGACGGCTATGATGATGATTATGATGATGATTATGATGACGATTATGATGATGATTATGATGATAATTTTGATGATGATTATGATGATGATTATGATGATGATTATGATGATGACTATAATGATGATTATGATGATGACTATGATGATGATTATCATGATGATTATGCTCATGATTATGATGATGAATTATAACGATGATTATGATGATGATTATGATGATGATTATGATGATGATTACGATGACGGTTATGATGATGATTATGATGATGATTATGCTCATGATTATGATGATGATCTTGATGATGATTATGATGATGATTATGACGATGATTATGATGATGATTATGATGATGATTATGATGATGATTATGATGATGATTATGATGATGATTACGATGACGGTTATGATGATGATTATGATGATGATTATGATGATGATTATGATAACTATAATGATGACGATTATGATGACTATTATGATGATGACTATGATGATGATTATGTTGACGATTATGATGACTATAATGATGACGATTATGATGACGATTATGATGACTATTATGATGATGATTATGATGACGATTATGATTATGATTATGCTCATGATTATGATGATGATTCTGAAGATGATTATGATGATGATTATGATGATGATTATGATGATGATTATGATGACGATTGCGATGATGATTCTGATGATGATTACGATGACGGTTATGATGATGATTATGATGATGATTATGATGATGATTATGATGATGATTATGATGATGATTATGATGATGATTATGATGATGACTATGATGATGATTATGATGATTATTTTGATGATGATTATGATCATGATTATGATGATGATCATGATGTTGATTATGATGACTATAATGATGACGATTATGATGACTATTATGATGATTATGATGACGATTATGATGATGACAATGAAGACGATTATGATGATGATTATGATGATAATTATGATGATGATTATGATGATGATTACGATGACGGTTATGATGATGATTATGATGATGATTATGATGATGATTAGGATGACGATTATGATGATGATTATGATGATGATTTTGATGATGATTATGATCATGATTATGATGATGATTATGACGATGATTATGATGACTATAATGATGACGATTATGATGACTATTATGATGATTATGATGACGATTATGATGATGACAATGATGACGATTATGATGATGATTTTGATGATGATTATGATGATGATTATGATGATGATTATGATGATGATTATGATGATGATTATGCTCATGATTATGATGATGATTCTGATGATGATTACGGTGACGGTTATGATGATGATTATGATGATGATTATGATGATGAATTATAACGATGATTATGATGATGATTATGATGATGATTGTGATGATGATTATGATGATGATTATGATGATGATTATGATGATGATTATGATGACGATTATGATGATGATTCTGATGATGATTGTGATGATGATTATGATGACGATTGTGATGATGATTATGCTCATGATTATGATGATGATCTTGATGATGATTATGATGATGATTATGATGATGATTATGATGATGATTATGATGATGATTATGATGATGATTATGATGATGATGATTACGATGACGGTTATGATGATGATTATGATGATGATTATGATGATGATTATGATGACGATTAAAATGACGATTATGATGATGATTTTGATGATGATAATGATGATGATTATAATGATGATTATGATGATGATTATGATGATGATTATGATGATGATCATGATGATGATTATGATAACTATAATGATGACGATTATGATGACTATTATGATGATGACTATGATGATGATTATGTTGACGATTATGATGACTATAATGATGACGATTATGATGACGATTATGATGACTATTATGATGATGATTATGATGACGATTATGATGATGATTATGCTCATGATTATGATGATGATTCTGAAGATGATTATGATGATGATTATGATGATGATTATGATGATGATTATGATGACGATTGCGATGATGATTCTGATGATGATTACGATGACGGTTATGATGATGATTATGATGATGATTATGATGATGATTATGATGATGATTATGATGATGATTATGATGATGAGTATGATGATGATTATGATGATTATTTTGATGATGATTATGATCATGATTATGATGATGATCATGATGTTGATTATGATGACTATAATGATGACGATTATGATGACTATTATGATGATTATGATGACGATTATGATGATGACAATGAAGACGATTATGATGATGATTATGATGATAATTATGATGATGATTATGATGATGATTACGATGACGATTATGATGATGATTATGATGATGATTATGATGATGATTAGGATGACGATTATGATGATGATTATGATGATGATTTTGATGATGATTATGATCATGATTATGATGATGATCATGATGTTGATTATGATGACTATAATGATGACGATTATGATGACTATTATGATGATTATGATGACGATTATGATGATGACCATGAAGACGACTATGATGATGATTATGATGATGATTATGATGATGATTATGATGATGACTATGATGATGATTATGATGATGATTATGATGATGATTACGATGACGGTTATGATGATGATTATGATGATGATTATGATGATGATTATGATGATGATTATGATGATGATTATGATGACGATTATGATGATGATTATGATGATAATTTTGATGATGATTATGATGATGATTATGATGATGATTATGATGATGACTATAATGATGATTATGATGATGACTATGATGATGATTATCATGATGATTATGCTCATGATTATGATGATGAATTATAACGATGATTATGATGATGATTATGATGATGATTATGATGATGATTACGATGACGGTTATGATGATGATTATGATGATGATTATGATGATGATCATGATGATGATTATTATGATGATTATGATGATGATCATGATGTTGATTATGATGACTATAATGATGACGATTATGATGACTATTATGATGATTATGATGACGATTATGATGATGACCATGAAGACGATTATGATGATGATTGTGATGATGATTATGATGATGATTATGATGATGATTACGATGACGGTTATGATGATGATTATGATGATGATTATCATGATGATTATGATGATGATGATGATGATGATTTTGATGATGATAATGATGATGAGTATGATGATGATTTTGATGATGATTATGATCATGATTATGATGATGATCATGATGTTGATTATGATGACTATAATGATGACGATTATGATGACTATTATGATGATTATGATGACGATTATGATGATGACCATGAAGACGACTATGATGATGATTATGATGATGATTATGATGATGATTATGATGATGACTATGATGATGATTATGATGATGATTATGATGATGATTACGATGACGGTTATGATGATGATTATGATGATGATTATGATGATGATTATGATGATGATGATGATGATGATTTTGATGATGATAATGATGATGATTATGATGATGATTATGATGATGATTATGATGATAAATATGATGATGATTACGATGACGGCTATGATGATGATTATGATGATGATTATGATGACGATTATGATGATGATTATGATGATAATTTTGATGATGATTATGATGATGATTATGATGATGATTATGATGATGACTATAATGATGATTATGATGATGACTATGATGATGATTATCATGATGATTATGCTCATGATTATGATGATGAATTATAACGATGATTATGATGATGATTATGATGATGATTATGATGATGATTACGATGACGGTTATGATGATGATTATGATGATGATTATGATGATGATCATGATGATGATTATTATGATGATTATGATGATGATCATGATGTTGATTATGATGACTATAATGATGACGATTATGATGACTATTATGATGATTATGATGACGATTATGATGATGACCATGAAGACGATTATGATGATGATTGTGATGATGATTATGATGATGATTATGATGATGATTACGATGACGGTTATGATGATGATTATGATGATGATTATCATGATGATTATGATGATGATGATGATGATGATTTTGATGATGATAATGATGATGAGTATGATGATGATTATGATGATGATTATGATGATGATTATGATGATGATTATGATGATGATTATGATGATGATTATGATGACGATTATGATGATGATTATGCTCATGATTATGATGATTTTGATGATGATTATGATGATGATTATGATGATAATTATGATGATGATTATGATGATGATTATGATGATGATTATGATGATGATTATGATGATGATAACGATGACGGTTATGATGATGATTATGATGATGATTATGATGATGATTATGATGATGATTATGATGATGATTATGCTCATGATTATGATGATGATTATGATGATGATTATGATGACGATTATGATGATGATTCTGATGATGATCACGATAACGGTTATGATGATGTTTATGATGATGATTATGATGATGAATTATAACGATGATTATGATGATGATTATGATGATGATTATGATGATGATTATGATGATGATTATGATGATGATTATGATGATGATTATGATGACGATTATGATGATGATTCTGATGATGATTATGATGATGATTATGATGACGATTGTGATGATGATTATGCTCATGATTATGATGATGATCTTGATGATGATTACGATGACGGTTATGATGATGATTATGATGATGATTATGATGATGACTATAATGATGATTATGATGATGACTATGATGATGATTATCATGATGATTATGCTCATGATTATGATGATGAATTATAACGATGATTATGATGATGATTATGATGATGATTATGATGATGATTACGATGACGGTTATGATGATGATTATGATGATGATTATGATGATGATCATGATGATGATTATCATGATGATTATGATGATGATGATGATGATGATTTTGATGATGATAATGATGATGATTATGATGATGATTATGATGATGATTATGATGATGATTATGATGATGATTATGATGATGATTATGATGATGATTATGATGACGATTATGATGATGATTATGCTCATGATTATGATGATGATTTTGATGATGATTATGATGATGATTATGATGATAATTATGATGATGATTAAGATGACGATTATGATGATGATTTTGATGATGATAATGATGATGATTATGATGATGATTGTGATGACTATAATGATGACGATTATGATGACTATTATGATGATGACTATGATGATGATTATGATGACGATTATGATGACTATAATGATGACGATTATGATGATGATTATGATGACTATTATGATGATGACTATGATGATGATTATGATGACGATTATGATGATGATTATGCTCATGATAATGATGATGATTTTGATGATGATTATGATGATGATTATGATGATGATTATGATGATGATTATGATGATGATTATGATGATGATTACGATGACGGTTATGATGATGATTATGATGATGATTATGATGATGATCATGATGATGATTATGATGATGATTATGATGATGATCATGATGATGATTATGATGACTATAATGATGACGATTATGATGACTATTATGATGACTATAATGATGACGATTATTATGACTATTATGATGATTATGATGACGATTATGATGATGACCATGAAGACGACTATGATGATGATTATGATGATGATTATGATGATGATTATGATGATGACAGTGATGATGATTATGATGATGATTATGATGATGATTACGATGACGGTTATGATGATGATTATGATGATGATTATGATGATGATTATGATGATGATGATGATGATGATTTTGATGATGATAATGATGATGATTATGATGATGATTATGATGATGATTATGATGATAAATATGATGATGATTACGATGACGGCTATGATGATGATTATGATGATGATTATGATGACGATTATGATGATGATTATGATGATAATTTTGATGATGATTATGATGATGATTATGATGATGATTATGATGATGACTATAATGATGATTATGATGATGACTATGATGATGATTATCATGATGATTATGCTCATGATTATGATGATGAATTATAACGATGATTATGATGATGATTATGATGATGATTATGATGATGATTACGATGACGGTTATGATGATGATTATGATGATGATTATGATGATGATCATGATGATGATTATTATGATGATTATGATGATGATCATGATGTTGATTATGATGACTATAATGATGACGATTATGATGACTACTATGATGACGATTATGATGACGATTATGATGATGACCATGAAGACGATTATGATGATGATTGTGATGATGATTATGATGATGATTATGATGATGATTATGATGATGATTATGATGATGATTATGATGATGATTATGATGATGATTACGATGACGGTTATGATGATGATTATGATGATGATTATGATGATGAATTATAACGATGATTATGATGATGATTATGAAGATGATTATGATGATGATTATGATGATGATTATGATGATGATTATGATGGCGATTATGATGATGATTCTGATGATGATTGTGATGATGATTATGATGACGATTGTGATGATGATCATGATGATGATTATGATGACGATTATGATGATGATTATGATGATGATTACGATGACGGTTGTGATGATGATTATGATGATGATTATGATGATGATTATGATGACGATTATGATGACGATTATGATAATGATTTTGATGATGATTATGATGATGATCATGCTGATGATTATGATGACTATAATGATGACGATTATGATGACTATTATGATGATGACTATGATGATGATTATGCTCACGATTATGATGATGATTTTGATGATGATTATGATGATGATTATGATGATAATTATGATGATGATTATGATGACGATTATGATGATGATTCTGATGATGATTATGATGATGATTATGATGACGCTTGTGATGATGATTATGCTCATGATTATGATGATGATCTTGATGATGATTATGATGATGATTATGACGATGATTATGATGATGATTATGATGATGATTATGATGATGATTATGATGATGATTATGATGATGATTATGATGATGATTACGATGACGGTTATGATGATGATTATGATGATGATTATGATGATGATTATGATGACGATTATGATGACGATTATGATGATGATTGTGATGATGATTATGATGATGATCATGCTGATGATTATGATGACTATAATGATGACGATTATGATGACTATTATGATGATGACTATGATGATGATTAAGATGACGATTATGATGACTATAATGATGACGATTATGATGACTATAATGATGACGATTATGATGACTATAATGATGACGATTATGATGATGATTATGATGACTATTATGATGATGACTATCATGATGATTATGATGACGATTATGATGATGATTATGCTCATGATAATGATGATGATTTTGATGATGATTATGATGATGATTATGATGGTGATTATGATGATGATTATGATGATGATTACGATGACGGTTATGATGATGATTATGATGATGATTATGATGATGATCATGATGATGATTATGATGATGATTATGATGATGATCATGATGATGATTATGATGACTATAATGATGACGATTATGATGACTTTTATGATGACTAGAATGATGACGATTATGATGACTATTATGATGATTATGATGACGATTATGATGATGATCATGATGATGATTATGATGATGATGATGATTAAGATGAATATTATGATAATGATTATGATGACTATAATGATGACGACTATGATGATGACCATGAAGACGATTATGATGATGATTATGATGACGATTGTGATGATGATTATGATGATGATTACGATGACGGTTGTGATGATGATTATGATGACTATTATGATGATTATGATGACGATTATGATGATGACCATGAAGACGATTATGATGATGATTGCGATGATGATTATGATGATGATTATGATGATGATTACGATGACGGTTATGATGATGATTATGATGATGATTATCATGATGATTATGATGATGATGATGATGATGATTTTGATGATGATAATGATGATGATTATGATGATGATTATGATGATGATTATGATGATGATTATGATGATGATTATGATGATGATTATGATGACGATTATGATGACTATAATGATGACGATTATGATGATGATTATGATGACTATTATGATGATGACTATGATGATGATTATGATGACGATTATGATGATGATTATGCTCATGATTATGATGATGATTTTGATGATGATTATGATGATGATTATGATGATAATTATGATGATGATTATGATGATGATTATGATGATGATTATGATGATGATTACGATGACGGTTATGATGATGATTATGATGATGATTATGATGATGATTATGATGATGATTATGATGATGATTATGCTCATGATTATGATGATGATTCTGATGATGATTATGATGATGATTATGATGATGATTATGATGATGATTATGATGATGATTATGATGATGATTATGATGACGATTATGATGATGATTCTGATGATGATCACGATGACGGTTATGATGATGTTTATGATGATGATTATGATGATGAATTATAACGATGATTATGATGATGATTATGATGATGATTATGATGATGATTATGATGATGATTATGATGATGATTATGATGACGATTATGATGATGATTCTGATGATGATTATGATGATGATTATGATGACGATTGTGATGATGATTATGCTCATGATTATGATGATGATCTTGATGATGATTACGATGACGGTTATGATGATGATTATGATGATGATTCTGATGATGATGATGATGATGATTATGATGATGATTATGATGATGATTATGATGATAATTATGATGATGATTATGATGATGATTATGATGATGATTATGATGATGATTATGATGATGATTACGATGACGGTTATGATGATGATTATGATGATGATTATGATGATGATTATGCTCATGATTATGATGATGATTCTGATGATGATTATGATGATGATTATGATGATGATTATGATGATGATTATGATGATGATTATGATGACGATTATGATGATGATTCTGGTGATGATTACGATGACGGTTATGATGATGATTATGATGATGATTATGATGATGAATTATAACGATGATTATGATGATGATTATGAAGATGATTATGATGATGATTATGATGATGATTTTGATGATGATTATGATGATGATTATGATGATAATTATGATGATGATTATGATGACGATTATGATGATGATTCTGATGATGATTATGATGATGATTATGATGACGCTTGTGATGATGATTATGCTCATGATTATGATGATGATCTTGATGATGATTATGATGATGATTATGACGATGATTATGATGATGATTATGATGATGATTATGATGATGATTATGATGATGATTATGATGATGATTATGATGATGATTATGATGATGATTACGATGACGGTTATGATGATGATTATGATGATGATTATGATGATGATTATGATGACGATTATGATGACGATTATGATGATGATTGTGATGATGATTATGATGATGATCATGCTGATGATTATGATGACTATAATGATGACGATTATGATGACTATTATGATGATGACTATGATGATGATTAAGATGACGATTATGATGACTATAATGATGACGATTATGATGACTATAATGATGACGATTATGATGACTATAATGATGACGATTATGATGATGATTATGATGACTATTATGATGATGACTATCATGATGATTATGATGACGATTATGATGATGATTATGCTCATGATAATGATGATGATTTTGATGATGATTATGATGATGATTATGATGATGATTATGATGATGATTATGATGATGATTACGATGACGGTTATGATGATGATTATGATGATGATTATGATGATGATCATGATGATGATTATGATGATGATTATGATGATGATCATGATGATGATTATGATGACTATAATGATGACGATTATGATGACTTTTATGATGACTAGAATGATGACGATTATGATGACTATTATGATGATTATGATGACGATTATGATGATGATCATGATGATGATTATGATGATGATGATGATTATGATGAATATTATGATAATGATTATGATGACTATAATGATGACGACTATGATGATGACCATGAAGACGATTATGATGATGATTATGATGACGATTGTGATGATGATTATGATGATGATTACGATGACGGTTGTGATGATGATTATGATGACTATTATGATGATTATGATGACGATTATGATGATGACCATGAAGACGATTATGATGATGATTGCGATGATGATTATGATGATGATTATGATGATGATTACGATGACGGTTATGATGATGATTATGATGATGATTATCATGATGATTATGATGATGATGATGATGATGATTTTGATGATGATAATGATGATGATTATGATGATGATTATGATGATGATTATGATGATGATTATGATGATGATTATGATGATGATTATGATGACGATTATGATGACTATAATGATGACGATTATGATGATGATTATGATGACTATTATGATGATGACTATGATGATGATTATGATGACGATTATGATGATGATTATGCTCATGATTATGATGATGATTTTGATGATGATTATGATGATGATTATGATGATAATTATGATGATGATTATGATGATAATTATGATGATGATTATGATGATGATTACGATGACGGTTATGATGATGATTATGATGATGATTATGATGATGATTATGATGATGATTATGATGATGATTATGCTCATGATTATGATGATGATTCTGATGATGATTATGATGATGATTATGATGATGATTATGATGATGATTATGATGATGATTATGATGATGATTATGATGACGATTATGATGATGATTCTGATGATGATCACGATGACGGTTATGATGATGTTTATGATGATGATTATGATGATGAATTATAACGATGATTATGATGATGATTATGATGATGATTATGATGATGATTATGATGATGATTATGATGATGATTATGATGACGATTATGATGATGATTCTGATGATGATTATGATGATGATTTTGATGATGATTATGATGATGATCATGCTGATGATTATGATGACTATAATGATGACGATTATGATGACTATTATGATGATGACTATGATGATGATTACGATGACGATTATGATGACTATAATGATGACGATTATGATGATGATTATGATGACTATTATGATGATGACTATGATGATGATTATGATGACGATTATGATGATGATTATGCTCATGATAATGATGATGATTTTGATGATGATTATGATGATGATTATGATGATGATTATGATGATGACTATAATGATGATTATGATGATGACTATGATGATGATTATCATGATGATTTTGATGATGATTATGATGATGATCATGCTGATGATTATGATGACTATAATGATGACGATTATGATGACTATTATGATGATGACTATGATGATGATTACGATGACGATTATGATGACTATAATGATGACGATTATGATGATGATGATGATGATGATTTTGATGATGATAATGATGATGATTATGATGATGATTATGATGATGATTATGATGATGATTATGATGATGATTATGATGATGATTATGATGACGATTATGATGACTATAATGATGACGATTATGATGATGATTATGATGACTATTATGATGATGACTATGATGATGATTATGATGACGATTATGATGATGATTATGCTCATGATTATGATGATGATTTTGATGATGATTATGATGATGATTATGATGATAATTATGATGATGATTATGATGATAATTATGATGATGATTATGATGATGATTACGATGACGGTTATGATGATGATTATGATGATGATTATGATGATGATTATGATGATGATTATGATGATGATTATGCTCATGATTATGATGATGATTCTGATGATGATTATGATGATGATTATGATGATGATTATGATGATGATTATGATGATGATTATGATGATGATTATGATGACGATTATGATGATGATTCTGATGATGATCACGATGACGGTTATGATGATGTTTATGATGATGATTATGATGATGAATTATAACGATGATTATGATGATGATTATGATGATGATTATGATGATGATTATGATGATGATTATGATGATGATTATGATGACGATTATGATGATGATTCTGATGATGATTATGATGATGATTTTGATGATGATTATGATGATGATCATGCTGATGATTATGATGACTATAATGATGACGATTATGATGACTATTATGATGATGACTATGATGATGATTACGATGACGATTATGATGACTATAATGATGACGATTATGATGATGATTATGATGACTATTATGATGATGACTATGATGATGATTATGATGACGATTATGATGATGATTATGCTCATGATAATGATGATGATTTTGATGATGATTATGATGATGATTATGATGATGATTATGATGATGACTATAATGATGATTATGATGATGACTATGATGATGATTATCATGATGATTATGCTCATGATTATGATGATGAATTATAACGATGATTATGATGATGATTATGATGATGATTATGATGATGATTACGATGACGGTTATGATGATGATTATGATGATGATTATGCTCATGATTATGATGATGATCTTGATGATGATTATGATGATGATTATGACGATGATTATGATGATGATTATGATGATGATTATGATGATGATTATGATGATGATTATGATGATGATTACGATGACGGTTATGATGATGATTATGATGATGATTATGATGATGATTATGATAACTATAATGATGACGATTATGATGACTATTATGATGATGACTATGATGATGATTATGTTGACGATTATGATGACTATAATGATGACGATTATGATGACGATTATGATGACTATTATGATGATGATTATGATGACGATTATGATTATGATTATGCTCATGATTATGATGATGATTCTGAAGATGATTATGATGATGATTATGATGATGATTATGATGATGATTATGATAACGATTGCGATGATGATTCTGATGATGATTACGATGACGGTTATGATGATGATTATGATGATGATTATGATGATGATTATGATGATGATTATGATGATGATTATGATGATGATTATGATGATGACTATGATGATGATTATGATGATTATTTTGATGATGATTATGATCATGATTATGATGATGATCATGATGTTGATTATGATGACTATAATGATGACGATTATGATGACTATTATGATGATTATGATGACGATTATGATGATGACAATGAAGACGATTATGATGATGATTATGATGATAATTATGATGATGATTATGATGATGATTACGATGACGGTTATGATGATGATTATGATGATGATTATGATGATGATTAGGATGACGATTATGATGATGATTATGATGATGATTTTGATGATGATTATGATCATGATTATGATGATGATTATGACGATGATTATGATGATGATTATGATGATGATTATGATGATGATTATGATGATGATTATGATGACGATTATGATGACTATAATGATGACGATTATGATGACGATTATGATGACGATTATGATGATGATTATGATGATGATTATGATGACGATTAAGATGACGATTATGATGATGATTTTGATGATGATAATGATGATGATTATGATGATGATTATGATGACGATTATGATGACGATTATGATGACTATAATGATGACGATTATGATGATGATTATGATGACTATTATGATGATGACTGTGATGATGATTACGATGACGGTTATGATGATGATTATGATGATGACTATGATGATGATTATGATGAGGATTATGATGACTATAATGATGACGATTATGATGACGATTATGATGACGATTATGATGACTATTATGATGATGATTATGATGACGATTATGATGATGATTATGCTCATGATTATGATGATGATCTTGATGATGATTATGATGATGATTATGACGATGATTATGATGATGATTATGATGATGATTATGATGATGATTATGATGATGATTATGATGATGATTACGATGACGGTTATGATGATGATTATGATGATGATTATGATGATGATTATGATGACGATTATGTTGACGATTATGATGATGATTGTGATGATGATTATGATGATGATCATGCTGATGATTATGATGACTATAATGATGACGATTATGATGACTATTATGATGATGACTATGATGATGATTATGATGATGATTATGATGATGATTATGATGATGATTATGATGATGATTACGATGACGGTTATGATGATGATTATGATGATGATTATGATGATGATTATAATGACGATTAAGATGACGATTATGATGACGATTATGATGATGATTCTGATGATGATTGTGATGATGATTATGATGACGATTGTGATGATGATTATGCTCATGATTATGATGATGATTATGATGACGATTGCGATGATGATTCTGATGATGATTACGATGACGGTTATGATGATGATTATGATGATGATTATGATGATGATTATGATGACGATTATGATGATGATTATGATGATGATTATGATGATGATTATGATCATGATTATGATGATGATTATGATGATGATTATGATGATGATTATGATGATAATTTTGATGATGATTATGATGATGATTATGATGATGATTATGATGATGACTATAATGATGATTATGATGATGACTATGATGATGATTATGATGATTATTTTGATGATGATTATGATCATGATTATGATGATGATCATGATGTTGATTATGATGACTATAATGATGACGATTATGATGACTATTATGATGATTATGATGACGATTATGATGATGACAATGATGACGATTATGATGATGATTTTGATGATGATTATGATGATGATTATGATGATGATTATGATGATGATTATGATGATGATTATGCTCATGATTATGATGATGATTCTGATGATGATTAGGGTGACGGTTATGATGATGATTATGATGATGATTTTGATGATGAATTATAACGATGATTATGATGATGATTATGATGATGATTGTGATGATGATTATGATGATGATTATGATGATGATTATGATGATGATTATGATGACGATTATGATGATGATTCTGATGATGATTGTGATGATGATTATGATGACGATTGTGATGATGATTATGCTCATGATTATGATGATGATCTTGATGATGATTATGATGATGATTATGATGATGATTATGATGATGATTATGATGATGATTATGATGATGATTATGATGATGATGATTACGATGACGGTTATGATGATGATTATGATGATGATTATGATGATGATTATGATGACGATTAAAATGACGATTATGATGATGATTTTGATGATGATAATGATGATGATTATAATGATGATTATGATGATGATTATGATGATGATTATGATGATGATCATGATGATGATTATGATAACTATAATGATGACGATTATGATGACTATTATGATGATGACTATGATGATGATTATGTTGACGATTATGATGACTATAATGATGACGATTATGATGACGATTATGATGACTATTATGATGATGATTATGATGACGATTATGATGATGATTATGCTCATGATTATGATGATGATTCTGAAGATGATTATGATGATGATTATGATGATGATTATGATGATGATTATGATGACGATTGCGATGATGATTCTGATGATGATTACGATGACGGTTATGATGATGATTATGATGATGATTATGATGATGATTATGATGATGATTATGATGATGATTATGATGATGAGTATGATGATGATTATGATGATTATTTTGATGATGATTATGATCATGATTATGATGATGATCATGATGTTGATTATGATGACTATAATGATGACGATTATGATGACTATTATGATGATTATGATGACGATTATGATGATGACAATGAAGACGATTATGATGATGATTATGATGATAATTATGATGATGATTATGATGATGATTACGATGACGATTATGATGATGATTATGATGATGATTATGATGATGATTAGGATGACGATTATGATGATGATTATGATGATGATTTTGATGATGATTATGATCATGATTATGATGATGATCATGATGTTGATTATGATGACTATAATGATGACGATTATGATGACTATTATGATGATTATGATGACGATTATGATGATGACCATGAAGACGACTATGATGATGATTATGATGATGATTATGATGATGATTATGATGATGACTATGATGATGATTATGATGATGATTATGATGATGATTACGATGACGGTTATGATGATGATTATGATGATGATTATGATGATGATTATGATGATGATGATGATGATGATTTTGATGATGATAATGATGATGATTATGATGATGATTATGATGATGATTATGATGATAAATATGATGATGATTACGATGACGGCTATGATGATGATTATGATGATGATTATGATGACGATTATGATGATGATTATGATGATAATTTTGATGATGATTATGATGATGATTATGATGATGATTATGATGATGACTATAATGATGATTATGATGATGACTATGATGATGATTATCATGATGATTATGCTCATGATTGTGATGATGAATTATAACGATGATTATGATGATGATTATGATGATGATTATGATGATGATTACGATGACGGTTATGATGATGATTATGATGATGATTATGATGATGATCATGATGATGATTATTATGATGATTATGATGATGATCATGATGTTGATTATGATGACTATAATGATGACGATTATGATGACTATTATGATGATTATGATGACGATTATGATGATGACCATGAAGACGATTATGATGATGATTGTGATGATGATTATGATGATGATTATGATGATGATTACGATGACGGTTATGATGATGATTATGATGATGATTATCATGATGATTATGATGATGATGATGATGATGATTTTGATGATGATAATGATGATGAGTATGATGATGATTATGATGATGATTATGATGATGATTCTGATGATGATTATGATGATGATTTTGATGATGATTATGATGATGATCATGCTGATGATTATGATGACTATAATGATGACGATTATGATGACTATTATGATGATGACTATGATGATGATTACGATGACGATTATGATGACTATAATGATGACGATTATGATGATGATTATGATGACTATTATGATGATGACTATGATGATGATTATGATGACGATTATGATGATGATTATGCTCATGATAATGATGATGATTTTGATGATGATTATGATGATGATTATGATGATGATTATGATGATGACTATAATGATGATTATGATGATGACTATGATGATGATTATCATGATGATTTTGATGATGATTATGATGATGATCATGCTGATGATTATGATGACTATAATGATGACGATTATGATGACTATTATGATGATGACTATGATGATGATTACGATGACGATTATGATGACTATAATGATGACGATTATGATGATGATGATGATGATGATTTTGATGATGATAATGATGATGATTATGATGATGATTATGATGATGATTATGATGATGATTATGATGATGATTATGATGATGATTATGATGACGATTATGATGACTATAATGATGACGATTATGATGATGATTATGATGACTATTATGATGATGACTATGATGATGATTATGATGACGATTATGATGATGATTATGCTCATGATTATGATGATGATTTTGATGATGATTATGATGATGATTATGATGATAATTATGATGATGATTATGATGATAATTATGATGATGATTATGATGATGATTACGATGACGGTTATGATGATGATTATGATGATGATTATGATGATGATTATGATGATGATTATGATGATGATTATGCTCATGATTATGATGATGATTCTGATGATGATTATGATGATGATTATGATGATGATTATGATGATGATTATGATGATGATTATGATGATGATTATGATGACGATTATGATGATGATTCTGATGATGATCACGATGACGGTTATGATGATGTTTATGATGATGATTATGATGATGAATTATAACGATGATTATGATGATGATTATGATGATGATTATGATGATGATTATGATGATGATTATGATGATGATTATGATGACGATTATGATGATGATTCTGATGATGATTATGATGATGATTTTGATGATGATTATGATGATGATCATGCTGATGATTATGATGACTATAATGATGACGATTATGATGACTATTATGATGATGACTATGATGATGATTACGATGACGATTATGATGACTATAATGATGACGATTATGATGATGATTATGATGACTATTATGATGATGACTATGATGATGATTATGATGACGATTATGATGATGATTATGCTCATGATAATGATGATGATTTTGATGATGATTATGATGATGATTATGATGATGATTATGATGATGACTATAATGATGATTATGATGATGACTATGATGATGATTATCATGATGATTATGCTCATGATTATGATGATGAATTATAACGATGATTATGATGATGATTATGATGATGATTATGATGATGATTACGATGACGGTTATGATGATGATTATGATGATGATTATGCTCATGATTATGATGATGATCTTGATGATGATTATGATGATGATTATGACGATGATTATGATGATGATTATGATGATGATTATGATGATGATTATGATGATGATTATGATGATGATTACGATGACGGTTATGATGATGATTATGATGATGATTATGATGATGATTATGATAACTATAATGATGACGATTATGATGACTATTATGATGATGACTATGATGATGATTATGTTGACGATTATGATGACTATAATGATGACGATTATGATGACGATTATGATGACTATTATGATGATGATTATGATGACGATTATGATTATGATTATGCTCATGATTATGATGATGATTCTGAAGATGATTATGATGATGATTATGATGATGATTATGATGATGATTATGATAACGATTGCGATGATGATTCTGATGATGATTACGATGACGGTTATGATGATGATTATGATGATGATTATGATGATGATTATGATGATGATTATGATGATGATTATGATGATGATTATGATGATGACTATGATGATGATTATGATGATTATTTTGATGATGATTATGATCATGATTATGATGATGATCATGATGTTGATTATGATCATGATTATGATGATGATCATGATGTTGATTATGATGACTATAATGATGACGATTATGATGACTATTATGATGATTATGATGACGATTATGATGATGACAATGAAGACGATTATGATGATGATTATGATGATAATTATGATGATGATTATGATGATGATTACGATGACGGTTATGATGATGATTATGATGATGATTATGATGATGATTAGGATGACGATTATGATGATGATTATGATGATGATTTTGATGATGATTATGATCATGATTATGATGATGATTATGACGATGATTATGATGATGATTATGATGATGATTATGATGATGATTATGATGATGATTATGATGACGATTATGATGACTATAATGATGACGATTATGATGACGATTATGATGACGATTATGATGATGATTATGATGATGATTATGATGACGATTAAGATGACGATTATGATGATGATTTTGATGATGATAATGATGATGATTATGATGATGATTATGATGACGATTATGATGACGATTATGATGACTATAATGATGACGATTATGATGATGATTATGATGACTATTATGATGATGACTGTGATGATGATTACGATGACGGTTATGATGATGATTATGATGATGACTATGATGATGATTATGATGAGGATTATGATGACTATAATGATGACGATTATGATGACGATTATGATGACGATTATGATGACTATTATGATGATGATTATGATGACGATTATGATGATGATTATGCTCATGATTATGATGATGATCTTGATGATGATTATGATGATGATTATGACGATGATTATGATGATGATTATGATGATGATTATGATGATGATTATGATGATGATTATGATGATGATTACGATGACGGTTATGATGATGATTATGATGATGATTATGATGATGATTATGATGACGATTATGTTGACGATTATGATGATGATTGTGATGATGATTATGATGATGATCATGCTGATGATTATGATGACTATAATGATGACGATTATGATGACTATTATGATGATGACTATGATGATGATTATGATGATGATTATGATGATGATTATGATGATGATTATGATGATGATTACGATGACGGTTATGATGATGATTATGATGATGATTATGATGATGATTATAATGACGATTAAGATGACGATTATGATGACGATTATGATGATGATTCTGATGATGATTGTGATGATGATTATGATGACGATTGTGATGATGATTATGCTCATGATTATGATGATGATTATGATGACGATTGCGATGATGATTCTGATGATGATTACGATGACGGTTATGATGATGATTATGATGATGATTATGATGATGATTATGATGACGATTATGATGATGATTATGATGATGATTATGATGATGATTATGATCATGATTATGATGATGATTATGATGATGATTATGATGATGATTATGATGATAATTTTGATGATGATTATGATGATGATTATGATGATGATTATGATGATGACTATAATGATGATTATGATGATGACTATGATGATGATTATGATGATTATTTTGATGATGATTATGATCATGATTATGATGATGATCATGATGTTGATTATGATGACTATAATGATGACGATTATGATGACTATTATGATGATTATGATGACGATTATGATGATGACAATGATGACGATTATGATGATGATTTTGATGATGATTATGATGATGATTATGATGATGATTATGATGATGATTATGATGATGATTATGCTCATGATTATGATGATGATTCTGATGATGATTAGGGTGACGGTTATGATGATGATTATGATGATGATTTTGATGATGAATTATAACGATGATTATGATGATGATTATGATGATGATTGTGATGATGATTATGATGATGATTATGATGATGATTATGATGATGATTATGATGACGATTATGATGATGATTCTGATGATGATTGTGATGATGATTATGATGACGATTGTGATGATGATTATGCTCATGATTATGATGATGATCTTGATGATGATTATGATGATGATTATGATGATGATTATGATGATGATTATGATGATGATTATGATGATGATTATGATGATGATGATTACGATGACGGTTATGATGATGATTATGATGATGATTATGATGATGATTATGATGACGATTAAAATGACGATTATGATGATGATTTTGATGATGATAATGATGATGATTATAATGATGATTATGATGATGATTATGATGATGATTATGATGATGATCATGATGATGATTATGATAACTATAATGATGACGATTATGATGACTATTATGATGATGACTATGATGATGATTATGTTGACGATTATGATGACTATAATGATGACGATTATGATGACGATTATGATGACTATTATGATGATGATTATGATGACGATTATGATGATGATTATGCTCATGATTATGATGATGATTCTGAAGATGATTATGATGATGATTATGATGATGATTATGATGATGATTATGATGACGATTGCGATGATGATTCTGATGATGATTACGATGACGGTTATGATGATGATTATGATGATGATTATGATGATGATTATGATGATGATTATGATGATGATTATGATGATGAGTATGATGATGATTATGATGATTATTTTGATGATGATTATGATCATGATTATGATGATGATCATGATGTTGATTATGATGACTATAATGATGACGATTATGATGACTATTATGATGATTATGATGACGATTATGATGATGACAATGAAGACGATTATGATGATGATTATGATGATAATTATGATGATGATTATGATGATGATTACGATGACGATTATGATGATGATTATGATGATGATTATGATGATGATTAGGATGACGATTATGATGATGATTATGATGATGATTTTGATGATGATTATGATCATGATTATGATGATGATCATGATGTTGATTATGATGACTATAATGATGACGATTATGATGACTATTATGATGATTATGATGACGATTATGATGATGACCATGAAGACGACTATGATGATGATTATGATGATGATTATGATGATGATTATGATGATGACTATGATGATGATTATGATGATGATTATGATGATGATTACGATGACGGTTATGATGATGATTATGATGATGATTATGATGATGATTATGATGATGATGATGATGATGATTTTGATGATGATAATGATGATGATTATGATGATGATTATGATGATGATTATGATGATAAATATGATGATGATTACGATGACGGCTATGATGATGATTATGATGATGATTATGATGACGATTATGATGATGATTATGATGATAATTTTGATGATGATTATGATGATGATTATGATGATGATTATGATGATGACTATAATGATGATTATGATGATGACTATGATGATGATTATCATGATGATTATGCTCATGATTGTGATGATGAATTATAACGATGATTATGATGATGATTATGATGATGATTATGATGATGATTACGATGACGGTTATGATGATGATTATGATGATGATTATGATGATGATCATGATGATGATTATTATGATGATTATGATGATGATCATGATGTTGATTATGATGACTATAATGATGACGATTATGATGACTATTATGATGATTATGATGACGATTATGATGATGACCATGAAGACGATTATGATGATGATTGTGATGATGATTATGATGATGATTATGATGATGATTACGATGACGGTTATGATGATGATTATGATGATGATTATCATGATGATTATGATGATGATGATGATGATGATTTTGATGATGATAATGATGATGAGTATGATGATGATTATGATGATGATTATGATGATGATTATGATGATGATTATGATGATGATTATGATGATGATTATGATGACGATTATGATGATGATTATGCTCATGATTATGATGATTTTGATGATGATTATGATGATGATTATGATGATAATTATGATGATGATTATGATGATGATTATGATGATGATTATGATGATGATTATGATGATGATAACGATGACGGTTATGATGATGATTATGATGATGATTATGATGATGATTATGATGATGATTATGATGATGATTATGCTCATGATTATGATGATGATTATGATGATGATTATGATGACGATTATGATGATGATTCTGATGATGATCACGATAACGGTTATGATGATGTTTATGATGATGATTATGATGATGAATTATAACGATGATTATGATGATGATTATGATGATGATTATGATGATGATTATGATGATGATTATGATGATGATTATGATGATGATTATGATGACGATTATGATGATGATTCTGATGATGATTATGATGATGATTATGATGACGATTGTGATGATGATTATGCTCATGATTATGATGATGATCTTGATGATGATTACGATGACGGTTATGATGATGATTATGATGATGATTATGATGATGACTATAATGATGATTATGATGATGACTATGATGATGATTATCATGATGATTATGCTCATGATTATGATGATGAATTATAACGATGATTATGATGATGATTATGATGATGATTATGATGATGATTACGATGACGGTTATGATGATGATTATGATGATGATTATGATGATGATCATGATGATGATTATCATGATGATTATGATGATGATGATGATGATGATTTTGATGATGATAATGATGATGATTATGATGATGATTATGATGATGATTATGATGATGATTATGATGATGATTATGATGATGATTATGATGATGATTATGATGACGATTATGATGATGATTATGCTCATGATTATGATGATGATTTTGATGATGATTATGATGATGATTATGATGATAATTATGATGATGATTAAGATGACGATTATGATGATGATTTTGATGATGATAATGATGATGATTATGATGATGATTGTGATGACTATAATGATGACGATTATGATGACTATTATGATGATGACTATGATGATGATTATGATGACGATTATGATGACTATAATGATGACGATTATGATGATGATTATGATGACTATTATGATGATGACTATGATGATGATTATGATGACGATTATGATGATGATTATGCTCATGATAATGATGATGATTTTGATGATGATTATGATGATGATTATGATGATGATTATGATGATGATTATGATGATGATTATGATGATGATTACGATGACGGTTATGATGATGATTATGATGATGATTATGATGATGATCATGATGATGATTATGATGATGATTATGATGATGATCATGATGATGATTATGATGACTATAATGATGACGATTATGATGACTATTATGATGACTATAATGATGACGATTATTATGACTATTATGATGATTATGATGAAGATTATGATGATGACCATGAAGACGACTATGATGATGATTATGATGATGATAATGATGATGATTATGATGATGACTATGATGATGATTATGATGATGATTATGATGATGATTACGATGACGGTTATGATGATGATTATGATGATGATTATGATGATGATTATGATGATGATGATGATGATGATTTTGATGATGATAATGATGATGATTATGATGATGATTATGATGATGATTATGATGATAAATATGATGATGATTACGATGACGGCTATGATGATGATTATGATGATGATTATGATGACGATTATGATGATGATTATGATGATAATTTTGATGATGATTATGATGATGATTATGATGATGATTATGATGATGATTATGATGATGACTATAATGATGATTATGATGATGACTATGATGATGATTATCATGATGATTATGCTCATGATTATGATGATGAATTATAACGATGATTATGATGATGATTATGATGATGATTATGATGATGATTACGATGACGGTTATGATGATGATTATGATGATGATTATGATGATGATCATGATGATGATTATTATGATGATTATGATGATGATCATGATGTTGATTATGATGACTATAATGATGACGATTATGATGACTATTATGATGACGATTATGATGACGATTATGATGATGACCATGAAGACGATTATGATGATGATTGTGATGATGATTATGATGATGATTATGATGATGATTACGATGACCGTTATGATGATGATTATGATGATGATTATCATGATGATTATGATGATGATGATGATGATGATTTTGATGATGATAATGATGATGATTATGATGATGATTATGATGATGATTATGATGATGATTATGATGATGATTATGATGATGATTATGATGATGATTATGATGATGATTATGATGATGATTATGATGACGATTATGATGATGATTATGCTCATGATTATGATGATGATTTTGATGATGATTATGATGATGATTATGATGATGATTATGATGATGATTATGATGATGATTACGATGACGGTTATGATGATGATTATGATGACGATTATGATGATGATTATGATGATAATTTTGATGATGATTATGATGATGATTATGATGATGATTATGATGATGACTATAATGATGATTATGATGATGACTATGATGATGATTATCATGATGATTATGCTCATGATTGTGATGATGAATTATAACGATGATTATGATGATGATTATGATGATGATTATGATGATGATTACGATGACGGTTATGATGATGATTATGATGATGATTATGATGATGATCATGATGATGATTATTATGATGATTATGATGATGATCATGATGTTGATTATGATGACTATAATGATGACGATTATGATGACTATTATGATGATTATGATGACGATTATGATGATGACCATGAAGACGATTATGATGATGATTGTGATGATGATTATGATGATGATTATGATGATGATTACGATGACGGTTATGATGATGATTATGATGATGATTATCATGATGATTATGATGATGATGATGATGATGATTTTGATGATGATAATGATGATGAGTATGATGATGATTATGATGATGATTATGATGATGATTATGATGATGATTATGATGATGATTATGATGATGATTATGATGACGATTATGATGATGATAATGCTCATGATTATGATGATTTTGATGATGATTATGATGATGATTATGATGATAATTATGATGATGATTATGATGATGATTATGATGATGATTATGATGATGATTATGATGATGATAACGATGACGGTTATGATGATGATTATGATGATGATTATGATGATGATTATGATGATGATTATGATGATGATTATGCTCATGATTATGATGATGATTATGATGATGATTATGATGACGATTATGATGATGATTCTGATGATGATCACGATAACGGTTATGATGATGTTTATGATGATGATTATGATGATGAATTATAACGATGATTATGATGATGATTATGATGATGATTATGATGATGATTATGATGATGATTATGATGATGATTATGATGATGATTATGATGACGATTATGATGATGATTCTGATGATGATTATGATGATGATTATGATGACGATTGTGATGATGATTATGCTCATGATTATGATGATGATCTTGATGATGATTACGATGACGGTTATGATGATGATTATGATGATGATTATGATGATGACTATAATGATGATTATGATGATGACTATGATGATGATTATCATGATGATTATGCTCATGATTATGATGATGAATTATAACGATGATTATGATGATGATTATGATGATGATTATGATGATGATTACGATGACGGTTATGATGATGATTATGATGATGATTATGATGATGATCATGATGATGATTATCATGATGATTATGATGATGATGATGATGATGATTTTGATGATGATAATGATGATGATTATGATGATGATTATGATGATGATTATGATGATGATTATGATGATGATTATGATGATGATTATGATGATGATTATGATGACGATTATGATGATGATTATGCTCATGATTATGATGATGATTTTGATGATGATTATGATGATGATTATGATGATAATTATGATGATGATTAAGATGACGATTATGATGATGATTTTGATGATGATAATGATGATGATTATGATGATGATTGTGATGACTATAATGATGACGATTATGATGACTATTATGATGATGACTATGATGATGATTATGATGACGATTATGATGACTATAATGATGACGATTATGATGATGATTATGATGACTATTATGATGATGACTATGATGATGATTATGATGACGATTATGATGATGATTATGCTCATGATAATGATGATGATTTTGATGATGATTATGATGATGATTATGATGATGATTATGATGATGATTATGATGATGATTATGATGATGATTACGATGACGGTTATGATGATGATTATGATGATGATTATGATGATGATCATGATGATGATTATGATGATGATTATGATGATGATCATGATGATGATTATGATGACTATAATGATGACGATTATGATGACTATTATGATGACTATAATGATGACGATTATTATGACTATTATGATGATTATGATGAAGATTATGATGATGACCATGAAGACGACTATGATGATGATTATGATGATGATAATGATGATGATTATGATGATGACTATGATGATGATTATGATGATGATTATGATGATGATTACGATGACGGTTATGATGATGATTATGATGATGATTATGATGATGATTATGATGATGATGATGATGATGATTTTGATGATGATAATGATGATGATTATGATGATGATTATGATGATGATTATGATGATAAATATGATGATGATTACGATGACGGCTATGATGATGATTATGATGATGATTATGATGACGATTATGATGATGATTATGATGATAATTTTGATGATGATTATGATGATGATTATGATGATGATTATGATGATGATTATGATGATGACTATAATGATGATTATGATGATGACTATGATGATGATTATCATGATGATTATGCTCATGATTATGATGATGAATTATAACGATGATTATGATGATGATTATGATGATGATTATGATGATGATTACGATGACGGTTATGATGATGATTATGATGATGATTATGATGATGATCATGATGATGATTATTATGATGATTATGATGATGATCATGATGTTGATTATGATGACTATAATGATGACGATTATGATGACTATTATGATGACGATTATGATGACGATTATGATGATGACCATGAAGACGATTATGATGATGATTGTGATGATGATTATGATGATGATTATGATGATGATTACGATGACCGTTATGATGATGATTATGATGATGATTATCATGATGATTATGATGATGATGATGATGATGATTTTGATGATGATAATGATGATGATTATGATGATGATTATGATGATGATTATGATGATGATTATGATGATGATTATGATGATGATTATGATGATGATTATGATGATGATTATGATGATGATTATGATGACGATTATGATGATGATTATGCTCATGATTATGATGATGATTTTGATGATGATTATGATGATGATTATGATGATGATTATGATGATGATTATGATGATGATTACGATGACGGTTATGATGATGATTATGATGATGATTATGATGATGATTATGATGATGATTATGATGATGATTATGATGATGATTATGATGATGATTGTGATGACGATTATGATGATGATTATGATGATGATTATGATGATGATTACGATGATGATGATTATGATGATGATTATGATGATGATTATGATGATGATTATGATGATGATTATGATGATGATTTTGATGATGATTATGATGATGATTATGATGATAATTATGATGATGATTATGATGATGATTATGATGATGATTATGATGATGATTATGATGATGATTATGATGATGATTATGATGATGATTATGATGATGATTATGATCATGATTATGATGACGATTATGATGATGATTATGCTCATGATTATGATGATGATTATGATGATGATTATGATGACGATTATGATGATGATTCTGATGATGATCACGATGACGGTTATGATGATGTTTATGATGATGATTATGATGATGAATTATAACGATGATTATGATGATGATCATGCTGATGATTATGATGACTATAATGATGACGATTATGATGACTATTATGATGATGCCTATGATGATGATTATGCTCACGATTATGATGATGATTTTGATGATGATTATGATGATGATTATGATGATAATTATGATGATGATTATGATGACGATTATGATGATGATTCTGATGATGATTATGATGATGATTATGATGACGCTTGTGATGATGATTATGCTCATGATTATGATGATGATCTTGATGATGATTATGATGATGATTATGACGATGATTATGATGATGATTATGATGATGATTATGATGATGATTATGATGATGATTATGATGATGATTATGATGATGATTACGATGACGGTTATGATGACGATTATGATGACGATTATGATGATGACCATGAAGACGATTATGATGATGATTGTGATGATGATTATGATGATGATTATGATGATGATTACGATGACCGTTATGATGATGATTATGATGATGATTATCATGATGATTATGATGATGATGATGATGATGATTTTGATGATGATAATGATGATGATTATGATGATGATTATGATGATGATTATGATGATGATTATGATGATGATTATGATGATGATTATGATGATGATTATGATGATGATTATGATGATGATTATGATGACGATTATGATGATGATTATGCTCATGATTATGATGATGATTTTGATGATGATTATGATGATGATTATGATGATGATTATGATGATGATTATGATGATGATTACGATGACGGTTATGATGATGATTATGATGATGATTATGATGATGATTATGATGATGATTATGATGATGATTATGATGATGATTATGATGATGATTGTGATGACGATTATGATGATGATTATGATGATGATTATGATGATGATTACGATGATGATGATTATGATGATGATTATGATGATGATTATGATGATGATTATGATGATGATTATGATGATGATTTTGATGATGATTATGATGATGATTATGATGATAATTATGATGATGATTATGATGATGATTATGATGATGATTATGATGATGATTATGATGATGATTATGATGATGATTATGATGATGATTATGATGATGATTATGATCATGATTATGATGACGATTATGATGATGATTATGCTCATGATTATGATGATGATTATGATGATGATTATGATGACGATTATGATGATGATTCTGATGATGATCACGATGACGGTTATGATGATGTTTATGATGATGATTATGATGATGAATTATAACGATGATTATGATGATGATCATGCTGATGATTATGATGACTATAATGATGACGATTATGATGACTATTATGATGATGACTATGATGATGATTATGCTCACGATTATGATGATGATTTTGATGATGATTATGATGATGATTATGATGATAATTATGATGATGATTATGATGACGATTATGATGATGATTCTGATGATGATTATGATGATGATTATGATGACGCTTGTGATGATGATTATGCTCATGATTATGATGATGATCTTGATGATGATTATGATGATGATTATGACGATGATTATGATGATGATTATGATGATGATTATGATGATGATTATGATGATGATTATGATGATGATTATGATGATGATTACGATGACGGTTATGATGATGATCATGATGATGATTATGATGATGATGATGATTATGATGAATATTATGATAATGATTATGATGACTATAATGATGACGACTATGATGATGACCATGAAGACGATTATGATGATGATTATGATGACGATTGTGATGATGATTATGATGATGATTACGATGACGGTTGTGATGATGATTATGATGACTATTATGATGATTATGATGACGATTATGATGATGACCATGAAGACGATTATGATGATGATTGCGATGATGATTATGATGATGATTATGATGATGATTACGATGACGGTTATGATGATGATTATGATGATGATTATCATGATGATTATGATGATGATGATGATGATGATTTTGATGATGATAATGATGATGATTATGATGATGATTATGATGATGATTATGATGATGATTATGATGATGATCATGATGATGATTATTATGATGATTATGATGATGATCATGATGTTGATTATGATGACTATAATGATGACGATTATGATGACTATTATGATGACGATTATGATGACGATTATGATGATGACCATGAAGACGATTATGATGATGATTGTGATGATGATTATGATGATGATTATGATGATGATTACGATGACCGTTATGATGATGATTATGATGATGATTATCATGATGATTATGATGATGATGATGATGATGATTTTGATGATGATAATGATGATGATTATGATGATGATTACGATGACGGTTATGATGATGATTATGATGATGATTATCATGATGATTATGATGATGATGATGATGATGATTTTGATGATGATAATGATGATGATTATGATGATGATTATGATGATGATTATGATGATGATTATGATGATGATCATGATGATGATTATTATGATGATTATGATGATGATCATGATGTTGATTATGATGACTATAATGATGACGATTATGATGACTATTATGATGACGATTATGATGACGATTATGATGATGACCATGAAGACGATTATGATGATGATTGTGATGATGATTATGATGATGATTATGATGATGATTACGATGACCGTTATGATGATGATTATGATGATGATTATCATGATGATTATGATGATGATGATGATGATGATTTTGATGATGATAATGATGATGATTATGATGATGATTATGATGATGATTATGATGATGATTATGATGATGATTATGATGATGATTACGATGACCGTTATGATGATGATTATGATGATGATTATCATGATGATTATGATGATGATGATGATGATGATTTTGATGATGATAATGATGATGATTATGATGATGATTATGATGATGATTATGATGATGATTATGATGATGATTATGATGATGATTATGATGATGATTATGATGATGATTATGATGATGATTATGATGACGATTATGATGATGATTATGCTCATGATTATGATGATGATTTTGATGATGATTATGATGATGATTATGATGATGATTGTGATGACGATTATGATGATGATTATGATGATGATTATGATGATGATTATGATGATGATTACGATGACGGTTATGATGATGA
Organism: Coelioxys conoideus; assembly: GCA_947623535.1. Lineage (NCBI taxonomy): Eukaryota > Metazoa > Arthropoda > Insecta > Hymenoptera > Megachilidae > Coelioxys > Coelioxys conoideus. Next base: position 775,775 of record CANQJN010000043.1, read on the forward strand.
TTATGATGATGATTATGATGATGATCATGATGATGATTATTATGATGATTATGATGATGATCATGATGTTGATTATGATGACTATAATGATGACGATTATGATGACTATTATGATGATTATGATGACGATTATGATGATGACCATGAAGACGATTATGATGATGATTGTGATGATGATTATGATGATGATTATGATGATGATTACGATGACGGTTATGATGATGATTATGATGATGATTATCATGATGATTATGATGATGATGATGATGATGATTTTGATGATGATAATGATGATGAGTATGATGATGATTATGATGATGATTATGATGATGATTATGATGATGATTATGATGATGATTATGATGATGATTATGATGACGATTATGATGATGATTATGCTCATGATTATGATGATTTTGATGATGATTATGATGATGATTATGATGATAATTATGATGATGATTATGATGATGATTATGATGATGATTATGATGATGATTATGATGATGACTATGATGATGATTATGCTCACGATTATGATGATGATTTTGATGATGATTATGATGATGATTATGATGATAATTATGATGATGATTATGATGACGATTATGATGATGATTCTGATGATGATTATGATGATGATTATGATGACGCTTGTGATGATGATTATGCTCATGATTATGATGATGATCTTGATGATGATTATGATGATGATTATGACGATGATTATGATGATGATTATGATGATGATTATGATGATGATTATGATGATGATTATGATGATGATTATGATGATGATTACGATGACGGTTATGATGATGATCATGATGATGATTATGATGATGATGATGATTATGATGAATATTATGATAATGATTATGATGACTATAATGATGACGACTATGATGATGACCATGAAGACGATTATGATGATGATTATGATGACGATTGTGATGATGATTATGATGATGATTACGATGACGGTTGTGATGATGATTATGATGACTATTATGATGATTATGATGACGATTATGATGATGACCATGAAGACGATTATGATGATGATTGCGATGATGATTATGATGATGATTATGATGATGATTACGATGACGGTTATGATGATGATTATGATGATGATTATCATGATGATTATGATGATGATGATGATGATGATTTTGATGATGATAATGATGATGATTATGATGATGATTATGATGATGATTATGATGATGATTATGATGATGATCATGATGATGATTATTATGATGATTATGATGATGATCATGATGTTGATTATGATGACTATAATGATGACGATTATGATGACTATTATGATGACGATTATGATGACGATTATGATGATGACCATGAAGACGATTATGATGATGATTGTGATGATGATTATGATGATGATTATGATGATGATTACGATGACCGTTATGATGATGATTATGATGATGATTATCATGATGATTATGATGATGATGATGATGATGATTTTGATGATGATAATGATGATGATTATGATGATGATTACGATGACGGTTATGATGATGATTATGATGATGATTATCATGATGATTATGATGATGATGATGATGATGATTTTGATGATGATAATGATGATGATTATGATGATGATTATGATGATGATTATGATGATGATTATGATGATGATCATGATGATGATTATTATGATGATTATGATGATGATCATGATGTTGATTATGATGACTATAATGATGACGATTATGATGACTATTATGATGACGATTATGATGACGATTATGATGATGACCATGAAGACGATTATGATGATGATTGTGATGATGATTATGATGATGATTATGATGATGATTACGATGACCGTTATGATGATGATTATGATGATGATTATCATGATGATTATGATGATGATGATGATGATGATTTTGATGATGATAATGATGATGATTATGATGATGATTATGATGATGATTATGATGATGATTATGATGATGATTATGATGATGATTACGATGACCGTTATGATGATGATTATGATGATGATTATCATGATGATTATGATGATGATGATGATGATGATTTTGATGATGATAATGATGATGATTATGATGATGATTATGATGATGATTATGATGATGATTATGATGATGATTATGATGATGATTATGATGATGATTATGATGATGATTATGATGATGATTATGATGACGATTATGATGATGATTATGCTCATGATTATGATGATGATTTTGATGATGATTATGATGATGATTATGATGATGATTGTGATGACGATTATGATGATGATTATGATGATGATTATGATGATGATTATGATGATGATTACGATGACGGTTATGATGATGATTATGATGATGATTATGATGATGATCATGATGATGATTATTATGATGATTATGATGATGATCATGATGTTGATTATGATGACTATAATGATGACGATTATGATGACTATTATGATGATTATGATGACGATTATGATGATGACCATGAAGACGATTATGATGATGATTGTGATGATGATTATGATGATGATTATGATGATGATTACGATGACGGTTATGATGATGATTATGATGATGATTATCATGATGATTATGATGATGATGATGATGATGATTTTGATGATGATAATGATGATGAGTATGATGATGATTATGATGATGATTATGATGATGATTATGATGATGATTATGATGATGATTATGATGATGATTATGATGACGATTATGATGATGATTATGCTCATGATTATGATGATTTTGATGATGATTATGATGATGATTATGATGATAATTATGATGATGATTATGATGATGATTATGATGATGATTATGATGATGATTATGATGATGATAACGATGACGGTTATGATGATGATTATGATGATGATTATGATGATGATTATGATGATGATTATGATGATGATTATGCTCATGATTATGATGATGATTATGATGATGATTATGATGACGATTATGATGATGATTCTGATGATGATCACGATAACGGTTATGATGATGTTTATGATGATGATTATGATGATGAATTATAACGATGATTATGATGATGATTATGATGATGATTATGATGATGATTATGATGATGATTATGATGATGATTATGATGATGATTATGATGACGATTATGATGATGATTCTGATGATGATTATGATGATGATTATGATGACGATTGTGATGATGATTATGCTCATGATTATGATGATGATCTTGATGATGATTACGATGACGGTTATGATGATGATTATGATGATGATTATGATGATGACTATAATGATGATTATGATGATGACTATGATGATGATTATCATGATGATTATGCTCATGATTATGATGATGAATTATAACGATGATTATGATGATGATTATGATGATGAATTATAACGATGATTATGATGATGATTATGATGATGATTATGATGATGATTACGATGACGGTTATGATGATGATTATGATGATGATTATGATGATGATCATGATGATGATTATCATGATGATTATGATGATGATGATGATGATGATTTTGATGATGATAATGATGATGATTATGATGATGATTATGATGATGATTATGATGATGATTATGATGATGATTATGATGATGATTATGATGATGATTATGATGACGATTATGATGATGATTATGCTCATGATTATGATGATGATTTTGATGATGATTATGATGATGATTATGATGATAATTATGATGATGATTAAGATGACGATTATGATGATGATTTTGATGATGATAATGATGATGATTATGATGATGATTGTGATGACTATAATGATGACGATTATGATGACTATTATGATGATGACTATGATGATGATTATGATGACGATTATGATGACTATAATGATGACGATTATGATGATGATTATGATGACTATTATGATGATGACTATGATGATGATTATGATGACGATTATGATGATGATTATGCTCATGATAATGATGATGATTTTGATGATGATTATGATGATGATTATGATGATGATTATGATGATGATTATGATGATGATTATGATGATGATTACGATGACGGTTATGATGATGATTATGATGATGATTATGATGATGATCATGATGATGATTATGATGATGATTATGATGATGATCATGATGATGATTATGATGACTATAATGATGACGATTATGATGACTATTATGATGACTATAATGATGACGATTATTATGACTATTATGATGATTATGATGACGATTATGATGATGACCATGAAGACGACTATGATGATGATTATGATGATGATTATGATGATGATTATGATGATGACTATGATGATGATTATGATGATGATTATGATGATGATTACGATGACGGTTATGATGATGATTATGATGATGATTATGATGATGATTATGATGATGATGATGATGATGATTTTGATGATGATAATGATGATGATTATGATGATGATTATGATGATGATTATGATGATAAATATGATGATGATTACGATGACGGCTATGATGATGATTATGATGATGATTATGATGACGATTATGATGATGATTATGATGATAATTTTGATGATGATTATGATGATGATTATGATGATGATTATGATGATGACTATAATGATGATTATGATGATGACTATGATGATGATTATCATGATGATTATGCTCATGATTATGATGATGAATTATAACGATGATTATGATGATGATTATGATGATGATTATGATGATGATTACGATGACGGTTATGATGATGATTATGATGATGATTATGATGATGATCATGATGATGATTATTATGATGATTATGATGATGATCATGATGTTGATTATGATGACTATAATGATGACGATTATGATGACTATTATGATGACGATTATGATGACGATTATGATGATGACCATGAAGACGATTATGATGATGATTGTGATGATGATTATGATGATGATTATGATGATGATTACGATGACCGTTATGATGATGATTATGATGATGATTATCATGATGATTATGATGATGATGATGATGATGATTTTGATGATGATAATGATGATGATTATGATGATGATTATGATGATGATTATGATGATGATTATGATGATGATTATGATGATGATTATGATGATGATTATGATGATGATTATGATGATGATTATGATGACGATTATGATGATGATTATGCTCATGATTATGATGATGATTTTGATGATGATTATGATGATGATTATGATGATGATTATGATGATGATTATGATGATGATTACGATGACGGTTATGATGATGATTATGATGATGATTATGATGATGATTATGATGATGATTATGATGATGATTATGATGATGATTATGATGATGATTGTGATGACGATTATGATGATGATTATGATGATGATTATGATGATGATTACGATGATGATGATTATGATGATGATTATGATGATGATTATGATGATGATTATGATGATGATTATGATGATGATTTTGATGATGATTATGATGATGATTATGATGATAATTATGATGATGATTATGATGATGATTATGATGATGATTATGATGATGATTATGATGATGATTATGATGATGATTATGATGATGATTATGATGATGATTATGATCATGATTATGATGACGATTATGATGATGATTATGCTCATGATTATGATGATGATTATGATGATGATTATGATGACGATTATGATGATGATTCTGATGATGATCACGATGACGGTTATGATGATGTTTATGATGATGATTATGATGATGAATTATAACGATGATTATGATGATGATTATGATGATGATTATGATGATGATTATGATGATGATTATGATGACGATTATGATGATGATTCTGATGATGATTATGATGATGATTATGATGACGATTGTGATGATGATTATGCTCATGATTATGATGATGATCTTGATGATGATTACGATGACGGTTATGATGATGATTATGATGATGATTCTGATGATGATGATGATGATGATTATGATGATGATTATGATGATGATTATGATGATAATTATGATGATGATTATGATGATGATTATGATGATGATTATGATGATGATTATGATGATGATTACGATGACGGTTATGATGATGATTATGATGATGATTATGATGATGAATTATAACGATGATTATGATGATGATTATGAAGATGATTATGATGATGATTATGATGATGATTATGATGATGATTATGATGGCGATTATGATGATGATTCTGATGATGATTGTGATGATGATTATGATGACGATTGTGATGATGATCATGATGATGATTATGATGACGATTATGATGATGATTATGATGATGATTACGATGACGGTTGTGATGATGATTATGATGATGATTATGATGATGATTATGATGACGATTATGATGACGATTATGATAATGATTTTGATGATGATTATGATGATGATCATGCTGATGATTATGATGACTATAATGATGACGATTATGATGACTATTATGATGATGACTATGATGATGATTATGCTCACGATTATGATGATGATTTTGATGATGATTATGATGATGATTATGATGATAATTATGATGATGATTATGATGACGATTATGATGATGATTCTGATGATGATTATGATGATGATTATGATGACGCTTGTGATGATGATTATGCTCATGATTATGATGATGATCTTGATGATGATTATGATGATGATTATGACGATGATTATGATGATGATTATGATGATGATTATGATGATGATTATGATGATGATTATGATGATGATTATGATGATGATTACGATGACGGTTATGATGATGATTATGATGATGATTATGATGATGATTATGATGACGATTATGATGACGATTATGATGATGATTGTGATGATGATTATGATGATGATCATGCTGATGATTATGATGACTATAATGATGACGATTATGATGACTATTATGATGATGACTATGATGATGATTAAGATGACGATTATGATGACTATAATGATGACGATTATGATGACTATAATGATGACGATTATGATGATGATTATGATGACTATTATGATGATGACTATCATGATGATTATGATGACGATTATGATGATGATTATGCTCATGATAATGATGATGATTTTGATGATGATTATGATGATGATTATGATGATGATTATGATGATGATTATGATGATGATTACGATGACGGTTATGATGATGATTATGATGATGATTATGATGATGATCATGATGATGATTATGATGATGATTATGATGATGATCATGATGATGATTATGATGACTATAATGATGACGATTATGATGACTTTTATGATGACTAGAATGATGACGATTATGATGACTATTATGATGATTATGATGACGATTATGATGATGATCATGATGATGATTATGATGATGATGATGATTATGATGAATATTATGATAATGATTATGATGACTATAATGATGACGACTATGATGATGACCATGAAGACGATTATGATGATGATTATGATGACGATTGTGATGATGATTATGATGATGATTACGATGACGGTTGTGATGATGATTATGATGACTATTATGATGATTATGATGACGATTATGATGATGAACATGAAGACGATTATGATGATGATTGCGATGATGATTATGATGATGATTATGATGATGATTACGATGACGGTTATGATGATGATTATGATGATGATTATCATGATGATTATGATGATGATGATGATGATGATTTTGATGATGATAATGATGATGATTATGATGATGATTATGATGATGATTATGATGATGATTATGATGATGATTATGATGATGATTATGATGACGATTATGATGACTATAATGATGACGATTATGATGATGATTATGATGACTATTATGATGATGACTATGATGATGATTATGATGACGATTATGATGATGATTATGCTCATGATTATGATGATGATTTTGATGATGATTATGATGATGATTATGATGATAATTATGATGATGATTATGATGATGATTATGATGATGATTATGATGATGATTACGATGACGGTTATGATGATGATTATGATGATGATTATGATGATGATTATGATGATGATTATGATGATGATTATGCTCATGATTATGATGATGATTCTGATGATGATTATGATGATGATTATGATGATGATTATGATGATGATTATGATGATGATTATGATGATGATTATGATGACGATTATGATGATGATTCTGATGATGATCACGATGACGGTTATGATGATGTTTATGATGATGATTATGATGATGAATTATAACGATGATTATGATGATGATTATGATGATAATTATGATGATGATTATGATGATGATTATGATGATGATTATGATGATGATTACGATGACGGTTATGATGATGATTATGATGATGATTATGATGATGATCATGCTGATGATTATGATGACTATAATGATGACGATTATGATGACTATTATGATGATGACTATGATGATGATTAAGATGACGATTATGATGACTATAATGATGACGATTATGATGACTATAATGATGACGATTATGATGACTATAATGATGACGATTATGATGATGATTATGATGACTATTATGATGATGACTATCATGATGATTATGATGACGATTATGATGATGATTATGCTCATGATAATGATGATGATTTTGATGATGATTATGATGATGATTATGATGATGATTATGATGATGATTATGATGATGATTACGATGACGGTTATGATGATGATTATGATGATGATTATGATGATGATCATGATGATGATTATGATGATGATTATGATGATGATCATGATGATGATTATGATGACTATAATGATGACGATTATGATGACTTTTATGATGACTAGAATGATGACGATTATGATGACTATTATGATGATTATGATGACGATTATGATGATGATCATGATGATGATTATGATGATGATGATGATTATGATGAATATTATGATAATGATTATGATGACTATAATGATGACGACTATGATGATGACCATGAAGACGATTATGATGATGATTATGATGACGATTGTGATGATGATTATGATGATGATTACGATGACGGTTGTGATGATGATTATGATGACTATTATGATGATTATGATGACGATTATGATGATGACCATGAAGACGATTATGATGATGATTGCGATGATGATTATGATGATGATTATGATGATGATTACGATGACGGTTATGATGATGATTATGATGATGATTATCATGATGATTATGATGATGATGATGATGATGATTTTGATGATGATAATGATGATGATTATGATGATGATTATGATGATGATTATGATGATGATTATGATGATGATTATGATGATGATTATGATGACGATTATGATGACTATAATGATGACGATTATGATGATGATTATGATGACTATTATGATGATGACTATGATGATGATTATGATGACGATTATGATGATGATTATGCTCATGATTATGATGATGATTTTGATGATGATTATGATGATGATTATGATGATAATTATGATGATGATTATGATGATGATTATGATGATGATTATGATGATGATTACGATGACGGTTATGATGATGATTATGATGATGATTATGATGATGATTATGATGATGATTATGATGATGATTATGCTCATGATTATGATGATGATTCTGATGATGATTATGATGATGATTATGATGATGATTATGATGATGATTATGATGATGATTATGATGATGATTATGATGACGATTATGATGATGATTCTGATGATGATCACGATGACGGTTATGATGATGTTTATGATGATGATTATGATGATGAATTATAACGATGATTATGATGATGATTATGATGATGATTATGATGATGATTATGATGATGATTATGATGATGATTATGATGACGATTATGATGATGATTCTGATGATGATTATGATGATGATTATGATGACGATTGTGATGATGATTATGCTCATGATTATGATGATGATCTTGATGATGATTACGATGACGGTTATGATGATGATTATGATGATGATTCTGATGATGATGATGATGATGATTATGATGATGATTATGATGATGATTATGATGATAATTATGATGATGATTATGATGATGATTATGATGATGATTATGATGATGATTATGATGATGATTACGATGACGGTTATGATGATGATTATGATGATGATTATGATGATGATTATGCTCATGATTATGATGATGATTCTGATGATGATTATGATGATGATTATGATGATGATTATGATGATGATTATGATGATGATTATGATGACGATTATGATGATGATTCTGGTGATGATTACGATGACGGTTATGATGATGATTATGATGATGATTATGATGATGAATTATAACGATGATTATGATGATGATTATGAAGATGATTATGATGATGATTATGATGATGATTTTGATGATGATTATGATGATGATTATGATGATAATTATGATGATGATTATGATGACGATTATGATGATGATTCTGATGATGATTATGATGATGATTATGATGACGCTTGTGATGATGATTATGCTCATGATTATGATGATGATCTTGATGATGATTATGATGATGATTATGACGATGATTATGATGATGATTATGATGATGATTATGATGATGATTATGATGATGATTATGATGATGATTATGATGATGATTACGATGACGGTTATGATGATGATTATGATGATGATTATGATGATGATTATGATGACGATTATGATGACGATTATGATGATGATTGTGATGATGATTATGATGATGATCATGCTGATGATTATGATGACTATAATGATGACGATTATGATGACTATTATGATGATGACTATGATGATGATTAAGATGACGATTATGATGACTATAATGATGACGATTATGATGACTATAATGATGACGATTATGATGACTATAATGATGACGATTATGATGATGATTATGATGACTATTATGATGATGACTATCATGATGATTATGATGACGATTATGATGATGATTATGCTCATGATAATGATGATGATTTTGATGATGATTATGATGATGATTATGATGATGATTATGATGATGATTATGATGATGATTACGATGACGGTTATGATGATGATTATGATGATGATTATGATGATGATCATGATGATGATTATGATGATGATTATGATGATGATCATGATGATGATTATGATGACTATAATGATGACGATTATGATGACTTTTATGATGACTAGAATGATGACGATTATGATGACTATTATGATGATTATGATGACGATTATGATGATGATCATGATGATGATTATGATGATGATGATGATTATGATGAATATTATGATAATGATTATGATGACTATAATGATGACGACTATGATGATGACCATGAAGACGATTATGATGATGATTATGATGACGATTGTGATGATGATTATGATGATGATTACGATGACGGTTGTGATGATGATTATGATGACTATTATGATGATTATGATGACGATTATGATGATGACCATGAAGACGATTATGATGATGATTGCGATGATGATTATGATGATGATTATGATGATGATTACGATGACGGTTATGATGATGATTATGATGATGATTATCATGATGATTATGATGATGATGATGATGATGATTTTGATGATGATAATGATGATGATTATGATGATGATTATGATGATGATTATGATGATGATTATGATGATGATTATGATGATGATTATGATGACGATTATGATGACTATAATGATGACGATTATGATGATGATTATGATGACTATTATGATGATGACTATGATGATGATTATGATGACGATTATGATGATGATTATGCTCATGATTATGATGATGATTTTGATGATGATTATGATGATGATTATGATGATGATTATGATGATAATTATGATGATGATTATGATGATGATTATGATGATGATTATGATGATGATTACGATGACGGTTATGATGATGATTATGATGATGATTATGATGATGATTATGATGATGATTATGATGATGATTATGCTCATGATTATGATGATGATTCTGATGATGATTATGATGATGATTATGATGATGATTATGATGATGATTATGATGATGATTATGATGATGATTATGATGACGATTATGATGATGATTCTGATGATGATCACGATGACGGTTATGATGATGTTTATGATGATGATTATGATGATGAATTATAACGATGATTATGATGATGATTATGATGATGATTATGATGATGATTATGATGATGATTATGATGATGATTATGATGACGATTATGATGATGATTCTGATGATGATTATGATGATGATTATGATGACGATTGTGATGATGATTATGCTCATGATTATGATGATGATCTTGATGATGATTACGATGACGGTTATGATGATGATTATGATGATGATTCTGATGATGATGATGATGATGATTATGATGATGATTATGATGATGATTATGATGATAATTATGATGATGATTATGATGATGATTATGATGATGATTATGATGATGATTATGATGATGATTACGATGACGGTTATGATGATGATTATGATGATGATTATGATGATGATTATGCTCATGATTATGATGATGATTCTGATGATGATTATGATGATGATTATGATGATGATTATGATGATGATTATGATGATGATTATGATGACGATTATGATGATGATTCTGGTGATGATTACGATGACGGTTATGATGATGATTATGATGATGATTATGATGATGAATTATAACGATGATTATGATGATGATTATGAAGATGATTATGATGATGATTATGATGATGATTATGATGATGATTATGATGACGAATATGATGATGATTATGATGATGATTATGATGATGATTATGATGATGATTATGATGATGATTACGATGACGGTTATGATGATGATTATGATGATGATTATGATGATGATTATGCTCATGATTATGATGATGATTCTGATGATGATTATGATGATGATTATGATGATGATTATGATGATGATTACGATGACGGTTGTGATGATGATTATGATGATGATTATGATGATGATTATGATGACGATTATGATGACGATTATGATAATGATTTTGATGATGATTATGATGATGATCATGCTGATGATTATGATGACTATAATGATGACGATTATGATGACTATGATGATGACTATGACGACGATTATGATGATGATTATGCTCATGATTATGATGATGATTTTGATGATGATTATGATGATGATTATGATGATAATTATGATGATGATTATGATGACGATTATGATGATGATTCTGATGATGATTATGATGATGATTATGATGACGCTTGTGATGATGATTATGCTCATGATTATGATGATGATCTTGATGATGATTATGATGATGATTATGACGATGATTATGATGATGATTATGATTATGATGAATATTATGATAATGATTATGATGACTATAATGATGACGATTATGATGATGACCATGAAGACGATTATGATGATGATTATGATGACGATTGTGATGATGATTATGATGATAATTTTGATGATGATTATGATGATGATTATGATGATGATTATGATGATGATTATGATGATGATTATGATGATGATTATGATGACGATTATGATGATGATTATGATGATAATTTTGATGATGATTATGATGATGATTACGATGACGGTTATGATGATGATTATGATGATGATTATGATGATGATTATGATGATGATTATGATGACGATTATGATGACGATTATGATGATGATTTTGATGATGATTATGATGATGATTATGATGATGATTATGCTCATGATTCTGATGATGATTACGGTGACGGTTATGATGATGATTATGAAGATGATTATGATGATGATTATCATGATGATTATGCTCATGATTATGATGATGAATTATAACGATGATTATGATGATGATTATGATGATGATTATGATGATGATTATGATGATGATTACGATGACGGTTATGATAATGACCATGTAGACGATTATGATGATGATTATGATGATGATTATGATGATGATTATGATGACGATTATGATGATGATTATGATGATAATTTTGATGATGATTATGATGATGATTATGATGATGATTTTGATGATGATAATGATGATGATTATGATGATGATTACGATGACGGTTATGATGATGATTATGATGATGATTATGATGATGATTATGATGATGATTATGATGACGATTATGATGACGATTATGATGATGATTTTGATGATGATAATGATGATGATTATGATGATGATTATGATGATGATTATGATGACGATTATGATGACGATTATGATGATGATTTTGATGATGATAATGATGATGATTATGATGATGATTATGATGACGATTATGATGATGATTATGATGATGATTATGATGACGATTATGATGATGATTATGATGATAATTTTGATGATGATTATGATGATGATTATGATGATGATTTTGATGATGATAATGATGATGATTATGATGATGATTATGATGATGATTATGATGATGATTATGATGATGATTATGATGATGATTACGATGACGGTTATGATGATGATTATGATGATGATTATGATGATGATTATGATGATGATTATGATGATGATCATGATGATGATTATGATAACTATAATGATGACGATTATGATGACTATTATGATGATGACTATGATGATGATTATGTTGACGATTATGATGACTATAATGATGACGATTATGATGACGATTATGATGACTATTATGATGATGATTATGATGACGATTATGATGATGATTGTGCTCATGATTATGATGATGATTCTGAAGATGATTATGATGATAATTTTGATGATGATTATGATGATGATTATGATGATGATTATGATGATGACTATAATGATGATTATGATGATGACTATGATGATGATTATGATGATGATTTTGATGATGATTATGATCATGATTATGATGATGATCATGATGTTGATTATGATGACTATAATGATGACGATTATGATGACTATTATGATGATTATGATGACGATTATGATGAAGACCATGAAGACGATTATGATGATGATTATGATGATGATTATGATGATGATTACGATGACGGTTATGATGATGATTATGATGATGATTATGATGATGATTAGGATGACGATTATGATGATGATTATGATGATGATTTTGATGATGATTATGATCATGATTATGATGATGATTATGACGATGATTATGATGATGATTATGATGATGATTATGATGATGATTATGATGATGAGTATAATGATGATTATGATGATGACTATGATGATGATTATCATGATGATTATGCTCATGATTATGATGATGAATTATAACGTTGATTATGATGATGATTATGATGATGATTATGATGATGATTATGATGATGATTATGATGATGATTACGATGACGGTTATGATGATGATTATGATGATGATTATGATGATGATCATGATGATGATTAGGATGATGATTATGATGATGACTATAATGATGACTATAATGATGATTATGATGATGACTATGATGATGATTATCATGATGATTATGCTCATGATTATGATGATGAATTATAACGATGATTATGATGATGATTATGATGATGATGATGATGATGATTTTGATGATGATAATGATGATGATTATGATGATGATTATGATGATGATTATGATGATGATTATGATGATGATTATGATGATGATTATGATGACGATTATGATGACTATAATAATGACGATTATGATGATGATTATGATGACTATTATGATGATGACTATGATGATGATTATGATGACGATTATGATGATGATTATGCTGATGATTACGATGATGATTTTGATGATGACTATGATGATGATTATGATGATAATTATGATGATGATAATGATGATGATTATGATGATGATTATGATGATGATTATGATGATGATTACGATGACGGTTATGATGATGATTATGATGATGATTATGATGATGATTATGATGATGATTATGCTCATGATTATGATGATGATTATGCTCATGATTATGATGATGATTCTGATGATGATTATGATGATGATTATGATGATGATTATGATCATGATTATGATGATGATTATGATGACGATTATGATGATGATTTTGATGATGATTACGATGACGGTTATGATGATGATTATGATGATGATTATGATGATGAATTATAACGATGATTATGCTCATGATTATGATGATGATCTTGATGATGATTATGATGATGATTATGACGATGATTATGATGATGATTATGATGATGATTATGATGATGATTATGATGATGATTATGATGATGATTACGATGACGGTTATGATGATGATTATGATGATGATTATGATGATGATTATGATGACGATTATGATGACGATTATGATGATGATTGTGATGATGATTATGATGATGATCATGCTGATGATTATGATGACTATAATGATGACTATTATGATGATTATGATGACGATTATGATGATGATCATGATGATGATTATGATGATGATGATGATTATGATGAATATTATGATAATGATTATGATGACTATAATGATGACGATTATGATGATGACCATGAAGACGATTATGATGATGATTATGATGACGATTGTGATGATGATTATGATGATAATTTTGATGATGATTATGATGATGATTATGATGATGATTATGATGATGATTATGATGATGATTATGATGATGATTATGATGACGATTATGATGATGATTATGATGATAATTTTGATGATGATTAAGATGATGATTACGGTGACGGTTATGATGATGATTATGAAGATGATTATGATGATGATTATCATGATGATTATGCTCATGATTATGATGATGAATTATAACGATGATTATGATGATGATTATGATGATGATTATGATGATGATTATGATGATGATTATGATGATGATTACGATGACGGTTATGATAATGACCATGTAGACGATTATGATGATGATTATGATGATGATTATGATGATGATTATGATGACGATTATGATGATGATTATGATGATAATTTTGATGATGATTATGATGATGATTATGATGATGATTTTGATGATGATAATGATGATGATTATGATGATGATTACGATGACGGTTATGATGATGATTATGATGATGATTATGATGATGATTATGATGATGATTATGATGACGATTATGATGACGATTATGATGATGATTTTGATGATGATAATGATGATGATTATGATGATGATTATGATGATGATTATGATGATGATTATGCTCATGATTATGATGATGATTCTGATGATGATTACGGTGACGGTTATGATGATGATTATGATGATGATTATGATGATGACTATGATGATGATTATGATGATGATTATGATGATGATTACGATACGGTTATGATGATGATTATGATGATGATTATGATGATGATTATGATGACGATTATGATGATGATTATGATGATAATTTTGATGATGATTATGATGATGATTATGATGATGATTTTGATGATGATAATGATGATGATTATGATGATGATTATGATGATGATTATGATGATGATTATGATGATGATTATGATGATGATCATGATGATGATTATGATAACTATAATGATGACGATTATGATGACTATTATGATGATGACTATGATGATGATTATGTTGACGATTATGATGACTATAATGATGACGATTATGATGACGATTATGATGACTATTATGATGATGATTATGATGACGATTATGATGATGATTGTGCTCATGATTATGATGATGATTCTGAAGATGATTATGATGATAATTTTGATGATGATTATGATGATGATTATGATGATGATTATGATGATGACTATAATGATGATTATGATGATGACTATGATGATGATTATGATGATGATTTTGATGATGATTATGATCATGATTATGATGATGATCATGATGTTGATTATGATGACTATAATGATGACGATTATGATGACTATTATGATGATTATGATGACGATTATGATGAAGACCATGAAGACGATTATGATGATGATTATGATGATGATTATGATTATGATTACGATGACGGTTATGATGATGATTATGATGATGATTATGATGATGATTAGGATGACGATTATGATGATGATTATGATGATGATTTTGATGATGATTATGATCATGATTATGATGATGATTATGACGATGATTATGATGATGATTATGATGATGATTATGATGATGATTATGATGATGACTATAATGATGATTATGATGATGACTATGATGATGATTATCATGATGATTATGCTCATGATTATGATGATGAATTATAACGTTGATTATGATGATGATTATGATGATGATTATGATGATGATTATGATGATGATTATGATGATGATTACGATGACGGTTATGATGATGATTATGATGATGATTATGATGATGATCATGATGATGATTAGGATGATGATTATGATGATGACTATAATGATGACTATAATGATGATTATGATGATGACTATGATGATGATTATCATGATGATTATGCTCATGATTATGATAATGAATTATAACGATGATTATGATGATGATTATGATGATGATGATGATGATGATTTTGATGATGATAATGATGATGATTATGATGATGATTATGATGACGATTATGATGATGATTATGAAGATGATTATGATGATGATGATTATGATGATGATTATGATGATGATTATGATGATGATTATGATGACGATTATGATGATGATTTTGATGATGATTATGATGATGACTATGATGATGATTCTGATGATGACTATGATGATGATTAGCATGATGATTATGCTCATGATTATGATGATGAATTATAACGATGATTATGATGATGATTTTGATGATGATTATGATGATGCTTATGTCAACTATAATGATGACGATTATGATGACTATTATGATGATTATGATGACGATTATGATGATGACCATGAAGACGACTATGATGATGATTATGATGATGATTATGATGATGATTATGATGATGACTATGATGATGATTATGATGATGATTATGATGATGATTACGATGACGGTTATGATGATGATTATGATGATGATTATGATGATGATGATGATGATGATTTTGATGATGATAATGATGACGGTTATGATGATGATTATGATGATGATTATGATGATGATGATGATGATGATTTTGATGATGATAATGATGATGATTATGATGATGATTATGATGATGATTATGATGATGATTATGATGATGATTATGATGATAAATATGATGATGATTATGATGATGATTACGATGACGGCTATGATGATGATTATGATGATGATTATGATGACGATTATGATGATGATTATGATGATAATTTTGATGATGATTATGATGATGATTATGATGATAATTATGATGATGAATTATAACGATGATTATGATGATGATTATGATGATGATTATGATGATGATTACGATGACGGTTATGATGATGATTATGATGATGATTATGATGATGATCATGATGATGATTATTATGATGATTATGATGATGATCATGATGTTGATTATGATGACTATAATGATGACGATTATGATGACTATTATGATGATTATGATGACGATTAATATGATGACCATGAAGACGATTATGATGATGATTGTGATGATGATTATGATGATGATTATGATGATGATTACGATGACGGTTATGATGATGATTATGATGATGACTATCATGATGATTATGATGATGATGATGATGATGATTTTGATGATGATAATGATGATGATTATGATGATGATTCTGATGATGATGATGATGATGATTATGATGATGATTATGATGATGATCATGATGATGATTATGATGATGATTATGATGATGATCATGATGATGATTATGATGACTATAATGATGACGATTATGATGACTTTTATGATGACTAGAATGATGACGATTATGATGATGATTATGATGACGATTGTGATGATGATTATGATGATGATTACGATGACGGTTGTGATGATGATTATGATGACTATTATGATGATTATGATGACGATTATGATGATGACCATGAAGACGATTATGATGATGATTGCGATGATGATTATGATGATGATTATGATGATGATTACGATGACGGTTATGATGATGATTATGATGATGATTATCATGATGATTATGATGATGATGATGATGATGATTTTGATGATGATAATGATGATGATTATGATGATGATTATGATGATGATTATGATGATGATTATGATGATGATTATGATGATGATTATGATGACGATTATGATGACTATAATGATGACGATTATGATGATGATTATGATGACTATTATGATGATGACTATTATGATGATGACTATGATGATGATTATGATGACGATTATGATGACTATAATGATGACGATTATGATGATGATTATGATGACTATTATGATGATGACTATTATGATGATGACTATGATGATGATTATGATGACGATTATGATGATGATTATGCTCATGATTATGATGATGATTTTGATGATGATTATGATGATGATTATGATGATAATTATGATGATGATTATGATGATGATTATGATGATGATTATGATGATGATTATGATGATGATTACGATGACGGTTATGATGATGATTATGATGATGATTATGATGATGATTATGATGATGATTATGATGATGATTATGCTCATGATTATGATGATGATTCTGATGATGATTATGATGATGATTATGATGATGATTATGATGATGATTATGATGATGATTATGATGATGATTATGATGACGATTATGATGATGATTCTGATGATGATCACGATGACGGTTATGATGATGTTTATGATGATGATTATGATGATGAATTATAACGATGATTATGATGATGATTATGATGATGATTATGATGATGATTATGATGATGATTATGATGATGATTATGATGATGATTATGATGATGATGATGATGATGATTTTGATGATGATAATGATGACGGTTATGATGATGATTATGATGATGATTATGATGATGATTATGATGATGATGATGATGATGATTTTGATGATGATAATGATGATGATTATGATGATGATTATGATGATGATTATGATGATGATTATGATGATGATTATGATGATAAATATGATGATGATTATGATGATGATTATGATGATGATTATGATGATGATTATGATGATGATTATGATGACGATTATGATGACTATAATGATGACGATTATGATGATGATTATGATGACTATTATGATGATGACTATTATGATGATGACTATGATGATGATTATGATGACGATTATGATGACTATAATGATGACGATTATGATGATGATTATGATGACTATTATGATGATGACTATTATGATGATGACTATGATGATGATTATGATGACGATTATGATGATGATTATGCTCATGATTATGATGATGATTTTGATGATGATTATGATGATGATTATGATGATAATTATGATGATGATTATGATGATGATTATGATGATGATTATGATGATGATTATGATGATGATTACGATGACGGTTATGATGATGATTATGATGATGATTATGATGATGATTATGATGATGATTATGATGATGATTATGCTCATGATTATGATGATGATTCTGATGATGATTATGATGATGATTATGATGATGATTATGATGATGATTATGATGATGATTATGATGATGATTATGATGACGATTATGATGATGATTCTGATGATGATCACGATGACGGTTATGATGATGTTTATGATGATGATTATGATGATGAATTATAACGATGATTATGATGATGATTATGATGATGATTATGATGATGATTATGATGATGATTATGATGATGATTATGATGATGATTATGATGATGATGATGATGATGATTTTGATGATGATAATGATGACGGTTATGATGATGATTATGATGATGATTATGATGATGATTATGATGATGATGATGATGATGATTTTGATGATGATAATGATGATGATTATGATGATGATTATGATGATGATTATGATGATGATTATGATGATGATTATGATGATAAATATGATGATGATTATGATGATGATTACGATGACGGCTATGATGATGATTATGATGATGATTATGATGACGATTATGATGATGATTATGATGATAATTTTGATGATGATTATGATGATGATTATGATGATAATTATGATGATGAATTATAACGATGATTATGATGATGATTATGATGATGATTATGATGATGATTACGATGACGGTTATGATGATGATTATGATGATGATTATGATGATGATCATGATGATGATTATTATGATGATTATGATGATGATCATGATGTTGATTATGATGACTATAATGATGACGATTATGATGACTATTATGATGATTATGATGACGATTAATATGATGACCATGAAGACGATTATGATGATGATTGTGATGATGATTATGATGATGATTATGATGATGATTACGATGACGGTTATGATGATGATTATGATGATGACTATCATGATGATTATGATGATGATGATGATGATGATTTTGATGATGATAATGATGATGATTATGATGATGATTCTGATGATGATGATGATGATGATTATGATGATGATTATGATGATGATCATGATGATGATTATGATGATGATTATGATGATGATCATGATGATGATTAGGATGACTATAATGATGACGATTATGATGACTTTTATGATGACTAGAATGATGACGATTATGATGACTATTATGATGTTTATGATGACGATTATGATGATGATCATGATGATGATTATGATGAATATTATGATAATGATTATGATGACTATAATGATGACGACTATGATGATGACCATGAAGACGATTATGATGATGATTATGATGACGATTGTGATGATGATTATGATGATGATTACGATGACGGTTGTGATGATGATTATGATGACTATTATGATGATTATGATGACGATTATGATGATGACCATGAAGACGATTATGATGATGATTGCGATGATGATTATGATGATGATTATGATGATGATTACGATGACGGTTATGATGATGATTATGATGATGATTATCATGATGATTATGATGATGATGATGATGATGATTTTGATGATGATAATGATGATGATTATGATGATGATTATGATGATGATTATGATGATGATTATGATGATGATTATGATGATGATTATGATGACGATTATGATGACTATAATGATGACGATTATGATGATGATTATGATGACTATTATGATGATGACTATTATGATGATGACTATGATGATGATTATGATGACGATTATGATGATGATTATGCTCATGATTATGATGATGATTTTGATGATGATTATGATGATGATTATGATGATAATTATGATGATGATTATGATGATGATTATGATGATGATTATGATGATGATTATGATGATGATTACGATGACGGTTATGATGATGATTATGATGATGATTATGATGATGATTATGATGATGATTATGATGATGATTATGCTCATGATTATGATGATGATTCTGATGATGATTATGATGATGATTATGATGATGATTATGATGATGATTATGATGATGATTATGATGATGATTATGATGACGATTATGATGATGATTCTGATGATGATCACGATGACGGTTATGATGATGTTTATGATGATGATTATGATGATGAATTATAACGATGATTATGATGATGATTATGATGATGATTATGATGATGATTATGATGATGATTATGATGATGATTATGATGATGATTATGATGATGATTATGATGACGATTATGATGATGATTCTGATGATGATTATGATGATGATTATGATGACGATTGTGATGATGATTATACTCATGATTATGATGATGATCTTGATGATGATTACGATGACGGTTATGATGATGATTATGATGATGATTCTGATGATGATGATGATGATGATTATGATGATGATTATGATGATGATTATGATGATCATTATGATGACGATTATGATGATGATTATGATGATGATTATGATGATGATTATGATGATGATTACGATGACGGTTATGATGATGATTATGATGATGATTATGATGATGATTATGCTCATGATTATGATGATGATTCTGATGATGATTATGATGATGATTATGATGATGATTATGATGATGATTATGATGATGATTATGATGACGATTATGATGATGATTCTGGTGATGATTACGATGACGGTTATGATGATGATTATGATGATGATTATGATGATGAATTATAACCATGATTATGATGATGATTATGAAGATGATTATGATGATGATTATGATGATGATTATGATGATGATTATGATGACGAATATGATGATGATTATGATGATGATTATGATGATGATTATGATGATGATTACGATGACGGTTATGATGATGATTATGATGATGATTATGATGATGATTATGATGACGATTATGATGACGATTATGATGATGATTTTGATGATGATTATGATGATGATCATGCTGATGATTATGATGACTATAATGATGACGATTATGATGCCTATTATGATGATGACTATGATGATGATTATGATGACGATTATGATGACTATAATGATGACGATTATGATGATGATTATGATGACTATTATGATGATGACTATGATGATGATTATGATGACGATTATGATGATGATTATGCTCATGATAATGATGATGATTTTGATGATGATTATGATGATGATTATGATGATGATTATGATGATGATTATGATGATGATTATGATGACGATTATGATGATGATTCTGATGATGATTATGATGATGATTATGATGACGATTGTGATGATGATTATACTCATGATTATGATGATGATCTTGATGATGATTACGATGACGGTTATGATGATGATTATGATGATGATTCTGATGATGATGATGATGATGATTATGATGATGATTATGATGATGATTATGATGATCATTATGATGATGATTATGATGATGATTATGATGATGATTATGATGATGATTATGATGATGATTACGATGACGGTTATGATGATGATTATGATGATGATTATGATGATGATTATGCTCATGATTATGATGATGATTCTGATGATGATTATGATGATGATTATGATGATGATTATGATGATGATTATGATGATGATTATGATGACGATTATGATGATGATTCTGGTGATGATTACGATGACGGTTATGATGATGATTATGATGATGATTATGATGATGAATTATAACGATGATTATGATGATGATTATGAAGATGATTATGATGATGATTATGATGATGATTATGATGATGATTATGATGACGAATATGATGATGATTATGATGATGATTATGATGATGATTATGATGATGATTACGATGACGGTTATGATGATGATTATGATGATGATTATGATGATGATTATGATGATGATTACGATGACGGTTATGATGATGATTATGATGATGATTATGATGATGATTATGATGACGAATATGATGACGATTATGATGATGACTTTGATGATGATTATGATGATGATCATGCTGATGATTATGATGACTATAATGATGACGATTATGATGACTATTATGATGATGACTATGATGATGATTATGATGACGATTATGATGATGATTATGCTCATGATAATGATGATGATTTTGATGATGATTATGATGATGATTATGATGATGATTATGATGATGATTATGATGATGATTATGATGATGATTACGATGACGGTTATGATGATGATTATGATGATGATTATGATGATGATCATGATGATGATTATGATGATGATCATGATGATGATTATGATGACTATAATGATGACGATTATGATGACTATTATGATGACTATAATGATGACGATTATGATGACTATTATGATGATTATGATGACGATTATGATGATGACCATGAAGACGACTATGATGATGATTATGATGATGATTATGATGATGATTATGATGATGACTATGATGATGATTATGATGATGATTATGATGATGATTACGATGACGGTTATGATGATGATTATGATGATGATTATGATGATGATGATGATGATGATTTTGATGATGATAATGATGACGGTTATGATGATGATTATGATGATGATTATGATGATGATGATGATGATGATTTTGATGATGATAATGATGATGATTATGATGATGATTATGATGATGATTATGATGATGATTATGATGATGATTATGATGATAAATATGATGATGATTATGATGATGATTACGATGACGGCTATGATGATGATTATGATGATGATTATGATGACGATTATGATGATGATTATGATGATAATTTTGATGATGATTATGATGATGATTATGATGATAATTATGATGATGAATTATAACGATGATTATGATGATGATTATGATGATGATTATGATGATGATAATGATGATGACTATGATGATGATTCTGATGATGATGATGATGATGATTATGATGATGATTATGATGATAATTTTGATGATGATTATGATGATGATTATGATGATGATTTTGATGATGATAATGATGATGATTATGATGATGATTATGATGATGATTATGATGATGATTATGATGATGATTACGATGACGGTTATGATGATGATTATGATGATGATTATGATGATGATTATGATGACGATTAAGATGACGATTATGATGATGATTTTGATGATGATAATGATGATGATTATGATGATGATTATGATGATGATTATGATGATGATTATGATGATGATTATGATGATGATTATGATGATGATCATGATGATGATTATGATAACTATAATTATGACGATTATGATGACTATTATGATGATGACTATGATGATGATTATGTTGACGATTATGATGACTATAATGATGACGATTATGATGACGATTATGATGACTATTATGATGATGATTATGATGACGATTATGATGATGATTATGCTCATGATTATGATGATGATTCTGAAGATGATTATGATGATAATTTTGATGATGATTATGATGATGATTATGATGATGATTATGATGATGACTATAATGATGATTATGATGATGACTATGATGATGATTATGATGATGATTTTGATGATGATTATGATCATGATTATGATGATGATCATGATGTTGATTATGATGACTATAATGATGACGATTATGATGACTATTATGATGATTATGATGACGATTATGATGAAGACCATGACGACGATTATGGTGATGATTATGATGATGATTATGATGATGATTACGACGACGGTTATGATGATGATTATGATGATGATTATGATGATGATTAGGATGACGATTATGATGATGATTATTATGATGATTTTGATGATGATTATGATCATGATTATGATGATGATTATGACGATGATTATGATGATGATTATGATGATGATTATGATGATGATTATGATGATGACTATAATGATGATTATGATGATGACTATGATGATGATTATCATGATGATTATGCTCATGATTATGATGATGAATTATAACGATGATTATGATGATGATTATGATGATGATTATGATGATGATTATGATGATGATTATGATGATGATTACGATGACGGTTATGATGATGATTATGATGATGATTATGATGATGATCATGATGATGATTAGGATGATGATTATGATGATGACTATAATGATGACTATAATGATGATTATGATGATGACTATGATGATGATTATCATGATGATTATGCTCATGATTATGATGATGAATTATAACGATGATTATGATGATGATTATGATGATGATTACGATGACGGTTATGATGATGATTATGATGATGATTATGATGATGATTATGATGACGATTATGATGACTATAATGATGACGATTATGATGATGATTATGATGACTATTATGATGATGACTATGATGATGATTATGATGACGATTATGATGATGATTATGCTGATGATTACGATGATGATTTTGATGATGACTATGATGATGATTATGATGATAATTATGATGATGATAATGATGATGATTATGATGATGATTATGATGATGATTATGATGATGATTACGATGACGGTTATGATGATGATTATGATGATGATTATGATGATGATTATGATGATGATTATGCTCATGATTATGATGACGATTATGCTCATGATTATGATGATGATTCTGATGATGATTATGATGATGATTATGATGATGATTATGATCATGATTATGATGATGATTATGATGACGATTATGATGATGATTTTGATGATGATTACGATGACGGTTATGATGATGATTATGATGATGATTATGATGATGAATTATAACGATGATTATGATGATGATTATGATGATGATTATGATGATGATTATGATGATGATTATGATGATGATTATGATGACGATTATGATGATGATTCTGATGATGATTATGATGATGATTATGATGACGATTGTGATGATGATTATGCTCATGATTATGATGATGATCTTGATGAAGATTATGATGATGATTATGATGATGATTATGATGATGATTATGATGATGATTATGATGATGATTATGATAACTATAATTATGACGATTATGATGACTATTATGATGATGACTATGATGATGATTATGTTGACGATTATGATGACTATAATGATGACGATTATGATGACGATTATGATGACTATTATGATGATGATTATGATGACGATTATGATGATGATTATGCTCATGATTATGATGATGATTCTGAAGATGATTATGATGATAATTTTGATGATGATTATGATGATGATTATGATGATGATTATGATGATGACTATAATGATGATTATGATGATGACTATGATGATGATTATGATGATGATTTTGATGATGATTATGATCATGATTATGATGATGATCATGATGTTGATTATGATGACTATAATGATGACGATTATGATGACTATTATGATGATTATGATGACGATTATGATGAAGACCATGACGACGATTATGGTGATGATTATGATGATGATTATGATGATGATTATGATGATGATTACGACGACGGTTATGATGATGATTATGATGATGATTATGATGATGATTAGGATGACGATTATGATGATGATTATTATGATGATTTTGATGATGATTATGATCATGATTATGATGATGATTATGACGATGATTATGATGATGATTATGATGATGATTATGATGATGATTATGATGATGACTATAATGATGATTATGATGATGACTATGATGATGATTATCATGATGATTATGCTCATGATTATGATGATGAATTATAACGATGATTATGATGATGATTATGATGATGATTATGATGATGATTATGATGATGATTATGATGATGATTACGATGACGGTTATGATGATGATTATGATGATGATTATGATGATGATCATGATGATGATTAGGATGATGATTATGATGATGACTATAATGATGACTATAATGATGATTATGATGATGACTATGATGATGATTATCATGATGATTATGCTCATGATTATGATGATGAATTATAACGATGATTATGATGATGATTATGATGATGATTACGATGACGGTTATGATGATGATTATGATGATGATTATGATGATGATTATGATGACGATTATGATGACTATAATGATGACGATTATGATGATGATTATGATGACTATTATGATGATGACTATGATGATGATTATGATGACGATTATGATGATGATTATGCTGATGATTACGATGATGATTTTGATGATGACTATGATGATGATTATGATGATAATTATGATGATGATTATGCTCATGATTATGATGACGATTATGCTCATGATTATGATGATGATTCTGATGATGATTATGATGATGATTATGATGATGATTATGATCATGATTATGATGATGATTATGATGACGATTATGATGATGATTTTGATGATGATTACGATGACGGTTATGATGATGATTATGATGATGATTATGATGATGAATTATAACGATGATTATGATGATGATTATGATGATGATTATGATGATGATTATGATGATGATTATGATGATGATTATGATGACGATTATGATGATGATTCTGATGATGATTATGATGATGATTATGATGACGATTGTGATGATGATTATGCTCATGATTATGATGATGATCTTGATGAAGATTATGATGATGATTATGATGATGATTATGATGATGATTATGATGATGATTATGATGATGATTATGATGATGATTACGATGACGGTTATGATGATGATTATGATGATGATTATGATGATGATTATGATGACGATTATGATGACGATTATGATGATGATTTTGATGATGATTATGATGATGATCATGCTGATGATTATGATGACTATAATGATGACGATTATGATGACTATTATGATGATGACTATGATGATGATTATGATGACGATTATGATGATGATTATGATGACTATTATGATGATGACTATGATGATGATTATGATGACGATTATGATGATGATTATGCTCATGATAATGATGATGATTTTGATGATGATTATGATGATGATTATGATGATGATTATGATGATGATTATCATGATCATGATGATGATTAGGATGATGAATATGATGATGACTATAATGATGACTATAATGATGATTATGATGATGACTATGATGATGATTATCATGATGATTATGCTCATGATTATGATGATGAATTATAACGATGATTATGATGATGATTATGATGATGATTACGATGACGGTTATGATGATGATTATGATGATGATTATGATGATGATTATGATGACGATTATGATGACTATAATGATGACGATTATGATGATGATTATGATGACTATTATGATGATGACTATGATGATGATTATGATGACGATTATGATGATGATTATGCTGATGATTACGATGATGATTTTGATGATGACTATGATGATGATTATGATGATAATTATGATGATGATAATGATGATGATTATGATGATGATTATGATGATGATTATGATGATGATTACGATGACGGTTATGATGATGATTATGATGATGATTATGATGATGATTATGATGATGATTATGCTCATGATTATGATGACGATTATGCTCATGATTATGATGATGATTCTGATGATGATTATGATGATGATTATGATGATGATTATGATCATGATTATGATGATGATTATGATGACGATTATGATGATGATTTTGATGATGATTACGATGACGGTTATGATGATGATTATGATGATGATTATGATGATGAATTATAACGATGATTATGATGATGATTATGATGATGATTATGATGATGATTATGATGATGATTATGATGATGATTATGATGACGATTATGATGATGATTCTGATGATGATTATGATGATGATTATGATGACGATTGTGATGATGATTATGCTCATGATTATGATGATGATCTTGATGAAGATTATGATGATGATTATGATGATGATTATGATGATGATTATGATGATGATTATGATGATGATTATGATGATGATTACGATGACGGTTATGATGATGATTATGATGATGATTATGATGATGATTATGATGACGATTATGATGACGATTATGATGATGATTTTGATGATGATTATGATGATGATCATGCTGATGATTATGATGACTATAATGATGACGATTATGATGACTATTATGATGATGACTATGATGATGATTATGATGACGATTATGATGATGATTATGATGACTATTATGATGATGACTATGATGATGATTATGATGACGATTATGATGATGATTATGCTCATGATAATGATGATGATTTTGATGATGATTATGATGATGATTATGATGATGATTATGATGATGATTATGATGATGATTATGATGATGATTACGATGACGGTTATGATGATGATTATGATGATGATTATGATGATGATCATGATGATGCTTATGATGATGATCATGATGATGATTATGATGACTATAATGATGACGATTATGATGACTATTATGATGACTATAATGATGACGATTATGATGACTATTATGATGATTATGATGACGATTATGATGATGACCATGAAGACGACTATGATGATGATTATGATGATGATTATGATGATGATTATGATGATGACTATGATGATGATTAAGATGATGATTATGATGATGATTACGATGACGGTTATGATGATGATTATGATGATGATTATGATGATGATGATGATGATGATTTTGATGATGATAATGATGACGGTTATGATGATGATTATGATGATGATTATGATGATGATGATGATGATGATGATGATTTTGATGATGATAATGATGATGATTATGATGATGATTATGATGATGATTATGATGATGATTATGATGATGATTATGATGATGATTATGATGATAAATATGATGATGATTATGATGATGATTACGATGACGGCTATGATGATGATTATGATGATGATTATGATGACGATTATGATGACTATAATGATGACGATTATGATGACTATTATGATGACTAGAATGATGACGATTATGATGACTATTATGATGATTATGATGACGATTATGATGATGATCATGATGATGATTATGATGATGATGATGATTATGATGAATATTGTGATAATGATTATGATGACTATAATGATGACGATTATGATGATGACCATGAAGACGATTATGATGATGATTATGATGACGATTGTGATGATGATTATGATGATGATTACGATGACGGTTGTGATGATGATTATGATGATGATTATGATGATGATTATGATGACGATTATGATGACGATTATGATAATGATTTTGATGATGATTATGATGATGATCATGCTGATGATTATGATGACTATAATGATGACGATTATGATGACTATTATGATGATGACTATGATGATGATTATGATGACGATTATGATGATGATTATGCTCATGATTATGATGATGATCTTGATGATGATTATGATGATGATTATGGCGATGATTATGATGATGATTATGATGATGATTATGATGATGATTATGATGATGATTATGATGATGATTACGATGACGGTTATGATGATGATTATGATGATGATTATGATGACGATTATGATGACGATTATGATGATGATTGTGATGATGATTATGATGATGATCATGCTGATGATTATGATGACTATAATGATGACGATTATGATGACTATTATGATGATGACTATGATGATGATTATGATGACGATTATGATGACTATAATGATGACGATTATGATGACTATAATGATGACGATTATGATGATGATTATGATGACTAATATGATGATGACTATCATGATGATTATGATGACGATTATGATGATGATCATGATGATGATTATGATGATGATGATGATTATGATGAATATTATGATAATGATTATGATGACTATAATGATGACGATTATGATGATGACCATGAAGACGATTATGATGATGATTATGATGACGATTATGATGATGATTCTGATGATGATTATGATGATGATTATGATGACGCTTGTGATGATGATTATGCTCATGATTATGATGATGATCTTGATGATGATTATGATGATGATTATGGCGATGATTATGATGATGATTATGATGATGATTATGATGATGATTATGATGATGATTATGATGATGATTACGATGACGGTTATGATGATGATTATGATGATGATTATGATGACGATTATGATGACGATTATGATGATGATTGTGATGATGATTATGATGATGATCATGCTGATGATTATGATGACTATAATGATGACGATTATGATGACTATTATGATGATGACTATGATGATGATTATGATGACGATTATGATGACTATAATGATGACGATTATGATGACTATAATGATGACGATTATGATGATGATTATGATGACTAATATGATGATGACTATCATGATGATTATGATGACGATTATGATGATGATTATGCTCATGATAATGATGATGATTTTGATGATGATTATGATGATGATTATGATGATGATTATGATGATGATTATGATGATGATTACGATGACGGTTATGATGATGATTATGATGATGATTATGATGATGATCTTGATGATGATTATGATGATGATTATGATGATGATCATGATGATGATTATGATGACTATAATGATGACGATTATGATGATTATTATGATGACTAGAATGATGACGATTATGATGACTATTATGATGATTATGATGCCGATTATGATGATGATCATGATGATGATTATGATGATGATGATGATTATGATGAATATTATGATAATGATTATGATGACTATAATGATGACAATTATGATGATGACCATGAAGACGATTATGATGATGATTATGATGACGATTGTGATGATGATTATGATGATAATTTTGATGATGATTATGATGATGAATATGATGATGATTATGATGATGATTATGATGATGATTATGATGATGATTATGATGACGATTATGATGATGATTATCATGATAATTTTGATGATGATTATGATGATGATTATGATGATGATTATGATGATGATTATGATGATGATTATGATGATGATTATGCTCATGATTATGATGATGATTCTGATGATGATTATGATGATGATTATGATGACGATTATGATGATGATTCTGATGATGATTACGATGACGGTTATGATGATGATTATGATGACGATTATGATGACGATTATGATGATGATTACGATGACGGTTATGACGATGATTATGATGATGATTATGATGATGATTATGATGACGATTATGATGACGATTATGATGATGATTTTGATGATGATTATGATGATGATCATGCTGATGATTATGATGACTATAATGATGACGATTATGATGACTATTATGATGATGACTATGATGATGATTACGATGACGATTATGATGACTATAATGATGACGATTATGATGATGATTATGATGACTATTATGATGATGACTATGATGAACGATTATGATGACGATTATGATGATGATTATGCTCATGATAATGATGATGATTTTGATGATGATTATGATGATGATTATGATGATGATTATGATGATGATTATGATGATGATTACGATGACGGTTATGATGATGATCATGATGATGATTATGATGATGGTCATGATGATGATTATGATGATGATTATGATGATGATCATGATGATGATTATGATGACTATAATGATGACGATTATGATGACTATTATGATGACTATAATGATGACGATTATGATGACTATTATGATGATTATGATGACGATTATGATGATGACCATGAAGACGGCTATGATGATGATTATGATGATGATTATGATGATGATTATGATGATGACTATGATGATGATTATGATGATGATTATGATGATGATTACGATACGGTTATGATGATGATTATGATGATGATTATGATGATGATTATGATGACGATTATGATGATGATTATGATGATAATTTTGATGATGATTATGATGATGATTATGATGATAATTTTGATGATGATTATGATGATGATTATGATGATGATTATGATGATGACTATAATGATGATTATGATGATGACTATGATGATGATTATCATGATGATTATGCTCATGATTATGATGATGAATTATAACGATGATTATGATGATGATTATGATGATGATTATGATGATGATTACGATGACGGTTATGATGATGACCATGTAGACGATTATGATGATGATTATGATGATGATTATGATGATGATTACGATGACGGTTATGATGATGATTATGATGATGATTATGATGATGATTATGATGATGATTATGATGACGATTATGATGACGATTATGATGATGATTTTGATGATGATAATGATGATGATTATGATGATGATTATGATGATGATTATGATGATGATTATGATGATGATTACGATGACGGTTATGATGATGATTATGATGATGATTATGATGATGATTATGTAGGTTTAGTATTTTTTACAACTAAGCCTTTATTAAAGCACGAATAAAACAGTGAACAAAAATACACGAAAACTCACAAAGAACATACACGCACGCACGCTCAAGTACAAGAAGTCCAA
This sequence comes from Coelioxys conoideus, assembly GCA_947623535.1. Taxonomy (NCBI): domain Eukaryota; kingdom Metazoa; phylum Arthropoda; class Insecta; order Hymenoptera; family Megachilidae; genus Coelioxys; species Coelioxys conoideus. Next base: position 812,045 of record CANQJN010000043.1, read on the forward strand.
AACCGCAGAGTCCAAAAACCGTAAAGTCCGTAAAACCGTAAAGTCCAAAGCCGTAAAGTCCGTAAAACCGTAGGCCGTAGATCGTGATCGTAATTGCAAATCGTAATCGTGATCGTCGCGTACTCGCTCGTCTCTCGTACTCGCTCTCTTAGCTTCTCCCTGTCGTTCCGCGGACACACCCATATATTAACGTGATCGAACATTCTCGAATTCGGCGTTTGAACGATTCGCGAATCTTCGGTTACTCGAAACTTCGCGATCGTTTCTCAACGTTCACGCGTTTCTCATTCTCTCTCTCTCTCTCACACACACTCTCTCTCGCACTCGCACTCATACACGGATGACACGCTTGCCGGCAACGAATTCGTTTGAAGGGCTGTTTATGTTTTCGTTCTCGAATTTTCGCGGAACGTTCGCGGCACAACCGTTATCACTGTCCTACAATTATGATGATGATTATGATGACGATTATGATGACGATTATGATGATGATTTTGATGATGATAATGATGATGATTATGATGATGATTATGATGATGATTATGATGATGATTATGATGATGATCATGATGATGATTATGATGACTATAATGATGACGATTATGATGACTATTATGATGACTAGAATGATGACGATTATGATGACTATTATGATGATTATGATGACGATTATGATGATGATCATGATGATGATTATGATGATGATGATGATTATGATGAATATTATGATAATGATTATGATGACTATAATGATGACAATTATGATGATGACCATGAAGACGATTATGATGATGATTATGATGACGATTGTGATGATGATTATGATGACAATTTTGATGATGATTATGATGATGAATATGATGATGATTATGATGATGATTATGATGATGATTATGATGATGATTATGATGACGATTATGATGATGATTATGATGATAATTTTGATGATGATTATGATGATGATTATGATGATGATTATGATGATGATTATGATGATGATTATGCTCATGATTATGATGATGATTCTGATGATGATTATGATGATGATTATGATGACGATTATGATGATGATTCTGATGATGATTACGATGACGGTTATGATGATGATTATGATGACGATTATGATGACGATTATGATGATGATTACGATGACGGTTATGATGATGATTATGATGATGATTATGATGACTATTATGATGATGACTATGATGATGATTATGATGACGATTATGATGATGATTATGCTCATGATTATGATGATGATTTTGATGATGATTATGATGATGATTATGATGATAATTATGATGATGATTATGATGATGATTATGATGATGATTATGATGATGATTATGATGATGATTATGCTCATGATTATGATGATGATTCTGATGATGATTATGATGATGATTATGATGATGATTATGATGATGATTATGATGATGATTATGATGATGATTATGATGACGATTATGATGATGATTCTGATGATGATCACGATGACGGTTATGATGATGTTTATGATGATGATTATGATGATGAATTATAACGATGATTATGATGATGATTATGATGATGATTATGATGATGATTATGATGATGATTATGATGATGATTATGATGATGATTATGATGACGATTATGATGATGATTCTGATGATGATTATGATGATGATTATGATGACGATTGTGATGATGATTATGCTCATGATTATGATGATGATCTTGATGATGATTACGATGACGGTTATGATGATGATTATGATGATGATTCTGATGATGATGATGATGATGATTATGATGATGATTATGATGATGATTATGATGATGATCATGATGATGATTATGATGATGATTATGATGATGCTCATGATGATGATTATGATGACTATAATGATGACGATTATGATGACTATTATGATGACTAGAATGGTGACGATTATGATGACTATTATGATGATTATGATGACGATTATGATGATGATCATGATGATGATTATGATGATGATGATGATTATGATGAATATTATGATAATGATTATGATGACTATAATGATGACGATTATGATGATGACCATGAAGACGATTATGATGATGATTATGATGACGATTGTGATGATGATTATGATGATGATTACGATGACGGTTGTGATGATGATTATGATGATGATTATGATGATGATTATGATGACGATTATGATGACGATTATGATAATGATTTTGATGATGATTATGATGATGATCATGCTGATGATTATGATGACTATAATGATGACGATTATGATGACTATTATGATGATGACTATGATGATGATTATGATGACGATTAAGATGATGATTATGCTCATGATTATGATGATGATTTTGATGATGATTATGATGATGATTATGATGATAATTATGATGATGATTATGATGACGATTATGATGATGATTCTGATGATGATTATGATGATGATTATGATGACGCTTTTGATGATGATTATGCTCATGATTATGATGATGATTATGGCGATGATTATGATGATGATTATGATGATGATTATGATGATGATTATGATGATGATTATGATGATGATTACGATGACGGTTATGATGATGATTATGATGATGATTATGATGACGATTATGATGACGATTATGATAATGATTGTGATGATGATTATGATGATGATCATGCTGATGATTATGATGACTATAATGATGACGATTATGATGACTATTATGATGATGACTATGATGATGATTATGATGACGATTATGATGACTATAATGATGACGATTATGATGACTATAATGATGACGATTATGATGATGATTATGATGACTAATATGATGATGACAATCATGATGATTATGATGACGATTATGATGATGATTATGCTCATGATAATGATGATGATTTTGATGATGATTATGATGATGATTATGATGATGATTATGATGATGATTATGATGATGATTACGATGACGGTTATGATGATGATTATGATGATGATTATGATGATGATCATGATGATGATTATGATGATGATTATGATGATGATCATGATGATGATTATGATGACTATAATGATGACGATTATGATGATTATTATGATGACTAGAATGATGACGATTATGATGACTATTATGATGATTATGATGACGATTATGATGATGATCATGATGATGATTATGATGATGATGATGATTATGATGAATATTATGATAATGATTATGATGACTATAATGATGACAATTATGATGATGACCATGAAGACGATTATGATGATGATTATGATGACGATTGTGATGATGATTATGATGATAATTTTGATGGTGATTATGATGATGAATATGATGATGATTATGATGATGATTATGATGATGATTATGATGATGATTATGATGACGATTATGATGATGATTATGATGATAATTTTGATGATGATTATGATCATGATTATGATGATGATTATGATGATGATTATGCTCATGATTATGATGATGATTCTGATGATGATTATGATGATGATTATGATGACGATTATGATGACGATTATGATGATGATTACGATGACGGTTATGATGATGATTATGATGATGATTATGATGATGATTATGATGACGATTATGATGATGATTACGATGACGGTTATGATGATGATTATGATGATGATTATGATGACTATTATGATGATGACTATGATGATGATTATGATGACGATTATGATGATGATTATGCTCATGATTATGATGATGATTTTGATGATGATTATGATGATGATTATGATGATAATTATGATGATGATTATGATGATGATTATGATGATGATTATGATGATGATTATGATGATGATTATGCTCATGATTATGATGATGATTCTGATGATGATTATGATGATGATTATGATGATGATTATGATGATGATTATGATGATGATTATGATGATGATTATGATGACGATTATGATGATGATTCTGATGATGATCACGATGACGGTTATGATGATGTTTATGATGATGATTATGATGATGAATTATAACGATGATTATGATGATGATTATGATGATGATTATGATGATGATTATGATGATGATTATGATGATGATTATGATGATGATTATGATGACGATTATGATGATGATTCTGATGATGATTATGATGATGATTATGATGACGATTGTGATGATGATTATGCTCATGATTATGATGATGATCTTGATGATGATTACGATGACGGTTATGATGATGATTATGATGATGATTCTGATGATGATGATGATGATGATTATGATGATGATTATGATGATGATTATGATGATGATCATGATGATGATTATGATGATGATTATGATGATGCTCATGATGATGATTATGATGACTATAATGATGACGATTATGATGACTATTATGATGACTAGAATGGTGACGATTATGATGACTATTATGATGATTATGATGACGATTATGATGATGACCATGAAGACGACTATGATGATGATTATGATGATGATTATGATGATGATTATGATGATGACTATGATGATGATTATGATGATGATTATGATGGTGATTACGATGACGGTTATGATGATGATTATGATGATGATTATGATGATGATGATGATGATGATTTTGATGATGATAATGATGATGATTATGATGATGATTATGATGATGATTATGATGATGATTATGATGATGATTATGATGATGATTATGATGATAAATATGATGATGCTTATGATGATGATTACGATGACGGCTATGATGATGATTATGATGATGATTATGATGACGATTATGATGATGATTATGATGATAGTTTTGATGATGATCATGATGATGATTATGATGATGATTATGATGATGACTATAATGATGATTATGATGATGACTATGATGATGATTATCATGATGATTATGCTCATGATTATGATGATGAATTATAACGATGATTATGATGATGATTATGATGATGATTATGATGATGATTACGATGACGGTTATGATGATGATTATGATGATGATTATGATGATGATCATGATGATGATTATTATGATGATTATGATGATGATTATGATGACGATTATGATGACTATAATGATGACGATTATGATGACTATTATGATGATTATGATGACGATTATGATGATGACCGTGAAGACGATTATGATGATGATTGTGATGATGATTATGATGATGATTATGATGATGATTACGATGACGGTTATGATGATGATTATGATGATGATTATTATGATGATTATGATGATGATGATGATGATGATTTTGATGATGATAATGATGATGATTATGATGATGATTATGATGATGATTATGATGATGATTATGATGATGATTATGATGATGATTATGATGACGATTATGATGACTATAATGATGACGATTATGATGATGATTATGATGACCATTATGATGATGACTATGATGATAATTATGATGACGATTATGATGATGATTATGCTCATGATTATGATGATGATTTTGATGATGATTATGATGATGATTATGATGATAATTATGATGATGATTATGATGATGATTATGATGATGATTATGATGATGATTATGATGATGATTACGATGACGGTTATGATGATGATTATGATGATGATTATGATGATGATTATGATGATGATTATGCTCATGATTATGATGATGATTCTGATGATGATTATGATGATGATTATGATGATGATTATGATGATGATTATGATGATAATGATGATGATGATTATGATGATGATTATGATGATGATTATGATGATGATTATGATGATGATTACGATGACGGTTATGATGATTATTATGATGATGATTATGATGATGATTATGCTCATGATTATGATGATGATTCTGATGATGATTATGATGATGATTATGATGATGATTATGATGATGATTATGATGATGATTATGATGATGATTATGATGACGATTATGATGATGATTCTGATGATGATTACGATGACGGTTATGATGATGATTATGATGATGATTATGATGATGATTATGATGATGATTATGCTCATGATTATGATGATGATTATGCTCATGATTATGATGATGATTCTGATGATGATTATGATGATGATCTTGATGATGATTACGATGACGGTTATGATGATGATTATGATGATGATTCTGATGATGATGATGATGATGATTATGATGATGATTATGATAATGATTATGATGATAATTATGATGATGATTATGATGATGATTATGATGATGATTATGATGATGATTATGATGATGATTACGATGACGGTTATGATGATGATTATGATGATGATTATGATGATGATTATGCTCATGATTATGATGATGATTCTGATGATGATTATGATGATGATTATGATGATGATTATGATCATGATTATGATGATGATTATGATGACGATTATGATGATGATTTTGATGATGATTACGATGACGGTTATGATGATGATTATGATGATGATTATGATGATGAATTATAACGATGATTATGATGATGATTATGATGATGATTAGGATGATGATTATGATGATGATTATGATGATGATTATGATGATGATTATGATGACGATTATGATGATGATTCTGATGATGATTATGATGATGATTATAATGACGATTGTGATGATGATTATGATGATGATTATGATGATGATTATGATGATGACTATAATGATGATTATGATGATGACTATGATGATGATTATGATGATGATTACGATGACGGTTATGATGATGATTATGCTCATGATTATGATGATGATCTTGATGATGATTATGATGATGATGATGATGATGATTACGATGACGATTATGATGACTATAATGATGACGATTATGATGACGATTATGATGACTATTATGATGATGATTATGATGACGATTATGATGATGATTATGCTCATGATTATGATGATGATTCTGATGATGATTATGATGATGATTATGATGATGATTATGATGATGATTATGATGACGATTGTGATGATGATTCTGATGATGATTACGATGACGGTTATGATGATGATTATGATGATGATTATGATGATGATTATGATGACGATTATGATGATGATTATGATGATGATTTTGATGATGATTATGATCATGATTATGATGATGATTATGATGATGATTATGATGATGATTATGATGATAATTTTGATGATGATTATGATGATGATTATGATGATGATTATGATCATGACTATAATGATGATTATGATGATGATTATGATGATGATTACGATGACGGTTATGATGATGATTATGATGATGATTATGATGATGATCATGATGATGATTAGGATGATGATTATGATGATGACTATAATGATGACGATCATGATGACTATTATGATGATTATGATGACGATTATGATGATGACCATGAAGACGATTATGATGATGATTATGATGATGATTATGATTATGATTATGATGATGATTACGATGACGGTTATGATGATGATTATGATGATGATTATGATGATGATCATGATGATGATTATGATGACTATAATGATGACGATTATGATGACTATTATGATGACTATAATGATGACGATTATGATGACTATTATGATGATTATGATGACGATTATGATGATGACCATGAAGACGACTATGATGATGATTATGATGATGATTATGATGATGATTATGATGATGACTATGATGATGATTATGATGACGATTATGATGATGACCATGAAGACGACTATGATGATGATTATGATGATGATTATGATGATGATTATGATGATGACTATGATGATGATTATGATGATGATTATGATGATGATTACGATGACGGTTATGATGATGATGATGATGATGATTTTGATGATGATAATGATGATGATTATGATGATGATTATGATGATGATTATGATGATGATTATGATGATGATTATGATGATGATTATGATGATGATTATGATGACGATTATGATGACTATAATGATGACGATTATGATGATGATTATGATGACTATTATGATGATGACTATGATGATGATTATGATGACGATTATGATGATGATTATGCTCATGATTATGATGATGATTTTGATGATGATTATGATGATGATTATGATGATAATTATGATGATGATTATGATGATGATTATGATGATGATTATGATGATGATTATGATGATGATTACGATGAGGGTTATGATGATGATTATGATGATGATTATGATGATGATTATGATGATGATTATGATGATGATTATGATGATGATTATGCTCATGATTATGATGATGATTCTGATGATGATTATGATGATGATTATGATGATGATTATGATGATGATTATAATGATGATTATGATGATGATTATGATGACGATTATGATGATGATTCTGATGATGATCACGATGACGGTTATGATGATGTTTATGATGATGATTATGATGATGAATTATAACGATGATTATGATGATGATTATGATGATGATTATGATGATGATTATGATGATGATTATGATGATGATTATGATGATGATTATGATGACGATTATGATGATGATTCTGATGATGATTATGATGATGATTATGATGACGATTGTGATGATGATTATGCTCATGATTATGATGATGATCTTGATGATGATTACGATGACGGTTATGATGATGATTATGATGATGATTCTGATGATGATGATGATGATGATTATGATGATGATTATGATGATGATTATGATGATGATCATGATGATGATTATGATGATGATTATGATGATGGTCATGATGATGATTATGATGACTATAATGATGACGATTATGATGACTATTATGATGACTAGAATGATGACGATTATGATGACTATTATGATAATTATGATGACGATTATGATGATGATCATGATGATGATTATGATGATGATGATGATTATGATGAATATTATGATAATGATTATGATGACTATAATGATGACGATTATGATGATGACCATGAAGACGATTATGATGATGATTATGATGACGATTGTGATGATGATTATGATGATGATTACGATGACGGTTGTGATGATGATTATGATGATGATTATGATGATGATTATGATGACGATTATGATGACGATTATGATAATGATTTTGATGATGATTATGATGATGATCATGCTGATGATTATGATGACTATAATGATGACGATTATGATGACTATTATGATGATGACTATGATGATGATTATGATGACGATTATGATGATGATTATGCTCATGATTATGATGATGATTTTGATGATGATTATGATGATGATTATGATGATAATTATGATGATGATTATGATGACGATTATGATGATGATTCTGATGATGATTATGATGATGATTATGATGACGCTTGTGATGATGATTATGCTCATGATTATGATGATGATTTTGATGATGATTATGATGATGATTATGACGATGATTATGATGATGATTATGATGATGATTATGATGATGATTATGATGATGATTATGATGATGATTACGATGACGGTTATGATGATGATTATGATGATGATTATGATGATGATTATGATGACGATTATGATGACGATTATGATGATGATTGTGATGATGATTATGATGATGATCATGCTGATGATTATGATGACTATAATGATGACGATTATGATGACTATTATGATGATGACTATGATGATGATTATGATGACGATTATGATGACTATAATGATGACGATTATGATGACTATAATGATGACGTTTATGATGATGATTATGATGACTAATATGATGATGACTATCATGATGATTATGATGACGATTATGATGATGATTATGCTCATGATAATGATGATGATTTTGATGATGATTATGATGATGATTATGATGATGATTATGATGATGATTATGATGATGATTACGATGACGGTTATGATGATGATTATGATGATGATTATGATGATGATCATGATGATGATTATGATGATGATTATGATGATGATCATGATGATGATTATGATGACTATAATGATGACGATTATGATGACTATTATGATGACTAGAATGATGACGATTATGATGACTATTATGATGATTATGATGACGATTATGATGATGATCATGATGATGATGATGATGATGATGAATATTATGATAATGATTATGATGACTATAATGATGACAATTATGATGATGACCATGAAGACGATTATGATGATGATTATGATGACGATTATGATGACGATTATGATGATGATTACGATGACGGTTATGATGATGATTATGATAATGATTATGATGATGATTATGATGACGATTATGATGACGATTATGATGATGATTTTGATGATGATTATGATGATGATCATGCTGATGATTATGATGACTATAATGATGACGATTATGATGACTATTATGATGATGACTATGATGATGATTACGATGACGATTATGATGACTATAATGATGACGATTATGATGATGATTATGATGACTATTATGATGATGACTATGATGATGATTATGATGACGATTATGATGATGATTATGCTCATGATAATGATGATGATTTTGATGATGATTATGATGATGATTATGATGATGATTATGATGATGATTATGATGATGATTATGATGATGATTACGATGACGGTTATGATGATGATTATGATGATGATTATGATGATGGTCATGATGATGATTATGATGATGATTATGATGATGATCATGATGATGATTATGATGACTATAATGATGACGATTATGATGACTATTATGATGACTATAATGATGACGATTATGATGACTATTATGATGATTATGATGACGATTATGATGATGACCATGAAGACGACTATGATGATGATTATGATGATGATTATGATGATGATTATGATGATGACTATGATGATGATTATGATGATGATTATGATGATGATTACGATACGGTTATGATGATGATTATGATGATGATTATGATGATGATTATGATGACGATTATGATGATGATTATGATGATAATTTTGATGATGATTATGATGATGATTATGATGATGATTATGATGATGATTACGATGACGGTTATGATGATGATTATGATGATGATTATGATGATGATTATGATGACGATTAAGATGACGATTATGATGATGATTTTGATGATGATAATGATGATGATTATGATGATGATTATGATGATGATTATGATGATGATTATGATGATGATTATGATGATGATCATGATGATGATTAGGATGATGATTATGATGATGACTATAATGATGACGATTATGATGACTATTATGATGATTATGATGACGATTATGATGATGACCATGAAGACGATTATGATGATGATTATGATGATGATTATGATTATGATTATGATGATGATTACGATGACGGTTATGATGATGATTATGATGATGATTATGATGATGATCATGATGATGATTATGATGACTATAATGATGACGATTATGATGACTATTATGATGACTATAATGATGACGATTATGATGACTATTATGATGATTATGATGACGATTATGATGATGACCATGAAGACGACTATGATGATGATTATGATGATGATTATGATGATGATTATGATGATGACTATGATGATGATTATGATGATGATTATGATGATGATTACGATGACGGTTATGATGATGATTATGATGATGATTATGATGATGATGATGATGATGATTTTGATGATGATAATGATGATGATTATGATGATGATTATGATGATGATTATGATGATGATTATGATGATGATTATGATGATAAATATGATGATGATTATGATGATGATTACGATGACGGCTATGATGATGATTATGATGATGATTATGATGACGATTATGATGATGATTATGATGATAGTTTTGATGATGATTATGATGATGATTATGATGATGATTATGATGATGACTATAATGATGATTATGATGATGACTATGATGATGATTATCATGATCATTATGCTCATGATTATGATGATGAATTATAACGATGATTATGATGATGATTATGATGATGATTATGATGATGATTACGATGACGGTTATGATGATGATTATGATGATGATTATGATGATGATCATGATGATGATTATTATGATGATTATGATGATGATCATGATGTTGATTATGATGACTATAATGATGACGATTATGATGACTATTAGGATGATTATGATGACGATTATGATGATGACCGTGAAGACGATTATGATGATGATTGTGATGATGATTATGATGATGATTATGATGATGATTACGATGACGGTTATGATGATGATTTTGATGATGATAATGATGATGATTATGATGATGATTATGATGATGATTATGATGATGATTGTGATGATGATTATGATGATGATTATGATGATGATTATGATGACGATTATGATGACTATAATGATGACGATTATGATGATGATTATGATGACTATTATGATGATGACTATGATGATAATTATGATGATGATTATGATGATGATTATGATGATAATTATGATGCTGATTATGATGATGATTATGATGATGATTATGATGATGATTATGATGATGATTACGATGACGGTTATGATGATGATTATGATGATGATTATGATGATGATTATGATGATGATTATGCTCATGATTATGATGATGATTCTGATGATGATTATGATGATGATTATGATGATGATTATGATGATGATTATGATGATAATTATGATGATGATTATGATGATGATTATGATGATGATTATGATGATGATTATGATGATGATTACGATGACGGTTATGATGATGATTATGATGATGATTATGATGATGATTATGCTCATGATTATGATGATGATTCTGATGATGATTATGATGATGATTATGATGATGATTATGATGATGATTATGATGATGATTATGATGATGATTATGATGACGATTATGATGATGATTCTGATGATGATTACGATGACGGTTATGATGATGATTATGATGATGATTATGATGATGATTATGCTCATGATTATGATGATGATTATGCTCATGATTATGATGATGATTCTGATGATGATTATGATGATGATTATGATGACGATTGTGATGATGATTATGCTCATGATTATGATGATGATCTTGATGATGATTACGATGACGGTTATGATGATGATTATGATGATGATTCTGATGATGATGATGATGATGATTATGATGATGATTATGATGATGATTATGATGATAATTATGATGATGATTATGATGATGATTATGATGATGATTATGATGATGATTATGATGATGATTACGATGACGGTTATGATGATGATTATGATGATGATTATGATGATGATTATGCTCATGATTATGATGATGATTCTGATGATGATTATGATGATGATTATGATGATGATTATGATGATGATTATGATGATGATTATGATGACGATTATGATGATGATTCTGATGATGATTACGATGACGGTTATGATGATGATTATGATGATGATTATGATGATGAATTATAACGATGATTATGATGATGATTATGAAGATGATTATGATGATGATTATGATGATGATTATGATGATGATTGTGATGACGATTATGATGATGATTCTGATGATGATTGTGATGATGATTATGGTGACGATTGTGATGATGATCATGCTCCTGATTATGATGATGATCTTGACGATGATTATGATGATGATTATGATGATGATTATGATGATGATTATGATTACGATTATGATGATGATTATGATGATGATTATGATGATGATTATGATGACGATTATGATGATGATTCTGATGATGATTATGATGATGATTATGATGACGATTGTGATGATGATTATGCTCATGATTATGATGATGATTCTGATGATGATTATGATGATGATTATGATGATGATTATGATGATGATTATGATGACGATTGTGATGATGATTCTGATGATGATTACGATGACGGTTATGATGATGATTTTGATGATGATTATGATGATGATTATGATGATGATTATGATGATGATTATGATGATGATTACGATGACGGTTATGATGATGATTATGATGATGATTATGATGATGAATTATAACGATGATTATGATGATGATTATGATGATGATTATGATGATGATTATGATGATGATTATGATGACGATTATGATGATGATTCTGATGATGATTGTGATGATGATTATGATGACGATTATGATGATGATTATGCTCATGATTATGATGATGATTCTGATGATGATTATGATGATGATTATGATGATGATTATGATGATGATTATGATGATGATTATGATGACGATTGTGATGATGATTCTGATGATGATTACGATGACGGTTATGATGATGATTTTGATGATGATTATGATGATGATTATGATGATGATTATGATGATGATTATGATGATGATTACGATGACGGTTATGATGATGATTATGATGATGATTATGATGATGATCATGATGATGATTATGATGATGATTATGATGATGATCATGATGATGATTATGATGACTATAATGATGACGATTATGATGACGATTATGATGACTATTATGATGACTAGAAATATGACGATTATGATGACTATTATGATGATTATGATGACGATTATGATGATGATCATGATGATGATTATGATGATGATGATGATTATGATGAATATTATGATAATGATTATGATGACTATAATGATGACAATTATGATGATGACCATGAAGACGATTATGATGATGATTATGATGACGATTGTGATGATGATTATGATGATAATTTTGATGATGATTATGATGATGAATATGATGATGATTATGATGATGATTATGATGATGATTATGATGATGATTATGATGACGATTATGATGATGATTATGATGATAATTTTGATGATGATTATGATGATGATTATGATGATGATTATGATGATGATTATGATGATGATTATGCTCATGATTATGATGATGATTCTGATGATGATTATGATGATGATTATGATGACGATTATGATGATGATTCTGATGATGATTACGATGACGGTTATGATGATGATTATGATGACGATTATGATGACGATTATGATGATGATTACGATGACGGTTATGATGATGATTATGATGATGATTATGATGATGATTATGATGACGATTATGATGACGATTATGATCATGATTTTGATGATGATTATGATGATGATCATGCTGATGATTATGATGACTATAATGATGACGATTATGATGACTATTATGATGATGACTATGATGATGATTACGATGACGATTATGATGACTATAATGATGACGTTATGATGATGATTATGATGACTATTATGATGATGACTATGATGATGATTATGATGACGATTATGATGATGATTATGATGATGATTATGATGATGATTACGATGACGGTTATGATGATGATTATGATGATGATTATGATGATGGTCATGATGATGATTATGATGATGATTATGATGATGATCATGATGATGATTATGATGACTATAATGATGACGATTATGATGACTATTATGATGACTATAATGATGACGATTATGATGATGACCATGAAGACGACTATGATGATGATTATGATGATGATTATGATGACGATTATGATGATGACCATGAAGACGACTATGATGATGATTATGATGATGATTATGATGACGATTATGATGATGACCATGAAGACGACTATGATGATGATTATGATGATGATTATGATGATGATTATGATGATGATTATGATGATGATTATGATGATGATTATGATGACGATTATGATGATGATTATGATGATAATTCTGATGATGATTATGATGATGATTATGATGATAATTTTGATGATGATTATGATGATGATTATGATGATGATTATGATGATGACTATAATGATGATTATGATGATGACTATGATGATGATTATCATGATGATTATGCTCATGATTATGATGATGAATTATAACGATGATTATGATCATGATTATGATGATGATTATGATGATGATTATGATGATGATTACGATGACGGTTATGATGATGACCATGTAGACGATTAGGATGATGATTATGATGATGATTATGATGATGATTATGATGATGATTACGATGACGGTTATGATGATGATTATGATGATGATTATGATGATGATTATGATGATGATTATGATGACGATTATGATGACGATTATGATGATGATTATGATGGTGATTATGATGATGATTACGATGACGGTTATGATGATGATTATGATGATGATTATGATGATGATTATGATGATGATTATGATGACGATTATGATGACGATTATGATGATGATTTTCATGATGATAATGATGATGATTATGATGATGATTATGATGATGATTATGATGATGATTATGCTCATGATTATGATGATGATTCTGATGATGATTACGGAGACGGTTATGATAATGATTATGATGATGATTATGATGATGAATTATAACGATGATTATGATGATGATTATGATGATGATTATGATGACGATTATGATGATGATTATGATGATGATTATGATGATGATTATGATGATGATTATGATGATGATTATGATGACGATTATGATGATGATTCTGATGATGATTATGATGATGATTATGATGATGATTACGATGACGGTTATGATGATGATTATCATGATGACTATGATGATGATCATGATGATGATTATGATGATGATTATGATGATGATCATGATGATGATTATGATGACTATAATGATGACGATTATGATGACTATTATGATGACTAGAATGATGACGATTATGATGACTATTATGATGATTATGATGACGATTATGATGATGATCATGATGATGATTATGATGATGATGATGATTATGATGAATATTATGATAATGATTATGATGACTATAATGATGACAATTATGATGATGACCATGAAGACGATTATGATGATGATTATGATGACGATTGTGATGATGATTATGATGATAATTTTGATGATGATTATGATGATGAATATGATGATGATTATGATGATGATTATGATGATGATTATGATGATGATTATGATGACGATTATGATGATGATTATGATGATAATTTTGATGATGATTATGATGATGATTATGATGATGATTATGATGATGATTATGATGATGATTATGCTCATGATTATGATGATGATTCTGATGATGATTATGATGATGATTATGATGACGATTATGATGATGATTCTGATGATGATTACGATGACGGTTATGATGATGATTATGATGACGATTATGATGACGATTATGATGATGATTACGATGACGGTTATGATGATGATTATGATGATGATTATGATGATGATTATGATGACGATTATGATGACGATTATGATCATGATTTT
Source organism: Coelioxys conoideus (assembly GCA_947623535.1). Taxonomy (NCBI): domain Eukaryota; kingdom Metazoa; phylum Arthropoda; class Insecta; order Hymenoptera; family Megachilidae; genus Coelioxys; species Coelioxys conoideus. The sequence goes on from CANQJN010000043.1 coordinate 829,436, forward strand.
GATGATGATTATGATGATGATCATGCTGATGATTATGATGACTATAATGATGACGATTATGATGACTATTATGATGATGACTATGATGATGATTACGATGACGATTATGATGACTATAATGATGACGATTATGATGATGATTATGATGACTATTATGATGATGACTATGATGATGATTATGATGACGATTATGATGATGATTATGATGATGATTATGATGACTATAATGATGACGATTATGATGACTATTATGATGACTATAATGATGACGATTATGATGATGACCATGAAGACGACTATGATGATGATTATGATGATGATTATGATGACGATTATGATGATGACCATGAAGACGACTATGATGATGATTATGATGATGATTATGATGACGATTATGATGATGACCATGAAGACGACTATGATGATGATTATGATGATGATTATGATGATGATTATGATGATGATTATGATGATGATTATGATGATGATTATGATGACGATTATGATGATGATTATGATGATAATTTTGATGATGATTATGATGATGATTATGATGATAATTTTGATGATGATTATGATGATGATTATGATGATGATTATGATGATGACTATAATGATGATTATGATGATGACTATGATGATGATTATCATGATGATTATGCTCATGATTATGATGATGAATTATAACGATGATTATGATGATGATTATGATGATGATTATGATGATGATTATGATGATGATTACGATGACGGTTATGATGATGATTACGATGACGGTTATGATGATGACCATGTAGACGATTAGGATGATGATTATGATGATGATTATGATGATGATTATGATGATGATTACGATGACGGTTATGATGATGATTATGATGATGATTATGATGATGATTATGATGATGATTATGATGACGATTATGATGACGATTATGATGATGATTTTCATGATGATAATGATGATGATTATGATGATGATTATGATGATGATTATGATGATGATTATGCTCATGATTATGATGATGATTCTGATGATGATTACGGAGACGGTTATGATGATGATTATGATGATGATTATGATGATGAATTATAACGATGATTATGATGATGATTATGATGATGATTATGATGACGATTATGATGATGATTATGATGATGATTATGATGATGATTATGATGATGATTATGATGATGATTATGATGATGATTATGATGACGATTATGATGATGATTCTGATGATGATTATGATGGTGATTATGATGATGATTACGATGACGGTTATGATGATGATTATGATGATGACTATGATGATGATCATGATGATGATTATGATGATGATTATGATGATGATCATGATGATGATTATGATGACTATAATGATGACGATTATGATGACTATTATGATGACTAGAATGATGACGATTATGATGACTATTATGATGATTATGATGACGATTATGATGATGATCATGATGATGATTATGATGATGATGATGATTATGATGAATATTATGATAATGATTATGATGACTATAATGATGACAATTATGATGATGACCATGAAGACGATTATGATGATGATTATGATGACGATTGTGATGATGATTATGATGATAATCTTGATGATGATTATGATGATGAATATGATGATGATTATGATGATGATTATGATGATGATTATGATGATGATTATGATGACGATTATGATGATGATTATGATGATAATTTTGATGATGATTATGATGATGATTATGATGATGATTATGATGATGATTATGATGATGATTATGCTCATGATTATGATGATGATTCTGATGATGATTATGATGATGATTATGATGACGATTATGATGATGATTCTGATGATGATTACGATGACGGTTATGATGATGATTATGATGACGATTATGATGACGATTATGATGACGATTATGATGATGATTACGATGACGGTTATGATGATGATTATGATGATGATTATGATGATGATTATGATGACGATTATGATGACGATTATGATCATGATTTTGATGATGATTATGATGATGATCATGCTGATGATTATGATGACTATAATGATGACGATTATGATGACTATTATGATGATGACTATGATGATGATTACGATGACGATTATGATGACTATAATGATGACGATTATGATGATGATTATGATGACTATTATGATGATGACTATGATGATGATTATGATGACGATTATGATGATGATTATGATGATGATTATGATGATGATTACGATGACGGTTATGATGATGATTATGATGATGATTATGATGATGGTCATGATGATGATTATGATGATGATTATGTTGATGATCATGATGATGATTATGATGACTATAATGATGACGATTATGATGACTATTATGATGACTATAATGATGACGATTATGATGATGACCATGAAGACGACTATGATGATGATTATGATGATGATTATGATGACGATTATGATGATGACCATGAAGACGACTATGATGATGATTATGATGATGATTATGATGACGATTATGATGATGACCATGAAGACGACTATGATGATGATTATGATGATGATTATGATGATGATTATGATGATGATTATGATGATGATTATGATGATGATTATGATGATGATTATGATGACGATTATGATGATGATTATGATGATAATTTTGATGATGATTATGATGATGATTATGATGATAATTTTGATGATGATTATGATGATGATTATGATGATGATTATGATGATGACTATAATGATGATTATGATGATGACTATGATGATGATTATCATGATGATTATGCTCATGATTATGATGATGAATTATAACGATGATTATGATGATGATTATGATGATGATTATGATGATGATTACGATGACGGTTATGATGATGACCATGTAGACGATTAGGATGATGATTATGATGATGATTATAATGATGATTATGATGATGATTACGATGACGGTTATGATGATGATTATGATGATGATTATGATGATGATTATGATGATGATTATGATGACGATTATGATGACGATTATGATGATGATTTTCATGATGATAATGATGATGATTATGATGATGATTATGATGATGATTATGATGATGATTATGCTCATGATTATGATGATGATTCTGATGATGATTACGGAGACGGTTATGATGATGATTATGATGATGATTATGATGATGAATTATAACGATGATTATGATGATGATTATGATGATGATTATGATGACGATTATGATGATGATTATGATGATGATTATGATGATGATTATGATGATGATTATGATGATGATTATGATGACGATTATGATGATGATTCTGATGATGATTATGATGATGATTATGATGATGATTACGATGACGGTTATGATGATGATTATGATGATGACTATGATGATGATTATGATGATGATTATGATGACGATTGTGATGATGATTCTGATGATGATTACGATGACGGTTATGATGATGATTATGATGATGATTATGATGATGATTATGATGACGATTATGATGATGATTATGATGATGATTTTGATGATGATTATGATCATGATTATGATGATGATTATGATGATGATTATGATGATGATTATGATGATAATTTTGATGATGATTATGATGATGATTATGATGATGATTATGATGATGACTATAATGATGATTATGATGATGACTATGATGATGATTATGATGATGATTTTGATGATGATTATGATGATGATTATGATGATGATCATGATGATGATTATGATGACTATAATGATGACGTTTATGATGACTATTATGATGACTACAATGATGACGATTATGATGACTATTATGATGATTATGATGACGATTATGATGATGACCATGAAGACGACTATGATGATGATTATGATGATGATTATGATGATGATTATGATGATGACTATGATGATGATTATGATGATGATTATGATGATGATTACGATGACGGTTATGATGATGATTATGATGATGATTATGATGATGATGATGATGATGATTTTGATGATGATAATGATGATGATTATGATGATGATTATGATGATGATTATGATGATGATTATGATGATGATTATGATGATAAATATGATGATGATTATGATGATGATTACGATGACGGCTATGATGATGATTATGATGATGATTATGATGACGATTATGATGATGATTATGATGATAGTTTTGATGATGATTATGATGATGATTATGATGATGATTATGATGATGACTATAATGATGATTATGATGATGACTATGATGATGATTATCATGATGATTATGCTCATGATTATGATGATGAATTATAACGATGATTATGATGATGATTATGATGATGATTACGATGACGGTTATGATGATGATTATGATGATGATTATGATGATGATCATGATGATGATTATTATGATGATTATGATGATGATCATGATGTTGATTATGATGACTATAATGATGACGATTATGATGACTATTAGGATGATTATGATGACGATTATGATGATGACCGTGAAGACGATTATGATGATGATTGTGATGATGATTATGATGATGATTACGATGACGGTTATGATGATGATTATGATGATGATTATCATGATGATTATGATGATGATGATGATGATGATTTTGATGATGATAATGATGATGATTATGATGATGATTATGATGATGATCTTGATGATGATTACGATGACGGTTATGATGATGATTATGATGATGATTCTGATGATGATGATGATGATGATTATGATGATGATTATGATGATGATTATGATGATGATTATGCTCATGATTATGATGACGATTCTGATGATGATTATGATGATGATTATGATGATGATTATGATGATGATTATGATGATAATTATGATGATGATTATGAAGATGATTATGATGATGATTATGATGATGATTATGATGATGATTACGATGACGGTTATGATGATGATTATGATGATGATTATGATGATGATTATGCTCATGATTATGATGATGATTCTGATGATGATTATGATGATGATTATGATGATGATTATGATGATGATTATGATGATGATTATGATGATGATTCTGATGATGATTATGATGATGATTATGATGACGATTGTGATGATGATTATGCTCATGATTATGATGATGATTATGATGATGATTATGATGATGATTATGATGATGATTATGATGATGATTATGACGATGATTATGATGATGATTACGATGACGGTTATGATGATGATTATGATGATGATTATGATGATGATTATGATGACGATTATGATGACGATTATGATGATGATTTTGATGATGATTCTGATGATGATTATGATGATGATTATGATGATGATTATGATGATGATTATGATGATGATTATGATGATGATTATGATGACGATTGTGATGATGATTCTGATGATGATTATGATGATGATTATGATGATGATTATGATGATGATTATGATGACGATTATGATGATGATTCTGATGATGATTCTGATGATGATTATCATGATGATTATGATGACGATTGTGATGATGATTATGCTCATGATTATGATGATGATCTTGATGATGATTATGATGATGATTATGATGATGATTATGATGATGATTATGATGATGATTATGATGATGATTATGATGATGATTATGATGATGATTATGATGATGATTACGATGACGGTTATGATGATGATTATGATGATGATTATGATGACGATTATGATGACGATTATGATGATGATTTTGATGATGATTATGATGATGATCATGCTGATGATTATGATGACTATAATGATGACGATTATGATGACTATTATGATGATGACTATGATGATGATTATGATGACGATTATGATGACTATAATGATGACGATTATGATGATGATTATGATGACTATTATGATGATGACTATGATGATGATTATGATGACGATTATGATGATGATTATGCTCATGATAATGATGATGATTTTGATGATGATTATGATGATGATTATGATGATGATTATGATGATGATTATGATGATGATTACGATGACGGTTATGATGATGATTATGATGATGATTATGATGATGATTATGATGATGATTATGATGACGATTATGATGACGATTATGATGATGATTTTGATGATGATTATGATGATGATCTTGCTGATGATTATGAGGACTATAATGATGACGATTATGATGACTATGATGATGATTATGATGACGATTATGATGACTATAATGATGACGATTATGATGATGATTATGATGACTATTATGATGATGACTATGATGATGATTATGATGACGATTATGATGATGATTATGCTCATGATAATGATGATGATTTTGATGATGATTATGATGATGATTATGATGATGATTATGATGATGATTATGATGATGATTATGATGATGATTACGATGACGGTTATGATGTTGATTATGATGATGATTATGATGATGATCATGATGATGATTATGATGATGATTATGATGATGATCATGATGATGATTATGATGACTATAATGATGACGATTATGATGACTATTATCATGACTATAATGATGACGATTATGATGATGACCATGAAGACGACTATGATGATGATTATGATGATGATTATGATGATGATTATGATGACGATTATGATGATGATTCTGATGATGATTACGATGACGGTTATGATGATGATTATGATGATGATTATGATGATGAATTATAACGATGATTATGATGATGATTATGAAGATGATTATGATGATGATTATGATGATGATTATGATGACGATTATGATGATGATTATGATGATGATTATGATGACGATTATGATGATGATTCTGATGATGATTACGATGACGGTTATGATGATGATTATGATGATGATTATGATGATGAATTATAACGATGATTATGATGATGATTATGAAGATGATTATGATGATGATTATGATGATGATTATGATGATGATTATGATGACGATCATGATGATGATTCTGATGATGATTGTGATGATGATTATGATGACGATTGTGATGATGATCATGCTCATGATTATGATGATGATCTTGACGATGATTATGATGATGATTACGATGACGGTTATGATGATGATTATGATGATGATTATGATGATGAATTATAACGATGATTATGATGATGATTATGAAGATGATTATGATGATGATTATGATGATGATTATGATGATGATTATGATGATGATTACGATGACGGTTATGATGTTGATTATGATGATGATTATGATGATGATCATGATGATGATTATGATGACGATTATGATGATGACCATGAAGACGACTATGATGATGATTATGATGATGATTATGATGATGATTATGATGACGATTATGATGATGATTCTGATGATGATTACGATGACGGTTATGATGATGATTATGATGATGATTATGATGATGAATTATAACGATGATTATGATGATGATTATGAAGATGATTATGATGATGATTATGATGATGATTATGATGACGATTATGATGATGATTATGATGATGATTATGATGACGATTATGATGATGATTCTGATGATGATTACGATGACGGTTATGATGATGATTATGATGATGATTATGATGATGAATTATAACGATGATTATGATGATGATTATGATGATGATTATGATGACGATTATGATGATGATTCTGATGATGATTACGATGACGGTTATGATGATGATTATGATGATGATTATGATGATGAATTATAACGATGATTATGATGATGATTATGAAGATGATTATGATGATGATCATGATGATGATTATGATGACTATAATGATGACGATTATGATGACTATTATGATGACTAGAATGATGACGATTATGATGACTATTATGATGATTATGATGACGATTATGATGATGATCATGATGATGATTATGATGATGATGATGATTATGATGAATATTATGATAATGATTATGATGACTATAATGATGACAATTATGATGATGACCATGAAGACGATTATGATGATGATTATGATGACGATTGTGATGATGATTATGATGATAATTTTGATGATGATTATGATGATGAATATGATGATGATTATGATGATGATTATGATGATGATTATGATGATGATTATGATGACGATTATGATGATGATTATGATGATAATTTTGATGATGATTATGATGATGATTATGATGATGATTATGATGATGATTATGATGATGATTATGCTCATGATTATGATGATGATTCTGATGATGATTATGATGATGATTATGATGACGATTATGATGATGATTCTGATGATGATTACGATGACGGTTATGATGATGATTATGATGACGATTATGATGACGATTATGATGATGATTACGATGACGGTTATGATGATGATTATGATGATGATTATGATGATGATTATGATGACGATTATGATGACGATTATGATCATGATTTTGATGATGATTATGATGATGATCATGCTGATGATTATGATGACTATAATGATGACGATTATGATGACTATTATGATGATGACTATGATGATGATTACGATGACGATTATGATGACTATAATGATGACGATTATGATGATGATTATGATGACTATTATGATGATGACTACGATGATGATTATGATGACGATTATGATGATGATTATGATGATGATTATGATGATGATTACGATGACGGTTATGATGATGATTATGATGATGATTATGATGATGGTCATGATGATGATTATGATGATGATTATGATGATGATCATGATGATGATTATGATGACTATAATGATGACGATTATGATGACTATTATGATGACTATAATGATGACGATTATGATGATGACCATGAAGACGACTATGATGATGATTATGATGATGATTATGATGACGATTATGATGATGACCATGAAGACGACTATGATGATGATTATGATGATGATTATGATGACGATTATGATGATGACCATGAAGACGACTATGATGATGATTATGATGATGATTATGATGATGATTATGATGATGATTATGATGATGATTATGATGATGATTATGATGACGATTATGATGATGATTATGATGATAATTTTGATGGTGATTATGATGATGATTATGATGATAATTTTGATGATGATTATGATGATGATTATGATGATGATTATGATGATGACTATAATGATGATTATGATGATGACTATGATGATGATTATCATGATGATTATGCTCATGATTATGATGATGAATTATAACGATGATTATGATGATGATTATGATGATGATTATGATGATGATTACGATGACGGTTATGATGATGACCATGTAGACGATTAGGATGATGATTATGATGATGATTATGATGATGATTATGATGATGATTACGATGACGGTTATGATGATGACCATGTAGACGATTAGGATGATGATTATGATGATGATTATGATGATGATTATGATGATGATTACGATGACGGTTATGATGATGATTATGATGATGATTATGATGATGATTATGATGATGATTACGATGACGGTTATGATGATGATTGTGATGATGATTATGATGATGATCATGATGATGATTAGGATGATGATTATGATGATGACTATAATGATGACGATTATGATGACTATTATGATGATTATGATGACGATTATGATGATGACCATGAAGACGATTATGATGATGATTATGATGATGATTATGATTATGATTATGATGATGATTACGATGACGGTTATGATGATGATTATGATGATGATTATGATGATGATCATGATGATGATTATGATGACTATAATGATGACGATTATGATGACTATTATGATGACTACAATGATGACGATTATGATGACTATTATGATGATTATGATGACGATTATGATGATGACCATGAAGACGACTATGATGATGATTATGATGATGATTATGATGATGATTATGATGATGACTATGATGATGATTATGATGATGATTATGATGATGATTACGATGACGGTTATGATGATGATTATGATGATGATTATGATGATGATGATGATGATGATTTTGATGATGATAATGATGATGATTATGATGATGATTATGATGATGATTATGATGATGATTATGATGATGATTATGATGATAAATATGATGATGATTATGATGATGATTACGATGACGGCTATGATGATGATTATGATGATGATTATGATGACGATTATGATGATGATTATGATGATAGTTTTGATGATGATTATGATGATGATTATGATGATGATTATGATGATGACTATAATGATGATTATGATGATGACTATGATGATGATTATCATGATGATTATGCTCATGATTATGATGATGAATTATAACGATGATTATGATGATGATTATGATGATGATCATGATGATGATTATTATGATGATTATGATGATGATCATGATGTTGATTATGATGACTATAATGATGACGATTATGATGACTATTAGGATGATTATGATGACGATTATGATGATGACCGTGAAGACGATTATGATGAGGATTGTGATGATGATTATGATGATGATTATGATGATGATTACGATGACGGTTATGATGATGATTATGATGATGATTATCATGATGATTATGATGATGATGATGATGATGATTTTGATGATGATAATGATGATGATTATGATGATGATTATGATGATGATCTTGATGATGATTACGATGACGGTTATGATGATGATTATGATGATGATTCTGATGATGGCGATGATGATGATTATGATGATGATTATGATGATGATTATGATGATGATTATGATGATGATTATGATTATGATTATGATGATGATTATGATGATGATTATGATGATGATTATGATGACGATTATGATGATGATTCTGATGATGATTATGATGATGATTATGATGACGATTGTGATGATGATTATGCTCATGATTATGATGATGATCATGATGATGATTATGATGATGATTATGATGATGATTATGATGACTATTATGATGACTATAATGATGACGATTATGATGACTATTATGATGATTATGATGATGATTATGATGATGACCATGAAGACGACTATGATGATGATTATGATGACGGTTATGATGATGATTATGATGATGATTATGATGATGATCATGATGATGATTATGATGATGATTATGATGATGATCATGATGATAATTATGATGATGATTATCATGATGATCATGATGTTGATTATGATGATGATCATGATGATGATTATGATGATGATTATGATGAAGATCATGATGATGATTATGATGACTATAATGATGACGATTATGATGACTATTACGATGATTATGATGACGATTCTGATGATGACCATGAAGACGATTATGATGATGATTATGATGATGATTATGATGATGATTATGATGATGATTATGATGATGATTATGATGATGATTATGATGATGATTATGATGATGATTATGATGATGATTATGATGATAAATATGATGATGATTATGATGATGATTACGATGACGGCTATGATTATGATTATGATGATGATTATGATGACGATTATGATGATGATTATGATGATAATTTTGATGATGATTATGATGATGATTATGATGATGATTATGATGATGACTATGATGATGATTATCATGATTATTATGCTCATGATTATGATGATGAATTATAACGATGATTATGATGATGATTATGATGATGATTATGATGATGATTACGATGACGGTTATGATGATGATTACGATGACGGTTATGATGATGATTATGATGATTGTTATGATGATGATTATAATGATGATTCTGATGATGATTATGATGATGATTATGATGACGATTATGATGATGATTTTGATGATGATTCTGATGATGATTATGATGATGATTATGATGATGATTATGATGATGATTATGATGATGATTATGATGACGATTATGATGATGATTCTGATGATGATTACGATGACGGTTATGATGATGATGATGATGATGATTATGATGATGAATTATAACGATGATTATGATGATGATTATGATGATGATTATGATGATGATTATGATGATGATTATGATGATGATTATGATGACGATTATGATGATGATTCTGATGATGATTCTGATGATGATTATGATGATGATTATGATGACGATTGTGATGATGATTATGCTCATGATTATGATGATGATCTTGATGATGATTATGATGACTATTATGATGATGACTATGATGATGATTATGATGACGATTATGATGATGATTATGCTCATGATAATGATGATGATTTTGATGATGATTATGATGATGATTATGATGATGATTATGATGATGATTATGATGATGATTATGATGATGATTACGATGACGGTTATGATGATGATTATGATGATGATTATGATGATGATTATTATGACGATTATGATGACGATTATGATGATGATTTTGATGATGATTATGATGATGATCTTGCTGATGATTATGATGACTATAATGATGACGATTATGATGACTATTATGTAGATGACTATGATGATGATTATGATGACGATTATGATGACTATAATGATGACGATTATGATGATGATTATGATGACTATTATGATGATGACTATGATGATGATTATGATGACGATTATGATGATGATTATGCTCATGATAATGATGATGATTTTGATGATGATTATGATGATGATTATGATGATGATTATGATGATGATTATGATGATGATTACGATGACGGTTATGATGATGATTATGATGATGATTATGATGATGATCATGATGATGATTATGATGATGATTATGATGATGATCATGATGATGATTATGATGACTATAATGATGACGATTATGATGACTATTATCATGACTATAATGATGACGATTATGATGATGACTATGATGATGATTATGCTCATGATTATGATGATGATTATGATGATGATTATGATGATGACTATGATGATGATTATGCTCATGATTATGATGATGATTCTGATGATGATTATGATGATGATTATGATGATGATTATGATGATTATGATGAAGATTATGATGATGATTATGATGACGATTATGATGATGATTCTGATGATGATTACGATGACGGTTATGATGATGATTATGATGATGATTATCATGATGAATTATAACGATGATTATGATGATGATTATGAAGATGATTATGATGATGATTATGATGATGATTCTGATGATGATTACGATGACGGTTATGATGATGATGATGATGATGATTATGATGATGAATTATAACGATGATTATGATGATGATTATGATGATGATTATGATGATGATTATGATGATGATTATGATGATGATTATGATGACGATTATGATGATGATTCTGATGATGATTCTGATGATGATTATGATGATGATTATGATGACGATTGTGATGATGATTATGCTCATGATTATGATGATGATCTTGATGATGATTATGATGACTATTATGATGATGACTATGATGATGATTATGATGACGATTATGATGATGATTATGCTCATGATAATGATGATGATTTTGATGATGATTATGATGATGATTATGATGATGATTATGATGATGATTATGATGATGATTATGATGATGATTACGATGACGGTTATGATGATGATTATGATGATGATTATGATGATGATTATGATGACGATTATGATGACGATTATGATGATGATTTTGATGATGATTATGATGATGATCTTGCTGATGATTATGATGACTATAATGATGACGATTATGATGACTATTATGTAGATGACTATGATGATGATTATGATGACGATTATGATGACTATAATGATGACGATTATGATGATGATTATGATGACTATTATGATGATGACTATGATGATGATTATGATGACGATTATGATGATGATTATGCTCATGATAATGATGATGATTTTGATGATGATTATGATGATGATTATGATGATGATTATGATGATGATTATGATGATGATTACGATGACGGTTATGATGATGATTATGATGATGATTATGATGATGATCATGATGATGATTATGATGATGATTATGATGATGATCATGATGATGATTAGGATGACTATAATGATGACGATTATGATGACTATTATCATGACTATAATGATGACGATTATGATGATGACCATGAAGACGACTATCATGATGATTATGATGATGATTATGATGATGATTATGATGATGATTATGATGATGATTACGATGACGGTTATGATGATGATTATGATGATGATTATGATGACGATTATGATGATGATTATGCTCATGATTATGATGATGATTCTGATGATGATTATGATGATGATTATGATGATGATTATGATGATGATTATGATGATGATTATGATGACGATTATGATGATGATTCTGATGATGATTCCGATGACGGTTATGATGATGATTATGATGATGATTATGATGATGAATTATAACGATGATTATGATGATGATTATGTTGATGATTATGATGATGATTATGATGATGATTATGATGATGAATTATAACGATGATTATGATGATGATTATGTTGATGATTATGATGATGATTATGATGATGATTATGATGACGATTATGATGATGATTCTGATGATGATTGTGATGATGATTTTTGATGACGATTGTGATGATGATCATGCTCATGATTATGATGACAATTATGATGACGATTATGATGATGATTTTGATGATGATTCTGATGATGATTATGATGATGATTATGATGATGATTATGATGATGATTATGATGATGATTATGATGACGATTATGATGATGATTCTGATGATGATTACGATGACGGTTATGATGATGATGATGATGATGATTATGATGATGAATTATAACGATGATTATGATGATGATTATGATGATGATTATGATGATGATTATGATGATGATTATGATGAAGATTATGATGACGATTATGATGATGATTCTGATGATGATTCTGATGATGATTATGATGATGATTATGATGACGATTGTGATGATGATTATGCTCATGATTATGATGATGATCTTGATGATGATTATGATGATGATTATGATGATTATGATGATGATTATGATGATGATTATGATGATGATTATGATGATGATTATGATGATGATTACGATGACGGTTATGATGATGATTATGATGATGATCATGATGTTGATTATGATGATGATTATGATGATGATTATGATGACGATTATGATGATGATTCTGATGATGATTGTGATGATGATTATGATGACGATTGTGATGATGATCATGCTCATGATTATGATGATGATCTTGACGATGATTATGATGATGATTATGATGATGATTATGATGACGATTATGATGATGATTCTGATGATGATTCTGATGATGATTATGATGATGATTATGATGACGATTGTGATGATGATTATGCTCATGATTATGATGATGATCTTGATGATGATTATGATGACTATTATGATGATGACTATGATGATGATTATGATGACGATTATGATGATGATTATGCTCATGATAATGATGATGATTTTGATGATGATTATGATGATGATTATGATGATGATTATGATGATGATTATGATGATGATTATGATGATGATTACGATGACGGTTATGATGATGATTATGATGATGATTATGATGATGATTATGATGACGATTATGATGACGATTATGATGATGATTTTGATGATGATTATGATGATGATCTTGCTGATGATTATGATGACTATAATGATGACGATTATGATGACTATTATGTAGATGACTATGATGATGATTATGATGACGATTATGATGACTATAATGATGACGATTATGATGATGATTATGATGACTATTATGATGATGACTATGATGATGATTATGATGACGATTATGATGATGATTATGCTCATGATAATGATGATGATTTTGATGATGATTATGATGATGATTATGATGATGATTATGATGATGATTATGATGATGATTACGATGACGGTTATGATGATGATTATGATGATGATTATGATGATGATCATGATGATGATTATGATGATGATTATGATGATGATCATGATGATGATTATGATGACTATAATGATGACGAT
This sequence comes from Coelioxys conoideus, assembly GCA_947623535.1. Taxonomy (NCBI): domain Eukaryota; kingdom Metazoa; phylum Arthropoda; class Insecta; order Hymenoptera; family Megachilidae; genus Coelioxys; species Coelioxys conoideus. The sequence goes on from CANQJN010000043.1 coordinate 845,573, forward strand.
TATGATGACTATTATCATGACTATAATGATGACGATTATGATGATGACCATGAAGACGACTATCATGATGATTATGATGATGATTATGATGATGATTATGATGATGATTATGATGATGATTACGATGACGGTTATGATGATGATTATGATGATGATTATGATGACGATTATGATGATGATTATGCTCATGATTATGATGATGATTCTGATGATGATTATGATGATGATTATGATGATGATTATGATGATGATTATGATGATGATTATGATGACGATTATGATGATGATTCTGATGATGATTCCGATGACGGTTATGATGATGATTATGATGATGATTATGATGATGAATTATAACGATGATTATGATGATGATTATGTTGATGATTATGATGATGATTATGATGATGATTATGATGATGAATTATAACGATGATTATGATGATGATTATGTTGATGATTATGATGATGATTATGATGATGATTATGATGACGATTATGATGATGATTCTGATGATGATTGTGATGATGATTTTTGATGACGATTGTGATGATGATCATGCTCATGATTATGATGACAATTATGATGACGATTATGATGATGATTTTGATGATGATTCTGATGATGATTATGATGATGATTATGATGATGATTATGATGATGATTATGATGATGATTATGATGACGATTATGATGATGATTCTGATGATGATTACGATGACGGTTATGATGATGATGATGATGATGATTATGATGATGAATTATAACGATGATTATGATGATGATTATGATGATGATTATGATGATGATTATGATGATGATTATGATGAAGATTATGATGACGATTATGATGATGATTCTGATGATGATTCTGATGATGATTATGATGATGATTATGATGACGATTGTGATGATGATTATGCTCATGATTATGATGATGATCTTGATGATGATTATGATGATGATTATGATGATTATGATGATGATTATGATGATGATTATGATGATGATTATGATGATGATTATGATGATGATTACGATGACGGTTATGATGATGATTATGATGATGATCATGATGTTGATTATGATGATGATTATGATGATGATTATGATGACGATTATGATGATGATTCTGATGATGATTGTGATGATGATTATGATGACGATTGTGATGATGATCATGCTCATGATTATGATGATGATCTTGACGATGATTATGATGATGATTATGATGATGATTACGATGATGATTATGATGATGATTATGATGATGATTATGATGATGATTACGATGACGGTTATGATGATGATTATGATGATGATCATGATGTTGATTATGATGATGATCATGATGATGATTATGATGATGATTATGATGAAGATCATGATGATGATTATGATGACTATAATGATGACGATTATGATGACTATTACGATGATTATGATGACGATTCTGATGATGACCATGAAGACGATTATGATGATGATTATGATGATGATTATGATGATGATTATGATGACGATTATGATGATGATTATGATGATAATTTTGATGATGATTATGATGATGATTATGATGATGATTATGATGATGACTATGATGATGATTATCATGATTATTATGCTCATGATTATGATGATGAATTATAACGATGATTATGATGATGATTATGATGATGATTATGATGATGATTATGATGATGATTATGATGATGATTATGATGATGATTATGATGAAGATTATGATGACGATTATGATGATGATTCTGATGATGATTCTGATGATGATTATGATGATGATTATGATGACGATTGTGATGATGATTATGATGATGATTATGATGATGATTATGATGATTATGATGATGATTATGATGATGATTATGATGATGATTATGATGATGATTATGATGATGATTACGATGACGGTTATGATGATGATTATGATGATGATCATGATGTTGATTATGATGATGATTATGATGATGATTATGATGACGATTATGATGATGATTCTGATGATGATTGTGATGATGATTATGATGACGATTGTGATGATGATCATGCTCATGATTATGATGATGATCTTGACGATGATTATGATGATGATTATGATGATGATTACGATGATGATTATGATGATGATTATGATGATGATTATGATGATGATTACGATGACGGTTATGATGATGATTATGATGATGATCATGATGTTGATTATGATGATGATCATGATGATGATTATGATGATGATTATGATGAAGATCATGATGATGATTATGATGACTATAATGATGACGATTATGATGACTATTACGATGATTATGATGACGATTCTGATGATGACCATGAAGACGATTATGATGATGACCATGAAGACGATTATGATGATGATTATGATGATGATTATGATGATGATTATGATGACGATTATGATGATGATTATGATGATAATTTTGATGATGATTATGATGATGATTATGATGATGATTATGATGATGACTATGATGATGATTATCATGATTATTATGCTCATGATTATGATGATGAATTATAACGATGATTATGATGATGATTATGATGATGATTATGATGATGATTATGATGATGATTATGATGATGATTATGATGATGATTATGATGAAGATTATGATGACGATTATGATGATGATTCTGATGATGATTCTGATGATGATTATGATGATGATTATGATGACGATTGTGATGATGATTATGATGATGATTATGATGATGATTATGATGATGATTATGATGATGATTATGATGATGATTATGATGATGATTATGATGAAGATTATGATGACGATTATGATGATGATTCTGATGATGATTCTGATGATGATTATGATGATGATTATGATGACGATTGTGATGATGATTATGATGATGATTATGATGATGATTATGATGATGATTATGATGACGATTATGATGATGATTGTGATGATGATTATGATGATGATTATGATGACGATTGTGATGATGATTATGCTCATGATTATGATGATGATCTTGATGATGATTACGATGACGGTTATGATGATGATTATGATGATGATCATGATGTTGATTATGATGATGATCATGATGATGATTATGATGATGATTATGATGAAGATCATGATGATGATTATGATGACTATAATGATGACGATTATGATGACTATTACGATGATTATGATGACGATTCTGATGATGACCATGAAGACGATTATGATGATGATTATGATGATGATTATGATGATGATTATGATGATGATTATGATGATGATTATGATGATGATTATGATGATGATTATGATGATGATTATGATGATAAATATGATGATGATTATGATGATGATTACGATGACGGCTATGATGATGATTATGATGATGATTATGATGACGATTGTGATGATGATTATGCTCATGATTATGATGATGATTATGATGATGATTATGATGATGATTATGATGATGATTATGATGACGATTATGATGACGATTATGATGATGATTTTGATGATGATTCTGATGATGATTATGATGATGATTATGATGATGATTATGATGATGATTATGATGATGATTATGATGACGATTATGATGATGATTCTGATGATGATTACGATGACGGTTATGATGATGATGATGATGATGATTATGATGATGAATTATAACGATGATTATGATGATGATTATGATGATGATTATGATGACGATTGTGATGATGATTATGCTCATGATTATGATGATGATCTTGATGATGATTATGATGATGATTATGATGATTATGATGATGATTATGATGATGATTATGATGATGATTATGATGATGATTATGATGATGATTACGATGACGGTTATGATGATGATTATGATGATGATCATGATGTTGATTATGATGATGATTATGATGATGATTATGATGACGATTATGATGATGATTCTGATGAGATTGTGATGATGATTATGATGACGATTGTGATGATGATCATGCTCATGATTATGATGATGATCTTGACGATGATTATGATGATGATTATGATGATGATTATGATGATGATTATGATGATGATTATGATGATGATTATGATGATGATTACGATGACGGTTATGATGATGATTATGATGATGATCATGATGTTGATTGCGATGATGATCATGATGATGATTATGATGATGATTATGATGAAGATCATGATGATGATTATGATGACTATAATGATGACGATTATGATGACTATTACGATGATTATGATGACGATTCTGATGATGACCATGAAGACGATTATGATGATGATTATGATGATGATTATGATGATGATTATGATGACGATTATGATGATGATTATGATGATAATTTTGATGATGATTATGATGATGATTATGATGATGATTATGATGATGACTATGATGATGATTATCATGATTATTATGCTCATGATTATGATGATGAATTATAACGATGATTATGATGATGATTATGATGATGATTATGATGATGATTACGATGACGGTTATGATGATGATTACGATGACGGTTATGATGATGATTATGATGACGATTATGATGATGATTATGATGATGATTCTGATGATGATTATGATGATGATTATGATGACGATTGTGATGATGATTATGCTCATGATTATGATGATGATTATGATGATGATTATGATGATGATTATGATGATGATTATGATGACGATTGTGATGATGATTATGCTCATGATTATGATGATGATCTTGATGATGATTATGATGATGATTATGATGATGATTATGATGATGATTCTGATGATGATTATGATGATGATTATGATGATGATTATGATGATGATTACGATGACGGTTATGATGATGATTATGATGATGATTATGATGATGATTATGATGACGATTATGATGACGATTATGATGATGATTATGATGATGATCATGATGATGATTATGATGACTATAATGATGACTATTATGATGACTATTATCATGACTATAATGATGACGATTATGATGATGACCATGAAGACGACTATGACGATGATTATGATGATGATTATGATGATGATTATGATGATGACTATGATGATGATTATGCTCATGATTATGATGATGATTCTGATGATGATTATGATGATGATTATGATGATGATTATGATGATGATTATGATGATGATTATGATGATTTTTATGATGACGATTATGATGATGATTCTGATGATGATTATGATGATGATTATGATGACGATTGTGATGATGATTATGATGATGATTATGATGATGATTATGATGATTATGATGATGATTATGATGATGATTATGATGATGATTATGATGATGATTATGATGATGATTACGATGACGGTTATGATGATGATTATGATGATGATCATGATGTTGATTATGATGATGATTATGATGATGATTATGATGACGATTATGATGATGATTCTGATGATGATTGTGATGATGATTATGATGACGATTGTGATGATGATCATGCTCATGATTATGATGATGATCTTGACGATGATTATGATGATGATTATGATGATGATTACGATGATGATTATGATGATGATTATGATGATGATTATGATGATGATTACGATGACGGTTATGATGATGATTATGATGATGATCATGATGTTGATTATGATGATGATCATGATGATGATTATGATGATGATTATGATGAAGATCATGATGATGATTATGATGACTATAATGATGACGATTATGATGACTATTACGATGATTATGATGACGATTCTGATGATGACCATGAAGACGATTATGATGATGATTATGATGATGATTATGATGATGATTATGATGACGATTATGATGATGATTATGATGATAATTTTGATGATGATTATGATGATGATTATGATGATGATTATGATGATGACTATGATGATGATTATCATGATTATTATGCTCATGATTATGATGATGAATTATAACGATGATTATGATGATGATTATGATGATGATTATGATGATGATTATGATGATGATTATGATGATGATTATGATGATGATTATGATGAAGATTATGATGACGATTATGATGATGATTCTGATGATGATTCTGATGATGATTATGATGATGATTATGATGACGATTGTGATGATGATTATGATGATGATTATGATGATGATTATGATGATGATTATGATGATGATTATGATGATGATTATGATGATGATTATGATGAAGATTATGATGACGATTATGATGATGATTCTGATGATGATTCTGATGATGATTATGATGATGATTATGATGACGATTGTGATGATGATTATGATGATGATTATGATGATGATTATGATGATGATTATGATGACGATTATGATGATGATTGTGATGATGATTATGATGATGATTATGATGACGATTGTGATGATGATTATGCTCATGATTATGATGATGATCTTGATGATGATTACGATGACGGTTATGATGATGATTATGATGATGATCATGATGTTGATTATGATGATGATCATGATGATGATTATGATGATGATTATGATGAAGATCATGATGATGATTATGATGACTATAATGATGACGATTATGATGACTATTACGATGATTATGATGACGATTCTGATGATGACCATGAAGACGATTATGATGATGATTATGATGATGATTATGATGATGATTATGATGATGATTATGATGATGATTATGATGATGATTATGATGATGATTATGATGATGATTATGATGATAAATATGATGATGATTATGATGATGATTACGATGACGGCTATGATGATGATTATGATGATGATTATGATGACGATTGTGATGATGATTATGCTCATGATTATGATGATGATTATGATGATGATTATGATGATGATTATGATGATGATTATGATGACGATTATGATGACGATTATGATGATGATTTTGATGATGATTCTGATGATGATTATGATGATGATTATGATGATGATTATGATGATGATTATGATGATGATTATGATGACGATTATGATGATGATTCTGATGATGATTACGATGACGGTTATGATGATGATGATGATGATGATTATGATGATGAATTATAACGATGATTATGATGATGATTATGATGATGATTATGATGACGATTGTGATGATGATTATGCTCATGATTATGATGATGATCTTGATGATGATTATGATGATGATTATGATGATTATGATGATGATTATGATGATGATTATGATGATGATTATGATGATGATTATGATGATGATTACGATGACGGTTATGATGATGATTATGATGATGATCATGATGTTGATTATGATGATGATTATGATGATGATTATGATGACGATTATGATGATGATTCTGATGAGATTGTGATGATGATTATGATGACGATTGTGATGATGATCATGCTCATGATTATGATGATGATCTTGACGATGATTATGATGATGATTATGATGATGATTATGATGATGATTATGATGATGATTATGATGATGATTATGATGATGATTACGATGACGGTTATGATGATGATTATGATGATGATCATGATGTTGATTGCGATGATGATCATGATGATGATTATGATGATGATTATGATGAAGATCATGATGATGATTATGATGACTATAATGATGACGATTATGATGACTATTACGATGATTATGATGACGATTCTGATGATGACCATGAAGACGATTATGATGATGATTATGATGATGATTATGATGATGATTATGATGACGATTATGATGATGATTATGATGATAATTTTGATGATGATTATGATGATGATTATGATGATGATTATGATGATGACTATGATGATGATTATCATGATTATTATGCTCATGATTATGATGATGAATTATAACGATGATTATGATGATGATTATGATGATGATTATGATGATGATTACGATGACGGTTATGATGATGATTACGATGACGGTTATGATGATGATTATGATGACGATTATGATGATGATTATGATGATGATTCTGATGATGATTATGATGATGATTATGATGACGATTGTGATGATGATTATGCTCATGATTATGATGATGATTATGATGATGATTATGATGATGATTATGATGATGATTATGATGACGATTGTGATGATGATTATGCTCATGATTATGATGATGATCTTGATGATGATTATGATGATGATTATGATGATGATTATGATGATGATTCTGATGATGATTATGATGATGATTATGATGATGATTATGATGATGATTACGATGACGGTTATGATGATGATTATGATGATGATTATGATGATGATTATGATGACGATTATGATGACGATTATGATGATGATTATGATGATGATCATGATGATGATTATGATGACTATAATGATGACTATTATGATGACTATTATCATGACTATAATGATGACGATTATGATGATGACCATGAAGACGACTATGACGATGATTATGATGATGATTATGATGATGATTATGATGATGACTATGATGATGATTATGCTCATGATTATGATGATGATTCTGATGATGATTATGATGATGATTATGATGATGATTATGATGATGATTATGATGATGATTATGATGATTTTTATGATGACGATTATGATGATGATTCTGATGATGATTACGATGACGGTTATGATGATGATTATGATGATGATTATGATGATGAATTATGACGATGATTATGATGATGATTATGAAGATGATTATGATGATGATTATGCTCATGATTATGATGATGATTCTGATGATGATTATGATGATGATTATGATGATGATTATGATGATGATTATGATGATGATTATGATGACGATTATGATGATTATTCTGATGATGATTACGATGACGGTTATGATGATGATTATGATGATGATTATGATGATGAATTATAACGATGATTATGATGATGATTATGATGATGATTATGATGATGATTATGATGATGATTATGATGACGATTATGATGATGATTCTGATGATGATTGTGATGATGATTATGATGACGATTGTGATGATGATCATGCTCATGATTATGATGATGATCTTGACGATGATTATGATGATGATTATGATGATGATTATGATGATGATTATGATTATGATTATGATGATGATTATGATGATGATTATGATGATGATTATGATGATGATTATGATGACGATTATGATGATGATTCTGATGATGATTATGATGATGATTATGATGACGATTGTGATGATGATTAAGCTCATGATTATGATGATGATCTTGATGATGATTACGATGACGGTTATGATGATGATTATGATGATGATTCTGATGATGATGATGATGATGATTATGATGATGATTATGATGATAATTATGATGATGATTATGATGATAATTATGATGATGATTATGATGATGATTATGATGATGATTACGATGATGATTATGATGACGATTATGATGATGATTCTGATGATGATTACGATGACGGTTATGATGATGATCATGCTCATGATTATGATGATGATCTTGACGATGATTATGATGATGATTATGATGATGATTATGATGATGATTATGATGATGATTATGATGATGATTACGATGACGGTTGTGATGATGATTATGATGATGATTATGATGATGATTATGATGACGATTATGATGACGATTATGATAATGATTTTGATGATGATTATGATGATGATCATGCTGATGATTATGATGACTATAATGATGACGATTATGATGACTATTATGATGATGACTATGATGATGATTATGATGACGATTATGATGACTATAATGATGACGATTATGATGATGATTATGATGACTATTATGATGATGACTATGATGATGATTATGATGACGATTATGATGATGATTATGCTCATGATTATGATGATGATTTTGATGATGATTATGATGATGATTATGATGATGATTATGATGATGATTATGATGATGATTATGATGATGATTACGATGACGGTTATAATGATGATTATGATGATGATTATGATGATGATCATGATGATGATTATGATGATGATTATGATGATGATTACGATGACGGTTATGATGATGATTATGATGATGATTATGATGATGACTTTGATGATGATAATGATGATGATTATGATGATGATTATGATGATGATTATGATGATGATTATGATGATGATTATGATGATGATTATGATGATGATTATGATGATGATCATGATGATGATTATGATAACTATAATGATGACGATTATGATGACTGTTATGATGATGACTATGATGATGATTATGTTGACGATTATGATGACTATAATGATGACGATTATGATGACGATTATGATGACTATTAAGATGATGATTATGATGACGATTATGATGATGATTATGATGATGATTATGATGATGATCATGATGATGATTATGATGATGATTATGATGAAGATCATGATGATGATTATGATGACTATAATGATGACGATTATGATGACTATTACGATGATTATGATGACGATTCTGATGATGACCATGAAGACGATTATGATGATGATTATGATGATGATTATGATGATGATTATGATGATGATTATGATGATGATTATGATGACTATTATGATGATGACTATGATGATGATTATGATGACGATTATGATGATGATTATGCTCATGTTAATGATGATGATTTTGATGATGATTATGATGATGATTATGATGATGATTATGATGATGATTATGATGATGATTACGATGACGGTTATGATGATGATTATGATGATTGTTATGATGATGATTCTGATGATGACCATGAAGACGATTATGATGATGATTATGATGATGATTATGATGACGATTATGATGACGATTATGGTGATGATTTTGATGATGATTATGATGATGATCATGCTGATGATTATGATGACTATAATGATGACGATTATGATGACTATTATGATGATGACTATGATGATGATTATGATGACGATTATGATGACTATAATGATGACGATTATGATGATGATTATGATGACTATTATGATGATGACTATGATGATGATTATGATGACGATTATGATGATGATTATGCTCATGATAATGATGATGATTTTGATGATGATTATGATGATGATTATGATGATGATTATGATGATGATTATGATGACGATTATGATGATGATTCTGATGATGATTATGATGATGATTATGATGACGATTGTGATGATGATTATGCTCATGATTATGATGATGATCTTGATGATGATTATGATGATGATTATGATGATGATTATGATGATGATTATGATGATGATTATAATGATGATTATGATGATGATTATGATGATGATTATGATGATGACTATGATGATGAATATCATGATGATTATGCTCATGATTATGATGATGAATTATAACGATGATTATGATGATGATTATGATGATGATTATGATGATGATTACGATGACGGTTATGATGATGATTATGATGATGATTATGATGATGATTACGATGACGGTTATGATGATGATTATGATGATGATTATGATGATGATTATGATGACGATTATGACGATGATTTTGATGATGATTATGATGATGATTATGATGGCTATTATGATGATGACTATGATGATGATTATGATGACGATTATCATGATGATTATGCTAATGATTATGATGATGATTTGGATGATGATTATGATGATGATTATGATGATGATTATGATGATGATTATGATGATGATTATGATGATAATTATGATGATGATTATGATGATGATTATGATGATGATTACGATGACGGTTATGATGATGGTTATGATGATGATTATGATGACGATTATGATGATGATTCTGATGATGATTATGATGATGATTATGATGATGATTATGATGACGATTGTGATGATGATTATGCTCATGATTATGATGATGATCTTGATGATGATTATGACGATGATTATGATGATGATTATGATGATGATTATGATGATGATTATGATGATGATTATGATGATGATTATGATGATGATTATGATGATGATGATGATGATGATTTTGATGATGATAATGATGATGATTATGATGATGATTATGATGATGATTATGATGATGATTATGATGATGATTATGATGATGATTATGATGACGATTATGATGACTATAATGATGACGATTATGATGATGATTATGATGACTATTATGATGATGACTATGATGATGGTTATGATGACGATTATGATGATGATTATGCTCATGATTATGATGATGATTTTGATGATGGTTATGATGATGATTATGATGATAATTATGATGATGATTATGATGATGATTATGATGATGATTATGATGATGATTATGATGATGATTACGATGACGGTTATGATGATGATTATGATGATGATTATGATGATGATTATGACGATGATCATGATGTTGATTATGATGACTATAATGATGATGATTATGATGACTATTATGATGATTATGATGACGATTATGATGATGACCATGAAGACGATTATGATGATGATTATGATGACTATTATGATGATGATTATGATGACTATTATGATGATGATTATGATGATGATTATGATGATGAATTATAACGATGATTATGATGATGATTATGATGATGATTATGATGATGATTATGATGATGATTATGATGATGATTACGATGATGATTATGATGATGATTATGATGATGATTACGATGACGGTTATGATTATGATTATGATGATGATTATGATGATGATCATGATGATGATTATGATGATGATTATGATGACGATCATGATGATGATTATGATGACTATAATGATGACGATTATGATGACTATTATGATGATTATGATGACGATTATGATGATGACCATGAAGACGATTATGATGATGATTATGATGATGATTATGATGATGATTATGATGATGATTATGATGACGATTATGATGACTATAATGATGACGATTATGATGATGATTAAGATGACTATTATGATGATGACTATGATGATGATTATGATGACGATTATGATGATGACTATGATGATGAATATCATGATGATTATGCTCATGATTATGATGATGAATTATAACGATGATTATGATGATGATTATGATGATGATTATGATGATGATTACGATGACGGTTATGATGATGATTATGATGATGATCATGATGATGATTATGATGAAGATCATGATGATGATTATGATGATGATTATGATGATGATTATGATGATGATTATGATGATGATGATGATGATGATTATGATGACGATTATGATGACTATAATGATGACGATTATGATGATGATTATGATGATGACTATGATGATGAATATCATGATGATTATGCTCATGATTATGATGATGAATTATAACGATGATTATGATGATGATTATGATGATGATTATGATGATGATTACGATGACGGTTATGATGATGATTATGATGATGATTATGATGACGATTATGATGACTATAATGATGACGATTATGATGATGATTATGATGATGACTATGATGATGAATATCATGATGATTATGCTCATGATTATGATGATGAATTATAACGATGATTATGATGATGATTATGATGATGATTATGATGATGATTACGATGACGGTTATGATGATGATTATGATGATGATTATGATGATGATCATGATGATGATTATGATGATGATTACGATGACGGTTATGATGATGATTATGATGATGATTATGATGATGATTATGATGACGATTATGACGATGATTTTGATGATGATTATGATGATGATTATGATGATGATTACGATGACGGTTATGATGATGATTATGATGATGATTATGATGATGATTATGATGATGATTATAATGATGATTATGATGATGATTATGATGATGATTATGATGATGACTATGATGATGAATATCATGATGATTATGCTCATGATTATGATGATGAATTATAACGATGATTATGATGATGATTATGATGATGATTCTGATGATGATTATGATGATGATTATGATGATGATTATGATGATGATTATGATGATGATTATGATGATGATTACGATGACGGTTATGATGATGATTATGATGATGATTATGATGATGATTACGATGACGGTTATGATGATGATTATGATGATGATTATGATGATGATTACGATGACGGTTATGATGATGATTATGATGATGATTATGATGATGATTATGATGACGATTATGACGATGATTTTGATGATGATTATGATGATGATTATGATGATGATTACGATGACGGTTATGATGATGATTATGATGATAATCATGATGATGATTATGATGACTATAATGATGACGATTATGATGACTATTATGATGATGACTATGCTGATGATTATGATGACGATTATGATGACTATAATGATGACGATTATGACGACGATTATGATGACTATTATGATGATAACTATGATGATGATTATGATGACGATTATCATGATGATTATGCTCATGATTATGATGATGATTCTGATGATGATTATGATGATGATTATGATGATGATTATGATGATGATTATGATGACGATTATGATGATGATTATGATGATGACTATGATGATGATTATGATGACGATTATCATGATGATTATGCTAATGATTATGATGATGATTTGGATGATGATTATGATGATGATTATGATGATGATTATGATGATGATTATGATGATGATTATGATGATGATTATGATGATAATTATGATGATGATTATGATGATGATTATGATGATGATTACGATGACGGTTATGATGATGGTTATGATGATGATTATGATGACGATTATGATGATGATTCTGATGATGATTATGATGATGATTATGATGATGATTATGATGACGATTGTGATGATGATTATGCTCATGATTATGATGATGATCTTGATGATGATTATGACGATGATTATGATGATGATTATGATGATGATTATGATGATGATTATGATGATGATTATGATGATGATTATGATGATGATTACGATGACGGTTATGATGATGATTATGATGATGATTATGATGATGATTATGATGACGATTATGATGACGATTATGATGATGATTTTGATGATGATTATGATGATGATCATGCTGATGATTATGATGACTATAATGATGACGATTATGATGACTATTATGATGATGACTATGATGATGATTATGATGACGATTATGATGACTATAATGATGACGATTATGATGATGATTATGATGACTATTATGATGATGACTATGATGGTGATTATGATGACGATTATGATGATGATTATGCTCATGATTATGATGATGATTTTGATGATGATTATGATGATGATTATGATGATGATTATGATGATGATTATGATGATGATTACGATGACGGTTATGATGATGATTATGATGATGATTATGATGATGATCATGATGATGATTATGATGATGATTATGATGATGATTATGATGATGATTATGATGATGATCATGATGATGATTATGATGACTATAATGATGACGATTATGATGACTATTATGATGATTATGATGACGATTATGATGATGACCATGAAGACGATTATGATGATGATTATGACGATGATTGTGATGATGATTATGATGATGACTATGATGATGATTATGATGATGATTATGATGATGATTACGATGACGGTTATGATGATGATAATGATGATGATTATGATGATGATTATGATGATGATTATGATGATGATTATGATGATGATCATGATGATGATTATGATGACTATAATGATGACGATTATGATGACTATTATGATGATGACTATGCTGATGATTATGATGACGATTATGATGACTATAATGATGACGATTATGATGATGATTATGATGACGATTATGATGACTATAATGATGACGATTATGATGATGATTCTGATGATGATTATGATCATGATTATGATGATGATTATGATGATGATTATGATGATGATCATGATGATGATTATGATGATGATTATGATGAAGATCATGATGATGATTATGATGACTATAATGATGACGATTATGATGACTATTACGATGATTATGATGACGAATATGATGATGACCATGAAGACGATTATGATGATGATTATGATGATGATTATGATGATGATTATGATGATGATTATGATGATGATTATGATGATGATTATGATGATGATTATCATGATGATTATGATGATGATTATGATGATGATTATGATGATAAATATGATGATGATTATGATGATGATTACGATGACGGTTATGATGATGATTATGATGATGATTATGATGACGATTATGATGATGATTATGATTATAATTTTGATGATGATTATGATGATGATTATGATGATGATTATGATGATGATTATGATGATGACTATAATGATGATTATGATGATGACTATGATGATGATTATCATGATGATTATGATGATGACTATAATGATGATTATGATGATGACTATGATGATGATTACGATGACGGTTATGATGATGATTATGATGATGATTACGATGATGATCATGATGATGATTATGATGATGATTATGATGATGATCATGATGTTGATTATGATGATGATTATGATGATGATGATGATGATGATTTTGATGATGATAATGATGATGATTATGATGATGATTATGATGATGATTATGATTATGATTATGATGATGACTATGATGATGATTATGATGACGATTATGATGACTATAATGATGACGATTATGATGATGATTATGATGACTATTATGATGATGACTATGATGATGATTATGATGACGATTATGATGATGATTATGCTCATGATTATGATGATGATTCTGATGATGATTATGATGATGATTATGATGATGATTATGATGATGATTATGATGACGATTATGATGATGATTATGATGATGATTATGATGATGATTATGATGATGATTATGATGACGGTTTTGATGATGATTATGATGATGATTATGATGATGATTATGATGATGATGATGATGATGATTTTGATGATGATAATGATTATGACTATGATGATGATTATGATGATGATTATGATGATGATTATGATGATGATTATGATGACGATTATGATGACTATAATGATGACGATTATGATGATGATTATGATGACTATTATGATGATGACTATGATGACGATTATGATGACGATTATGATGATGATTATGCTCATGATTATGATGATGATTTTTATGATGGTTATGATGATGATTATGATGATAATTATGATGAT
This sequence comes from Coelioxys conoideus, assembly GCA_947623535.1. Classification (NCBI taxonomy): domain Eukaryota; kingdom Metazoa; phylum Arthropoda; class Insecta; order Hymenoptera; family Megachilidae; genus Coelioxys; species Coelioxys conoideus. The sequence continues at coordinate 862,852 of CANQJN010000043.1, forward strand.
GATTATGATGATGATTATGATGATGATTATGATGATGATTATGATGATGATTATGATGATGATTACGATGACGGTTATGATGATGATTATGATGATGATTATGATGATGATTATGACGATGATCATGATGTTGATTATGATGACTATAATGATGACGATTATGATGACTATTATGATGATTATGATGACGATTATGATGATGAACATGAAGACGATTATGATGATGATTATGATGACTATTATGATGATGATTATGATGACTATTATGATGATGATTATGATGATGATTATGATGATGAATTATAACGATGATTATGATGATGATTATGATGATGATTATGATGATGATTATGATGATGATTATGATGATGATTACGATGATGATTATGTTGATGATTATGATGATGATTACGATGACGATTATGATGATGATTATGATGATGATTATGATGATGATCATGATGATGATTATGATGATGATTATGATGACGATCATGATGATGATTATGATGACTATAATGATGACGATTATGATGACTATTATGATGATTATGATGACGATTATGATGATGACCATGAAGACGATTATGACGATGATTATGATGATGATTATGATGATGATTATGATGATGACTATGATGATGATTATGATGATGATTATGATGATGATTATGATGATGATTATGATGATGATTACGATGACGGTTATGATGATGATTATGATGATGATTATGATGATGATTATGACGATGATCATGATGTTGATTATGATGACTATAATGATGACGATTATGATGACTATTACGATGATTATGATGACGATTCTGATGATGACCATGAAGACGATTATGATGATGATTATGATGATGATTATGATGATGATTATGATGATGATTATGATGATGATTATGATGACTATTATGATGATGACTATGATGATGATTATGATGACGATTATGATGATGATTATGCTCATGTTAATGATGATGATTTTGATGATGATTATGATGATGATTATGATGATGATTATGATGATGATTATGATGATGATTACGATGACGGTTATGATGATGATTATGATGATTGTTATGATGATGATTCTGATGATGACCATGAAGACGATTATGATGATGATTATGATGATGATTATGATGACGATTATGATGACGATTATGGTGATGATTTTGATGATGATTATGATGATGATCATGCTGATGATTATGATGACTATAATGATGACGATTATGATGACTATTATGATGATGACTATGATGATGATTATGATGACGATTATGATGACTATAATGATGACGATTATGATGATGATTATGATGACTATTATGATGATGACTATGATGATGATTATGATGACGATTATGATGATGATTATGCTCATGATAATGATGATGATTTTGATGATGATTATGATGATGATTATGATGATGATTATGATGATGATTATGATGACGATTATGATGATGATTCTGATGATGATTATGATGATGATTATGATGACGATTGTGATGATGATTATGCTCATGATTATGATGATGATCTTGATGATGATTATGATGATGATTATGATGATGATTATGATGATGATTATGATGATGATTATAATGATGATTATGATGATGATTATGATGATGATTATGATGATGACTATGATGATGAATATCATGATGATTATGCTCATGATTATGATGATGAATTATAACGATGATTATGATGATGATTATGATGATGATTATGATGCCGATTATGACGATGATTTTGATGATGATTATGATGATGATTATGATGGCTATTATGATGATGACTATGATGATGATTATGATGACGATTATCATGATGATTATGCTAATGATTATGATGATGATTTGGATGATGATTATGATGATGATTATGATGATGATTATGATGATGATTATGATGATGATTATGATGATAATTATGATGATGATTATGATGATGATTATGATGATGATTACGATGACGGTTATGATGATGGTTATGATGATGATTATGATGACGATTATGATGATGATTCTGATGATGATTATGATGATGATTATGATGATGATTATGATGACGATTGTGATGATGATTATGCTCATGATTATGATGATGATCTTGATGATGATTATGACGATGATTATGATGATGATTATGATGATGATTATGATGATGATTATGATGATGATTATGATGATGATTATGATGATGATTATGATGATGATGATGATGATGATTTTGATGATGATAATGATGATGATTATGATGATGATTATGATGATGATTATGATGATGATTATGATGATGATTATGATGATGATTATGATGACGATTATGATGACTATAATGATGACGATTATGATGATGATTATGATGACTATTATGATGATGACTATGATGATGGTTATGATGACGATTATGATGATGATTATGCTCATGATTATGATGATGATTTTGATGATGGTTATGATGATGATTATGATGATAATTATGATGATGATTATGATGATGATTATGATGATGATTATGATGATGATTATGATGATGATTACGATGACGGTTATGATGATGATTATGATGATGATTATGATGATGATTATGACGATGATCATGATGTTGATTATGATGACTATAATGATGATGATTATGATGACTATTATGATGATTATGATGACGATTATGATGATGACCATGAAGACGATTATGATGATGATTATGATGACTATTATGATGATGATTATGATGACTATTATGATGATGATTATGATGATGATTATGATGATGAATTATAACGATGATTATGATGATGATTATGATGATGATTATGATGATGATTATGATGATGATTATGATGATGATTACGATGATGATTATGATGATGATTATGATGATGATTACGATGACGGTTATGATTATGATTATGATGATGATTATGATGATGATCATGATGATGATTATGATGATGATTATGATGACGATCATGATGATGATTATGATGACTATAATGATGACGATTATGATGACTATTATGATGATTATGATGACGATTATGATGATGACCATGAAGACGATTATGATGATGATTATGATGATGATTATGATGATGATTATGATGATGATTATGATGACGATTATGATGACTATAATGATGACGATTATGATGATGATTAAGATGACTATTATGATGATGACTATGATGATGATTATGATGACGATTATGATGATGACTATGATGATGAATATCATGATGATTATGCTCATGATTATGATGATGAATTATAACGATGATTATGATGATGATTATGATGATGATTATGATGATGATTACGATGACGGTTATGATGATGATTATGATGATGATCATGATGATGATTATGATGAAGATCATGATGATGATTATGATGATGATTATGATGATGATTATGATGATGATTATGATGATGATGATGATGATGATTATGATGACGATTATGATGACTATAATGATGACGATTATGATGATGATTATGATGATGACTATGATGATGAATATCATGATGATTATGCTCATGATTATGATGATGAATTATAACGATGATTATGATGATGATTATGATGATGATTATGATGATGATTACGATGACGGTTATGATGATGATTATGATGATGATTATGATGACGATTATGATGACTATAATGATGACGATTATGATGATGATTATGATGATGACTATGATGATGAATATCATGATGATTATGCTCATGATTATGATGATGAATTATAACGATGATTATGATGATGATTATGATGATGATTATGATGATGATTACGATGACGGTTATGATGATGATTATGATGATGATTATGATGATGATCATGATGATGATTATGATGATGATTACGATGACGGTTATGATGATGATTATGATGATGATTATGATGATGATTATGATGACGATTATGACGATGATTTTGATGATGATTATGATGATGATTATGATGATGATTACGATGACGGTTATGATGATGATTATGATGATGATTATGATGATGATTATGATGATGATTATAATGATGATTATGATGATGATTATGATGATGATTATGATGATGACTATGATGATGAATATCATGATGATTATGCTCATGATTATGATGATGAATTATAACGATGATTATGATGATGATTATGATGATGATTCTGATGATGATTATGATGATGATTATGATGATGATTATGATGATGATTATGATGATGATTATGATGATGATTACGATGACGGTTATGATGATGATTATGATGATGATTATGATGATGATTACGATGACGGTTATGATGATGATTATGATGATGATTATGATGATGATTACGATGACGGTTATGATGATGATTATGATGATGATTATGATGATGATTATGATGACGATTATGACGATGATTTTGATGATGATTATGATGATGATTATGATGATGATTACGATGACGGTTATGATGATGATTATGATGATAATCATGATGATGATTATGATGACTATAATGATGACGATTATGATGACTATTATGATGATGACTATGCTGATGATTATGATGACGATTATGATGACTATAATGATGACGATTATGACGACGATTATGATGACTATTATGATGATAACTATGATGATGATTATGATGACGATTATCATGATGATTATGCTCATGATTATGATGATGATTCTGATGATGATTATGATGATGATTATGATGATGATTATGATGATGATTATGATGACGATTATGATGATGATTATGATGATGACTATGATGATGATTATGATGACGATTATCATGATGATTATGCTAATGATTATGATGATGATTTGGATGATGATTATGATGATGATTATGATGATGATTATGATGATGATTATGATGATGATTATGATGATGATTATGATGATAATTATGATGATGATTATGATGATGATTATGATGATGATTACGATGACGGTTATGATGATGGTTATGATGATGATTATGATGACGATTATGATGATGATTCTGATGATGATTATGATGATGATTATGATGATGATTATGATGACGATTGTGATGATGATTATGCTCATGATTATGATGATGATCTTGATGATGATTATGACGATGATTATGATGATGATTATGATGATGATTATGATGATGATTATGATGATGATTATGATGATGATTATGATGATGATTACGATGACGGTTATGATGATGATTATGATGATGATTATGATGATGATTATGATGACGATTATGATGACGATTATGATGATGATTTTGATGATGATTATGATGATGATCATGCTGATGATTATGATGACTATAATGATGACGATTATGATGACTATTATGATGATGACTATGATGATGATTATGATGACGATTATGATGACTATAATGATGACGATTATGATGATGATTATGATGACTATTATGATGATGACTATGATGGTGATTATGATGACGATTATGATGATGATTATGCTCATGATTATGATGATGATTTTGATGATGATTATGATGATGATTATGATGATGATTATGATGATGATTATGATGATGATTACGATGACGGTTATGATGATGATTATGATGATGATTATGATGATGATCATGATGATGATTATGATGATGATTATGATGATGATCATGATGATGATTATGATGACTATAATGATGACGATTATGATGACTATTATGATGATTATGATGACGATTATGATGATGACCATGAAGACGATTATGATGATGATTATGACGATGATTGTGATGATGATTATGATGATGACTATGATGATGATTATGATGATGATTATGATGATGATTACGATGACGGTTATGATGATGATAATGATGATGATTATGATGATGATTATGATGATGATTATGATGATGATTATGATGATGATCATGATGATGATTATGATGACTATAATGATGACGATTATGATGACTATTATGATGATGACTATGCTGATGATTATGATGACGATTATGATGACTATAATGATGACGATTATGATGATGATTATGATGACGATTATGATGACTATAATGATGACGATTATGATGATGATTCTGATGATGATTATGATCATGATTATGATGATGATTATGATGATGATTATGATGATGATCATGATGATGATTATGATGATGATTATGATGAAGATCATGATGATGATTATGATGACTATAATGATGACGATTATGATGACTATTACGATGATTATGATGACGAATATGATGATGACCATGAAGACGATTATGATGATGATTATGATGATGATTATGATGATGATTATGATGATGATTATGATGATGATTATGATGATGATTATGATGATGATTATCATGATGATTATGATGATGATTATGATGATGATTATGATGATAAATATGATGATGATTATGATGATGATTACGATGACGGTTATGATGATGATTATGATGATGATTATGATGACGATTATGATGATGATTATGATTATAATTTTGATGATGATTATGATGATGATTATGATGATGATTATGATGATGATTATGATGATGACTATAATGATGATTATGATGATGACTATGATGATGATTATCATGATGATTATGATGATGACTATAATGATGATTATGATGATGACTATGATGATGATTACGATGACGGTTATGATGATGATTATGATGATGATTACGATGATGATCATGATGATGATTATGATGATGATTATGATGATGATCATGATGTTGATTATGATGATGATTATGATGATGATGATGATGATGATTTTGATGATGATAATGATGATGATTATGATGATGATTATGATGATGATTATGATTATGATTATGATGATGACTATGATGATGATTATGATGACGATTATGATGACTATAATGATGACGATTATGATGATGATTATGATGACTATTATGATGATGACTATGATGATGATTATGATGACGATTATGATGATGATTATGCTCATGATTATGATGATGATTCTGATGATGATTATGATGATGATTATGATGATGATTATGATGATGATTATGATGACGATTATGATGATGATTATGATGATGATTATGATGATGATTATGATGATGATTATGATGACGGTTTTGATGATGATTATGATGATGATTATGATGATGATTATGATGATGATGATGATGATGATTTTGATGATGATAATGATTATGATTATGATGATGATTATGATGATGATTATGATGATGATTATGATGATGATTATGATGACGATTATGATGACTATAATGATGACGATTATGATGATGATTATGATGACTATTATGATGATGACTATGATGACGATTATGATGACGATTATGATGATGATTATGCTCATGATTATGATGATGATTTTTATGATGGTTATGATGATGATTATGATGATAATTATGATGATGATTATGATGATGATTATGATGATGATTATGATGATGATTATGATGATGATTATGATGATGATTACGATGACGGTTATGATGATGATTATGATGATGATTATGATGATGATTATGACGATGATCATGATGTTGATTATGATGACTATAATGATGACGATTATGATGACTATTATGATGATTATGATGACGATTATGATGATGAACATGAAGACGATTATGATGATGATTATGATGACTATTATGATGATGATTATGATGACTATTATGATGATGATTATGATGATGATTATGATGATGAATTATAACGATGATTATGATGATGATTATGATGATGATTATGATGATGATTATGATGATGATTATGATGATGATTACGATGATGATTATGTTGATGATTATGATGATGATTACGATGACGATTATGATGATGATTATGATGATGATTATGATGATGATCATGATGATGATTATGATGATGATTATGATGACGATCATGATGATGATTATGATGACTATAATGATGACGATTATGATGACTATTATGATGATTATGATGACGATTATGATGATGACCATGAAGACGATTATGACGATGATTATGATGATGATTATGATGATGATTATGATGATGACTATGATGATGATTATGATGATGATTATGATGATGATTACGATGACGGTTATGATGATGATTATGATGACTATTATGATGATGACTATGATGACGATTATGATGACTATTATGATGATGATTATGATGACGATTATGATGATGATTATGCTCATGATTATGATGATGATGATGATTATGATTATGATGATGATTATGATGATGATTATGATGATGATTATGATGATGATTACGATGACGGTTATGATGATGATTATGATGATGATTATGATGACGATTATGATGACTATAATGATGACGATTATGATGATGATTATGATGACTATTATGATGATGACTATGATGACGATTATGATGACGATTATGATGATGATTATGCTCATGATTATGATGATGATTATGATGATGATTACGATGACGGTTATGATGATGATAATGATGATGATTATGATGATGATTATGATGATGATTATGATGATGATTATGATGATGATTATGATGATGATTATGATGATGATTATGATGATGATTATGATGATAAATATGATGATGATTATGATGATGATTACGATGACGGTTATGATGATGATTATGATGATGATTATGATGACGATTATGATGACTATAATGATGACGATTATGATGATGATTATGATGACTATTATGATGATGACTATGATGACGATTATGATGACGATTATGATGATGATTATGCTCATGATTATGATGATGATTTTGATGATGGTTATGATGATGATTATGATGATAATTATGATGATGATTATGATGATGATTATGATGATGATTATGATGATGATTATGATGATGATAACGATGACGGTTATGATGATGATTATGATGATGATTATGATGATGATTATGACGATGATCATGATGTTGATTATGATGATGATTATGATGATAAATATGATGATGATTATGATGATGATTACGATGACGGTTATGATGATGATTATGATGATGATTATGATGACGATTATGATGACTATAATGATGACGATTATGATGATGATTATGATGACTATTATGATGATAACTATGATGATGATTATGATGACGATTATCATGATGATTATGCTCATGATTATGATGATGATTCTGATGATGATTATGATGATGATTAAGATGATGATTATGATGATGATTATGATGACGATTATGATGATGATTCTGATGATGATTATGATGATGATTATGATGACGATTGTGATGATGATTATGCTCATGATTATGATGATGATCTTGATGATGATTATGATGATGATTATGATGATGATTATGATGATGATTATGATGATGATTATAATGATGATTATGATGATGATTATGATGATGATTATGATGATGACTATGATGATGAATATCATGATGATTATGCTCATGATTATGATGATGAATTATAACGATGATTATGATGATGATTATGATGATGATTATGATGATGATTACGATGACGGTTATGATGATGATTATGATGATGATTATGATGATGATTACGATGACGGTTATGATGATGATTATGATGATGATTATGATGATGATTATGATGACGATTATGACGATGATTTTGATGATGATTATGATGATGATTATGATGGCTATTATGATGATGACTATGATGATGATTATGATGACGATTATCATGATGATTATGCTAATGATTATGATGATGATTTGGATGATGATTATGATGATGATTATGATGATGATTATGATGATGATTATGATGATGATTATGATGATAATTATGATGATGATTATGATGATGATTATGATGATGATTACGATGACGGTTATGATGATGGTTATGATGATGATTATGATGACGATTATGATGATGATTCTGATGATGATTATGATGATGATTATGATGATGATTATGATGACGATTGTGATGATGATTATGCTCATGATTATGATGATGATCTTGATGATGATTATGACGATGATTATGATGATGATTATGATGATGATTATGATGATGATTATGATGATGATTATGATGATGATTATGATGATGATTATGATGATGATTACGATGACGGTTATGATGATGATTATGATGATGATTATGATGATGATTATGATGACGATTATGATGACGATTATGATGATGATTTTGATGATGATTATGATGATGATCATGCTGATGATTATGATGACTATAATGATGACGATTATGATGACTATTATGATGATGACTATGATGATGATTATGATGACGATTATGATGACTATAATGATGACGATTATGATGATGATTATGATGACTATTATGATGATGACTATGATGGTGATTATGATGACGATTATGATGATGATTATGCTCATGATTATGATGATGATTTTGATGATGATTATGATGATGATTATGATGATGATTATGATGATGATTATGATGATGATTACGATGACGGTTATGATGATGATTATGATGATGATTATGATGATGATCATGATGATGATTATGATGATGATTATGATGATGATCATGATGATGATTATGATGACTATAATGATGACGATTATGATGACTATTATGATGATTATGATGACGATTATGATGATGACCATGAAGACGATTATGATGATGATTATGACGATGATTGTGATGATGATTATGATGATGACTATGATGATGATTATGATGATGATTATGATGATGATTACGATGACGGTTATGATGATGATAATGATGATGATTATGATGATGATTATGATGATGATTATGATGATGATTATGATGATGATCATGATGATGATTATGATGACTATAATGATAACGATTATGATGACTATTATGATGATGACTATGCTGATGATTATGATGACGATTATGATGCTATAATGATGACGATTATGATGATGATTATGATGACGATTATGATGACTATAATGATGACGATTATGATGATGATTCTGATGATGATTATGATCATGATTATGATGATGATTATGATGATGATTATGATGATGATCATGATGATGATTATGATGATGATTATGATGAAGATCATGATGATGATTATGATGACTATAATGATGACGATTATGATGACTATTACGATGATTATGATGACGAATATGATGATGACCATGAAGACGATTATGATGATGATTATGATGATGATTATGATGATGATTATGATGATGATTATGATGATGATTATGATGATGATTATGATGATGATTATGATGATGATTATGATGATGATTATGATGATGATTATGATGATGATTATGATGATGATTATGATGATAAATATGATGATGATTATGATGATGATTACGATGACGGTTATGATGATGATTATGATGATGATTATGATGACGATTATGATGATGATTATGATTATAATTTTGATGATGATTATGATGATGATTATGATGATGATTATGATGATGATTATGATGATGACTATAATGATGATTATGATGATGACTATGATGATGATTATCATGATGATTATGCTCATGATTATGATGATGAATTATAACGATGATTATGATGATGATTATGATGATGATTATGATGATGATTACGATGACGGTTATGATGATGATTATGATGATGATTACGATGATGATCATGATGATGATTATGATGATGATTATGATGATGATCATGATGTTGATTATGATGATGATTATGATGATGATGATGATGATGATTTTGATGATGATAATGATGATGATTATGATGATGATTATGATGATGATTATGATGATGATTATGATGATGATTATGATGATGATTATGATGACGATTATGATGACTATAGTGATGACGATTATGATGATGATTATGATGATGATTATGATGACGGTTATGATGATGATTATGATGATGATTATGATGATGATTATGATGATGATGATGATGATGATGTTGATGATGATAATGATGATTATGATGACGATTATGATGACTATAATGATGACGATTATGATGATGATTATGATGACTATTATGATGATGACTATGATGACGATTATGATGATGATTCTGATGATGATTATGATGATGATTATGATGACGATTGTGATGATGATGATAATGATGATTATGATGATGATTATGATGATGATTATGATGATGATTATGATGATGATTATGATGATGACTATGATGATGATTATGATGATGACTATGATGATGAATATCATGATGATTATGCTCATGATTATGATGATGAATTATAACGATGATTATGATGATGATTATGATGATTATGATGATGATTACGATGACGGTTATGATGATGATTATGATGATGATTATGATGATGATTACGATGACGGTTATGATGATGATTATGATGATGATTATGATGATGATTATGATGACGATTATGACGATGATTTTGATGATGATTATGATGATGATCATGCTGATGATTATGATGACTATAATGATGACGATTATGATGACTATTATGGTGATGACTATGATGATGATTATGATGACGATTATGATGACTATAATGATGACGATTATGATGATGATTATGATGACTATTATGATGATGACTATGATGATGATTATGATGACGATTATCATGATGATTATGCTAATGATTATGATGATGATTGTGATGATGATTATGATGATGATTATGATGATGATTACGATGACGGTTATGATGATGATTATGATGATGATTATGATGATGATTATGATGACGATTATGATGACGATTATGATGATGATTTTGATGATGATTATGATGATGATCATGCTGATGATTATGATGACTATAATGATGACGATTATGATGACTATTATGATGATGACTATGATGATGATTATGATGACGATTATGATGACTATAATGATGACGATTATGATGATGATTATGATGACTATTATGATGATGACTATGATGATGATTATGATGACGATTATGATGATGATTATGCTCATGATTATGATGATGATTATGCTCATGATTATGATGATGATTCTGATGATGATTATGATGATGATTATGATGATGATTATGATGATGATTATGATGACGATTATGATGATGATTATGATGATGATTATGATGATGATTATGATGATGATTATGATGACGGTTTTGATGATGATTATGATGATGATTATGATGATGATTATGATGATGATGATGATGATGATTTTGATGATGATAATGATTATGATTATGATGATGATTATGATGATGATTATGATGATGATTATGATGATGATTATGATGACGATTATGATGACTATAATGATGACGATTATGATGATGATTATGATGACTATTATGATGATGACTATGATGACGATTATGATGACGATTATGATGATGATTATGCTCATGATTATGATGATGATTTTGATGATGGTTATGATGATGATTATGATGATAATTATGATGATGATTATGATGATGATTATGATGATGATTATGATGATGATTATGATGATGATTATGATGATGATTACGATGACGGTTATGATGATGATTATGATGATGATTATGATGATGATTATGACGATGATCATGATGTTGATTATGATGACTATAATGATGACGATTATGATGACTATTATGATTATTATGATGACGATTATGATGATGAACATGAAGACGATTATGATGATGATTATGATGACTATTATGATGATGATTATGATGATGATTATGATGATGAATTATAACGATGATTATGATGATGATTATGATGATGATTATGATGATGATTATGATGATGATTATGATGATGATTACGATGATGATTATGTTGATGATTATGATGATGATTACGATGACGATTATGATGATGATTATGATGATGATTATGATGATGATCATGATGATGATTATGATGATGATTATGATGACGATCATGATGATGATTATGATGACTATAATGATGACGATTATGATGACTATTATGATGATTATGATGACGATTATGATGATGACCATGAAGACGATTATGACGATGATTATGATGATGATTATGATGATGATTATGATGATGACTATGATGATGATTATGATGATGATTATGATGATGATTACGATGACGGTTATGATGATGATTATGATGACTATTATGATGATGACTATGATGACGATTATGATGACTATTATGATGATGATTATGATGATGATTACGATGACGGTTATGATGATGATTATGATGATGATTACGATGATGATCATGATGATGATTATGATGATGATTATGATGATGATCATGATGTTGATTATGATGATGATTATGATGATGATGATGATGATGATTTTGATGATGATAATGATGATGATTATGATGATGATTATGATGATGATTATGATGATGATTATGATGATGATTATGATGATGATTATGATGACGATTATGATGACTATAGTGATGACGATTATGATGATGATTATGATGATGATTATGATGACGGTTATGATGATGATTATGATGATGATTATGATGATGATTATGATGATGATGATGATGATGATGTTGATGATGATAATGATGATTATGATGACGATTATGATGACTATAATGATGACGATTATGATGATGATTATGATGACTATTATGATGATGACTATGATGACGATTATGATGATGATTCTGATGATGATTATGATGATGATTATGATGACGATTGTGATGATGATGATAATGATGATTATGATGATGATTATGATGATGATTATGATGATGATTATGATGATGATTATGATGATGACTATGATGATGATTATGATGATGACTATGATGATGAATATCATGATGATTATGCTCATGATTATGATGATGAATTATAACGATGATTATGATGATGATTATGATGATTATGATGATGATTACGATGACGGTTATGATGATGATTATGATGATGATTATGATGATGATTACGATGACGGTTATGATGATGATTATGATGATGATTATGATGATGATTATGATGACGATTATGACGATGATTTTGATGATGATTATGATGATGATCATGCTGATGATTATGATGACTATAATGATGACGATTATGATGACTATTATGGTGATGACTATGATGATGATTATGATGACGATTATGATGACTATAATGATGACGATTATGATGATGATTATGATGACTATTATGATGATGACTATGATGATGATTATGATGACGATTATCATGATGATTATGCTAATGATTATGATGATGATTGTGATGATGATTATGATGATGATTATGATGATGATTACGATGACGGTTATGATGATGATTATGATGATGATTATGATGATGATTATGATGACGATTATGATGACGATTATGATGATGATTTTGATGATGATTATGATGATGATCATGCTGATGATTATGATGACTATAATGATGACGATTATGATGACTATTATGATGATGACTATGATGATGATTATGATGACGATTATGATGACTATAATGATGACGATTATGATGATGATTATGATGACTATTATGATGATGACTATGATGATGATTATGATGACGATTATGATGATGATTATGCTCATGATTATGATGATGATTATGCTCATGATTATGATGATGATTCTGATGATGATTATGATGATGATTATGATGATGATTATGATGATGATTATGATGACGATTATGATGATGATTATGATGATGATTATGATGATGATTATGATGATGATTATGATGACGGTTTTGATGATGATTATGATGATGATTATGATGATGATTATGATGATGATGATGATGATGATTTTGATGATGATAATGATTATGATTATGATGATGATTATGATGATGATTATGATGATGATTATGATGATGATTATGATGACGATTATGATGACTATAATGATGACGATTATGATGATGATTATGATGACTATTATGATGATGACTATGATGACGATTATGATGACGATTATGATGATGATTATGCTCATGATTATGATGATGATTTTGATGATGGTTATGATGATGATTATGATGATAATTATGATGATGATTATGATGATGATTATGATGATGATTATGATGATGATTATGATGATGATTATGATGATGATTACGATGACGGTTATGATGATGATTATGATGATGATTATGATGATGATTATGACGATGATCATGATGTTGATTATGATGACTATAATGATGACGATTATGATGACTATTATGATTATTATGATGACGATTATGATGATGAACATGAAGACGATTATGATGATGATTATGATGACTATTATGATGATGATTATGATGATGATTATGATGATGAATTATAACGATGATTATGATGATGATTATGATGATGATTATGATGATGATTATGATGATGATTATGATGATGATTACGATGATGATTATGTTGATGATTATGATGATGATTACGATGACGATTATGATGATGATTATGATGATGATTATGATGATGATCATGATGATGATTATGATGATGATTATGATGACGATCATGATGATGATTATGATGACTATAATGATGACGATTATGATGACTATTATGATGATTATGATGACGATTATGATGATGACCATGAAGACGATTATGACGATGATTATGATGATGATTATGATGATGATTATGATGATGACTATGATGATGATTATGATGATGATTATGATGATGATTACGATGACGGTTATGATGATGATTATGATGACTATTATGATGATGACTATGATGACGATTATGATGACTATTATGATGATGATTATGATGACGATTATGATGATGATTATGCTCATGATTATGATGATGATGATGATTATGATTATGATGATGATTATGATGATGATTATGATGATGATTATGATGATGATTATGATGATGATTATGATGATGATTATGATGACGATTATGATGACTATAATGATGACGATTATGATGATGATTATGATGACTATTATGATGATGACTATGATGACGATTATGATGACGATTATGATGATGATTATGCTCATGATTATGATGATGATTTTGATGATGGTTATGATGATGATTATGATGATAATTATGATGATGATTATGATGATGATTATGATGATGATTATGATGATGATTATGATGATGATTACGATGACGGTTATGATGATGATTATGATGATGATTATGATGATGATTATGACGATGATCATGATGTTGATTATGATGACTATAATGATGACGATTATGACGACTATTATGATGATTATGATGACGATTATGATGATGACCATGAAGACGATTATGATGATGATTATGATGACTATTATGATGATGATTATGATGACTATTATGATGATGATTATGATGATGATTATGATGATGAATTATAACGATGATTATGATGATGATTATGATGATGATTATGATGATGATTATGATGATGATTATGATGATGATTACGATGATGATTATGTTGATGATTATGATGATGATTACGATGACGATTATGATGATGATTATGATGATGATTATGATGATGATCATGATGATAATTATGATGATGATTATGATGACGATCATGATGATGATTATGATGACTATAATGATGACGATTATGATGACTATTATGATGATTATGATGACGATTATGATGATGACCATGAAGACGATTATGATGATGATTATGATGATGATTATGATGATGATTATGATGATGATTATGATGATGACTATGATGACGATTATGATGACTATTATGATGATGATTATGATGACGATTATCATGATGATTATGCTCATGATTATGATGATGATTCTGATGATGATTATGATGATGATTATGATGATGATTACGATGACGGTTATGATGATGATTATGATGATGATTATGATGACGATTATGATGATGATTCTGATGATGACTATGATGATGATTATGATGATGATTATGATGACGATTGTGATGATGATTATGCTCATGACTATGATGATGATCTTGATGATGATTATGACGATGATTATGATGATGATTATGATGATGATTATGATGATGATTATGATGATGATTGTGATGATGATTATGATGATGATTATGATGATGATTACGATGACGGTTATGATGATGATTATGATGATGATTATGATGATGATTATGATGACGATTATGATGACGATTATGATGATGATTTTGATGATGATTATGATGATGATCATGCTGATGATTATGATGACTATAATGATGACGATTATGATGACTATTATGATGATGACTATGATGATGATTATGATGACGATTATGATGACTATAATGATGACGATTATGATGATGATTATGATGACTATTATGATGATGACTATGATGATGATTATGATGACGATTATGATGATGATTATGCTCATGATTATGATGATGATTATGCTCATGATTATGATGATGATTCTGATGATGATTATGATGATGATTATGATGATGATTATGATGATGATTATGATGACGATTATGATGATGATTATGATGATGATTATGATGATGATTATGATGACTATAATGATGACGATTATGATGATGATTATGATGACTATTATGATGATGACTATGATGACGATTATGATGACGATTATGATGATGATTATGCTCATGATTATGATGATGATTTTGATGATGGTTATGATGATGATTATGATGATAATTATGATGATGATTATGATGATGATTATGATGATGATTATGATGATGATTATGATGATGATTATGATGATGATTACGATGACGGTTATGATGATGATTATGATGATGATTATGATGATGATTATGACGATGATCATGATGTTGATTATGATGACTATAATGATGACGATTATGATGACTATTATGATGATTATGATGACGATTATGATGATGACCATGAAGACGATTATGATGATGATTATGATGACTATTATGATGATGATTATGATGACTATTATGATGATGATTATGATGATGATTATGATGATGAATTATAACGATGATTATGATGATGATTATGATGATGATTATGATGATGATTATGATGATGATTATGATGATGATTACGATGATGATTATGTTGATGATTATGATGATGATTACGATGACGATTATGATGATGATTATGATGATGATTATGATGATGATCATGATGATGATTATGATGATGATTATGATGACGATCATGATGATGATTATGATGACTATAATGATGACGATTATGATGACTATTATGATGATTATGATGACGATTATGATGATGACCATGAAGACGATTATGACGATGATTATGATGATGATTATGATGATGATTATGATGATGACTATGATGATGATTATGATGATGATTATGATGATGATTACGATGACGGTTATGATGATGATTATGATGACTATTATGATGATGACTATGATGACGATTATGATGACTATTATGATGATGATTATGATGACGATTATGATGATGATTATGCTCATGATTATGATGATGATGATGATTATGATTATGATGATGATTATGATGATGATTATGATGATGATTATGATGATGATTATGATGATGATTATGATGATGATTATGATGATGATTATGATGACGATTATGATGACTATAATGATGACGATTATGATGATGATTATGATGACTATTATGATGACGACTATGATGACGATTATGATGACGATTATGATGATGATTATGCTCATGATTATGATGATGATTTTGATGATGGTTATGATGATGATTATGATGATAATTATGATGATGATTATGATGATGATCATGATGATGATTATGATGATGATTATGATGACGATCATGATGATGATTATGATGACTATAATGATGACGATTATGATGACTATTATGATGATTATGATGACGATTATGATGATGACCATGAAGACGATTATGATGATGATTATGATGATGATTATGATGATGATTATGATGATGATTATGATGATGACTATGATGATGATTATGATGATGATTATGATGATGATTACGATGACGGTTATGATGATGATTATGATGACTATTATGATGATGACTATGATGACGATTATGATGACTATTATGATGATGATTATGATGACGATTATGATGATGATTATGCTCATGATTATGATGATGATTCTGATGATGATTATGATGATGATTATGATGATGATTATGATGATGATTATGATGATGACTATAATGATGATTATGATGATGATTATGATGATGATTATGATGATGATCATGATGATGATTATGATGACTATAATGATGACGATTATGATGACTATTATGATGATGATTATGATGACGATTATGATGATGATTATGCTCATGATTATGATGATGATTCTGATGATGATTATGATGATGATTATGATAACGATTATGATGATGATTATGATGATGATTATGATGATGATTATGATGATGATTATGATGACGGTTTTGATGATGATTATGATGATGATTATGATGATGATTATGATGATGATGATGATGATGATTTTGATGATGATAATGATTATGATTATGATGATGATTATGATGATGATTATGATGATGATTATGATGATGATTATGATGATGATTATGATGACTATAATGATGACTATAATGATGACGATTATGATGACTATTATGATGATGATTATGATGACGATTATGATGATGATTATGCTCATGATTATGATGATGATTCTGATGATGATTATGATGATGAATTATAACGATGATTATGATGATGATTATGATGATGATTATGATGATGATTATGATGATGATTATGATGATGATTACGATGATGATTATGTTGATGATTATGATGATGATTACGATGACGATTATGATGATGATTATGATGATGATTATGATGATGATCATGATGATGATTATGATGATGATTATGATGACGATCATGATGATGATTATGATGACTATAATGATGACGATTATGATGACTATTATGATGATTATGATGACGATTATGATGATGACCATGAAGACGATTATGATGATGATTATGATGATGATTATGATGATGATTATGATGATGACTATGATGATGATTATGATGATGATTATGATGATGATTACGATGACGGTTATGATGATGATTATGATGACTATTATGATGATGACTATGATGACGATTATGATGACTATTATGATGATGATTATGATGACGATTATGATGATGATTATGCTCATGATTATGATGATGATTCTGATGATGATTATGATGACGATTATGATGATGATTATGATGATGATTATGATGATGATTATGATGATGATTATGATGATGATTATGATGATGATTATGATGATGATCATGATGATGATTATGATGATGATTATGATGATGATTATGATGATGATTATGATGATGATTATGATGATGATTATGATGATGATTATGATGATGATTATGATGATGATTATGATGATGATTATGATGGTGATTATGATGACGGTAATGATGAAGATTATGATGATGATTACTATGACGATTATGATGACTATTTCGATGATGATTATGATGATGATTATGATGATGATTATGATGATGATTATGATGATGATTATGATGATGATTATGATGATGATTATGATGATGATTATGATGATGAATTATGATGACGATTATGATGATGATTATGTTGATGATAATGATAATGATTATGATGGTGATTATGATGATGATAATGATGATGATTATGATGATGATTATGATGATGATTATGATGACGGTTATGATGATGATTATGATGATGATTACTATGACGATTATGATTACTATAATGACGACGATTATGATGACTATTATGATGATGATTATGATGATGATTATGATGATGATTATGATGATGATTATGATGATGATTATGATGATGATTATGATGATGATTATGATCATGATTATGATGATGATTATGATGATGACTATGATGATGATTATCATGATGATTATGCTCATGATTATGATGATGAATTATGATGACGATTATGATGATGATTATGTTGATGGTAATGATAATGATTATGATGATGATTATGATGATGAATTATGATGATGATTATGATGATGATTATGATCATGATTATGATCATGATTATGATGATGACTATGACGATGATTATGATGATGATTATCATGATGATTATGCTCATGATTATGATGATGAATTATGATGATGATTATGATGCTGATTATGATGATGATTATGATGATGATTATGATGATGATTATGATGATGATTATGATGATGATTATGCTCATGATTATGATGATGCATTATAACGATGATTATGATGATGATTATGATGATGATTATGATGATGATTATGATGATGATTATGATGATGATTATGATGATGATTATGATGATGACTATGATGATGATTATCATGATGATTATGCTCATGATTATGATGATGAATTATGATGACGATTATGATGATGATTATGTTGATGGTAATGATAATGATTATGATGATGATTATGATGATGAATTATGATGATGATTATGATGATGATTATGATCATGATTATGATCATGATTATGATGATGACTATGATGATGATTATGATGATGATTATCATGATGATTATGCTCATGATTATGATGATGAATTATGATGATGATTATGATGCTGATTATGATGATGATTATGATGATGATTATGATGATGATTATGATGATGATTATGATGATGATTATGCTCATGATTATGATGATGAATTATAACGATGATTATGATGATGATTATGATGATGATTATGATGATGATTATGATGATGATTATGATGATGATTATGATGATGATTATGATGATGATCATGATGAGGATTATGATGATGATTATGATGATGATTATGATGATGATTATGATGATGATTATGATGATGATTATGTTGATGATAATGATAATGATTATGATGATGACCTTGATGATGATTATGATGATGATTATGATGATGATTATGATGATGATTATGATGATGATTATGATGATGATTATGATGATGATTATGATGATGATTATGATGATGATTATGATCATGATTATGATCATGATTATGATGATGACTATGATGATGACTATGATGATGATTATCATGATGATCATGCTCATGATTATGATGATGAATTATGATGACGATTATGGTGATGATTATGTTGATGATAATGATAATGATTATGATGATGATTATGATGATGATAATGATGATGATTATGATGATGATTATGATGATGATTATGATGACGGTTATGATGATGATTATGATGATGATTACTATGACGATTATGATTACTATAATGACGACGATTATGATGACTATTATGATGATGATTATGATGATGTTTATGATGATGATTATGATGATGATTATGATGATGATTATGATGATGATTATGACGATGATTATGATCATGATTATGATGATGATTATGATGATGACTATGATGATGATTATCATGATGATTATGCTCATGATTATGATGATGAATTATGATGACGATTATGATGATGATTATGTTGATGGTAATGATAATGATTATGATGATGATTATGATGATGATTATGATGATGATTATGATGATGATTATGATGATGAATTATGATGACGATTATGATGATGATTATGTTGATGATAATGATAATGATTATGATGATGATTATGATGATGATTATGATGATGATTATGGTGATGATTATGATGATGATTATGATGATGATTATGATGGTGATTATGATGACGGTAATGATGATGATTATGATGATGATTACTATGACGATTATGATAACTATAATGATGACGATTATGATGACTATTTTGATGATTATTAGGATGATGATTATGATGATGATGATTATGATGATGATTACGATGATGATTATGATGATGATTATGATGATGATTATGATGATGATCATGATGATGATTATGATGATGCTTATGATAACTATAATGATGACGATTATGATGACTATTATGATGATTATGATGACGATTATGATGAATATTATGATGATGATCATGACGAATATTATGATGATGGTTATGATGATGGTTACTATGACAATTATGATGACTATGATGATGATTATGATGACGATTATGATGATGATTATGATGTTGATTATGATGACGGTTATGATGATGATTATGATGATGATTACTATGACGATTATGATTAGTATAATGACGACGATTATGATGACTATTATGATGATGATTATGATGATGATTATGATGATGATTATGATGATGATTATGAAGATGATTATGATGATGATTATGATGATGATTATGATGACGATTATGATGATGACCATGAAGACGATTATGATGGTGATTATGATGACGATTATGATGATGATTATGATGATGATTATGATAATGACAATGATGATGATTATGATGATGACTATGATGATGATTGTCATGATGATTATGCTCATGATTATGATGATGATTATGATGATGATTATGATGATGATTATGATGATGATTATGATGATGATTATGATGATGATTATGATGATGATCATGATGATGATTATGATGACTATAACGATGACGATTATGATGACTATTATGATGCCGATTATGATGCATATTATGATGATGATTATGATGAATATTATGATGATGATTATGATGATGATTACTATGACGATAATGATGACTATAAGGATGACGATTATGATGACTATTATGATGATGACTATGATGATGATTATGATGACGTTTATGATGACTATTATGATGATGATTATGATGACGATTATGATGATGATTATGATGAGGATTATGATGATGATTATGATGATGATTATGATGATGATTATGATGACGGTAATGATGATGATTATGATGATGATTAGTATGACGATTATGATGACTATTTTGATGATGATTATGATGATGATTATGATGATGATTATGATGATGATTATGATGATGATTATGATGATGATTATGATCATGATTATGATCATGATTATGATGATGACTATGATGATGACTATGATGATGATTATCATGATGATTATGCTCATGATTATGATGATGAATTATAACGATGATTATGATGATGATTATGATGATGATTATGATGATGATTATGATGATGATTATGATGATGATTATGATGATGATTATGATGATGATCATGATGATGATTATGATGACTATAACGATGACGATTATGATGACTATTATGATGCCGATTATGATGCATATTATGATGATGATTATGATGAATATTATGATGATGATTATGATGATGATTACTATGACGATAATGATGACTATAAGGATGACGATTATGATGACTATTATGATGATGACTATGATGATGATTATGATGACGTTTATGATGACTATTATGATGATGATTATGATGATGATTATGATGACGATTATGATGATGATTATGATGATGATTATGATGATGATTATGATGATGATTATGATGATGATTATGATCATGATTATGATCATGATTATGATCATGACTATGATGATGATTATCATGACGATTATGCTCATGATTATGAGGATGAATTATGATGACGATTATGATGATGATTATGTTGATGATAATGATAATGATTATGATGATGATTATGATGATGATTATGATGATGATTATGATGATGATTAAGATGATGATTATGATGATGATTATGATGATGATTATGGTGATGATTATGATGATGATTATGATGATGATCATGATGGTGATTATGATGACGGTTATGATGATGATTATGATGATGATTACTATGACGATTATGATTACTATAATTGCGACGATTATGATGACTATTATGATGATGATTATGATGATGATTATGATGATGATTATGATGATGATTATGATGATCATTATGATGGTGATTATGATGACGGTAATGATGATGATTATGATGATGATTAGTATGACGATTATGATGACTATTTTGATGATGATTATGATGATGATTATGATGATGATTATCATGATGATTATGCTCATGATTATGATGATGAATTATGATGATGATTATGATGATGATTATGATGATGATTAAGATGATGATTATAATGATGATTATGATGATGATTATGGTGATGATTATGATGATGATTATGATGATGATTATGATGATGATTATGATGATGATTATGATGATGATTATGATGATGAATATGATGATGATTATGATCATGATTATGATGATGATTATGATGATGATTATGATGATGACTATGATGATGATTATCATGATGATTATGCTCATGATTATGATGATGAATTATGATGACGATTATGATGATGATTATGTTGATGATAATGATAATGATTATGATGATGACCTTGATGATGATTATGATGATGATTATGATGATGATTATGATGATGATTATGATGATGATTATGATGATGATTATGATGATGATTATGATGATGATTATGATCATGATTATGATGATGACTATGATGATGACTATGATGATGATTATCATGATGATTATGCTCATGATTATGATGATGAATTATGATGACGATTATGATGATGATTATGTTGATGATAATGATAATGATAATGATGATGACCATGAAGACGATTATGATGATGATTATGATGACGATTATGATGATGATTATGATGATGATTATGATGATGATTATGATGATGATTATGATGATGATTATGATGATGATTATGATGATGATCATGATGAGGATTATGATGATGATTATGATGATGATTATGATGATGATTATGATGACGGTAATGATGATGATTATGATGATGATTAGTATGACGATTATGATGACTATTTTGATGATGATTATGATGATGATTATGATGATGATTATGATGATGATTATGATGATGATTATGATGATGATTATGATGATGATTATGATGATGAATTATGATGATGATTATGATGATGATTATGATCATGATTATGATCATGATTATGATGATGACTATGATGATGACTATGATGATGATTATCATGATGATTATGCTCATGATTATGATGATGAATTATAACGATGATTATGATGATGATTATGATGATGATTATGATGATGATTATGATGATGATTATGATGATGATTATGATGATGATTACGATGATGATCATGATGATGATTATGATGACTATAACGATGACGATTATGATGACTATTATGATGCCGATTATGATGCATATTATGATGATGATTATGATGAATATTATGATGATGATTATGATGATGATTACTATGACGATAATGATGACTATAAGGATGACGATTATGATGACTATTATGATGATGACTATGATGATGATTATGATGACGTTTATGATGACTATTATGATGATGATTATGATGATGATTATGATGACGATTATGATGATGATTATGATGATGATTATGATGATGATTATGATGATGATTATGATGATGATTATGATGATGATTATGATGATGATCATGATGATGATTATGATGATGATTATGATGATGATTATGATGATGATTATGATGATGATTATGATGATGATTATGATGATGATTATGATCATGATTATGATCATGATTATGATGATGACTATGATGATGATTATCATGACGATTATGCTCATGATTATGAGGATGAATTATGATGACGATTATGATGATGATTATGTTGATGATAATGATAATGATTATGATGATGATTATGATGATGATTATGATGATGATTATGATGATGATTAAGATGATGATTATGATGATGATTATGATGATGATTATGGTGATGATTATGATGATGATTATGATGATGATCATGATGGTGATTATGATGACGGTTATGATGATGATTATGATGATGATTACTATGACGATTATGATTACTATAATTGCGACGATTATGATGACTATTATGATGATGATTATGATGATGATTATGATGATGATTATGATGATGATTATGATGATCATTATGATGGTGATTATGATGACGGTAATGATGATGATTATGATGATGATTAGTATGACGATTATGATGACTATTTTGATGATGATTATGATGATGATTATGATGATGATTATCATGATGATTATGCTCATGATTATGATGATGAATTATGATGATGATTATGATGATGATTATGATGATGATTAAGATGATGATTATAATGATGATTATGATGATGATTATGGTGATGATTATGATGATGATTATGATGATGATTATGATGATGATTATGATGATGATTATGATGATGATTATGATGATGAATATGACGATGATTATGATCATGATTATGATGATGATTATGATGATGATTATGATGATGACTATGATGATGATTATCATGATGATTATGCTCATGATTATGATGATGAATTATGATGACGATTATGATGATGATTATGTTGATGATAATGATAATGATTATGATGATGACCTTGATGATGATTATGATGATGATTATGATGATGATTATGATGATGATTATGATGATGATTATGATGATGATTATGATGATGATTATGATGATGATTATGATCATGATTATGATGATGACTATGATGATGACTATGATGATGATTATCATGATGATTATGCTCATGATTATGATGATGAATTATGATGACGATTATGATGATGATTATGTTGATGATAATGATAATGATAATGATGATGACCATGAAGACGATTATGATGATGATTATGATGACGATTATGATGATGATTATGATGATGATTATGATGATGATTATGATGATGATTATGATGATGATTATGATGATGATTATGATGATGATCATGATGAGGATTATGATGATGATTATGATGATGATTATGATGATGATTATGATGACGGTAATGATGATGATTATGATGATGATTAGTATGACGATTATGATGACTATTTTGATGATGATTATGATGATGATTATGATGATGATTATGATGATGATTATGATGATGATTATGATGATGATTATGATGATGATTATGATGATGATTATGATGATGAATTATGATGATGATTATGATGATGATTATGATCATGATTATGATCATGATTATGATGATGACTATGATGATGACTATGATGATGATTATCATGATGATTATGCTCATGATTATGATGATGAATTATGATGACGATTATGATGATGATTGTGTTGATGATAATGATAATGATTATGATGATGACCATGAAGACGATTATGATGATGATTATGATG
The DNA here is from genome assembly GCA_947623535.1 of Coelioxys conoideus. Taxonomy (NCBI): domain Eukaryota; kingdom Metazoa; phylum Arthropoda; class Insecta; order Hymenoptera; family Megachilidae; genus Coelioxys; species Coelioxys conoideus. Next base: position 892,141 of record CANQJN010000043.1, read on the forward strand.
ATGATTATGATGATGATTATGATGATGATTATGATGATGATTATGATGATGATTATGATGATGATTATGATGATGATTATGATGATGATTATGATCATGATTATGATGATGATTATGATGATGATTATGATGATGACTATGATGATGATTATCATGATGATTATGCTCATGATTATGATGATGAATTATGATGACGATTATGATGATGATTATGTTGATGATAATGATAATGATTATGATGATGACCTTGAAGACGATTATGATGATGATTATGATGACGATTATGATGATGATTATGATGATGATTATGATGATGATTATGATCATGATTATGATGATGATTATGATGATGACTATGATGATGATGAATTATGATGACGATTATGATGATGATTATGTTGATGATAATGATAATGATTATGATGATGATTATGATGATGATAATGATGATGATTATGATGATGATTATGATGATGATTATGATGACGGTTATGATGATGATTATGATGATGATTACTATGACGATTATGATTACTATAATGACGACGATTATGATGACTATTATGATGATGATTATGATGATGATTATGATGATGATTATGATGATGATTATGATGATGATTATGATGATGATTATGATCATGATTATGATGATGATTATGATGATGACTATGATGATGATTATCATGATGATTATGCTCATGATTATGATGAAGAATTATGATGACGATTATGATGATGATTATGTTGATGGTAATGATAATGATTATGATGATGATTATGATGATGATTATGATGATGATTATGATGATGATTATGATGATGATTATGATGATGATTATGATGATGATTATGATGATGATTATGATGATGAATTATGATGACGATTATGATGATGATTATGTTGATGATAATGATAATGATTATGATGATGATTATGATGATGATTATGATGATGATTATGGTGATGATTATGATGGTGATTATGATGACGGTAATGATGATGATTATGATGATGATTACTATGACGATTATGATAACTATAATGATGACGATTATGATGACTATTTTGATGATGATTAGGATGATGATTATGATGATGATGATTATGATGATGATTATGATGATGATTATGATGATGATTATGATGATGATTATGATGATGATCATGATGATGATTATGATGATGCTTATGATAACTATAATGATGACGATTATGATGACTATTATGATGATTATGATGACGATTATGATGAATATTATGATGATGATCATGACGAATATTATGATGATGGTTATGATGATGGTTACTATGACAATTATGATGACTATGATGATGATTATGATGACGATTATGATGATGATTATGATGTTGATTATGATGACGGTTATGATGATGATTATGATGATGATTACTATGACGATTATGATTAGTATAATGACGACGATTATGATGACTATTAAGATGATGATTATGATGATGATTATGATGATGATTATGATGATGATTATGATGATGACTATGATGATGATTATGATAATGATTGTGAAGATGATTATGATGATGATTATGAAGATGATTATGATGATGATTATGATGATGATTATGATGACGATTATGATGATGACCATGAAGACGATTATGATGGTCATTATGATGACGATTATGATGATGATTATCATGATGATTATGCTCATGATTATGATGATGAATTATAACGATGATTATGATGATGATTATGATGATGATTATGATGATGATTATGATGATGATTATGATGATGATTATGATGATGATTATGATGATGATTATGATGATGATTATGATGATGATTATGATGATGATTATGATGATGATTATGATCATGATTATGATGATGATTATGATGATGACTATGATGATGATTATGTTGATGGTAATGATAATGATTATGATGATGATTATGATGACTATTATGATGATGATTATGATGATGATTATGATGACTATTATGATGATGATTATGATGATGATTATGATGATGATTATGATGATGATTATGATGATCATTATGATGGTGATTATGATGACGGTAATGATGATGATTATGATGATGATTAGTATGACGATTATGATGACTATTTTGATGATGATTATGATGATGATTATGATGATGATTCTGATGATGATTATGATGATGATCATGATGATGATCATGATGATGCTTATGATGACGATTATGATGACTATTATGATGATTATGATGACGATTATGATGAATATTATGATGATGATCATGATGAATATTATGATGATGGTTATGATGATGGTTACTATGACAATTATGATGACTATGATGATGATTATGATGACGATTATGATGATGATTATGATGTTGATTATGATGATGTTCATGATGATGATTATGATGATGATTATGATGATGATTATGATGATGATTATGATGATGATTATGATGATGATTATGATGATGATTATGATGATGATTATGATGATGATTATGATCATGATTATGATGATGATTATGATGATGACTATGATGATGATTATGTTGATGGTAATGATAATGATTATGATGATGATTATGATGATGATTACTATGACGATTATGATTACTATAATGGCGACGATTATGATGACTATTATGATGATGACTATGATGATGACTGTGATCATGATTATGATCATGATTATGATGATGATTATGAAGACGATTATGATGATGATTATGATGACGATTATGATGATGATTATGATGATGATTATGATGATGATTATGATGATGATTATGATGATGATTATGATGATGATTATGATGATGTTCATGATGATGATTATGATGATGATTATGATGATGATTATGATGATGATTATGATGATGATTATGATGATGATTATGATGATGATTATGATGATGATTATGATGATGATTATGATCATGATTATGATGATGATTATGATGATGACTATGATGATGATTATGTTGATGGTAATGATAATGATTATGATGATGATTATGATGATGATTATGATGATGATTATGATGATGATTATGATGATGATTATGATGATGATTATGATGATGATTATGATGATGAATTATGATGACGATTATGATGATGATTATGTTGATGATAATGATAATGATTATGATGATGATTATGATGATGATTATGATGATGATTATGGTGATGATTATGATGGTGATTATGATGACGGTAATGATGATGATTATGATGATGATTACTATGACGATTATGATTACTATAATGATGACGATTATGATGACTATTTTGATGATGATTAGGATGATGATTATGATGATGATGATTATGATGATGATTATGATGATGATTATGATGATGATTATGATGATGATTATGATGATGATCATGATGATGATTATGATGATGCTTATGATAACTATAATGATGACGATTATGATGACTATTATGATGATTATGATGACGATTATGATGAATATTATGATGATGATCATGACGAATATTATGATGATGGTTATGATGATGGTTACTATGACAATTATGATGACTATGATGATGATTATGATGACGATTATGATGATGATTATGATGTTGATTATGATGACGGTTATGATGATGATTATGATGATGATTACTATGACGATTATGATTAGTATAATGACGACGATTATGATGACTATTAAGATGATGATTATGATGATGATTATGATGATGATTATGATGATGATTATGATGATGACTATGATGATGATTATGATAATGATTGTGAAGATGATTATGATGATGATTATGAAGATGATTATGATGATGATTATGATGATGATTATGATGACGATTATGATGATGACCATGAAGACGATTATGATGGTGATTATGATGACGATTATGATGATGATTATCATGATGATTATGCTCATGATTATGATGATGAATTATAACGATGATTATGATGATGATTATGATGATGATTATGATGATGATTATGATGATGATTATGATGATGATTATGATGATGATTATGATGATGATCATGATGATGATTATGATGACTATAACGATGACGATTATGATGACTATTATGATGCCGATTATGATGCATATTATGATGATGATTATGATGAATATTATGATGATGATTATGATGATGATTACTATGACGATAATGATGACTATAAGGATGACGATTATGATGACTATTATGATGATGACTATGATGATGATTATGATGACGTTTATGATGACTATTATGATGATGATTATGATGATGATTATGATGACGATTATGATGATGATTATGATGATGATTATGATGATGATTATGATGATGATTATGATGATGATTATGATGATGATTATGATGATGATCATGATGATGATTATGATGATGATTATGATGATGATTATGATGATGATTATGATGATGATTATGATGATGATTATGATGATGATTATGATCATGATTATGATCATGATTATGATGATGACTATGATGATGATTATCATGACGATTATGCTCATGATTATCAGGATGAATTATGATGACGATTATGATGATGATTATGTTGATGATAATGATAATGATTATGATGATGATTATGATGATGATTATGATGATGATTATGATGATGATTAAGATGATGATTATGATGATGATTGTGATGATGATTATGGTGATGATTATGATGATGATTATGATGATGATCATGATGGTGATTATGATGACGGTTATGATGATGATTATGATGATGATTACTATGACGATTATGATTACTATAATTGCGACGATTATGATGACTATTATGATGATGATTATGATGATGATTATGATGATGATTATGATGATCATTATGATGGTGATTATGATGACGGTAATGATGATGATTATGATGATGATTAGTATGACGATTATGATGACTATTTTGATGATGATTATGATGATGATTATGATGATGATTATGATGATGATCATGATGATGATCATGATGATGCTTATGATGACGATTATGATGACTATTATGATGATTATGATGACGATTATGATGAATATTATGATGATGATCATGATGAATATTATGATGATGGTTATGATGATGGTTACTATGACAATTATGATGACTATGATGATGATTATGATGACGATTATGATGATGATTATGATGTTGATTATGATGATGATTATGATGATGATTATGATGATGATTATGATCATGATTATGATGATGATTATGATGATGACTATGATGATGATTATCATGATGATTATGATGATGATTATGATGATGATTATGATGATGATTATGATGATGATTATGATGATGATTATGATGATGATTATGATGATGATTATGATGATGATTATGATGATGATTATGATCATGATTATGATGATGATTATGATGATGACTATGATGATGATTATCATGATGATTATGATGATGATTATGATGATGATTATGATGATGATTAGTATGACGATTATGATGACTATTTTGATGATGATTATGATGATGATTATGATGATGATCATGATGGTGATTATGATGACGGTTATGATGATGATTATGATGATGATTATTATGACGATTATGATTACTATAATGGCGACGATTATGATGACTATTATGATGATGACTATGATGATGACTGTGATCATGATTATGATCATGATTATGATGATGACTATGATGATGACTGTGATCATGATTATGATCATGATTATGATGATGATTATGAAGACGATTATGATGATGATTATGATGACGATTATGATGATGATTATGATGATGATTATGATGATGATTATGATGATGATTATGATGATGATTATGATGATGATTATGATGATGATTATGATGATGATTATGATGATGATTATGATGATGATTATGATGATGATTATGATGATGATTATGATGATGATTATGATGATGATTATGATGATGATTATGATGATGGTTATGATCATGATTATGATGATGATTATGATGATGACTATGATGATGATTATCATGATGATTATGCTCATGATTATGATGATGAATTATGATGACGATTATGATGATGATTATGTTGATGATAATGATAATGATTATGATGATGATTATGATGATGATTATGATGATGATTATGGTGATGATTATGATGATGATTATGATGATGATTATGATGGTGATTATGATGACGGTAATGATGATGATTATGATGATGATTACTATGACGATTATGATAACTATAATGATGACGATTATGATGACTATTTTGATGATGATTAGGATGATGATTATGATGATGAGGATTATGATGATGATGATTATGATGATGATTATGATGATGATAATGATGATGATTATGATGATGATTATGATGATGATTATGATGATGATTATGATGATGATCATGATGATGATTATGATGATGATTATGATGATGATTATGATGATGATTATGATGATGATTATGATGATGATTATGATGATGATTATGATCATGATTATGATCATGATTATGATGATGATTATGATGATGACTATGATAATGATTATCATGATGATTATGCTCATGATTATGATGATGAATTATGATGACGATTATGATGATGATTATGTTGATGATAATGATAATGATTATGATGATGATTATGATGATGATTATGATGATGATTATGATGATGATTATGATGATGATTATGATGATGATTATGATGGTGATTATGATGACGGTAATGATGATGATTATGATGATGATTATGATGATGATTATGATGATGATTATGATGGTGATTATGATGACGGTAATGATGATGATTATGATGATGATTACTATGACGATAATGATGACTAGAAGGATGACGATTATGATGACTATTATGATGATGACTGTGATGATGATTATGATGACGATTATGATGACTATTATGATGATGACTATGATGATGATTATGATGACGATTATGATGATGATTATGATGATGATTATCATGATGATTATGCTCATGATTATGATGATGAATTATAACGATGATTATGATGATGATTATGATGATGATTATGATGATGATTATGATGATGATTATGATGATGATTATGATGATGATTATGATGATGATTATGATGATGGTCATGATGATGATCATGATCATGATTATGATGACTATAATGATGACGATTATGATGACTATTATGATGATTATGATGACGATTATGATGATGACCATGATGACGATTATGATGATGATTATGATGATGATTATGATGATGATTATGATGATGATTATGATGATGATTATGATGATCATTATGATGGTGATTATGATGACGGTAATGATGATGATTATGATGATGATTAGTATGACGATTATGATGACTATTTTGATGATGATTATGATGATGATTATGATGATGATTATGATGATGATCATGATGATGATCATGATGATGCTTATGATGACGATTATGATGACTATTATGATGATTATGATGACGATTATGATGAATATTATGATGATGATCATGATGAATATTATGATGATGGTTATGATGATGGTTACTATGACAATTATGATGACTATGATGATGATTATGATGACGATTATGATGATGATTATGATGGTGATTATGATGACGGTAATGATGATGATTATGATGATGATTATGTTGATGATAATGATAATGACTATGATGATGATTATGATGATGATTATGATGATGATTATGATGATGATTATGATGATGATTATGATAATGAATTATGATGACGATTATGATGATGATTATGTTGATGATAATGATAATGATTATGATGATGATTATGATGATGATTATGATGATGATTATGGTGATGATTATGATGATGATTATGATGATGATTATGATGGTGATTATGATGACGGTAATGATGATGATTATGATGATGATTACTATGACGATTATGATAACTATAATGATGACGATTATGATGACTATTTTGATGATGATTAGGATGATGATTATGATGATGATGATTATGATGATGATTATGATGATGATTATGATGATGATTATGATGATGATTACTATGACGATTATGATTACTATAATGACGACGATTATGATGACTATTATGATGATGATTATGATGATGATTATGATGATGATTATGATGATGATTATGATGGTGATTATGATGACGGTAATGATGATGATTATGATGATGATTACTATGACGATAATGATGACTATAAGGATGACGATTATGATGACTATTATGATGATGACTATGATGATGATTATGATGACGATTATGATGACTATTATGATGACTATGATGATGATTATGATGACGATTATGATGATGATTATGCTCATGATTATGATGATGAATTATAACGATGATTATGATGATGATTATCATGATGATTATGCTCATGATTATGATGATGAATTATAACGATGATTATGATGATGATTATGATGATGATTATGATGATGATTATGATGATGATTATGATGATGATTATGATGATGATTATGATGGTGATTATGATGACGGTAATGATGATGATTATGATGATGATTACTATGACGATTATGATGACTATTTTGATGATGATTATGATGATGATTATGATGATGATTATGATGACGATTATGATGATGATTATGATGATGATTATGATGATGATCATGATGATGATTATGATGATGATTATGATGATGATTATGATGATGAATTATAACGATGATTATGATGATGATTATGATGATGATTATGATGATGATTATGATGATGATTATGATGATGATTATGATGACGATTATGATGATGATTCTGATGATGATTGTGATGATGATTATGATGACGATTGTGATGATGATTATGCTCATGATTATGATGATGATCTTGATGACTATTATCATGATGACTATGATGATGATTATGATGACGATTATGATGATGAATTATAACGATGATTATGATGATGACCATGAAGACGATTATGATGATGATTATGATGACGATTATGATGATGATTATGATGATGATTATGATGATGATTATGATGATGATTATGATGATGACAATGATGATGATTATGATGATGACTATGATGATGATTATCATGATGATTATGATGATGACTATGATGATGATTATCATGATGATTATGCTCATGATTATGATGATGAATTATAACGATGATTATGATGGTGATTATGATGACGGTAATGATGATGATTATGATGATGATTACTATGACGATTATGATGACTATTTTGATGATGATTATGATGATGATTATGATGATGATTATGATGACGATTATGATGATGATTATGATGATGATTATGATGATGATTATGATGATGATTATGATGATGATTATGATGATGATCATGATGATGATTATGATGATGATTATGATGATGACTATGATGATGATTATCATGATGATTATGATGATGACTATGATGATGATTATCATGATGATTATGCTCATGATTATGATGATGAATTATAACGATGATTATGATGGTGATTATGATGATGATTATGATGATGATTATGATGATGATTATGATGATGATTATGATGATGATTATGATGATGATTATGATGATGATTATGATGATGATTATGATGATGGTCATGATGATGATCATGATCATGATTATGATGACTATAATGATGACGATTATGATGACTATTATGATGATTATGATGACGATTATGATGATGACCATGATGACGATTATGATGATGATTATGATGATGATTATGATGATGATTATGATGATGATTATGATGATGATTATGATGATCATTATGATGGTGATTATGATGACGGTAATGATGATGATTATGATGATGATTAGTATGACGATTATGATGACTATTTTGATGATGATTATGATGATGATTATGATGATGATTATGATGATGATCATGATGATGATCATGATGATGCTTATGATGACGATTATGATGACTATTATGATGATTATGATGACGATTATGATGAATATTATGATGATGATCATGATGAATATTATGATGATGGTTATGATGATGGTTACTATGACAATTATGATGACTATGATGATGATTATGATGACGATTATGATGATGATTATGATGGTGATTATGATGACGGTAATGATGATGATTATGATGATGATTATGTTGATGATAATGATAATGACTATGATGATGATTATCATGATGATTATGCTCATGATTATGATGATGAATTATAACGATGATTATGATGGTGATTATGATGATGATTATGATGATGATTATGATGATGATTATGATGATGATTATGATGATGATTATGATGATGATTATGATGATGATTATGATGATGATTATGATGATGATTATGATGATGATTATGATGATGATTATGATGGTGATTATGATGACGGTAATGATGATGATTATGATGATGATTACTATGACGATAATGATGACTATAAGGATGACGATTATGATGACTATTATGATGATGACTATGATGATGATTATGATGACGATTATGATGACTATTATGATGATGACTATGATGATGATTATGATGACGATTATGATGATAATTATGATGATGATTATCATGATGATTATGCTCATGATTATGATGATGAATTATAACGATGATTATGATGATGATTATGATGATGATTATGATGATGATTATGATGATGATTATGATGATGATTATGATGATGATTATGATGATGGTCATGATGATGATCATGATCATGATTATGATGACTATAATGATGACGATTATGATGACTATTATGATGATTATGATGACGATTATGATGATGACCATGAAGCCGATTATGATGATGATTATGATGACGATTATGATGATGATTATGATGATGATTATGATGATGATTATGATGATGATTATGATGATGATTATGATGATGATTATGATGATGACAATGATGATGATTATGATGATGACTATGATGATGATTATCATGATGATTATGCTCATGATTATGATGATGAATTATGATGACGATTATGATGATGATTATGTTGATGATAATGATAATGATTATGATGATGATTATGATGATGATTATGATGTTGATTATGATGATGATTATGATGATGATTATGATGATGATTATGATGATGATTATGATGATGAATTATGATGACGATTATGATGATGATTATGTTGATGATAATGATAATGATTATGATGATGATTATGATGATGATTATGATGATGATTATGGTGATGATTATGATGATGCTTATGATGATGATTATGATGGTGATTATGATGACGGTAATGATGATGATTATGATGATGATTACTATGACGATTATGATAACTATAATGATGACGATTATGATGACTATTTTGATGATGATTAGGATGATGATTATGATGATGATGATTATGATGATGATTATGATGATGATTATGATGATGATAATGATGATGATTATGATGATGATTATGATGATGATTATGATGATGATTATGATGATGATTATGATGATGATTATGATGATGATTATGATGATGATTATGATGATGATTATGATGATGATTATGATGATGATTATGATGATGATTATGATGATGATTATGATGGTGATTATGATGACGGTAATGATGATGATTATGATGATGATTACTATGACGATAATGATGACTATAAGGATGACGATTATGATGACTATTATGATGATGACTATGATGATGATTATGATGACGATTATGATGACTATTATGATGATGACTATGATGATGATTATGATGACGATTATGATGATAATTATGATGATGATTATCATGATGATTATGCTCATGATTATGATGATGAATTATAACGATGATTATGATGATGATTATGATGATGATTATGATGATGATTATGATGATGATTATGATGATGATTATGATGATGGTCATGATGATGATCATGATCATGATTATGATGACTATAATGATGACGATTATGATGACTATTATGATGATTATGATGACGATTATGATGATGACCATGAAGCCGATTATGATGATGATTATGATGACGATTATGATGATGATTATGATGATGATTATGATGATGATTATGATGATGATTATGATGATGATTATGATGATGATTATGATGATGACAATGATGATGATTATGATGATGACTATGATGATGATTATCATGATGATTATGCTCATGATTATGATGATGAATTATGATGACGATTATGATGATGATTATGTTGATGATAATGATAATGATTATGATGATGATTATGATGATGATTATGATGTTGATTATGATGATGATTATGATGATGATTATGATGATGATTATGATGATGATTATGATGATGAATTATGATGACGATTATGATGATGATTATGTTGATGATAATGATAATGATTATGATGATGATTATGATGATGATTATGATGATGATTATGGTGATGATTATGATGATGCTTATGATGATGATTATGATGGTGATTATGATGACGGTAATGATGATGATTATGATGATGATTACTATGACGATTATGATAACTATAATGATGACGATTATGATGACTATTTTGATGATGATTAGGATGATGATTATGATGATGATGATTATGATGATGATTATGATGATGATAATGATGATGATTATGATGATGATTATGATGATGATTATGATGATGATTATGATGATGATTATGATGATGATTATGATGATGATTATGATGATGATTATGATGGTGATTATGATGACGGTAATGATGATGATTATGATGATGATTACTATGACGATAATGATGACTATAAGGATGACGATTATGATGACTATAAGGATGACGATTATGATGACTATTATGATGATGACTATGATGATGATTATGATGACGATTATGATGACTATTATGATGATGACTATGATGATGATTATGATGACGATTATGATGATGATTATGATGATGATTATCATGATGATTATGCTCATGATTATGATGATGAATTATAACGATGATTATGATGATGATTATGATGATGATTATGATGATGATTATGATGATGATTATGATGATGATTATGATGATGATTATGATGATGATTATGATGATGGTCATGATGATGATCATGATCATGATTATGATGACTATAATGATGACGATTATGATGACTATTATGATGATTATGATGACGATTATGATGATGACCATGATGACGATTACGATGATGATTATGATGATGATTATGATGATGATTATGATGATGATTATGATGATGATTATGATGATGATTATGATGATGATCATGATGATGATTATGATGATGACTATGATGATGATTATCATGATGATCATGCTCATGATTATGATGATGAATTATGATGACGATTATGATGATGATTATGTTGATGATAATGATAATGATTATGATGATGATTATGATTATGATTATGATGATGATTATGGTGATGATTATGATGATGATTATGATGATGATTATGATGGTGATTATGATGACGGTAATGATGATGATTATGATGATGATTACTATGACGATTATGATAACTATAATGATGACGATTATGATGACTATTTTGATGATGATTAGGATGATGATTATGATGATGATGATTATGATGATGATTATGATGATGATTATGATGATGATTATGATGATGATTATGATGATGATTACTATGACGATTATGATTACTATAATGACGACGATTATGATGACTATTATGATGATGATTATGATGATGATTATGATGATGATTATGATGATGATTATGATGATGATTATGATGATGACAATGATGATGATTATGATAATGACTATGATGATGATTATCATGATGATTATGCTCATGATTATGATGATGAATTATAACGATGATTATGATGATGATTATGATGATGATTATGATGATGATTATGATGATGATTATGATGATGATTATGATGATGATTATGATGATGATTATGATGGAGATTATGATGACGGTAATGATGATGATTATGATGATGATTACTATGACCATTATGATGACTATTTTGATGATGATTATGATGATGATTATGATGATGATTATGATGATGATTATGATGATGATTATGATGATCATGATGATGCTTATGATAACTATAATGATGACGATTATGATGACTATTATGATGATTATGATGACGATTATGATGAATATTATGATGATGATCATGATGAATATTATGATGATGGTTATGATGATGGTTACTATGACAATTATGATGACTATGATGATGATTATGATGACGATTATGATGATGATTATGATGTTGATTATGATGGCGGTTATGATGATGATTATGATGATGATTACTATGACGATTATGATTACTATAATGGCGACGATTATGATGACTATTATGATGATGACTATGATGATGACTGTGATCATGATTATGATCATGATTATGATGATGATTATGAAGACGATTATGATGATGATTATGATGACGATTATGATGATGATTATGATGATGATTATGATGATGATTATGATGATGATTATGATGATGATTATGATGATGATTATGATGATGTTCATGATGATGATTATGATGATGATTATGATGATGATTATGATGATGATTATGATGATGATTATGATGATGATTATGATGATGATTATGATGATGATTATGATGATGATGATGATGGTGATTATGATGACGGTAATGATGATGATTATGATGATGATTACTATGACGATTATGATAACTATAATGATGACGATTATGATGACTATTTTGATGATGATTAGGATGATGATTATGATGATGATGATTATGATGATGATTATGATGATGATTATGATGATGATTATGATGATGATAATGATGATGATTATGATGATGATTATGACGATGATAATGATGATGATTATGATGATGATTATGCTCATGATTATGATGATGATTATGCTCATGATTCTGATGATGAATTATAACGATGATTATGATGATGATTATGATGATGATTATGATGATGATTATGATGATGATTATGATGATGATTATGATGATGATTATGATGATGATTATGATGATGATTATGATGATGGTCATGATGATGATCATGATCATGATTATGATGACTATAATGATGACGATTATGATGACTATTATGATGATTATGATGACGATTATGATGATGACCATGAAGACGATTATGATGATGATTATGATGACGATTATGATGATGATTATGATGATGATTATGATGATGATTATGATGATGATTATGATGATGACAATGATGATGATTATGATGATGACTATGATGATGATTATCATGATGATTATGCTCATGATTATGATGATGAATTATAACGATGATTATGATGACGATTATGATGACTATTTTGATGATGATTATGATGATGATTATGATGATGATTATGATGACGATTATGATGATGATTATGATGATGAATTATGATGACGATTATGATGATGATTATGTTGATGATAATGATAATGATTATGATGATGATTATGATGATGATTATGATGATGATTATGATGATGATTATGATTATGATTATGATGATGATTATGATGATGATTATGATGATGAATTATGATGACGATTATGATGATGATTATGTTGATGATAATGATAATGATTATGATGATGATTATGATGATGATTATGATGATGATTATGGTGATGATTACTATGACGATTATGTTAACTATAATGATGACGATTATGATGACTATTTTGATGATGATTAGGATGATGATTATGATGATGATGATTATGATGATGATTATGATGATGATTATGATGATGATTATGATGATGATTATGATGATGATCATGATGATGATTATGATGATGCTTATGATAACTATAATGATGACGATTATGATGACTATTATGATGATTATGATGACGATTATGATGAATATTATGATGATGATCATGACGAATATTATGATTATGGTTATGATGATGGTTACTATGACAATTATGATGACTATGATGATGATTATGATGACGATTATGATGATGATTATGATGTTGATTATGATGACGGTTATGATGATGATTATGTTGATGATTACTATGACGATTATGATTAGTATAATGAAAACGATTATGATGACTATTATGATGATGATTATGATGATGATTATGATGATGATTATGATGATGATTATGATGATGATTATGATGATGATTATGATAATGATTGTGAAGATGATTATGATGATGATTATGAAGATGATTATGATGATGATTATGATGATGATTATGATGACGATTATGATGATGACCATGAAGACGATTATGATGGTGATTATGATGACGATTATGATGATGATTATGATGATGATTATGATAATGACAATGATGATGATTATGATGATGACTATGATGATGATTATCATGATGATTATGCTCGTGATTATGATGATGAATTATAACGATGATTATGATGATGATTATGATGATGATTATGATGATGATTATGATGATGATTATGATGATGATTATGATGATGATTATGATGATGATCATGATGATGATTATGATGACTATAACGATGACGATTATGATGACTATTATGATGCCGATTATGATGCATATTATGATGATGATTATGATGAATATTATGATGATGATTATGATGATGATTACTATGACGATAATGATGACTATAAGGATGACGATTATGATGACGTTTATGATGACTATTATGATGATGATTATGATGATGATTATGATGACGATTATGATGATGATTATGATGATGATTATGATGATGATTATGATGATGATTATGATGATGATTATGATGATGATTATGATGATGATCATGATGACGATTATGCTCATGATTATGAGGATGAATTATGATGACGATTATGATGATGATTATGTTGATGATAATGATAATGATTATGATGATGATTATGATGATGATTATGATGATGATTATGATGATGATTAAGATGATGATTATGATGATGATTGTGATGATGATTATGGTGATGATTATGATGATGATTATGATGATGATCATGATGGTGATTATGATGACGGTTATGATGATGATTATGATGATGATTACTATGACGATTATGATTACTATAATTGCGACGATTATGATGACTATTATGATGATGATTATGATGATGATTATGATGATGATTATGATGATGATTATGATGATCATTATGATGGTGATTATGATGACGGTAATGATGATGATTATGATGATGATTAGTATGACGATTATGATGACTATTTTGATGATGATTATGATGATGATTATGATGATGATTATGATGATGATTATGATGATGATCATGATGATGATTATGATGATGATTATGATGGAGATTATGATGACGGTAATGATGATGATTATGATGATGATTACTATGACCATTATGATGACTATTTTGATGATGATTATGATGATGATTATGATGATGATTATGATAATGATTATGATGATGATTATGATGATCATGATGATGCTTATGATAACTATAATGATGACGATTATGATGACTATTATGATGATTATGATGACGATTATGATGAATATTATGATGATGATCATGATGAATATTATGATGATGGTTATGATGATGGTTACTATGACAATTATGATGACTATGATGATGATTATGATGACGATTATGATGATGATTATGATGTTGATTATGATGGCGGTTATGATGATGATTATGATGATGATTACTATGACGATTATGATTACTATAATGGCGACGATTATGATGACTATTATGATGATGACTATGATGATGACTGTGATCATGATTATGATCATGATTATGATGATGATTATGAAGACGATTATGATGATGATTATGATGACGATTATGATGATGATTATGATGATGATTATGATGATGATTATGATGATGATTATGATGATGATTATGATGATGATTATGATGATGTTCATGATGATGATTATGATGATGATTATGATGATGATTATGATGATGATTATGATGATGATTATGATGATGATTATGATGATGATTATGATGATGATTATGATGATGATTATGATGATGATGATGATGGTGATTATGATGACGGTAATGATGATGATTATGATGATGATTACTATGACGATTATGATAACTATAATGATGACGATTATGATGACTATTTTGATGATGATTAGGATGATGATTATGATGATGATGATTATGATGATGATTATGATGATGATTATGATGATGATTATGATGATGATAATGATGATGATTATGATGATGATTATGACGATGATTATGATGATGATTATGATGATGATTATGATGATGATTATGATGATGATTATGATGATGATTATGATGGTGATTATGATGACGGTAATGATGATGATTATGATGATGATTACTATGACGATAATGATGACTATAAGGATGACGATTATGATGACTATTATGATGACGACTATGATGATGATTATGATGACGATTATGATGACTATTATGATGATGACTATGATGATGATTATGATGACGATTATGATGATGATTATGATGATGATTATCATGATGATTATGCTCATGATTATGATGATGAATTATAACGATGATTATGATGATGATTATGATGATGATTATGATGATGATTATGATGATGATTATGATGATGATTATGATGATGATTATGATGATGGTCATGATGATGATCATGATCATGATTATGATGACTATAATGATGACGATTATGATGACTATTATGATGATTATGATGACGATTATGATGATGACCATGAAGCCGATTATGATGATGATTATGATGACGATTATGATGATGATTATGATGATGATTATGATGATGATTATGATGATGATTATGATGATGATTATGATGATGATTATGATGATGACAATGATGATGATTATGATGATGACTATGATGATGATTATCATGATGATTATGATCATGATTATGATGATGAATTATAACGATAATTATGATGATGATTATGATGATGATTATGATGATGATTATGATGATGATTATGATGATGATTATGATGATGATTATGATGGAGATTATGATGACGGTAATGATGATGATTATGATGATGATTACTATGACCATTATGATGACTATTTTGATGATGATTATGATGATGATTATGATGATGATTATGATGATGATTATGATGATGATTATGATGATCATGATGATGCTTATGATAACTATAATGATGACGATTATGATGACTATTATGATGATTATGATGACGATTATGATGAATATTATGATGATGATCATGATGAATATTATGATGATGGTTATGATGATGGTTACTATGACAATTATGATGACTATGATGATGATTATGATGACGATTATGATGATGATTATGATGTTGATTATGATGGCGGTTATGATGATGATTATGATGATGATTACTATGACGATTATGATTACTATAATGGCGACGATTATGATGACTATTATGATGATGACTATGATGATGACTGTGATCATGATTATGATCATGATTATGATGATGATTATGAAGACGATTATGATGATGATTATGATGACGATTATGATGATGATTATGATGATGATTATGATGATGATTATGATGATGATTATGATGATGATTATGATGATGATTATGATGATGTTCATGATGATGATTATGATGATGATTATGATGATGATTATGATGATGATTATGATGATGATTATGATGATGATTATGATGATGATTATGATGATGATGATGATGGTGATTATGATGACGGTAATGATGATGATTATGATGATGATTACTATGACGATTATGATAACTATAATGATGACGATTATGATGACTATTTTGATGATGATTAGGATGATGATTATGATGATGATGATTATGATGATGATTATGATGATGATTATGATGATGATTATGATGATGATAATGATGATGATTATGATGATGATTATGACGATGATAATGATGATGATTATGATGATGATTATGCTCATGATTATGATGATGATTATGCTCATGATTATGATGATGAATTATAACGATGATTATGATGATGATTATGATGATGATTATGATGATGATTATGATGATGATTATGATGATGATTATGATGATGATTATGATGATGATTATGATGATGATTATGATGATGATTATGATGATGATTATGATGATGGTCATGATGATGATCATGATCATGATTATGATGACTATAATGATGACGATTATGATGACTATTATGATGATTATGATGACGATTATGATGATGATTAGGATGATGATTATGATGATGATGATTATGATGATGATTATGATGATGATTATGATGATGATTATGATGATGATTATGATGATGATTATGATGATGATTATGATGATGATTATGATGATGATTATGATGATGATTATGATGATGAATTATGATGACGATTATGATGATGATTATGTTGATGATAATGATAATGATTATGATGATGATTATGATGATGATTATGATGATGATTATGGTGATGATTACTATGACGATTATGTTAACTATAATGATGACGATTATGATGACTATTTTGATGATGATTAGGATGATGATTATGATGATGATGATTATGATGATGATTATGATGATGATTATGATGATGATTATGATGATGATTATGATGATGATCATGATGATGATTATGATGATGCTTATGATAACTATAATGATGACGATTATGATGACTATTATGATGATTATGATGACGATTATGATGAATATTATGATGATGATCATGACGAATATTATGATTATGGTTATGATGATGGTTACTATGACAATTATGATGACTATGATGATGATTATGATGACGATTATGATGATGATTATGATGTTGATTATGATGACGGTTATGATGATGATTATGTTGATGATGCCTATGACGATTATGATTAGTATAATGAAAACGATTATGATGACTATTATGATGATGATTATGATGATGATTATGATGATGATTATGATGATGATTATGATGATGATTATGATGATGATTATGATAATGATTGTGAAGATGATTATGATGATGATTATGAAGATGATTATGATGATGATTATGATGATGATTATGATGATGATTATGATGATGATTATGATGATGATTATGATGATGATTATGATGATGATTATGATCATGATTATGATCATGATTATGATGATGACTATGATGATGATTATCATGACGATTATGCTCATGATTATGAGGAGGAATTATGATGACGATTATGATGATGATTATGTTGATGATAATGATAATGATTATGATGATGATTATGATGATGATTATGATGATGATTATGATGATGATTAAGATGATGATTATGATGATGATTGTGATGATGATTATGGTGATGATTATGATGATGATTATGATGATGATCATGATGGTGATTATGATGACGGTTATGATGATGATTATGATGATGATTACTATGACGATTATGATTACTATAATTGCGACGATTATGATGACTATTATGATGATGATTATGATGATGATTATGATGATGATTATGATGATGATTATGATGATCATTATGATGGTGATTATGATGACGGTAATGATGATGATTATGATGATGATTAGTATGACGATTATGATGACTATTTTGATGATGATTATGATGATGATTATGATGATGATTATGATGATGATAATGATGATGATCATGATGATGATCATGATGATGCTTATGATGACGATTATGATGACTATTATGATGATTATGATGACGATTATGATGAATATTATGATGATGATCATGATGAATATTATGATGATGGTTATGATGATGGTTACTATGACAATTATGATGACTATGATGATGATTATGATGACGATTATGATGATGATTATGATGTTGATTATGATGACGGTTATGATGATGATTATGATGATGATTACTATGACGATTATGATTACTATAATGGCGACGATTATGATGACTATTATGATGATGACTATGATGATGACTGTGATCATGATTATGATCATGATTATGATGATGATTATGAAGACGATTATGATGATGATTATGATGACGATTATGATGATGATTATGATGATGATTATGATGATGATTATGATGATGATTATGATGATGATTATGATGATGATTATGATGATGTTCATGATGATTATGATGATGATTATGATGATGATTATGATGATGATTATGATGATGATTATGATGATGATTGTGATGATGATTATGATGATGATTATGATGATGATTATGATCATGATTATGATGATGATTATGAAGACGACTATGATGATGATTATCATGATGATTATGCTCATGATTATGATGATGAATTATGATGACGATTATGATGATGATTATGTTGATGATAATGATAATGATTATGATGATGATTATGATGATGATTATGATGATGATTATGGTGATGATTATGATGATGATTATGATGATGATTATGATGGTGATTATGATGACGGTAATGATGATGATTATGATGATGATTACTATGACGATTATGATAACTATAATGATGACGATTATGATGACTATTTTGATGATGATTAGGATGATGATTATGATGATGAGGATTATGATGATGATGATTATGATGATGATGATTATGATGATGAGGATTATGATGATGATGATTATGATGATGATGATTATGATGATGATTATGATGATGATAATGATGATGATTATGATGATGATTATGATGATGATTATGATGATGATTATGATGATGATTATGATGATGATTATGATGATGATTATGATGGTGATTATGATGACGGTAATGATGATGATTATGATGATGATTACTATGACGATAATGATGACTAGAAGGATGACGATTATGATGACTATTATGATGATGACTGTGATCATGATTATGATGACGATTATGATGACTATTTTGATGATGATTAGGATGATGATGATTATGATGATGATTATGATGATGATTATGATGATGATTATGATGATGATCATGATGATGATTATGATGATGCTTATGATAACTATAATGATGACGATTATGATGACTATTATGATGATTATGATGACGATTATGATGAATATTATGATGATGATCATGACGAATATTATGATGATGGTTATGATGATGGTTACTATGACAATTATGATGACTATGATGATGATTATGATGACGATTATGATGATGATTATGATGTTGATTATGATGACGGTTATGATGATGATTATGATGATGATTACTATGACGATTATGATTAGTATAATGAAAACGATTATGATGACTATTATGATGATGATTATGATGATGATTATGATGATGATTATGATGACGATTATGATGATGACCATGAAGACGATTATGATGGTGATTATGATGACGATTATGATGACGATTATGATGATGATTATGATGTTGATTATGGTGACGGTTATGATGATGATTATGATGATGATTACTATGACGATTATGATTAGTATAATGAAAACGATTATGATGACTATTATGATGATGATTATGATGATGATTATGATGATGATTATGATGATGATTATGATGATGATTATGATAATGATTGTGAAGATGATTATGATGATGATTATGAAGATGATTATGATGATGATTATGATGATGATTATGATGACGATTATGATGATGACCATGAAGACGATTATGATGGAGATTATGATGACGATTATGATGATGATTATGATGATGATTATGATAATGACAATGATGATGATTATGATGATGACTATGATGATGATTATCATGATGATTATGCTCATGATTATGATGATGAATTATAACGATGATTATGATGATGATTATGATGATGATTATGATGATGATTATGATGATGATTATGATGATGATTATGATGATGATTATGATGATGACTATGATGATGATTATCATGATGATTATGCTCATGATTATGATGATGAATTATAACGATGATTATGATGATGAATTATAACGATGATTATGATGATGATTATGATGATGATTATGATGATGATTATAACGATGATTATGATGATGATTATGATGATGATTATGATGATGATTATGATGATGATTATGATCATGATTATGATCATGATTATGATGATGACTATGATGATGATTATCATGACGATTATGCTCATGATTATGAGGATGAATTATGATGACGATTATGATGATGATTATGTTGATGATAATGATAATGATTATGATGATGATTATGATGATGATTATGATGATGATTATGATGATGATTATGATGATGATTATGATCATGATTATGATCATGATTATGATGATGACTATGATGATGACTATGATGATGATTATCATGATGATTATGCTCATGATTATGATGATGAATTATGATGACGATTATGATGATGATTATGATGATGATTATGATGATGATTATGATGATGATTATGATCATGATTATGATCATGATTATGATGATGACTATGATGATGACTATGATGATGATTATCATGATGATTATGCTCATGATTATGATGATGAATTATGATGACGATTATGATGATGATTATGTTGATGATAATGCTAATGATTATGATGATGACCATGAAGACGATTATGATGATGATTATGATGACGATTATGATGATGATTATGATGATGATTATGATGATGATTATGATGATGATTATGATGATGATTATGATGATGATCATGATGAGGATTATGATGATGATTATGATGATGATTATGATGATGATTATGATGATGATTATGATGATAATTATGATGATGATTATGATGATGATTATGATGATGATTATGATCATGATTATGATGATGATTATGATGATGACTATGATGATGATTATCATGATGATCATGCTCATGATTATGATGATGAATTATGATGACGATTATGGTGATGATTATGTTGATGATAATGATAATGATTATGATGATGATTATGATGATGATAATGATGATGATTATGATGATGATTATGATGATGATTATGATGACGGTTATGATGATGATTATGATGATGATTACTATGACGATTATGATTACTATAATGACGACGATTATGATGACTATTATGATGATGATTATGATGATGTTTATGATGATGATTATGATGATGATTATGATGATGATTATGATGATGATTATGACGATGATTATGATCATGATTATGATGATGATTATGATGATGACTATGATGATGATTATCATGATGATTATGCTCATGATTATGATGATGAATTATGATGACGATTATGATGATGATTATGTTGATGGTAATGATAATGATTATGATGATGATTATGATGATGATTATGATGATGATTATGATGATGATCATGATGATGAATTATGATGACGATTATGATGATGATTATGTTGATGATAATGATAATGATTATGATGATGATTATGATGATGATTATAATGATGATTATGGTGATGATTATGATGATGATTATGATGATGATTATGATGGTGATTATGATGACGGTAATGATGATGATTATGATGATGATTACTATGACGATTATGATAACTATAATGATGACGATTATGATGACTATTTTGATGATTATTAGGATGATGATTATGATGATGATGATTATGATGATGATTACGATGATGATTATGATGATGATTATGATGATGATTATGATGATGATCATGATGATGATTATGATGATGATTATGATGATGATCATGATGATGATTATGATGATGCTTATGATAACTATAATGATGACGATTATGATGACTATTATGATGATTATGATGACGATTATGATGAATATTATGATGATGATCATGACGAATATTATGATGATGGTTATGATGATGGTTACTATGACAATTATGATGACTATGATGATGATTATGATGACGATTATGATGATGATTATGATGTTGATTATGATGACGGTTATGATGATGATTATGATGATGATTACTATGACGATTATGATTAGTATAATGACGACGATTATGATGACTATTATGATGATGATTATGATGATGATTATGATGATGATTATGATGATGATTATGAAGATGATTATGATGATGATTATGATGATGATTATGATGACGATTATGATGATGACCATGAAGACGATTATGATGGTGATTATGATGACGATTATGATGATGATTATGATGATGATTATGATAATGACAATGATGATGATTATGATGATGACTATGATGATGATTGTCATGATGATTATGCTCATGATTATGATGATGATTATGATGATGATTATGATGATGATTATGATGATGATTATGATGATGATTATGATGATGATTATGATGATGATCATGATGATGATTATGATGACTATAACGATGACGATTATGATGACTATTATGATGCCGATTATGATGCATATTATGATGATGATTATGATGAATATTATGATGATGATTATGATGATGATTACTATGACGATAATGATGACTATAAGGATGACGATTATGATGACTATTATGATGATGACTATGATGATGATTATGATGACGTTTATGATGACTATTATGATGATGATTATGATGACGATTATGATGATGATTATGATGATGATTATGATGATGATTATGATGATGATTATGATGATGATTATGATGATGATTATGATGATGATTATGATGATGATTATGATGATGATCATGATGATGATTATGATGATGATTATGATGATGATTATGATGATGATTATGATGATGATTATGATGATGATTATGATGATGATTATGATCATGATTATGATCATGATTATGATGATGACTATGATGATGATTATCATGACGATTATGCTCATGATTATGAGGATGAATTATGATGACGATTATGATGATGATTATGTTGATGATAATGATAATGATTATGATGATGATTATGATGATGATTATGATGATGATTATGATGATGATTAAGATGATGATTATGATGATGATTATGATGATGATTATGGTGATGATTATGATGATGATTATGATGATGATCATGATGGTGATTATGATGACGGTTATGATGATGATTATGATGATGATTACTATGACGATTATGATTACTATAATTGCGACGATTATGATGACTATTATGATGATGATTATGATGATGATTATGATGATGATTATGATGATGATTATGATGATGATTATGATGATCATTATGATGGTGATTATGATGACGGTAATGATGATGATTATGATGATGATTAGTATGACGATTATGATGACTATTTTGATGATGATTATGATGATGATTATGATGATGATTATGATGATGATTATGATGATGATTATGATGATGATTATGATGATGATTATGATGATGATTATGATGATGAATTATGATGATGATTATGATGATGATTATGATCATGATTATGATCATGATTATGATGATGACTATGATGATGACTATGACGATGATTATCATGATGATTATGCTCATGATTATGATGATGAATTATGATGACGATTATGATGATGATTATGTTGATGATAATGATAATGATTATGATGATGACCATGAAGACGATTATGATGATGATTATGATGATGATTATGATGATGATTATGATGACGATTATGATGATGATTATGATGATGATTATGATGATGATTATGATCATGATTATGATGATGATTATGATGATGATTATGATGATGACTATGATGATGATTATCATGATGATTATGCTCATGATTATGATGATGAATTATGATGACGATTATGATGATGATTATGTTGATGATAATGATAATGATTATGATGATGACCTTGATGATGATTATGATGATGATTATGATGATGATTATGATGATGATTATGATGATGATTATGATGATGATTATGATGATGATTATGATCATGATTATGATCATGATTATGATGATGACTATGATGATGACTATGATGATGATTATCATGATGATTATGCTCATGATTATGATGATGAATTATGATGACGATTATGATGATGATTATGTTGATGATAATGATAATGATAATGATGATGACCATGAAGACGATTATGATGATGATTATGATGACGATTATGATGATGATTATGATGATGATTATGATGATGATTATGATGATGATTATGATGATGATTATGATGATGATTATGATGATGATCATGATGAGGATTATGATGATGATTATGATGATGATTATGATGATGATTATGATGACGGTAATGATGATGATTATGATGATGATTAGTATGACGATTATGATGACTATTTTGATGATGATTATGATGATGATTATGATGATGATTATGATGATGATTATGATGATGATTATGATGATGATTATGATGATGATTATGATGATGAATTATGATGATGATTATGATGATGATTATGATCATGATTATGATCATGATTATGATGATGACTATGATGATGACTATGATGATGATTATCATGATGATTATGCTCATGATTATGATGATGAATTATAACGATGATTATGATGATGATTATGATGATGATTATGATGATGATTATGATGATGATTATGATGATGATTATGATGATGATTATGATGATGATCATGATGATGATTATGATGACTATAACGATGACGATTATGATGACTATTATGATGCCGATTATGATGCATATTATGATGATGATTATGATGAATATTATGATGATGATTATGATGATGATTACTATGACGATAATGATGACTATAAGGATGACGATTATGATGACTATTATGATGATGACTATGATGATGATTATGATGACGTTTATGATGACTATTATGATGATGATTATGATGATGATTATGATGACGATTATGATGATGATTATGATGATGATTATGATGATGATTATGATGATGATTATGATGATGATTATGATGATGATTATGATGATGATCATGATGATGATTATGATGATGATTATGATGATGATTATGATGATGATTATGATGATGATTATGATGATGATTATGATGATGATTATGATCATGATTATGATCATGATTATGATGATGACTATGATGATGATTATCATGACGATTATGCTCATGATTATGAGGATGAATTATGATGACGATTATGATGATGATTATGTTGATGATAATGATAATGATTATGATGATGATTATGATGATGATTATGATGATGATTATGATGATGATTAAGATGATGATTATGATGATGATTATGATGATGATTATGGTGATGATTATGATGATGATTATGATGATGATCATGATGGTGATTATGATGACGGTTATGATGATGATTATGATGATGATTACTATGACGATTATGATTACTATAATTGCGACGATTATGATGACTATTATGATGATGATTATGATGATGATTATGATGATGATTATGATGATGATTATGATGATCATTATGATGGTGATTATTATGACGGTAATGATGATGATTATGATGATGATTAGTATGACGATTATGATGACTATTTTGATGATGATTATGATGATGATTATGATGATGATTATCATGATGATTATGCTCATGATTATGATGATGAATTATGATGATGATTATGATGATGATTATGATGATGATTAAGATGATGATTATAATGATGATTATGATGATGATTATGGTGATGATTATGATGATGATTATGATGATGATTATGATGATGATTATGATGATGATTATGATGATGATTATGATGATGAATATGATGATGATTATGATCATGATTATGATGATGATTATGATGATGATTATGATGATGACTATGATGATGATTATCATGATGATTATGCTCATGATTATGATGATGAATTATGATGACGATTATGATGATGATTATGTTGATGATAATGATAATGATTATGATGATGACCTTGATGATGATTATGATGATGATTATGATGATGATTATGATGATGATTATGATGATGATTATGATGATGATTATGATGATGATTATGATGATGATTATGATCATGATTATGATGATGACTATGATGATGACTATGATGATGATTATCATGATGATTATGCTCATGATTATGATGATGAATTATGATGACGATTATGATGATGATTATGTTGATGATAATGATAATGATAATGATGATGACCATGAAGACGATTATGATGATGATTATGATGACGATTATGATGATGATTATGATGATGATTATGATGATGATTATGATGATGATTATGATGATGATTATGATGATGATTATGATGATGATCATGATGAGGATTATGATGATGATTATGATGATGATTATGATGATGATTATGATGACGGTAATGATGATGATTATGATGATGATTAGTATGACGATTATGATGACTATTTTGATGATGATTATGATGATGATTATGATGATGATTATGATGATGATTATGATGATGATTATGATGATGATTATGATGATGATTATGATGATGAATTATGATGATGATTATGATGATGATTATGATCATGATTATGATCATGATTATGATGATGACTATGATGATGACTATGATGATGATTATCATGATGATTATGCTCATGATTATGATGATGAATTATAACGATGATTATGATGATGATTATGATGATGATTATGATGATGATTATGATGATGATTATGATGATGATTATGATGATGATTACGATGATGATCATGATGATGATTATGATGACTATAACGATGACGATTATGATGACTATTATGATGCCGATTATGATGCATATTATGATGATGATTATGATGAATATTATGATGATGATTATGATGATGATTACTATGACGATAATGATGACTATAAGGATGACGATTATGATGACTATTATGATGATGACTATGATGATGATTATGATGACGTTTATGATGACTATTATGATGATGATTATGATGATGATTATGATGACGATTATGATGATGATTATGATGATGAATTATGATGATGATTATGATGATGATTATGATGATGATTAAGATGATGATTATAATGATGATTATGATGATGATTATGGTGATGATTATGATGATGATTATGATGATGATTATGATGATGATTATGATGATGATTATGATGATGATTATGATGATGAATATGATGATGATTATGATCATGATTATGATGATGATTATGATGATGATTATGATGATGACTATGATGATGATTATCATGATGATTATGCTCATGATTATGATGATGAATTATGATGACGATTATGATGATGATTATGTTGATGATAATGATAATGATTATGATGATGACCTTGATGATGATTATGATGATGATTATGATGATGATTATGATGATGATTATGATGATGATTATGATGATGATTATGATGATGATTATGATGATGATTATGATCATGATTATGATGATGACTATGATGATGACTATGATGATGATTATCATGATGATTATGCTCATGATTATGATGATGAATTATGATGACGATTATGATGATGATTATGTTGATGATAATGATAATGATAATGATGATGACCATGAAGACGATTATGATGATGATTATGATGACGATTATGATGATGATTATGATGATGATTATGATGATGATTATGATGATGATTATGATGATGATTATGATGATGATTATGATGATGATCATGATGAGGATTATGATGATGATTATGATGATGATTATGATGATGATTATGATGACGGTAATGATGATGATTATGATGATGATTAGTATGACGATTATGATGACTATTTTGATGATGATTATGATGATGATTATGATGATGATTATGATGATGATTATGATGATGATTATGATGATGATTATGATGATGATTATGATGATGAATTATGATGATGATTATGATCATGATTATGATCATGATTATGATCATGATTATGATGATGACTATGATGATGACTATGATGATGATTATCATGATGATTATGCTCATGATTATGATGATGAATTATAACGATGATTATGATGATGATTATGATGATGATTATGATGATGATTATGATGATGATTATGATGATGATTATGATGATGATTACGATGATGATCATGATGATGATTATGATGACTATAACGATGACGATTATGATGACTATTATGATGCCGATTATGATGCATATTATGATGATGATTATGATGAATATTATGATGATGATTATGATGATGATTACTATGACGATAATGATGACTATAAGGATGACGATTATGATGACTATTATGATGATGACTATGATGATGATTATGATGACGTTTATGATGACTATTATGATGATGATTATGATGATGATTATGATGACGATTATGATGATGATTATGATGATGATTATGATGATGATTATGATGATGATTATGATGATGATTATGATGATGATTATGATGATGATCATGATGATGATTATGATGATGATTATGATGATGATTATGATGATGATTATGATGATGATTATGATGATGATTATGATGATGATTATGATCATGATTATGATCATGATTATGATGATGACTATGATGATGATTATCATGACGATTATGCTCATGATTATGAGGATGAATTATGATGACGATTATGATGATGATTATGTTGATGATAATGATAATGATTATGATGATGATTATGATGATGATTATGATGATGATTATGATGATGATTAAGATGATGATTATGATGATGATTATGATGATGATTATGGTGATGATTATGATGATGATTATGATGATGATCATGATGGTGATTATGATGACGGTTATGATGATGATTATGATGATGATTACTATGACGATTATGATTACTATAATTGCGACGATTATGATGACTATTATGATGATGATTATAATGATGATTATGATGATGATTATGATGATGATTATGATGATCATTATGATGGTGATTATGATGACGGTAATGATGATGATTATGATGATGATTAGTATGACGATTATGATGACTATTTTGATGATGATTATGATGATGATTATGATGATGATTATCATGATGATTATGCTCATGATTATGATGATGAATTATGATGATGATTATGATGATGATTATGATGATGATTAAGATGATGATTATAATGATGATTATGATGATGATTATGGTGATGATTATGATGATGATTATGATGATGATTATGATGATGATTATGATGATGATTACGATGATGATTATGATGATGAATATGATGATGATTATGATCATGATTATGATGATGATTATGATGATGATTATGATGATGACTATGATGATGATTATCATGATGATTATGCTCATGATTATGATGATGAATTATGATGACGATTATGATGATGATTATGTTGATGATAATGATAATGATTATGATGATGACCTTGATGATGATTATGATGATGATTATGATGATGATTATGATGATGATTATGATGATGATTATGATGATGATTATGATGATGATTATGATGATGATTATGATCATGATTATGATGATGACTATGATGATGACTATGATGATGATTATCATGATGATTATGCTCATGATTATGATGATGAATTATGATGACGATTATGATGATGATTATGTTGATGATAATGATAATGATAATGATGATGACCATGAAGACGATTATGATGATGATTATGATGACGATTATGATGATGATTATGATGATGATTATGATGATGATTATGATGATGATTATGATGATGATTATGATGATGATTATGATGATGATCATGATGAGGATTATGATGATGATTATGATGATGATTATGATGATGATTATGATGACGGTAATGATGATGATTATGATGATGATTAGTATGACGATTATGATGACTATTTTGATGATGATTATGATGATGATTATGATGATGATTATGATGATGATTATGATGATGATTATGATGATGATTATGATGATGATTATGATGATGATTATGATGATGAATTATGATGATGATTATGATGATGATTATGATCATGATTATGATCATGATTATGATGATGACTATGATGATGACTATGATGATGATTATCATGATGATTATGCTCATGATTATGATGATGAATTATGATGACGATTATGATGATGATTGTGTTGATGATAATGATAATGATTATGATGATGACCATGAAGACGATTATGATGATGATTATGATGATGATTATGATGATGATTATGATGATGATTATGATGATGATTATGATGATGATTATGATGATGATTATGATGATGATTATGATCATGATTATGATGATGATTATGATGATGATTATGATGATGACTATGATGATGATTATCATGATGATTATGCTCATGATTATGATGATGAATTATGATGACGATTATGATGATGATTATGTTGATGATAATGATAATGATTATGATGATGACCTTGATGATGATTATGATGATGATTATGATGATGATTATGATGATGATTATGATGATGATTATGATGATGATTATGATGATGATTATGATGATGATTATGATCATGATTATGATCATGATTATGATGATGACTATGATGATGACTATGATGATGATTATCATGATGATTATGCTCATGATTATGATGATGAATTATGATGACGATTATGATGATGATTATGTTGATGACAATGATAATGATTATGATGATGACCATGAAGACGATTATGATGATGATTATGATGACGATTATGATGATGATTATGATGATGATTATGATCATGATTATGATCATGATTATGATGATGATTATGATGATGACTATGATGATGATGAATTATGATGACGATTATGATGATGATTATGTTGATGATAATGATAATGATTATGATGATGATTATGATGATGATAATGATGATGATTATGATGATGATTATGATGATGATTATGATGACGGTTATGATGATGATTATGATGATGATTACTATGACGATTATGATTACTATAATGACGACGATTATGATGACTATTATGATGATGATTATGATGATGATTATGATGATGATTATGATGATGATTATGATGATGATTATGATGATGATTATGATGATGATTATGATCATGATTATGATGATGATTATGATGATGACTATGATGATGATTATCATGATGATTATGCTCATGATTATGATGAAGAATTATGATGACGATTATGACGATGATTATGTTGATGGTAATGATAATGATTATGATGATGATTATGATGATGATTATGATGATGATTATGATGATGATTATGATGATGATTATGATGATGATTATGATGATGATTATGATGATGATTATGATGATGAATTATGATGACGATT
The DNA here is from genome assembly GCA_947623535.1 of Coelioxys conoideus. NCBI lineage: Eukaryota > Metazoa > Arthropoda > Insecta > Hymenoptera > Megachilidae > Coelioxys > Coelioxys conoideus. The sequence continues at coordinate 927,478 of CANQJN010000043.1, forward strand.
ATGATGATGATTATGTTGATGATAATGATAATGATTATGATGATGATTATGATGATGATTATGATGATGATTATGGTGATGATTATGATGGTGATTATGATGACGGTAATGATGATGATTATGATGATGATTACTATGACGATTATGATAACTATAATGATGACGATTATGATGACTATTTTGATGATGATTAGGATGATGATTATGATGATGATGATTATGATGATGATTATGATGATGATTATGATGATGATTATGATGATGATTATGATGATGATCATGATGATGATTATGATGATGCTTATGATAACTATAATGATGACGATTATGATGACTATTATGATGATTATGATGACGATTATGATGAATATTATGATGATGATCATGACGAATATTATGATGATGGTTATGATGATGGTTACTATGACAATTATGATGACTATGATGATGATTATGATGACGATTATGATGATGATTATGATGTTGATTATGATGACGGTTATGATGATGATTATGATGATGATTACTATGACGATTATGATTAGTATAATGACGACGATTATGATGACTATTAAGATGATGATTATGATGATGATTATGATGATGATTATGATGATGATTATGATGATGACTATGATGATGATTATGATAATGATTGTGAAGATGATTATGATGATGATTATGAAGATGATTATGATGATGATTATGATGATGATTATGATGACGATTATGATGATGACCATGAAGACGATTATGATGGTCATTATGATGATGATTATGATGATGATTATCATGATGATTATGCTCATGATTATGATGATGAATTATAACGATGATTATGATGATGATTATGATGATGATTATGATGATGATTATGATGATGATTATGATGATGATTATGATGATGATTATGATGATGATCATGATGATGATTATGATGACTATAACGATGACGATTATGATGACTATTATGATGCCGATTATGATGCATATTATGACGATGATTATGATGAATATTATGATGATGATTATGATGATGATTACTATGACGATAATGATGACTATAAGGATGACGATTATGATGACTATTATGATGATGATTATGTTGATAATAATGATAATGATTATGATGATGATTATGATGATGATTATGATGATGATTATGATGATGATTAAGATGATGATTATGATGATGATTGTGATGATGATTATGATGATGATTATGATGATGATCATGATGATGATTATGATGATGATTATGATGATGATTATGATGATGATTATGATGATGATTATGATGATGATTATGATGATGATTATGATCATGATTATGATCATGATTATGATGATGACTATGATGATGATTATCATGACGATTATGCTCATGATTATGAGGATGAATTATGATGACGATTATGATGATGATTATGTTGATGATAATGATAATGATTATGATGATGATTATGATGATGATTATGATGATGATTATGATGATGATTAAGATGATGATTATGATGATGATTGTGATGATGATTATGGTGATGATTATGATGATGATTATGATGATGATCATGATGGTGATTATGATGACGGTTATGATGATGATTATGATGATGATTACTATGACGATTATGATTACTATAATTGCGACGATTATGATGACTATTATGATGATGATTATGATGATGATTATGATGATGATTATGATGATGATTATGATGATCATTATGATGGTGATTATGATGACGGTAATGATGATGATTATGATGATGATTAGTATGACGATTATGATGACTATTTTGATGATGATTATGATGATGATTATGATGATGATTATGATGATGATTATGATGATGATCATGATGATGATCATGATGATGCTTATGATGACGATTATGATGACTATTATGATGATTATGATGACGATTATGATGAATATTATGATGATGATCATGATGACTATTATGATGATGGTTATGATGATGGTTACTATGACAATTATGATGACTATGATGATGATTATGATGACGATTATGATGATGATTATGATGTTGATTATGATGACGGTTATGATGATGATTATGATGATGATTACTATGACGATTATGATTACTATAATGGCGACGATTATGATGACTATTATGATGATGACTATGATGATGACTGTGATCATGATTATGATCATGATTATGATGATGATTATGAAGACGATTATGATGATGATTATGATGACGATTATGATGATGATTATGATGATGATTATGATGATGATTATGATGATGATTATGATGATGATTATGATGATGATTATGATGATGTTCATGATGATGATTATGATGATGATTATGATGATGATTATGATGATGATTATGATGATGATTATGATGATGATTATGATGATGATTATGATGGTGATTATGATGACGGTAATGATGATGATTATGATGATGATTAGTATGACGATTATGATGACTATTTTGATGATGATTATGATGATGATTATGATGATGATTCTGATGATGATTATGATGATGATCATGATGATGATCATGATGATGCTTATGATGACGATTATGATGACTATTATGATGATTATGATGACGATTATGATGAATATTATGATGATGATCATGATGAATATTATGATGATGGTTATGATGATGGTTACTATGACAATTATGATGACTATGATGATGATTATGATGACGATTATGATGATGATTATGATGTTGATTATGATGACGGTTATGATGATGATTATGATGATGATTACTATGACGATTATGATTACTATAATGGCGACGATTATGATGACTATTATGATGATGATTATGATGATGATTATGATGATGATCATGATGATGATTATGATGATGATTATGATGACGATCATGATGATGATTATGATGACTATAATGATGACGATTATGATGACTATTATGATGATTATGATGACGATTATGATGATGACCATGAAGACGATTATGACGATGATTATGATGATGATTATGATGATGATTATGATGATGACTATGATGATGATTATGATGATGATTATGATGATGATTACGATGACGGTTATGATGATGATTATGATGACTATTATGATGATGACTATGATGACGATTATGATGACTATTATGATGATGATTATGATGACGATTATGATGATGATTATGCTCATGATTATGATGATGATGATGATTATGATTATGATGATGATTATGATGATGATTATGATGATGATTATGATGATGATTACGATGACGGTTATGATGATGATTATGATGATGATTATGATGACGATTATGATGACTATAATGATGACGATTATGATGATGATTATGATGACTATTATGATGATGACTATGATGACGATTATGATGACGATTATGATGATGATTATGCTCATGATTATGATGATGATTATGATGATGATTACGATGACGGTTATGATGATGATAATGATGATGATTATGATGATGATTATGATGATGATTATGATGATGATTATGATGATGATTATGATGATGATTATGATGATGATTATGATGATGATTATGATGATAAATATGATGATGATTATGATGATGATTACGATGACGGTTATGATGATGATTATGATGATGATTATGATGACGATTATGATGACTATAATGATGACGATTATGATGATGATTATGATGACTATTATGATGATGACTATGATGACGATTATGATGACGATTATGATGATGATTATGCTCATGATTATGATGATGATTTTGATGATGGTTATGATGATGATTATGATGATAATTATGATGATGATTATGATGATGATTATGATGATGATTATGATGATGATTATGATGATGATAACGATGACGGTTATGATGATGATTATGATGATGATTATGATGATGATTATGACGATGATCATGATGTTGATTATGATGATGATTATGATGATAAATATGATGATGATTATGATGATGATTACGATGACGGTTATGATGATGATTATGATGATGATTATGATGACGATTATGATGACTATAATGATGACGATTATGATGATGATTATGATGACTATTATGATGATAACTATGATGATGATTATGATGACGATTATCATGATGATTATGCTCATGATTATGATGATGATTCTGATGATGATTATGATGATGATTATGATGATGATTATGATGATGATTATGATGACGATTATGATGATGATTCTGATGATGATTATGATGATGATTATGATGACGATTGTGATGATGATTATGCTCATGATTATGATGATGATCTTGATGATGATTATGATGATGATTATGATGATGATTATGATGATGATTATGATGATGATTATGATGATGATTATCATGATGATTATGATGATGATTATGATGATGATTATGATGATAAATATGATGATGATTATGATGATGATTACGATGACGGTTATGATGATGATTATGATGATGATTATGATGACGATTATGATGATGATTATGATTATAATTTTGATGATGATTATGATGATGATTATGATGATGATTATGATGATGATTATGATGATGACTATAATGATGATTATGATGATGACTATGATGATGATTATCATGATGATTATGATGATGACTATAATGATGATTATGATGATGACTATGATGATGATTACGATGACGGTTATGATGATGATTATGATGATGATTACGATGATGATCATGATGATGATTATGATGATGATTATGATGATGATCATGATGTTGATTATGATGATGATTATGATGATGATGATGATGATGATTTTGATGATGATAATGATGATGATTATGATGATGATTATGATGATGATTATGATTATGATTATGATGATGACTATGATGATGATTATGATGACGATTATGATGACTATAATGATGACGATTATGATGATGATTATGATGACTATAATGATGATGACTATGATGATGATTATGATGACGATTATGATGATGATTATGCTCATGATTATGATGATGATTCTGATGATGATTATGATGATGATTATGATGATGATTATGATGATGATTATGATGACGATTATGATGATGATTATGATGATGATTATGATGATGATTATGATGATGATTATGATGACGGTTTTGATGATGATTATGATGATGATTATGATGATGATTATGATGATGATGATGATGATGATTTTGATGATGATAATGATTATGATTATGATGATGATTATGATGATGATTATGATGATGATTATGATGATGATTATGATGACGATTATGATGACTATAATGATGACGATTATGATGATGATTATGATGACTATTATGATGATGACTATGATGACGATTATGATGACGATTATGATGATGATTATGCTCATGATTATGATGATGATTTTTATGATGGTTATGATGATGATTATGATGATAATTATGATGATGATTATGATGATGATTATGATGATGATTATGATGATGATTATGATGATGATTATGATGATGATTACGATGACGGTTATGATGATGATTATGATGATGATTATGATGATGATTATGACGATGATCATGATGTTGATTATGATGACTATAATGATGACGATTATGATGACTATTATGATGATTATGATGACGATTATGATGATGAACATGAAGACGATTATGATGATGATTATGATGACTATTATGATGATGATTATGATGACTATTATGATGATGATTATGATGATGATTATGATGATGAATTATAACGATGATTATGATGATGATTATGATGATGATTATGATGATGATTATGATGATGATTATGATGATGATTACGATGATGATTATGTTGATGATTATGATGATGATTACGATGACGATTATGATGATGATTATGATGATGATTATGATGATGATCATGATGATGATTATGATGATGATTATGATGACGATCATGATGATGATTATGATGACTATAATGATGACGATTATGATGACTATTATGATGATTATGATGACGATTATGATGATGACCATGAAGACGATTATGACGATGATTATGATGATGATTATGATGATGATTATGATGATGACTATGATGATGATTATGATGATGATTATGATGATGATTACGATGACGGTTATGATGATGATTATGATGACTATTATGATGATGACTATGATGACGATTATGATGACTATTATGATGATGATTATGATGACGATTATGATGATGATTATGCTCATGATTATGATGATGATGATGATTATGATTATGATGATGATTATGATGATGATTATGATGATGATTATGATGATGATTACGATGACGGTTATGATGATGATTATGATGATGATTATGATGACGATTATGATGACTATAATGATGACGATTATGATGATGATTATGATGACTATTATGATGATGACTATGATGACGATTATGATGACGATTATGATGATGATTATGCTCATGATTATGATGATGATTATGATGATGATTACGATGACGGTTATGATGATGATAATGATGATGATTATGATGATGATTATGATGATGATTATGATGATGATTATGATGATGATTATGATGACGATTGTGATGATGATTATGATGATGATTATGATGATGACTATGATGATGATTATGATGATGATTATGATGATGATAACGATGACGGTTATGATGATGATTATGATGATGATTATGATGATGATTATGACGATGATCATGATGTTGATTATGATGATGATTATGATGATGATTATGATGATGACTATGATGATGAATATCATGATGATTATGCTCATGATTATGATGATGAATTATAACGATGATTATGATGATGATTATGATGATGATTATGATGATGATTACGATGACGGTTATGATGATGATTATGATGATGATTATGATGATGATTACGATGACGGTTATGATGATGATTATGATGATGATTATGATGATGATTATGATGACGATTATGACGATGATTTTGATGATGATTATGATGATGATTATGATGGCTATTATGATGATGACTATGATGATGATTATGATGACGATTATCATGATGATTATGCTAATGATTATGATGATGATTTGGATGATGATTATGATGATGATTATGATGATGATTATGATGATGATTATGATGATGATTATGATGATAATTATGATGATGATTATGATGATGATTATGATGATGATTACGATGACGGTTATGATGATGGTTATGATGATGATTATGATGACGATTATGATGATGATTCTGATGATGATTATGATGATGATTATGATGATGATTATGATGACGATTGTGATGATGATTATGCTCATGATTATGATGATGATCTTGATGATGATTATGACGATGATTATGATGATGATTATGATGATGATTATGATGATGATTATGATGATGATTATGATGATGATTATGATGATGATTACGATGACGGTTATGATGATGATTATGATGATGATTATGATGATGATTATGATGACGATTATGATGACGATTATGATGATGATTTTGATGATGATTATGATGATGATCATGCTGATGATTATGATGACTATAATGATGACGATTATGATGACTATTATGATGATGACTATGATGATGATTATGATGACGATTATGATGACTATAATGATGACGATTATGATGATGATTATGATGACTATTATGATGATGACTATGATGGTGATTATGATGACGATTATGATGATGATTATGCTCATGATTATGATGATGATTTTGATGATGATTATGATGATGATTATGATGATGATTATGATGATGATTATGATGATGATTACGATGACGGTTATGATGATGATTATGATGATGATTATGATGATGATCATGATGATGATTATGATGATGATTATGATGATGATCATGATGATGATTATGATGACTATAATGATGACGATTATGATGACTATTATGATGATTATGATGACGATTATGATGATGACCATGAAGACGATTATGATGATGATTATGACGATGATTGTGATGATGATTATGATGATGACTATGATGATGATTATGATGATGATTATGATGATGATTACGATGACGGTTATGATGATGATAATGATGATGATTATGATGATGATTATGATGATGATTATGATGATGATTATGATGATGATCATGATGATGATTATGATGACTATAATGATAACGATTATGATGACTATTATGATGATGACTATGCTGATGATTATGATGACGATTATGATGCTATAATGATGACGATTATGATGATGATTATGATGACGATTATGATGACTATAATGATGACGATTATGATGATGATTCTGATGATGATTATGATCATGATTATGATGATGATTATGATGATGATTATGATGATGATCATGATGATGATTATGATGATGATTATGATGAAGATCATGATGATGATTATGATGACTATAATGATGACGATTATGATGACTATTACGATGATTATGATGACGAATATGATGATGACCATGAAGACGATTATGATGATGATTATGATGATGATTATGATGATGATTATGATGATGATTATGATGATGATTATGATGATGATTATGATGATGATTATGATGATGATTATGATGATGATTATGATGATGATTATGATGATGATTATGATGATGATTATGATGATAAATATGATGATGATTATGATGATGATTACGATGACGGTTATGATGATGATTATGATTATAATTTTGATGATGATTATGATGATGATTATGATGATGATTATGATGATGATTATGATGATGACTATAATGATGATTATGATGATGACTATGATGATGATTATCATGATGATTATGCTCATGATTATGATGATGAATTATAACGATGATTATGATGATGATTATGATGATGATTATGATGATGATTACGATGACGGTTATGATGATGATTATGATGATGATTACGATGATGATCATGATGATGATTATGATGATGATTATGATGATGATCATGATGTTGATTATGATGATGATTATGATGATGATGATGATGATGATTTTGATGATGATAATGATGATGATTATGATGATGATTATGATGATGATTATGATGATGATTATGATGATGATTATGATGATGATTATGATGACGATTATGATGACTATAGTGATGACGATTATGATGATGATTATGATGACTATTATGATGATGACTATGATGATGATTATGATGACGATTATGATGATGATTATGCTCATGATTATGATGATGATTTTGATGATGGTTATGATGATGATTATGATGATAATTATGATGATGATTATGATGATGATTATGATGACGGTTATGATGATGATTATGATGATGATTATGATGATGATTATGATGATGATGATGATGATGATGTTGATGATGATAATGATGATTATGATGACGATTATGATGATGATTATGATGACTATTATGATGATGACTATGATGACGATTATGATGATGATTCTGATGATGATTATGATGATGATTATGATGACGATTGTGATGATGATGATAATGATGATTATGATGATGATTATGATGATGATTATGATGATGATTATGATGATGATTATGATGATGACTATGATGATGATTATGATGATGACTATGATGATGAATATCATGATGATTATGCTCATGATTATGATGATGAATTATAACGATGATTATGATGATGATTATGATGATGATTATGATGATGATTACGATGACGGTTATGATGATGATTATGATGATGATTATGATGATGATTACGATGACGGTTATGATGATGATTATGATGATGATTATGATGATGATTATGATGACGATTATGACGATGATTTTGATGATGATTATGATGATGATCATGCTGATGATTATGATGACTATAATGATGACGATTATGATGACTATTATGATGATGACTATGATGATGATTATGATGACGATTATGATGACTATAATGATGACGATTATGATGATGATTATGATGACTATTATGATGATGACTATGATGATGATTATGATGACGATTATCATGATGATTATGCTAATGATTATGATGATGATTGTGATGATGATTATGATGATGATTATGATGATGATTACGATGACGGTTATGATGATGATTATGATGATGATTATGATGATGATTATGATGACGATTATGATGACGATTATGATGATGATTTTGATGATGATTATGATGATGATCATGCTGATGATTATGATGACTATAATGATGACGATTATGATGACTATTATGATGATGACTATGATGATGATTATGATGACGATTATGATGACTATAATGATGACGATTATGATGATGATTATGATGACTATTATGATGATGACTATGATGATGATTATGATGACGATTATGATGATGATTATGCTCATGATTATGATGATGATTATGCTCATGATTATGATGATGATTCTGATGATGATTATGATGATGATTATGATGATGATTATGATGATGATTATGATGACGATTATGATGATGATTATGATGATGATTATGATGATGATTATGATGATGATTATGATGACGGTTTTGATGATGATTATGATGATGATTATGATGATGATTATGATGATGATGATGATGATGATTTTGATGATGATAATGATTATGATTATGATGATGATTATGATGATGATTATGATGATGATTATGATGATGATTATGATGACGATTATGATGACTATAATGATGACGATTATGATGATGATTATGATGACTATTATGATGATGACTATGATGACGATTATGATGACGATTATGATGATGATTATGCTCATGATTATGATGATGATTTTGATGATGGTTATGATGATGATTATGATGATAATTATGATGATGATTATGATGATGATTATGATGATGATTATGATGATGATTATGATGATGATTATGATGATGATTACGATGACGGTTATGATGATGATTATGATGATGATTATGATGATGATTATGACGATGATCATGATGTTGATTATGATGACTATAATGATGACGATTATGATGACTATTATGATTATTATGATGACGATTATGATGATGAACATGAAGACGATTATGATGATGATTATGATGACTATTATGATGATGATTATGATGATGATTATGATGATGAATTATAACGATGATTATGATGATGATTATGATGATGATTATGATGATGATTATGATGATGATTATGATGATGATTACGATGATGATTATGTTGATGATTATGATGATGATTACGATGACGATTATGATGATGATTATGATGATGATTATGATGATGATCATGATGATGATTATGATGATGATTATGATGACGATCATGATGATGATTATGATGACTATAATGATGACGATTATGATGACTATTATGATGATTATGATGACGATTATGATGATGACCATGAAGACGATTATGACGATGATTATGATGATGATTATGATGATGATTATGATGATGACTATGATGATGATTATGATGATGATTATGATGATGATTACGATGACGGTTATGATGATGATTATGATGACTATTATGATGATGACTATGATGACGATTATGATGACTATTATGATGATGATTATGATGACGATTATGATGATTATTATGCTCATGATTATGATGATGATGATGATTATGATTATGATGATGATTATGATGATGATTATGATGATGATTATGATGATGATTATGATGATGATTATGATGATGATTATGATGACGATTATGATGACTATAATGATGACGATTATGATGATGATTATGATGACTATTATGATGATGACTATGATGACGATTATGATGACGATTATGATGATGATTATGCTCATGATTATGATGATGATTTTGATGATGGTTATGATGATGATTATGATGATAATTATGATGATGATTATGATGATGATTATGATGATGATTATGATGATGATTATGATGATGATTACGATGACGGTTATGATGATGATTATGATGATGATTATGATGATGATTATGACGATGATCATGATGTTGATTATGATGACTATAATGATGACGATTATGATGACTATTATGATGATTATGATGACGATTATGATGATGACCATGAAGACGATTATGATGATGATTATGATGACTATTATGATGATGATTATGATGACTATTATGATGATGATTATGATGATGATTATGATGATGAATTATAACGATGATTATGATGATGATTATGATGATGATTATGATGATGATTATGATGATGATTATGATGATGATTACGATGATGATTATGTTGATGATTATGATGATGATTACGATGACGATTATGATGATGATTATGATGATGATTATGATGATGATCATGATGATAATTATGATGATGATTATGATGACGATCATGATGATGATTATGATGACTATAATGATGACGATTATGATGACTATTATGATGATTATGATGACGATTATGATGATGACCATGAAGACGATTATGATGATGATTATGATGATGATTATGATGATGATTATGATGATGATTATGATGATGACTATGATGACGATTATGATGACTATTATGATGATGATTATGATGACGATTATGATGATGATTATGCTCATGATTATGATGATGATTCTGATGATGATTATGATGATGATTATGATGATGATTACGATGACGGTTATGATGATGATTATGATGATGATTATGATGACGATTATGATGATGATTCTGATGATGACTATGATGATGATTATGATGATGATTATGATGACGATTGTGATGATGATTATGCTCATGACTATGATGATGATCTTGATGATGATTATGACGATGATTATGATGATGATTATGATGATGATTATGATGATGATTATGATGATGATTGTGATGATGATTATGATGATGATTATGATGATGATTACGATGACGGTTATGATGATGATTATGATGATGATTATGATGATGATTATGATGACGATTATGATGACGATTATGATGATGATTTTGATGATGATTATGATGATGATCATGCTGATGATTATGATGACTATAATGATGACGATTATGATGACTATTATGATGATGACTATGATGATGATTATGATGACGATTATGATGACTATAATGATGACGATTATGATGATGATTATGATGACTATTATGATGATGACTATGATGATGATTATGATGACGATTATGATGATGATTATGCTCATGATTATGATGATGATTATGCTCATGATTATGATGATGATTCTGATGATGATTATGATGATGATTATGATGATGATTATGATGATGATTATGATGACGATTATGATGATGATTATGATGATGATTATGATGATGATTATGATGACTATAATGATGACGATTATGATGATGATTATGATGACTATTATGATGATGACTATGATGACGATTATGATGACGATTATGATGATGATTATGCTCATGATTATGATGATGATTTTGATGATGGTTATGATGATGATTATGATGATAATTATGATGATGATTATGATGATGATTATGATGATGATTATGATGATGATTATGATGATGATTATGATGATGATTACGATGACGGTTATGATGATGATTATGATGATGATTATGATGATGATTATGACGATGATCATGATGTTGATTATGATGACTATAATGATGACGATTATGATGACTATTATGATGATTATGATGACGATTATGATGATGACCATGAAGACGATTATGATGATGATTATGATGACTATTATGATGATGATTATGATGACTATTATGATGATGATTATGATGATGATTATGATGATGAATTATAACGATGATTATGATGATGATTATGATGATGATTATGATGATGATTATGATGATGATTATGATGATGATTACGATGATGATTATGTTGATGATTATGATGATGATTACGATGACGATTATGATGATGATTATGATGATGATTATGATGATGATCATGATGATGATTATGATGATGATTATGATGACGATCATGATGATGATTATGATGACTATAATGATGACGATTATGATGACTATTATGATGATTATGATGACGATTATGATGATGACCATGAAGACGATTATGACGATGATTATGATGATGATTATGATGATGATTATGATGATGACTATGATGATGATTATGATGATGATTATGATGATGATTACGATGACGGTTATGATGATGATTATGATGACTATTATGATGATGACTATGATGACGATTATGATGACTATTATGATGATGATTATGATGACGATTATGATGATGATTATGCTCATGATTATGATGATGATGATGATTATGATTATGATGATGATTATGATGATGATTATGATGATGATTATGATGATGATTATGATGATGATTATGATGATGATTATGATGATGATTATGATGACGATTATGATGACTATAATGATGACGATTATGATGATGATTATGATGACTATTATGATGACGACTATGATGACGATTATGATGACGATTATGATGATGATTATGCTCATGATTATGATGATGATTTTGATGATGGTTATGATGATGATTATGATGATAATTATGATGATGATTATGATGATGATCATGATGATGATTATGATGATGATTATGATGACGATCATGATGATGATTATGATGACTATAATGATGACGATTATGATGACTATTATGATGATTATGATGACGATTATGATGATGACCATGAAGACGATTATGATGATGATTATGATGATGATTATGATGATGATTATGATGATGATTATGATGATGACTATGATGATGATTATGATGATGATTATGATGATGATTACGATGACGGTTATGATGATGATTATGATGACTATTATGATGATGACTATGATGACGATTATGATGACTATTATGATGATGATTATGATGACGATTATGATGATGATTATGCTCATGATTATGATGATGATTCTGATGATGATTATGATGATGATTATGATGATGATTATGATGATGATTATGATGATGACTATAATGATGATTATGATGATGATTATGATGATGATTATGATGATGATCATGATGATGATTATGATGACTATAATGATGACGATTATGATGACTATTATGATGATGATTATGATGACGATTATGATGATGATTATGCTCATGATTATGATGATGATTCTGATGATGATTATGATGATGATTATGATAACGATTATGATGATGATTATGATGATGATTATGATGATGATTATGATGATGATTATGATGACGGTTTTGATGATGATTATGATGATGATTATGATGATGATTATGATGATGATGATGATGATGATTTTGATGATGATAATGATTATGATTATGATGATGATTATGATGATGATTATGATGATGATTATGATGATGATTATGATGATGATTATGATGACTATAATGATGACTATAATGATGACGATTATGATGACTATTATGATGATGATTATGATGACGATTATGATGATGATTATGCTCATGATTATGATGATGATTCTGATGATGATTATGATGATGAATTATAACGATGATTATGATGATGATTATGATGATGATTATGATGATGATTATGATGATGATTATGATGATGATTACGATGATGATTATGTTGATGATTATGATGATGATTACGATGACGATTATGATGATGATTATGATGATGATTATGATGATGATCATGATGATGATTATGATGATGATTATGATGACGATCATGATGATGATTATGATGACTATAATGATGACGATTATGATGACTATTATGATGATTATGATGACGATTATGATGATGACCATGAAGACGATTATGATGATGATTATGATGATGATTATGATGATGATTATGATGATGACTATGATGATGATTATGATGATGATTATGATGATGATTACGATGACGGTTATGATGATGATTATGATGACTATTATGATGATGACTATGATGACGATTATGATGACTATTATGATGATGATTATGATGACGATTATGATGATGATTATGCTCATGATTATGATGATGATTCTGATGATGATTATGATGACGATTATGATGATGATTATGATGATGATTATGATGATGATTATGATGATGATTATGATGATGATTATGATGATGATTATGATGATGATCATGATGATGATTATGATGATGATTATGATGATGATTATGATGATGATTATGATGATGATTATGATGATGATTATGATGATGATTATGATGATGATTATGATGATGATTATGATGATGATTATGATGGTGATTATGATGACGGTAATGATGAAGATTATGATGATGATTACTATGACGATTATGATGACTATTTCGATGATGATTATGATGATGATTATGATGATGATTATGATGATGATTATGATGATGATTATGATGATGATTATGATGATGATTATGATGATGATTATGATGATGAATTATGATGACGATTATGATGATGATTATGTTGATGATAATGATAATGATTATGATGGTGATTATGATGATGATAATGATGATGATTATGATGATGATTATGATGATGATTATGATGACGGTTATGATGATGATTATGATGATGATTACTATGACGATTATGATTACTATAATGACGACGATTATGATGACTATTATGATGATGATTATGATGATGATTATGATGATGATTATGATGATGATTATGATGATGATTATGATGATGATTATGATGATGATTATGATCATGATTATGATGATGATTATGATGATGATTATGATGATGATTATGATGATGATTATGATGATGATTATGCTCATGATTATGATGATGCATTATAACGATGATTATGATGATGATTATGATGATGATTATGATGATGATTATGATGATGATTATGATGATGATTATGATGATGATTATGATGATGACTATGATGATGATTATCATGATGATTATGCTCATGATTATGATGATGAATTATGATGACGATTATGATGATGATTATGTTGATGGTAATGATAATGATTATGATGATGATTATGATGATGAATTATGATGATGATTATGATGATGATTATGATCATGATTATGATCATGATTATGATGATGACTATGATGATGATTATGATGATGATTATCATGATGATTATGCTCATGATTATGATGATGAATTATGATGATGATTATGATGCTGATTATGATGATGATTATGATGATGATTATGATGATGATTATGATGATGATTATGATGATGATTATGCTCATGATTATGATGATGAATTATAACGATGATTATGATGATGATTATGATGATGATTATGATGATGATTATGATGATGATTATGATGATGATTATGATGATGATTATGATGATGATCATGATGAGGATTATGATGATGATTATGATGATGATTATGATGATGATTATGATGATGATTATGATGATGATTATGATGATGATTATGTTGATGATAATGATAATGATTATGATGATGACCTTGATGATGATTATGATGATGATTATGATGATGATTATGATGATGATTATGATGATGATTATGATGATGATTATGATGATGATTATGATGATGATTATGATGATGATTATGATCATGATTATGATCATGATTATGATGATGACTATGATGATGACTATGATGATGATTATCATGATGATCATGCTCATGATTATGATGATGAATTATGATGACGATTATGGTGATGATTATGTTGATGATAATGATAATGATTATGATGATGATTATGATGATGATAATGATGATGATTATGATGATGATTATGATGATGATTATGATGACGGTTATGATGATGATTATGATGATGATTACTATGACGATTATGATTACTATAATGACGACGATTATGATGACTATTATGATGATGATTATGATGATGTTTATGATGATGATTATGATGATGATTATGATGATGATTATGATGATGATTATGACGATGATTATGATCATGATTATGATGATGATTATGATGATGACTATGATGATGATTATCATGATGATTATGCTCATGATTATGATGATGAATTATGATGACGATTATGATGATGATTATGTTGATGGTAATGATAATGATTATGATGATGATTATGATGATGATTATGATGATGATTATGATGATGATTATGATGATGAATTATGATGACGATTATGATGATGATTATGTTGATGATAATGATAATGATTATGATGATGATTATGATGATGATTATGATGATGATTATGGTGATGATTATGATGATGATTATGATGATGATTATGATGGTGATTATGATGACGGTAATGATGATGATTATGATGATGATTACTATGACGATTATGATAACTATAATGATGACGATTATGATGACTATTTTGATGATTATTAGGATGATGATTATGATGATGATGATTATGATGATGATTACGATGATGATTATGATGATGATTATGATGATGATTATGATGATGATCATGATGATGATTATGATGATGCTTATGATAACTATAATGATGACGATTATGATGACTATTATGATGATTATGATGACGATTATGATGAATATTATGATGATGATCATGACGAATATTATGATGATGGTTATGATGATGGTTACTATGACAATTATGATGACTATGATGATGATTATGATGACGATTATGATGATGATTATGATGTTGATTATGATGACGGTTATGATGATGATTATGATGATGATTACTATGACGATTATGATTAGTATAATGACGACGATTATGATGACTATTATGATGATGATTATGATGATGATTATGATGATGATTATGATGATGATTATGAAGATGATTATGATGATGATTATGATGATGATTATGATGACGATTATGATGATGACCATGAAGACGATTATGATGGTGATTATGATGACGATTATGATGATGATTATGATGATGATTATGATAATGACAATGATGATGATTATGATGATGACTATGATGATGATTGTCATGATGATTATGCTCATGATTATGATGATGATTATGATGATGATTATGATGATGATTATGATGATGATTATGATGATGATTATGATGATGATTATGATGATGATCATGATGATGATTATGATGACTATAACGATGACGATTATGATGACTATTATGATGCCGATTATGATGCATATTATGATGATGATTATGATGAATATTATGATGATGATTATGATGATGATTACTATGACGATAATGATGACTATAAGGATGACGATTATGATGACTATTATGATGATGACTATGATGATGATTATGATGACGTTTATGATGACTATTATGATGATGATTATGATGACGATTATGATGATGATTATGATGAGGATTATGATGATGATTATGATGATGATTATGATGATGATTATGATGACGGTAATGATGATGATTATGATGATGATTAGTATGACGATTATGATGACTATTTTGATGATGATTATGATGATGATTATGATGATGATTATGATGATGATTATGATGATGATTATGATGATGATTATGATCATGATTATGATCATGATTATGATGATGACTATGATGATGACTATGATGATGATTATCATGATGATTATGCTCATGATTATGATGATGAATTATAACGATGATTATGATGATGATTATGATGATGATTATGATGATGATTATGATGATGATTATGATGATGATTATGATGATGATTATGATGATGATCATGATGATGATTATGATGACTATAACGATGACGATTATGATGACTATTATGATGCCGATTATGATGCATATTATGATGATGATTATGATGAATATTATGATGATGATTATGATGATGATTACTATGACGATAATGATGACTATAAGGATGACGATTATGATGACTATTATGATGATGACTATGATGATGATTATGATGACGTTTATGATGACTATTATGATGATGATTATGATGATGATTATGATGACGATTATGATGATGATTATGATGATGATTATGATGATGATTATGATGATGATTATGATGATGATTATGATGATGATTATGATGATGATCATGATGATGATTATGATGATGATTATGATGATGATTATGATGATGATTATGATGATGATTATGATGATGATTATGATGATGATTATGATCATGATTATGATCATGATTATGATCATGACTATGATGATGATTATCATGACGATTATGCTCATGATTATGAGGATGAATTATGATGACGATTATGATGATGATTATGTTGATGATAATGATAATGATTATGATGATGATTATGATGATGATTATGATGATGATTATGATGATGATTAAGATGATGATTATGATGATGATTATGATGATGATTATGGTGATGATTATGATGATGATTATGATGATGATCATGATGGTGATTATGATGACGGTTATGATGATGATTATGATGATGATTACTATGACGATTATGATTACTATAATTGCGACGATTATGATGACTATTATGATGATGATTATGATGATGATTATGATGATGATTATGATGATGATTATGATGATCATTATGATGGTGATTATGATGACGGTAATGATGATGATTATGATGATGATTAGTATGACGATTATGATGACTATTTTGATGATGATTATGATGATGATTATGATGATGATTATCATGATGATTATGCTCATGATTATGATGATGAATTATGATGATGATTATGATGATGATTATGATGATGATTAAGATGATGATTATAATGATGATTATGATGATGATTATGGTGATGATTATGATGATGATTATGATGATGATTATGATGATGATTATGATGATGATTATGATGATGATTATGATGATGAATATGATGATGATTATGATCATGATTATGATGATGATTATGATGATGATTATGATGATGACTATGATGATGATTATCATGATGATTATGCTCATGATTATGATGATGAATTATGATGACGATTATGATGATGATTATGTTGATGATAATGATAATGATTATGATGATGACCTTGATGATGATTATGATGATGATTATGATGATGATTATGATGATGATTATGATGATGATTATGATGATGATTATGATGATGATTATGATGATGATTATGATCATGATTATGATGATGACTATGATGATGACTATGATGATGATTATCATGATGATTATGCTCATGATTATGATGATGAATTATGATGACGATTATGATGATGATTATGTTGATGATAATGATAATGATAATGATGATGACCATGAAGACGATTATGATGATGATTATGATGACGATTATGATGATGATTATGATGATGATTATGATGATGATTATGATGATGATTATGATGATGATTATGATGATGATTATGATGATGATCATGATGAGGATTATGATGATGATTATGATGATGATTATGATGATGATTATGATGACGGTAATGATGATGATTATGATGATGATTAGTATGACGATTATGATGACTATTTTGATGATGATTATGATGATGATTATGATGATGATTATGATGATGATTATGATGATGATTATGATGATGATTATGATGATGATTATGATGATGAATTATGATGATGATTATGATGATGATTATGATCATGATTATGATCATGATTATGATGATGACTATGATGATGACTATGATGATGATTATCATGATGATTATGCTCATGATTATGATGATGAATTATAACGATGATTATGATGATGATTATGATGATGATTATGATGATGATTATGATGATGATTATGATGATGATTATGATGATGATTACGATGATGATCATGATGATGATTATGATGACTATAACGATGACGATTATGATGACTATTATGATGCCGATTATGATGCATATTATGATGATGATTATGATGAATATTATGATGATGATTATGATGATGATTACTATGACGATAATGATGACTATAAGGATGACGATTATGATGACTATTATGATGATGACTATGATGATGATTATGATGACGTTTATGATGACTATTATGATGATGATTATGATGATGATTATGATGACGATTATGATGATGATTATGATGATGATTATGATGATGATTATGATGATGATTATGATGATGATTATGATGATGATTATGATGATGATCATGATGATGATTATGATGATGATTATGATGATGATTATGATGATGATTATGATGATGATTATGATGATGATTATGATGATGATTATGATCATGATTATGATCATGATTATGATGATGACTATGATGATGATTATCATGACGATTATGCTCATGATTATGAGGATGAATTATGATGACGATTATGATGATGATTATGTTGATGATAATGATAATGATTATGATGATGATTATGATGATGATTATGATGATGATTATGATGATGATTAAGATGATGATTATGATGATGATTATGATGATGATTATGGTGATGATTATGATGATGATTATGATGATGATCATGATGGTGATTATGATGACGGTTATGATGATGATTATGATGATGATTACTATGACGATTATGATTACTATAATTGCGACGATTATGATGACTATTATGATGATGATTATGATGATGATTATGATGATGATTATGATGATGATTATGATGATCATTATGATGGTGATTATGATGACGGTAATGATGATGATTATGATGATGATTAGTATGACGATTATGATGACTATTTTGATGATGATTATGATGATGATTATGATGATGATTATCATGATGATTATGCTCATGATTATGATGATGAATTATGATGATGATTATGATGATGATTATGATGATGATTAAGATGATGATTATAATGATGATTATGATGATGATTATGGTGATGATTATGATGATGATTATGATGATGATTATGATGATGATTATGATGATGATTATGATGATGATTATGATGATGAATATGATGATGATTATGATCATGATTATGATGATGATTATGATGATGATTATGATGATGACTATGATGATGATTATCATGATGATTATGCTCATGATTATGATGATGAATTATGATGACGATTATGATGATGATTATGTTGATGATAATGATAATGATTATGATGATGACCTTGATGATGATTATGATGATGATTATGATGATGATTATGATGATGATTATGATGATGATTATGATGATGATTATGATGATGATTATGATGATGATTATGATCATGATTATGATGATGACTATGATGATGACTATGATGATGATTATCATGATGATTATGCTCATGATTATGATGATGAATTATGATGACGATTATGATGATGATTATGTTGATGATAATGATAATGATAATGATGATGACCATGAAGACGATTATGATGATGATTATGATGACGATTATGATGATGATTATGATGATGATTATGATGATGATTATGATGATGATTATGATGATGATTATGATGATGATTATGATGATGATCATGATGAGGATTATGATGATGATTATGATGATGATTATGATGATGATTATGATGACGGTAATGATGATGATTATGATGATGATTAGTATGACGATTATGATGACTATTTTGATGATGATTATGATGATGATTATGATGATGATTATGATGATGATTATGATGATGATTATGATGATGATTATGATGATGATTATGATGATGAATTATGATGATGATTATGATGATGATTATGATCATGATTATGATCATGATTATGATGATGACTATGATGATGACTATGATGATGATTATCATGATGATTATGCTCATGATTATGATGATGAATTATAACGATGATTATGATGATGATTATGATGATGATTATGATGATGATTATGATGATGATTATGATGATGATTATGATGATGATTACGATGATGATCATGATGATGATTATGATGACTATAACGATGACGATTATGATGACTATTATGATGCCGATTATGATGCATATTATGATGATGATTATGATGAATATTATGATGATGATTATGATGATGATTACTATGACGATAATGATGACTATAAGGATGACGATTATGATGACTATTATGATGATGACTATGATGATGATTATGATGACGTTTATGATGACTATTATGATGATGATTATGATGATGATTATGATGACGATTATGATGATGATTATGATGATGATTATGATGATGATTATGATGATGATTATGATGATGATTATGATGATGATTATGATGATGATCATGATGATGATTATGATGATGATTATGATGATGATTATGATGATGATTATGATGATGATTATGATGATGATTATGATGATGATTATGATCATGATTATGATCATGATTATGATGATGACTATGATGATGATTATCATGACGATTATGCTCATGATTATGAGGATGAATTATGATGACGATTATGATGATGATTATGTTGATGATAATGATAATGATTATGATGATGATTATGATGATGATTATGATGATGATTATGATGATGATTAAGATGATGATTATGATGATGATTATGATGATGATTATGGTGATGATTATGATGATGATTATGATGATGATCATGATGGTGATTATGATGACGGTTATGATGATGATTATGATGATGATTACTATGACGATTATGATTACTATAATTGCGACGATTATGATGACTATTATGATGATGATTATGATGATGATTATGATGATGATTATGATGATGATTATGATGATCATTATGATGGTGATTATGATGACGGTAATGATGATGATTATGATGATGATTAGTATGACGATTATGATGACTATTTTGATGATGATTATGATGATGATTATGATGATGATTATCATGATGATTATGCTCATGATTATGATGATGAATTATGATGATGATTATGATGATGATTATGATGATGATTAAGATGATGATTATAATGATGATTATGATGATGATTATGGTGATGATTATGATGATGATTATGATGATGATTATGATGATGATTATGATGATGATTATGATGATGATTATGATGATGAATATGACGATGATTATGATCATGATTATGATGATGATTATGATGATGATTATGATGATGACTATGATGATGATTATCATGATGATTATGCTCATGATTATGATGATGAATTATGATGACGATTATGATGATGATTATGTTGATGATAATGATAATGATTATGATGATGACCTTGATGATGATTATGATGATGATTATGATGATGATTATGATGATGATTATGATGATGATTATGATGATGATTATGATGATGATTATGATGATGATTATGATCATGATTATGATGATGACTATGATGATGACTATGATGATGATTATCATGATGATTATGCTCATGATTATGATGATGAATTATGATGACGATTATGATGATGATTATGTTGATGATAATGATAATGATAATGATGATGACCATGAAGACGATTATGATGATGATTATGATGACGATTATGATGATGATTATGATGATGATTATGATGATGATTATGATGATGATTATGATGATGATTATGATGATGATTATGATGATGATCATGATGAGGATTATGATGATGATTATGATGATGATTATGATGATGATTATGATGACGGTAATGATGATGATTATGATGATGATTAGTATGACGATTATGATGACTTTTTTGATGATGATTATGATGATGATTATGATGATGATTATGATGATGATTATGATGATGATTATGATGATGATTATGATGATGATTATGATGATGACTATGATGATGAATTATGATGATGATTATGATGATGATTATGATCATGATTATGATCATGATTATGATGATGACTATGATGATGACTATGATGATGATTATCATGATGATTATGCTCATGATTATGATGATGAATTATGATGACGATTATGATGATGATTGTGTTGATGATAATGATAATGATTATGATGATGACCATGAAGACGATTATGATGATGATTATGATGATGATTATGATGATGATTATGATGATGATTATGATGATGATTATGATGATGATTATGATGATGATTATGATGATGATTATGATGATGATTATGATCATGATTATGATGATGATTATGATGATGATTATGATGATGACTATGATGATGATTATCATGATGATTATGCTCATGATTATGATGATGAATTATGATGACGATTATGATGATGATTATGTTGATGATAATGATAATGATTATGATGATGACCTTGAAGACGATTATGATGATGATTATGATGACGATTATGATGATGATTATGATGATGATTATGATGATGATTATGATCATGATTATGATGATGATTATGATGATGACTATGATGATGATGAATTATGATGACGATTATGATGATGATTATGTTGATGATAATGATAATGATTATGATGATGATTATGATGATGATAATGATGATGATTATGATGATGATTATGATGATGATTATGATGACGGTTATGATGATGATTATGATGATGATTACTATGACGATTATGATTACTATAATGACGACGATTATGATGACTATTATGATGATGATTATGATGATGATTATGATGATGATTATGATGATGATTATGATGATGATTATGATGATGATTATGATCATGATTATGATGATGATTATGATGATGACTATGATGATGATTATCATGATGATTATGCTCATGATTATGATGAAGAATTATGATGACGATTATGATGATGATTATGTTGATGGTAATGATAATGATTATGATGATGATTATGATGATGATTATGATGATGATTATGATGATGATTATGATGATGATTATGATGATGATTATGATGATGATTATGATGATGATTATGATGATGAATTATGATGACGATTATGATGATGATTATGTTGATGATAATGATAATGATTATGATGATGATTATGATGATGATTATGATGATGATTATGGTGATGATTATGATGGTGATTATGATGACGGTAATGATGATGATTATGATGATGATTACTATGACGATTATGATAACTATAATGATGACGATTATGATGACTATTTTGATGATGATTAGGATGATGATTATGATGATGATGATTATGATGATGATTATGATGATGATTATGATGATGATTATGATGATGATTATGATGATGATCATGATGATGATTATGATGATGCTTATGATAACTATAATGATGACGATTATGATGACTATTATGATGATTATGATGACGATTATGATGAATATTATGATGATGATCATGACGAATATTATGATGATGGTTATGATGATGGTTACTATGACAATTATGATGACTATGATGATGATTATGATGACGATTATGATGATGATTATGATGTTGATTATGATGACGGTTATGATGATGATTATGATGATGATTACTATGACGATTATGATTAGTATAATGACGACGATTATGATGACTATTAAGATGATGATTATGATGATGATTATGATGATGATTATGATGATGATTATGATGATGACTATGATGATGATTATGATAATGATTGTGAAGATGATTATGATGATGATTATGAAGATGATTATGATGATGATTATGATGATGATTATGATGACGATTATGATGATGACCATGAAGACGATTATGATGGTCATTATGATGACGATTATGATGATGATTATCATGATGATTATGCTCATGATTATGATGATGAATTATAACGATGATTATGATGATGATTATGATGATGATTATGATGATGATTATGATGATGATTATGATGATGATTATGATGATGATTATGATGATGATCATGATGATGATTATGATGACTATAACGATGACGATTATGATGACTATTATG
The DNA here is from genome assembly GCA_947623535.1 of Coelioxys conoideus. Lineage (NCBI taxonomy): Eukaryota > Metazoa > Arthropoda > Insecta > Hymenoptera > Megachilidae > Coelioxys > Coelioxys conoideus. Next base: position 955,315 of record CANQJN010000043.1, read on the forward strand.
ATGCCGATTATGATGCATATTATGACGATGATTATGATGAATATTATGATGATGATTATGATGATGATTACTATGACGATAATGATGACTATAAGGATGACGATTATGATGACTATTATGATGATGATTATGTTGATAATAATGATAATGATTATGATGATGATTATGATGATGATTATGATGATGATTATGATGATGATTAAGATGATGATTATGATGATGATTGTGATGATGATTATGATGATGATTATGATGATGATCATGATGATGATTATGATGATGATTATGATGATGATTATGATGATGATTATGATGATGATTATGATGATGATTATGATGATGATTATGATCATGATTATGATCATGATTATGATGATGACTATGATGATGATTATCATGACGATTATGCTCATGATTATGAGGATGAATTATGATGACGATTATGATGATGATTATGTTGATGATAATGATAATGATTATGATGATGATTATGATGATGATTATGATGATGATTATGATGATGATTAAGATGATGATTATGATGATGATTGTGATGATGATTATGGTGATGATTATGATGATGATTATGATGATGATCATGATGGTGATTATGATGACGGTTATGATGATGATTATGATGATGATTACTATGACGATTATGATTACTATAATTGCGACGATTATGATGACTATTATGATGATTATTATGATGATGATTATGATGATGATTATGATGATGATTATGATGATCATTATGATGGTGATTATGATGACGGTAATGATGATGATCATGATGATGCTTATGATGACGATTATGATGACTATTATGATGATTATGATGACGATTATGATGAATATTATGATGATGATCATGATGAATATTATGATGATGGTTATGATGATGGTTACTATGACAATTATGATGACTATGATGATGATTATGATGACGATTATGATGATGATTATGATGTTGATTATGATGACGGTTATGATGATGATTATGATGATGATTACTATGACGATTATGATTACTATAATGGCGACGATTATGATGACTATTATGATGATGACTATGATGATGACTGTGATCATGATTATGATCATGATTATGATGATGATTATGAAGACGATTATGATGATGATTATGATGACGATTATGATGATGATTATGATGATGATTATGATGATGATTATGATGATGATTATGATGATGATTATGATGATGATTATGATGATGTTCATGATGATGATTATGATGATGATTATGATGATGATTATGATGATGATTATGATGATGATTATGATGATGATTATGATGATGATTATGATGATGATTATGATGATGATTATGATGATGATTATGATCATGATTATGATGATGATTATGATGATGACTATGATGATGATTATGTTGATGGTAATGATAATGATTATGATGATGATTATGATGACTATTATGATGATGATTATGATGATGATTATGATGACTATTATGATGATGATTATGATGATGATTATGATGATGATTATGATGATGATTATGATGATCATTATGATGGTGATTATGATGACGGTAATGATGATGATTATGATGATGATTAGTATGACGATTATGATGACTATTTTGATGATGATTATGATGATGATTATGATGATGATTCTGATGATGATTATGATGATGATCATGATGATGATCATGATGATGCTTATGATGACGATTATGATGACTATTATGATGATTATGATGACGATTATGATGAATATTATGATGATGATCATGATGAATATTATGATGATGGTTATGATGATGGTTACTATGACAATTATGATGACTATGATGATGATTATGATGACGATTATGATGATGATTATGATGTTGATTATGATGATGTTCATGATGATGATTATGATGATGATTATGATGATGATTATGATGATGATTATGATGATGATTATGATGATGATTATGATGATGATTATGATGATGATTATGATGATGATTATGATCATGATTATGATGATGATTATGATGATGACTATGATGATGATTATGTTGATGGTAATGATAATGATTATGATGATGATTATGATGATGATTACTATGACGATTATGATTACTATAATGGCGACGATTATGATGACTATTATGATGATGACTATGATGATGACTGTGATCATGATTATGATCATGATTATGATGATGATTATGAAGACGATTATGATGATGATTATGATGACGATTATGATGATGATTATGATGATGATTATGATGATGATTATGATGATGATTATGATGATGATTATGATGATGATTATGATGATGTTCATGATGATGATTATGATGATGATTATGATGATGATTATGATGATGATTATGATGATGATTATGATGATGATTATGATGATGATTATGATGATGATTATGATGATGATTATGATCATGATTATGATGATGATTATGATGATGACTATGATGATGATTATGTTGATGGTAATGATAATGATTATGATGATGATTATGATGATGATTATGATGATGATTATGATGATGATTATGATGATGATTATGATGATGATTATGATGATGATTATGATGATGATTATGATGATGAATTATGATGACGATTATGATGATGATTATGTTGATGATAATGATAATGATTATGATGATGATTATGATGATGATTATGATGATGATTATGGTGATGATTATGATGGTGATTATGATGACGGTAATGATGATGATTATGATGATGATTACTATGACGATTATGATTACTATAATGATGACGATTATGATGACTATTTTGATGATGATTAGGATGATGATTATGATGATGATGATTATGATGATGATTATGATGATGATTATGATGATGATTATGATGATGATTATGATGATGATCATGATGATGATTATGATGATGCTTATGATAACTATAATGATGACGATTATGATGACTATTATGATGATTATGATGACGATTATGATGAATATTATGATGATGATCATGACGAATATTATGATGATGGTTATGATGATGGTTACTATGACAATTATGATGACTATGATGATGATTATGATGACGATTATGATGATGATTATGATGTTGATTATGATGACGGTTATGATGATGATTATGATGATGATTACTATGACGATTATGATTAGTATAATGACGACGATTATGATGACTATTAAGATGATGATTATGATGATGATTATGATGATGATTATGATGATGATTATGATGATGACTATGATGATGATTATGATAATGATTGTGAAGATGATTATGATGATGATTATGAAGATGATTATGATGATGATTATGATGATGATTATGATGACGATTATGATGATGACCATGAAGACGATTATGATGGTGATTATGATGACGATTATGATGATGATTATCATGATGATTATGCTCATGATTATGATGATGAATTATAACGATGATTATGATGATGATTATGATGATGATTATGATGATGATTATGATGATGATTATGATGATGATTATGATGATGATTATGATGATGATCATGATGATGATTATGATGACTATAACGATGACGATTATGATGACTATTATGATGCCGATTATGATGCATATTATGATGATGATTATGATGAATATTATGATGATGATTATGATGATGATTACTATGACGATAATGATGACTATAAGGATGACGATTATGATGACTATTATGATGATGACTATGATGATGATTATGATGACGTTTATGATGACTATTATGATGATGATTATGATGATGATTATGATGACGATTATGATGATGATTATGATGATGATTATGATGATGATTATGATGATGATTATGATGATGATTATGATGATGATTATGATGATGATCATGATGATGATTATGATGATGATTATGATGATGATTATGATGATGATTATGATGATGATTATGATGATGATTATGATGATGATTATGATCATGATTATGATCATGATTATGATGATGACTATGATGATGATTATCATGACGATTATGCTCATGATTATCAGGATGAATTATGATGACGATTATGATGATGATTATGTTGATGATAATGATAATGATTATGATGATGATTATGATGATGATTATGATGATGATTATGATGATGATTAAGATGATGATTATGATGATGATTGTGATGATGATTATGGTGATGATTATGATGATGATTATGATGATGATCATGATGGTGATTATGATGACGGTTATGATGATGATTATGATGATGATTACTATGACGATTATGATTACTATAATTGCGACGATTATGATGACTATTATGATGATGATTATGATGATGATTATGATGATGATTATGATGATCATTATGATGGTGATTATGATGACGGTAATGATGATGATTATGATGATGATTAGTATGACGATTATGATGACTATTTTGATGATGATTATGATGATGATTATGATGATGATTATGATGATGATCATGATGATGATCATGATGATGATTATGATGACGATTATGATGATGATTATGATGTTGATTATGATGATGATTATGATGATGATTATGATGATGATTATGATCATGATTATGATGATGATTATGATGATGACTATGATGATGATTATCATGATGATTATGATGATGATTATGATGATGATTATGATGATGATTATGATGATGATTATGATGATGATTATGATGATGATTATGATGATGATTATGATGATGATTATGATGATGATTATGATCATGATTATGATGATGATTATGATGATGACTATGATGATGATTATCATGATGATTATGATGATGATTATGATGATGATTATGATGATGATTAGTATGACGATTATGATGACTATTTTGATGATGATTATGATGATGATTATGATGATGATCATGATGGTGATTATGATGACGGTTATGATGATGATTATGATGATGATTATTATGACGATTATGATTACTATAATGGCGACGATTATGATGACTATTATGATGATGACTATGATGATGACTGTGATCATGATTATGATCATGATTATGATGATGACTATGATGATGACTGTGATCATGATTATGATCATGATTATGATGATGATTATGAAGACGATTATGATGATGATTATGATGACGATTATGATGATGATTATGATGATGATTATGATGATGATTATGATGATGATTATGATGATGATTATGATGATGATTATGATGATGATTATGATGATGATTATGATGATGATTATGATGATGATTATGATGATGATTATGATGATGATTATGATGATGATTATGATGATGATTATGATGATGATTATGATGATGATTATGATCATGATTATGATGATGATTATGATGATGACTATGATGATGATTATCATGATGATTATGCTCATGATTATGATGATGAATTATGATGACGATTATGATGATGATTATGTTGATGATAATGATAATGATTATGATGATGATTATGATGATGATTATGATGATGATTATGGTGATGATTATGATGATGATTATGATGATGATTATGATGGTGATTATGATGACGGTAATGATGATGATTATGATGATGATTACTATGACGATTATGATAACTATAATGATGACGATTATGATGACTATTTTGATGATGATTAGGATGATGATTATGATGATGAGGATTATGATGATGATGATTATGATGATGATTATGATGATGATAATGATGATGATTATGATGATGATTATGATGATGATTATGATGATGATTATGATGATGATCATGATGATGATTATGATGATGATTATGATGATGATTATGATGATGATTATGATGATGATTATGATGATGATTATGATGATGATTATGATCATGATTATGATCATGATTATGATCATGATTATGATGATGATTATGATGATGACTATGATAATGATTATCATGATGATTATGCTCATGATTATGATGATGAATTATGATGACGATTATGATGATGATTATGTTGATGATAATGATAATGATTATGATGATGATTATGATGATGATTATGATGATGATTATGATGATGATTATGATGATGATTATGATGATGATTATGATGGTGATTATGATGACGGTAATGATGATGATTATGATGATGATTATGATGATGATTATGATGATGATTATGATGGTGATTATGATGACGGTAATGATGATGATTATGATGATGATTACTATGACGATAATGATGACTAGAAGGATGACGATTATGATGACTATTATGATGATGACTGTGATGATGATTATGATGACGATTATGATGACTATTATGATGATGACTATGATGATGATTATGATGACGATTATGATGATGATTATGATGATGATTATCATGATGATTATGCTCATGATTATGATGATGAATTATAACGATGATTATGATGATGATTATGATGATGATTATGATGATGATTATGATGATGATTATGATGATGATTATGATGATGATTATGATGATGATTATGATGATGGTCATGATGATGATCATGATCATGATTATGATGACTATAATGATGACGATTATGATGACTATTATGATGATTATGATGACGATTATGATGATGACCATGATGACGATTATGATGATGATTATGATGATGATTATGATGATGATTATGATGATGATTATGATGATGATTATGATGATCATTATGATGGTGATTATGATGACGGTAATGATGATGATTATGATGATGATTAGTATGACGATTATGATGACTATTTTGATGATGATTATGATGATGATTATGATGATGATTATGATGATGATCATGATGATGATCATGATGATGCTTATGATGACGATTATGATGACTATTATGATGATTATGATGACGATTATGATGAATATTATGATGATGATCATGATGAATATTATGATGATGGTTATGATGATGGTTACTATGACAATTATGATGACTATGATGATGATTATGATGACGATTATGATGATGATTATGATGGTGATTATGATGACGGTAATGATGATGATTATGATGATGATTATGTTGATGATAATGATAATGACTATGATGATGATTATGATGATGATTATGATGATGATTATGATGATGATTATGATGATGATTATGATAATGAATTATGATGACGATTATGATGATGATTATGTTGATGATAATGATAATGATTATGATGATGATTATGATGATGATTATGATGATGATTATGGTGATGATTATGATGATGATTATGATGATGATTATGATGGTGATTATGATGACGGTAATGATGATGATTATGATGATGATTACTATGACGATTATGATAACTATAATGATGACGATTATGATGACTATTTTGATGATGATTAGGATGATGATTATGATGATGATGATTATGATGATGATTATGATGATGATTATGATGATGATTATGATGATGATTACTATGACGATTATGATTACTATAATGACGACGATTATGATGACTATTATGATGATGATTATGATGATGATTATGATGATGATTATGATGATGATTATGATGGTGATTATGATGACGGTAATGATGATGATTATGATGATGATTACTATGACGATAATGATGACTATAAGGATGACGATTATGATGACTATTATGATGATGACTATGATGATGATTATGATGACGATTATGATGACTATTATGATGACTATGATGATGATTATGATGACGATTATGATGATGATTATGCTCATGATTATGATGATGAATTATAACGATGATTATGATGATGATTATCATGATGATTATGCTCATGATTATGATGATGAATTATAACGATGATTATGATGATGATTATGATGATGATTATGATGATGATTATGATGATGATTATGATGATGATTATGATGATGATTATGATGGTGATTATGATGACGGTAATGATGATGATTATGATGATGATTACTATGACGATTATGATGACTATTTTGATGATGATTATGATGATGATTATGATGATGATTATGATGACGATTATGATGATGATTATGATGATGATTATGATGATGATCATGATGATGATTATGATGATGATTATGATGATGATTATGATGATGAATTATAACGATGATTATGATGATGATTATGATGATGATTATGATGATGATTATGATGATGATTATGATGATGATTATGATGACGATTATGATGATGATTCTGATGATGATTGTGATGATGATTATGATGACGATTGTGATGATGATTATGCTCATGATTATGATGATGATCTTGATGACTATTATCATGATGACTATGATGATGATTATGATGACGATTATGATGATGAATTATAACGATGATTATGATGATGACCATGAAGACGATTATGATGATGATTATGATGACGATTATGATGATGATTATGATGATGATTATGATGATGATTATGATGATGATTATGATGATGACAATGATGATGATTATGATGATGACTATGATGATGATTATCATGATGATTATGATGATGACTATGATGATGATTATCATGATGATTATGCTCATGATTATGATGATGAATTATAACGATGATTATGATGGTGATTATGATGACGGTAATGATGATGATTATGATGATGATTACTATGACGATTATGATGACTATTTTGATGATGATTATGATGATGATTATGATGATGATTATGATGACGATTATGATGATGATTATGATGATGATTATGATGATGATTATGATGATGATTATGATGATGATTATGATGATGATTATGATGATGATCATGATGATGATTATGATGATGATTATGATGATGACTATGATGATGATTATCATGATGATTATGATGATGACTATGATGATGATTATCATGATGATTATGCTCATGATTATGATGATGAATTATAACGATGATTATGATGGTGATTATGATGATGATTATGATGATGATTATGATGATGATTATGATGATGATTATGATGATGATTATGATGATGATTATGATGATGATTATGATGATGATTATGATGATGGTCATGATGATGATCATGATCATGATTATGATGACTATAATGATGACGATTATGATGACTATTATGATGATTATGATGACGATTATGATGATGACCATGATGACGATTATGATGATGATTATGATGATGATTATGATGATGATTATGATGATGATTATGATGATGATTATGATGATCATTATGATGGTGATTATGATGACGGTAATGATGATGATTATGATGATGATTAGTATGACGATTATGATGACTATTTTGATGATGATTATGATGATGATTATGATGATGATTATGATGATGATCATGATGATGATCATGATGATGCTTATGATGACGATTATGATGACTATTATGATGATTATGATGACGATTATGATGAATATTATGATGATGATCATGATGAATATTATGATGATGGTTATGATGATGGTTACTATGACAATTATGATGACTATGATGATGATTATGATGACGATTATGATGATGATTATGATGGTGATTATGATGACGGTAATGATGATGATTATGATGATGATTATGTTGATGATAATGATAATGACTATGATGATGATTATCATGATGATTATGCTCATGATTATGATGATGAATTATAACGATGATTATGATGGTGATTATGATGATGATTATGATGATGATTATGATGATGATTATGATGATGATTATGATGATGATTATGATGATGATTATGATGATGATTATGATGATGATTATGATGATGATTATGATGATGATTATGATGATGATTATGATGGTGATTATGATGACGGTAATGATGATGATTATGATGATGATTACTATGACGATAATGATGACTATAAGGATGACGATTATGATGACTATTATGATGATGACTATGATGATGATTATGATGACGATTATGATGACTATTATGATGATGACTATGATGATGATTATGATGACGATTATGATGATAATTATGATGATGATTATCATGATGATTATGCTCATGATTATGATGATGAATTATAACGATGATTATGATGATGATTATGATGATGATTATGATGATGATTATGATGATGATTATGATGATGATTATGATGATGATTATGATGATGGTCATGATGATGATCATGATCATGATTATGATGACTATAATGATGACGATTATGATGACTATTATGATGATTATGATGACGATTATGATGATGACCATGAAGCCGATTATGATGATGATTATGATGACGATTATGATGATGATTATGATGATGATTATGATGATGATTATGATGATGATTATGATGATGATTATGATGATGATTATGATGATGACAATGATGATGATTATGATGATGACTATGATGATGATTATCATGATGATTATGCTCATGATTATGATGATGAATTATGATGACGATTATGATGATGATTATGTTGATGATAATGATAATGATTATGATGATGATTATGATGATGATTATGATGTTGATTATGATGATGATTATGATGATGATTATGATGATGATTATGATGATGATTATGATGATGAATTATGATGACGATTATGATGATGATTATGTTGATGATAATGATAATGATTATGATGATGATTATGATGATGATTATGATGATGATTATGGTGATGATTATGATGATGCTTATGATGATGATTATGATGGTGATTATGATGACGGTAATGATGATGATTATGATGATGATTACTATGACGATTATGATAACTATAATGATGACGATTATGATGACTATTTTGATGATGATTAGGATGATGATTATGATGATGATGATTATGATGATGATTATGATGATGATAATGATGATGATTATGATGATGATTATGATGATGATTATGATGATGATTATGATGATGATTATGATGATGATTATGATGATGATTATGATGATGATTATGATGATGATTATGATGATGATTATGATGATGATTATGATGATGATTATGATGATGATTATGATGGTGATTATGATGACGGTAATGATGATGATTATGATGATGATTACTATGACGATAATGATGACTATAAGGATGACGATTATGATGACTATTATGATGATGACTATGATGATGATTATGATGACGATTATGATGACTATTATGATGATGACTATGATGATGATTATGATGACGATTATGATGATAATTATGATGATGATTATCATGATGATTATGCTCATGATTATGATGATGAATTATAACGATGATTATGATGATGATTATGATGATGATTATGATGATGATTATGATGATGATTATGATGATGATTATGATGATGGTCATGATGATGATCATGATCATGATTATGATGACTATAATGATGACGATTATGATGACTATTATGATGATTATGATGACGATTATGATGATGACCATGAAGCCGATTATGATGATGATTATGATGACGATTATGATGATGATTATGATGATGATTATGATGATGATTATGATGATGATTATGATGATGATTATGATGATGATTATGATGATGACAATGATGATGATTATGATGATGACTATGATGATGATTATCATGATGATTATGCTCATGATTATGATGATGAATTATGATGACGATTATGATGATGATTATGTTGATGATAATGATAATGATTATGATGATGATTATGATGATGATTATGATGTTGATTATGATGATGATTATGATGATGATTATGATGATGATTATGATGATGATTATGATGATGAATTATGATGACGATTATGATGATGATTATGTTGATGATAATGATAATGATTATGATGATGATTATGATGATGATTATGATGATGATTATGGTGATGATTATGATGATGCTTATGATGATGATTATGATGGTGATTATGATGACGGTAATGATGATGATTATGATGATGATTACTATGACGATTATGATAACTATAATGATGACGATTATGATGACTATTTTGATGATGATTAGGATGATGATTATGATGATGATGATTATGATGATGATTATGATGATGATAATGATGATGATTATGATGATGATTATGATGATGATTATGATGATGATTATGATGATGATTATGATGATGATTATGATGATGATTATGATGATGATTATGATGGTGATTATGATGACGGTAATGATGATGATTATGATGATGATTACTATGACGATAATGATGACTATAAGGATGACGATTATGATGACTATAAGGATGACGATTATGATGACTATTATGATGATGACTATGATGATGATTATGATGACGATTATGATGACTATTATGATGATGACTATGATGATGATTATGATGACGATTATGATGATGATTATGATGATGATTATCATGATGATTATGCTCATGATTATGATGATGAATTATAACGATGATTATGATGATGATTATGATGATGATTATGATGATGATTATGATGATGATTATGATGATGATTATGATGATGATTATGATGATGATTATGATGATGGTCATGATGATGATCATGATCATGATTATGATGACTATAATGATGACGATTATGATGACTATTATGATGATTATGATGACGATTATGATGATGACCATGATGACGATTACGATGATGATTATGATGATGATTATGATGATGATTATGATGATGATTATGATGATGATTATGATGATGATTATGATGATGATCATGATGATGATTATGATGATGACTATGATGATGATTATCATGATGATCATGCTCATGATTATGATGATGAATTATGATGACGATTATGATGATGATTATGTTGATGATAATGATAATGATTATGATGATGATTATGATTATGATTATGATGATGATTATGGTGATGATTATGATGATGATTATGATGATGATTATGATGGTGATTATGATGACGGTAATGATGATGATTATGATGATGATTACTATGACGATTATGATAACTATAATGATGACGATTATGATGACTATTTTGATGATGATTAGGATGATGATTATGATGATGATGATTATGATGATGATTATGATGATGATTATGATGATGATTATGATGATGATTATGATGATGATTACTATGACGATTATGATTACTATAATGACGACGATTATGATGACTATTATGATGATGATTATGATGATGATTATGATGATGATTATGATGATGATTATGATGATGATTATGATGATGACAATGATGATGATTATGATAATGACTATGATGATGATTATCATGATGATTATGCTCATGATTATGATGATGAATTATAACGATGATTATGATGATGATTATGATGATGATTATGATGATGATTATGATGATGATTATGATGATGATTATGATGATGATTATGATGATGATTATGATGGAGATTATGATGACGGTAATGATGATGATTATGATGATGATTACTATGACCATTATGATGACTATTTTGATGATGATTATGATGATGATTATGATGATGATTATGATGATGATTATGATGATGATTATGATGATCATGATGATGCTTATGATAACTATAATGATGACGATTATGATGACTATTATGATGATTATGATGACGATTATGATGAATATTATGATGATGATCATGATGAATATTATGATGATGGTTATGATGATGGTTACTATGACAATTATGATGACTATGATGATGATTATGATGACGATTATGATGATGATTATGATGTTGATTATGATGGCGGTTATGATGATGATTATGATGATGATTACTATGACGATTATGATTACTATAATGGCGACGATTATGATGACTATTATGATGATGACTATGATGATGACTGTGATCATGATTATGATCATGATTATGATGATGATTATGAAGACGATTATGATGATGATTATGATGACGATTATGATGATGATTATGATGATGATTATGATGATGATTATGATGATGATTATGATGATGATTATGATGATGATTATGATGATGTTCATGATGATGATTATGATGATGATTATGATGATGATTATGATGATGATTATGATGATGATTATGATGATGATTATGATGATGATTATGATGATGATTATGATGATGATGATGATGGTGATTATGATGACGGTAATGATGATGATTATGATGATGATTACTATGACGATTATGATAACTATAATGATGACGATTATGATGACTATTTTGATGATGATTAGGATGATGATTATGATGATGATGATTATGATGATGATTATGATGATGATTATGATGATGATTATGATGATGATAATGATGATGATTATGATGATGATTATGACGATGATAATGATGATGATTATGATGATGATTATGCTCATGATTATGATGATGATTATGCTCATGATTCTGATGATGAATTATAACGATGATTATGATGATGATTATGATGATGATTATGATGATGATTATGATGATGATTATGATGATGATTATGATGATGATTATGATGATGATTATGATGATGATTATGATGATGGTCATGATGATGATCATGATCATGATTATGATGACTATAATGATGACGATTATGATGACTATTATGATGATTATGATGACGATTATGATGATGACCATGAAGACGATTATGATGATGATTATGATGACGATTATGATGATGATTATGATGATGATTATGATGATGATTATGATGATGATTATGATGATGACAATGATGATGATTATGATGATGACTATGATGATGATTATCATGATGATTATGCTCATGATTATGATGATGAATTATAACGATGATTATGATGACGATTATGATGACTATTTTGATGATGATTATGATGATGATTATGATGATGATTATGATGACGATTATGATGATGATTATGATGATGAATTATGATGACGATTATGATGATGATTATGTTGATGATAATGATAATGATTATGATGATGATTATGATGATGATTATGATGATGATTATGATGATGATTATGATTATGATTATGATGATGATTATGATGATGATTATGATGATGAATTATGATGACGATTATGATGATGATTATGTTGATGATAATGATAATGATTATGATGATGATTATGATGATGATTATGATGATGATTATGGTGATGATTACTATGACGATTATGTTAACTATAATGATGACGATTATGATGACTATTTTGATGATGATTAGGATGATGATTATGATGATGATGATTATGATGATGATTATGATGATGATTATGATGATGATTATGATGATGATTATGATGATGATCATGATGATGATTATGATGATGCTTATGATAACTATAATGATGACGATTATGATGACTATTATGATGATTATGATGACGATTATGATGAATATTATGATGATGATCATGACGAATATTATGATTATGGTTATGATGATGGTTACTATGACAATTATGATGACTATGATGATGATTATGATGACGATTATGATGATGATTATGATGTTGATTATGATGACGGTTATGATGATGATTATGTTGATGATTACTATGACGATTATGATTAGTATAATGAAAACGATTATGATGACTATTATGATGATGATTATGATGATGATTATGATGATGATTATGATGATGATTATGATGATGATTATGATGATGATTATGATAATGATTGTGAAGATGATTATGATGATGATTATGAAGATGATTATGATGATGATTATGATGATGATTATGATGACGATTATGATGATGACCATGAAGACGATTATGATGGTGATTATGATGACGATTATGATGATGATTATGATGATGATTATGATAATGACAATGATGATGATTATGATGATGACTATGATGATGATTATCATGATGATTATGCTCGTGATTATGATGATGAATTATAACGATGATTATGATGATGATTATGATGATGATTATGATGATGATTATGATGATGATTATGATGATGATTATGATGATGATTATGATGATGATCATGATGATGATTATGATGACTATAACGATGACGATTATGATGACTATTATGATGCCGATTATGATGCATATTATGATGATGATTATGATGAATATTATGATGATGATTATGATGATGATTACTATGACGATAATGATGACTATAAGGATGACGATTATGATGACGTTTATGATGACTATTATGATGATGATTATGATGATGATTATGATGACGATTATGATGATGATTATGATGATGATTATGATGATGATTATGATGATGATTATGATGATGATTATGATGATGATTATGATGATGATCATGATGACGATTATGCTCATGATTATGAGGATGAATTATGATGACGATTATGATGATGATTATGTTGATGATAATGATAATGATTATGATGATGATTATGATGATGATTATGATGATGATTATGATGATGATTAAGATGATGATTATGATGATGATTGTGATGATGATTATGGTGATGATTATGATGATGATTATGATGATGATCATGATGGTGATTATGATGACGGTTATGATGATGATTATGATGATGATTACTATGACGATTATGATTACTATAATTGCGACGATTATGATGACTATTATGATGATGATTATGATGATGATTATGATGATGATTATGATGATGATTATGATGATCATTATGATGGTGATTATGATGACGGTAATGATGATGATTATGATGATGATTAGTATGACGATTATGATGACTATTTTGATGATGATTATGATGATGATTATGATGATGATTATGATGATGATTATGATGATGATCATGATGATGATTATGATGATGATTATGATGGAGATTATGATGACGGTAATGATGATGATTATGATGATGATTACTATGACCATTATGATGACTATTTTGATGATGATTATGATGATGATTATGATGATGATTATGATAATGATTATGATGATGATTATGATGATCATGATGATGCTTATGATAACTATAATGATGACGATTATGATGACTATTATGATGATTATGATGACGATTATGATGAATATTATGATGATGATCATGATGAATATTATGATGATGGTTATGATGATGGTTACTATGACAATTATGATGACTATGATGATGATTATGATGACGATTATGATGATGATTATGATGTTGATTATGATGGCGGTTATGATGATGATTATGATGATGATTACTATGACGATTATGATTACTATAATGGCGACGATTATGATGACTATTATGATGATGACTATGATGATGACTGTGATCATGATTATGATCATGATTATGATGATGATTATGAAGACGATTATGATGATGATTATGATGACGATTATGATGATGATTATGATGATGATTATGATGATGATTATGATGATGATTATGATGATGATTATGATGATGATTATGATGATGTTCATGATGATGATTATGATGATGATTATGATGATGATTATGATGATGATTATGATGATGATTATGATGATGATTATGATGATGATTATGATGATGATTATGATGATGATTATGATGATGATGATGATGGTGATTATGATGACGGTAATGATGATGATTATGATGATGATTACTATGACGATTATGATAACTATAATGATGACGATTATGATGACTATTTTGATGATGATTAGGATGATGATTATGATGATGATGATTATGATGATGATTATGATGATGATTATGATGATGATTATGATGATGATAATGATGATGATTATGATGATGATTATGACGATGATTATGATGATGATTATGATGATGATTATGATGATGATTATGATGATGATTATGATGATGATTATGATGGTGATTATGATGACGGTAATGATGATGATTATGATGATGATTACTATGACGATAATGATGACTATAAGGATGACGATTATGATGACTATTATGATGACGACTATGATGATGATTATGATGACGATTATGATGACTATTATGATGATGACTATGATGATGATTATGATGACGATTATGATGATGATTATGATGATGATTATCATGATGATTATGCTCATGATTATGATGATGAATTATAACGATGATTATGATGATGATTATGATGATGATTATGATGATGATTATGATGATGATTATGATGATGATTATGATGATGATTATGATGATGGTCATGATGATGATCATGATCATGATTATGATGACTATAATGATGACGATTATGATGACTATTATGATGATTATGATGACGATTATGATGATGACCATGAAGCCGATTATGATGATGATTATGATGACGATTATGATGATGATTATGATGATGATTATGATGATGATTATGATGATGATTATGATGATGATTATGATGATGATTATGATGATGACAATGATGATGATTATGATGATGACTATGATGATGATTATCATGATGATTATGATCATGATTATGATGATGAATTATAACGATAATTATGATGATGATTATGATGATGATTATGATGATGATTATGATGATGATTATGATGATGATTATGATGATGATTATGATGGAGATTATGATGACGGTAATGATGATGATTATGATGATGATTACTATGACCATTATGATGACTATTTTGATGATGATTATGATGATGATTATGATGATGATTATGATGATGATTATGATGATGATTATGATGATCATGATGATGCTTATGATAACTATAATGATGACGATTATGATGACTATTATGATGATTATGATGACGATTATGATGAATATTATGATGATGATCATGATGAATATTATGATGATGGTTATGATGATGGTTACTATGACAATTATGATGACTATGATGATGATTATGATGACGATTATGATGATGATTATGATGTTGATTATGATGGCGGTTATGATGATGATTATGATGATGATTACTATGACGATTATGATTACTATAATGGCGACGATTATGATGACTATTATGATGATGACTATGATGATGACTGTGATCATGATTATGATCATGATTATGATGATGATTATGAAGACGATTATGATGATGATTATGATGACGATTATGATGATGATTATGATGATGATTATGATGATGATTATGATGATGATTATGATGATGATTATGATGATGATTATGATGATGTTCATGATGATGATTATGATGATGATTATGATGATGATTATGATGATGATTATGATGATGATTATGATGATGATTATGATGATGATTATGATGATGATGATGATGGTGATTATGATGACGGTAATGATGATGATTATGATGATGATTACTATGACGATTATGATAACTATAATGATGACGATTATGATGACTATTTTGATGATGATTAGGATGATGATTATGATGATGATGATTATGATGATGATTATGATGATGATTATGATGATGATTATGATGATGATAATGATGATGATTATGATGATGATTATGACGATGATAATGATGATGATTATGATGATGATTATGCTCATGATTATGATGATGATTATGCTCATGATTATGATGATGAATTATAACGATGATTATGATGATGATTATGATGATGATTATGATGATGATTATGATGATGATTATGATGATGATTATGATGATGATTATGATGATGATTATGATGATGATTATGATGATGATTATGATGATGATTATGATGATGGTCATGATGATGATCATGATCATGATTATGATGACTATAATGATGACGATTATGATGACTATTATGATGATTATGATGACGATTATGATGATGATTAGGATGATGATTATGATGATGATGATTATGATGATGATTATGATGATGATTATGATGATGATTATGATGATGATTATGATGATGATTATGATGATGATTATGATGATGATTATGATGATGATTATGATGATGATTATGGTGATGATTACTATGACGATTATGTTAACTATAATGATGACGATTATGATGACTATTTTGATGATGATTAGGATGATGATTATGATGATGATGATTATGATGATGATTATGATGATGATTATGATGATGATTATGATGATGATTATGATGATGATCATGATGATGATTATGATGATGCTTATGATAACTATAATGATGACGATTATGATGACTATTATGATGATTATGATGACGATTATGATGAATATTATGATGATGATCATGACGAATATTATGATTATGGTTATGATGATGGTTACTATGACAATTATGATGACTATGATGATGATTATGATGACGATTATGATGATGATTATGATGTTGATTATGATGACGGTTATGATGATGATTATGTTGATGATGCCTATGACGATTATGATTAGTATAATGAAAACGATTATGATGACTATTATGATGATGATTATGATGATGATTATGATGATGATTATGATGATGATTATGATGATGATTATGATGATGATTATGATAATGATTGTGAAGATGATTATGATGATGATTATGAAGATGATTATGATGATGATTATGATGATGATTATGATGACGATTATGATGATGACCATGAAGACGATTATGATGGTGATTATGATGACGATTATGATGATGATTATGATGATGATTATGATAATGACAATGATGATGATTATGATGATGACTATGATGATGATTATCATGATGATTATGCTCATGATTATGATGATGAATTATAACGGTGATTATGATGATGATTATGATGATGATTATGATGATGATTATGATGATGATTATGATGATGATTATGATGATGATTATGATGATGATCATGATGATGATTATGATGACTATAACGATGACGATTATGATGACTATTATGATGCCGATTATGATGCCTATTATGATGATGATTATGATGAATATTATGATGATGATTATGATGATGATTACTATGACGATAATGATGACTATAAGGATGACGATTATGATGACTATTATGATGATGACTATGATGATGATTATGATGACGTTTATGATGACTATTATGATGATGATTATGATGATGATTATGATGACGATTATGATGATGATCATGATGATGATTATGATGATGATTATGATGATGATTATGATGATGATTATGATGATGATTATGATGATGATTATGATGATGATTATGATCATGATTATGATCATGATTATGATGATGACTATGATGATGATTATCATGACGATTATGCTCATGATTATGAGGAGGAATTATGATGACGATTATGATGATGATTATGTTGATGATAATGATAATGATTATGATGATGATTATGATGATGATTATGATGATGATTATGATGATGATTAAGATGATGATTATGATGATGATTGTGATGATGATTATGGTGATGATTATGATGATGATTATGATGATGATCATGATGGTGATTATGATGACGGTTATGATGATGATTATGATGATGATTACTATGACGATTATGATTACTATAATTGCGACGATTATGATGACTATTATGATGATGATTATGATGATGATTATGATGATGATTATGATGATGATTATGATGATCATTATGATGGTGATTATGATGACGGTAATGATGATGATTATGATGATGATTAGTATGACGATTATGATGACTATTTTGATGATGATTATGATGATGATTATGATGATGATTATGATGATGATAATGATGATGATCATGATGATGATCATAATGATGCTTATGATGACGATTATGATGACTATTATGATGATTATGATGACGATTATGATGAATATTATGATGATGATCATGATGAATATTATGATGATGGTTATGATGATGGTTACTATGACAATTATGATGACTATGATGATGATTATGATGACGATTATGATGATGATTATGATGTTGATTATGATGACGGTTATGATGATGATTATGATGATGATTACTATGACGATTATGATTACTATAATGGCGACGATTATGATGACTATTATGATGATGACTATGATGATGACTGTGATCATGATTATGATCATGATTATGATGATGATTATGAAGACGATTATGATGATGATTATGATGACGATTATGATGATGATTATGATGATGATTATGATGATGATTATGATGATGATTATGATGATGATTATGATGATGATTATGATGATGTTCATGATGATTATGATGATGATTATGATGATGATTATGATGATGATTATGATGATGATTATGATGATGATTGTGATGATGATTATGATGATGATTATGATGATGATTATGATCATGATTATGATGATGATTATGAAGACGACTATGATGATGATTATCATGATGATTATGCTCATGATTATGATGATGAATTATGATGACGATTATGATGATGATTATGTTGATGATAATGATAATGATTATGATGATGATTATGATGATGATTATGATGATGATTATGGTGATGATTATGATGATGATTATGATGATGATTATGATGGTGATTATGATGACGGTAATGATGATGATTATGATGATGATTACTATGACGATTATGATAACTATAATGATGACGATTATGATGACTATTTTGATGATGATTAGGATGATGATTATGATGATGAGGATTATGATGATGATGATTATGATGATGATGATTATGATGATGAGGATTATGATGATGATGATTATGATGATGATGATTATGATGATGATTATGATGATGATAATGATGATGATTATGATGATGATTATGATGATGATTATGATGATGATTATGATGATGATTATGATGATGATTATGATGATGATTATGATGGTGATTATGATGACGGTAATGATGATGATTATGATGATGATTACTATGACGATAATGATGACTAGAAGGATGACGATTATGATGACTATTATGATGATGACTGTGATCATGATTATGATGACGATTATGATGACTATTTTGATGATGATTAGGATGATGATTATGATGATGATGATTATGATGATGATTATGATGATGATTATGATGATGATTATGATGATGATCATGATGATGATTATGATGATGCTTATGATAACTATAATGATGACGATTATGATGACTATTATGATGATTATGATGACGATTATGATGAATATTATGATGATGATCATGACGAATATTATGATGATGGTTATGATGATGGTTACTATGACAATTATGATGACTATGATGATGATTATGATGACGATTATGATGATGATTATGATGTTGATTATGATGACGGTTATGATGATGATTATGATGATGATTACTATGACGATTATGATTAGTATAATGAAAACGATTATGATGACTATTATGATGATGATTATGATGATGATTATGATGATGATTATGATGACGATTATGATGATGACCATGAAGACGATTATGATGGTGATTATGATGACGATTATGATGACGATTATGATGATGATTATGATGTTGATTATGGTGACGGTTATGATGATGATTATGATGATGATTACTATGACGATTATGATTAGTATAATGAAAACGATTATGATGACTATTATGATGATGATTATGATGATGATTATGATGATGATTATGATGATGATTATGATGATGATTATGATAATGATTGTGAAGATGATTATGATGATGATTATGAAGATGATTATGATGATGATTATGATGATGATTATGATGACGATTATGATGATGACCATGAAGACGATTATGATGGAGATTATGATGACGATTATGATGATGATTATGATGATGATTATGATAATGACAATGATGATGATTATGATGATGACTATGATGATGATTATCATGATGATTATGCTCATGATTATGATGATGAATTATAACGATGATTATGATGATGATTATGATGATGATTATGATGATGATTATGATGATGATTATGATGATGATTATGATGATGATTATGATGATGACTATGATGATGATTATCATGATGATTATGCTCATGATTATGATGATGAATTATAACGATGATTATGATGATGAATTATAACGATGATTATGATGATGATTATGATGATGATTATGATGATGATTATAACGATGATTATGATGATGATTATGATGATGATTATGATGATGATTATGATGATGATTATGATCATGATTATGATCATGATTATGATGATGACTATGATGATGATTATCATGACGATTATGCTCATGATTATGAGGATGAATTATGATGACGATTATGATGATGATTATGTTGATGATAATGATAATGATTATGATGATGATTATGATGATGATTATGATGATGATTATGATGATGATTATGATGATGATTATGATCATGATTATGATCATGATTATGATGATGACTATGATGATGACTATGATGATGATTATCATGATGATTATGCTCATGATTATGATGATGAATTATGATGACGATTATGATGATGATTATGATGATGATTATGATGATGATTATGATGATGATTATGATCATGATTATGATCATGATTATGATGATGACTATGATGATGACTATGATGATGATTATCATGATGATTATGCTCATGATTATGATGATGAATTATGATGACGATTATGATGATGATTATGTTGATGATAATGCTAATGATTATGATGATGACCATGAAGACGATTATGATGATGATTATGATGACGATTATGATGATGATTATGATGATGATTATGATGATGATTATGATGATGATTATGATGATGATTATGATGATGATCATGATGAGGATTATGATGATGATTATGATGATGATTATGATGATGATTATGATGATGATTATGATGATAATTATGATGATGATTATGATGATGATTATGATGATGATTATGATCATGATTATGATGATGATTATGATGATGACTATGATGATGATTATCATGATGATCATGCTCATGATTATGATGATGAATTATGATGACGATTATGGTGATGATTATGTTGATGATAATGATAATGATTATGATGATGATTATGATGATGATAATGATGATGATTATGATGATGATTATGATGATGATTATGATGACGGTTATGATGATGATTATGATGATGATTACTATGACGATTATGATTACTATAATGACGACGATTATGATGGCTATTATGATGATGATTATGATGATGTTTATGATGATGATTATGATGATGATTATGATGATGATTATGATGATGATTATGACGATGATTATGATCATGATTATGATGATGATTATGATGATGACTATGATGATGATTATCATGATGATTATGCTCATGATTATGATGATGAATTATGATGACGATTATGATGATGATTATGTTGATGGTAATGATAATGATTATGATGATGATTATGATGATGATTATGATGATGATTATGATGATGATCATGATGATGAATTATGATGACGATTATGATGATGATTATGTTGATGATAATGATAATGATTATGATGATGATTATGATGATGATTATAATGATGATTATGGTGATGATTATGATGATGATTATGATGATGATTATGATGGTGATTATGATGACGGTAATGATGATGATTATGATGATGATTACTATGACGATTATGATAACTATAATGATGACGATTATGATGACTATTTTGATGATTATTAGGATGATGATTATGATGATGATGATTATGATGATGATTACGATGATGATTATGATGATGATTATGATGATGATTATGATGATGATCATGATGATGATTATGATGATGATTATGATGATGATCATGATGATGATTATGATGATGCTTATGATAACTATAATGATGACGATTATGATGACTATTATGATGATTATGATGACGATTATGATGAATATTATGATGATGATCATGACGAATATTATGATGATGGTTATGATGATGGTTACTATGACAATTATGATGACTATGATGATGATTATGATGACGATTATGATGATGATTATGATGTTGATTATGATGACGGTTATGATGATGATTATGATGATGATTACTATGACGATTATGATTAGTATAATGACGACGATTATGATGACTATTATGATGATGATTATGATGATGATTATGATGATGATTATGATGATGATTATGAAGATGATTATGATGATGATTATGATGATGATTATGATGACGATTATGATGATGACCATGAAGACGATTATGATGGTGATTATGATGACGATTATGATGATGATTATGATGATGATTATGATAATGACAATGATGATGATTATGATGATGACTATGATGATGATTGTCATGATGATTATGCTCATGATTATGATGATGATTATGATGATGATTATGATGATGATTATGATGATGATTATGATGATGATTATGATGATGATTATGATGATGATCATGATGATGATTATGATGACTATAACGATGACGATTATGATGACTATTATGATGCCGATTATGATGCATATTATGATGATGATTATGATGAATATTATGATGATGATTATGATGATGATTACTATGACGATAATGATGACTATAAGGATGACGATTATGATGACTATTATGATGATGACTATGATGATGATTATGATGACGTTTATGATGACTATTATGATGATGATTATGATGACGATTATGATGATGATTATGATGATGATTATGATGATGATTATGATGATGATTATGATGATGATTATGATGATGATTATGATGATGATTATGATGATGATTATGATGATGATCATGATGATGATTATGATGATGATTATGATGATGATTATGATGATGATTATGATGATGATTATGATGATGATTATGATGATGATTATGATCATGATTATGATCATGATTATGATGATGACTATGATGATGATTATCATGACGATTATGCTCATGATTATGAGGATGAATTATGATGACGATTATGATGATGATTATGTTGATGATAATGATAATGATTATGATGATGATTATGATGATGATTATGATGATGATTATGATGATGATTAAGATGATGATTATGATGATGATTATGATGATGATTATGGTGATGATTATGATGATGATTATGATGATGATCATGATGGTGATTATGATGACGGTTATGATGATGATTATGATGATGATTACTATGACGATTATGATTACTATAATTGCGACGATTATGATGACTATTATGATGATGATTATGATGATGATTATGATGATGATTATGATGATGATTATGATGATGATTATGATGATCATTATGATGGTGATTATGATGACGGTAATGATGATGATTATGATGATGATTAGTATGACGATTATGATGACTATTTTGATGATGATTATGATGATGATTATGATGATGATTATGATGATGATTATGATGATGATTATGATGATGATTATGATGATGATTATGATGATGATTATGATGATGAATTATGATGATGATTATGATGATGATTATGATCATGATTATGATCATGATTATGATGATGACTATGATGATGACTATGACGATGATTATCATGATGATTATGCTCATGATTATGATGATGAATTATGATGACGATTATGATGATGATTATGTTGATGATAATGATAATGATTATGATGATGACCATGAAGACGATTATGATGATGATTATGATGATGATTATGATGATGATTATGATGATGATTATGATGATGATTATGATGATGATTATGATGATGATTATGATCATGATTATGATGATGATTATGATGATGATTATGATGATGACTATGATGATGATTATCATGATGATTATGCTCATGATTATGATGATGAATTATGATGACGATTATGATGATGATTATGTTGATGATAATGATAATGATTATGATGATGACCTTGATGATGATTATGATGATGATTATGATGATGATTATGATGATGATTATGATGATGATTATGATGATGATTATGATGATGATTATGATCATGATTATGATCATGATTATGATGATGACTATGATGATGACTATGATGATGATTATCATGATGATTATGCTCATGATTATGATGATGAATTATGATGACGATTATGATGATGATTATGTTGATGATAATGATAATGATAATGATGATGACCATGAAGACGATTATGATGATGATTATGATGACGATTATGATGATGATTATGATGATGATTATGATGATGATTATGATGATGATTATGATGATGATTATGATGATGATTATGATGATGATCATGATGAGGATTATGATGATGATTATGATGATGATTATGATGATGATTATGATGACGGTAATGATGATGATTATGATGATGATTAGTATGACGATTATGATGACTATTTTGATGATGATTATGATGATGATTATGATGATGATTATGATGATGATTATGATGATGATTATGATGATGATTATGATGATGATTATGATGATGAATTATGATGATGATTATGATGATGATTATGATCATGATTATGATCATGATTATGATGATGACTATGATGATGACTATGATGATGATTATCATGATGATTATGCTCATGATTATGATGATGAATTATAACGATGATTATGATGATGATTATGATGATGATTATGATGATGATTATGATGATGATTATGATGATGATTATGATGATGATTATGATGATGATCATGATGATGATTATGATGACTATAACGATGACGATTATGATGACTATTATGATGCCGATTATGATGCATATTATGATGATGATTATGATGAATATTATGATGATGATTATGATGATGATTACTATGACGATAATGATGACTATAAGGATGACGATTATGATGACTATTATGATGATGACTATGATGATGATTATGATGACGTTTATGATGACTATTATGATGATGATTATGATGATGATTATGATGACGATTATGATGATGATTATGATGATGATTATGATGATGATTATGATGATGATTATGATGATGATTATGATGATGATTATGATGATGATCATGATGATGATTATGATGATGATTATGATGATGATTATGATGATGATTATGATGATGATTATGATGATGATTATGATGATGATTATGATCATGATTATGATCATGATTATGATGATGACTATGATGATGATTATCATGACGATTATGCTCATGATTATGAGGATGAATTATGATGACGATTATGATGATGATTATGTTGATGATAATGATAATGATTATGATGATGATTATGATGATGATTATGATGATGATTATGATGATGATTAAGATGATGATTATGATGATGATTATGATGATGATTATGGTGATGATTATGATGATGATTATGATGATGATCATGATGGTGATTATGATGACGGTTATGATGATGATTATGATGATGATTACTATGACGATTATGATTACTATAATTGCGACGATTATGATGACTATTATGATGATGATTATGATGATGATTATGATGATGATTATGATGATGATTATGATGATGATTATGATGATCATTATGATGGTGATTATTATGACGGTAATGATGATGATTATGATGATGATTAGTATGACGATTATGATGACTATTTTGATGATGATTATGATGATGATTATGATGATGATTATCATGATGATTATGCTCATGATTATGATGATGAATTATGATGATGATTATGATGATGATTATGATGATGATTAAGATGATGATTATAATGATGATTATGATGATGATTATGGTGATGATTATGATGATGATTATGATGATGATTATGATGATGATTATGATGATGATTATGATGATGATTATGATGATGAATATGATGATGATTATGATCATGATTATGATGATGATTATGATGATGATTATGATGATGACTATGATGATGATTATCATGATGATTATGCTCATGATTATGATGATGAATTATGATGACGATTATGATGATGATTATGTTGATGATAATGATAATGATTATGATGATGACCTTGATGATGATTATGATGATGATTATGATGATGATTATGATGATGATTATGATGATGATTATGATGATGATTATGATGATGATTATGATGATGATTATGATCATGATTATGATGATGACTATGATGATGACTATGATGATGATTATCATGATGATTATGCTCATGATTATGATGATGAATTATGATGACGATTATGATGATGATTATGTTGATGATAATGATAATGATAATGATGATGACCATGAAGACGATTATGATGATGATTATGATGACGATTATGATGATGATTATGATGATGATTATGATGATGATTATGATGATGATTATGATGATGATTATGATGATGATTATGATGATGATCATGATGAGGATTATGATGATGATTATGATGATGATTATGATGATGATTATGATGACGGTAATGATGATGATTATGATGATGATTAGTATGACGATTATGATGACTATTTTGATGATGATTATGATGATGATTATGATGATGATTATGATGATGATTATGATGATGATTATGATGATGATTATGATGATGATTATGATGATGAATTATGATGATGATTATGATGATGATTATGATCATGATTATGATCATGATTATGATGATGACTATGATGATGACTATGATGATGATTATCATGATGATTATGCTCATGATTATGATGATGAATTATAACGATGATTATGATGATGATTATGATGATGATTATGATGATGATTATGATGATGATTATGATGATGAATATGATGATGATTATGATCATGATTATGATGATGATTATGATGATGATTATGATGATGACTATGATGATGATTATCATGATGATTATGCTCATGATTATGATGATGAATTATGATGACGATTATGATGATGATTATGTTGATGATAATGATAATGATTATGATGATGACCTTGATGATGATTATGATGATGATTATGATGATGATTATGATGATGATTATGATGATGATTATGATGATGATTATGATGATGATTATGATGATGATTATGATCATGATTATGATGATGACTATGATGATGACTATGATGATGATTATCATGATGATTATGCTCATGATTATGATGATGAATTAGTATGACGATTATGATGACTATTTTGATGATGATTATGATGATGATTATGATGATGATTATCATGATGATTATGCTCATGATTATGATGATGAATTATGATGATGATTATGATGATGATTATGATGATGATTAAGATGATGATTATAATGATGATTATGATGATGATTATGGTGATGATTATGATGATGATTATGATGATGATTATGATGATGATTATGATGATGATTATGATGATGATTATGATGATGAATATGATGATGATTATGATCATGATTATGATGATGATTATGATGATGATTATGATGATGACTATGATGATGATTATCATGATGATTATGCTCATGATTATGATGATGAATTATGATGACGATTATGATGATGATTATGTTGATGATAATGATAATGATTATGATGATGACCTTGATGATGATTATGATGATGATTATGATGATGATTATGATGATGATTATGATGATGATTATGATGATGATTATGATGATGATTATGATGATGATTATGATCATGATTATGATGATGACTATGATGATGACTATGATGATGATTATCATGATGATTATGCTCATGATTATGATGATGAATTATGATGACGATTATGATGATGATTATGTTGATGATAATGATAATGATAATGATGATGACCATGAAGACGATTATGATGATGATTATGATGACGATTATGATGATGATTATGATGATGATTATGATGATGATTATGATGATGATTATGATGATGATTATGATGATGATTATGATGATGATCATGATGAGGATTATGATGATGATTATGATGATGATTATGATGATGATTATGATGACGGTAATGATGATGATTATGATGATGATTAGTATGACGATTATGATGACTATTTTGATGATGATTATGATGATGATTATGATGATGATTATGATGATGATTATGATGATGATTATGATGATGATTATGATGATGATTATGATGATGAATTATGATGATGATTATGATGATGATTATGATCATGATTATGATCATGATTATGATGATGACTATGATGATGACTATGATGATGATTATCATGATGATTATGCTCATGATTATGATGATGAATTATAACGATGATTATGATGATGATTATGATGATGATTATGATGATGATTATGATGATGATTATGATGATGATTATGATGATGATTACGATGATGATCATGATGATGATTATGATGACTATAACGATGACGATTATGATGACTATTATGATGCCGATTATGATGCATATTATGATGATGATTATGATGAATATTATGATGATGATTATGATGATGATTACTATGACGATAATGATGACTATAAGGATGACGATTATGATGACTATTATGATGATGACTATGATGATGATTATGATGACGTTTATGATGACTATTATGATGATGATTATGATGATGATTATGATGACGATTATGATGATGATTATGATGATGAATTATGATGATGATTATGATGATGATTATGATGATGATTAAGATGATGATTATAATGATGATTATGATGATGATTATGGTGATGATTATGATGATGATTATGATGATGATTATGATGATGATTATGATGATGATTATGATGATGATTATGATGATGAATATGATGATGATTATGATCATGATTATGATGATGATTATGATGATGATTATGATGATGACTATGATGATGATTATCATGATGATTATGCTCATGATTATGATGATGAATTATGATGACGATTATGATGATGATTATGTTGATGATAATGATAATGATTATGATGATGACCTTGATGATGATTATGATGATGATTATGATGATGATTATGATGATGATTATGATGATGATTATGATGATGATTATGATGATGATTATGATGATGATTATGATCATGATTATGATGATGACTATGATGATGACTATGATGATGATTATCATGATGATTATGCTCATGATTATGATGATGAATTATGATGACGATTATGATGATGATTATGTTGATGATAATGATAATGATAATGATGATGACCATGAAGACGATTATGATGATGATTATGATGACGATTATGATGATGATTATGATGATGATTATGATGATGATTATGATGATGATTATGATGATGATTATGATGATGATTATGATGATGATCATGATGAGGATTATGATGATGATTATGATGATGATTATGATGATGATTATGATGACGGTAATGATGATGATTATGATGATGATTAGTATGACGATTATGATGACTATTTTGATGATGATTATGATGATGATTATGATGATGATTATGATGATGATTATGATGATGATTATGATGATGATTATGATGATGATTATGATGATGAATTATGATGATGATTATGATCATGATTATGATCATGATTATGATCATGATTATGATGATGACTATGATGATGACTATGATGATGATTATCATGATGATTATGCTCATGATTATGATGATGAATTATAACGATGATTATGATGATGATTATGATGATGATTATGATGATGATTATGATGATGATTATGATGATGATTATGATGATGATTACGATGATGATCATGATGATGATTATGATGACTATAACGATGACGATTATGATGACTATTATGATGCCGATTATGATGCATATTATGATGATGATTATGATGAATATTATGATGATGATTATGATGATGATTACTATGACGATAATGATGACTATAAGGATGACGATTATGATGACTATTATGATGATGACTATGATGATGATTATGATGACGTTTATGATGACTATTATGATGATGATTATGATGATGATTATGATGACGATTATGATGATGATTATGATGATGATTATGATGATGATTATGATGATGATTATGATGATGATTATGATGATGATTATGATGATGATCATGATGATGATTATGATGATGATTATGATGATGATTATGATGATGATTATGATGATGATTATGATGATGATTATGATGATGATTATGATCATGATTATGATCATGATTATGATGATGATTATGATGATGATTATGATGATGATTACGATGATGATTATGATGATGAATATGATGATGATTATGATCATGATTATGATGATGATTATGATGATGATTATGATGATGACTATGATGATGATTATCATGATGATTATGCTCATGATTATGATGATGAATTATGATGATGATTATGATCATGATTATGATGATGATTATGATGATGATTATGATGATGACTATGATGATGATTATCATGATGATTATGCTCATGATTATGATGATGAATTATGATGACGATTATGATGATGATTATGTTGATGATAATGATAATGATAATGATGATGACCATGAAGACGATTATGATGATGATTATGATGACGATTATGATGATGATTATGATGATGATTATGATGATGATTATGATGATGATTATGATGATGATTATGATGATGATTATGATGATGATCATGATGAGGATTATGATGATGATTATGATGATGATTATGATGATGATTATGATGACGGTAATGATGATGATTATGATGATGATTAGTATGACGATTATGATGACTATTTTGATGATGATTATGATGATGATTATGATGATGATTATGATGATGATTATGATGATGATTATGATGATGATTATGATGATGATTATGATGATGATTATGATGATGAATTATGATGATGATTATGATGATGATTATGATCATGATTATGATCATGATTATGATGATGACTATGATGATGACTATGATGATGATTATCATGATGATTATGCTC
Source organism: Coelioxys conoideus (assembly GCA_947623535.1). Classification (NCBI taxonomy): domain Eukaryota; kingdom Metazoa; phylum Arthropoda; class Insecta; order Hymenoptera; family Megachilidae; genus Coelioxys; species Coelioxys conoideus. The sequence continues at coordinate 990,041 of CANQJN010000043.1, forward strand.
ATGATTATGATGATGAATTATGATGACGATTATGATGATGATTGTGTTGATGATAATGATAATGATTATGATGATGACCATGAAGACGATTATGATGATGATTATGATGATGATTATGATGATGATTATGATGATGATTATGATGATGATTATGATGATGATTATGATGATGATTATGATGATGATTATGATCATGATTATGATGATGATTATGATGATGATTATGATGATGACTATGATGATGATTATCATGATGATTATGCTCATGATTATGATGATGAATTATGATGACGATTATGATGATGATTATGTTGATGATAATGATAATGATTATGATGATGACCTTGATGATGATTATGATGATGATTATGATGATGATAATGATAATGATTATGATGATGATTATGATGATGATTATGATGATGATTATGATGATGATTAAGATGATGATTATGATGATGATTATGATGATGATTATGGTGATGATTATGATGATGATTATGATGATGATCATGATGGTGATTATGATGACGGTTATGATGATGATTATGATGATGATTACTATGACGATTATGATTACTATAATTGCGACGATTATGATGACTATTATGATGATGATTATAATGATGATTATGATGATGATTATGATGATGATTATGATGATCATTATGATGGTGATTATGATGACGGTAATGATGATGATTATGATGATGATTAGTATGACGATTATGATGACTATTTTGATGATGATTATGATGATGATTATGATGATGATTATCATGATGATTATGCTCATGATTATGATGATGAATTATGATGATGATTATGATGATGATTATGATGATGATTAAGATGATGATTATAATGATGATTATGATGATGATTATGGTGATGATTATGATGATGATTATGATGATGATTATGATGATGATTATGATGATGATTACGATGATGATTATGATGATGAATATGATGATGATTATGATCATGATTATGATGATGATTATGATGATGATTATGATGATGACTATGATGATGATTATCATGATGATTATGCTCATGATTATGATGATGAATTATGATGACGATTATGATGATGATTATGTTGATGATAATGATAATGATTATGATGATGACCTTGATGATGATTATGATGATGATTATGATGATGATTATGATGATGATTATGATGATGATTATGATGATGATTATGATGATGATTATGATGATGATTATGATCATGATTATGATGATGACTATGATGATGACTATGATGATGATTATCATGATGATTATGCTCATGATTATGATGATGAATTATGATGACGATTATGATGATGATTATGTTGATGATAATGATAATGATAATGATGATGACCATGAAGACGATTATGATGATGATTATGATGACGATTATGATGATGATTATGATGATGATTATGATGATGATTATGATGATGATTATGATGATGATTATGATGATGATTATGATGATGATCATGATGAGGATTATGATGATGATTATGATGATGATTATGATGATGATTATGATGACGGTAATGATGATGATTATGATGATGATTAGTATGACGATTATGATGACTATTTTGATGATGATTATGATGATGATTATGATGATGATTATGATGATGATTATGATGATGATTATGATGATGATTATGATGATGATTATGATGATGATTATGATGATGAATTATGATGATGATTATGATGATGATTATGATCATGATTATGATCATGATTATGATGATGACTATGATGATGACTATGATGATGATTATCATGATGATTATGCTCATGATTATGATGATGAATTATGATGACGATTATGATGATGATTGTGTTGATGATAATGATAATGATTATGATGATGACCATGAAGACGATTATGATGATGATTATGATGATGATTATGATGATGATTATGATGATGATTATGATGATGATTATGATGATGATTATGATGATGATTATGATGATGATTATGATCATGATTATGATGATGATTATGATGATGATTATGATGATGACTATGATGATGATTATCATGATGATTATGCTCATGATTATGATGATGAATTATGATGACGATTATGATGATGATTATGTTGATGATAATGATAATGATTATGATGATGACCTTGATGATGATTATGATGATGATTATGATGATGATTATGATGATGATTATGATGATGATTATGATGATGATTATGATGATGATTATGATGATGATTATGATCATGATTATGATCATGATTATGATGATGACTATGATGATGACTATGATGATGATTATCATGATGATTATGCTCATGATTATGATGATGAATTATGATGACGATTATGATGATGATTATGTTGATGACAATGATAATGATTATGATGATGACCATGAAGACGATTATGATGATGATTATGATGACGATTATGATGATGATTATGATGATGATTATGATCATGATTATGATCATGATTATGATGATGATTATGATGATGACTATGATGATGATGAATTATGATGACGATTATGATGATGATTATGTTGATGATAATGATAATGATTATGATGATGATTATGATGATGATAATGATGATGATTATGATGATGATTATGATGATGATTATGATGACGGTTATGATGATGATTATGATGATGATTACTATGACGATTATGATTACTATAATGACGACGATTATGATGACTATTATGATGATGATTATGATGATGATTATGATGATGATTATGATGATGATTATGATGATGATTATGATGATGATTATGATGATGATTATGATCATGATTATGATGATGATTATGATGATGACTATGATGATGATTATCATGATGATTATGCTCATGATTATGATGAAGAATTATGATGACGATTATGACGATGATTATGTTGATGGTAATGATAATGATTATGATGATGATTATGATGATGATTATGATGATGATTATGATGATGATTATGATGATGATTATGATGATGATTATGATGATGATTATGATGATGATTATGATGATGAATTATGATGACGATTATGATGATGATTATGTTGATGATAATGATAATGATTATGATGATGATTATGATGATGATTATGATGATGATTATGGTGATGATTATGATGGTGATTATGATGACGGTAATGATGATGATTATGATGATGATTACTATGACGATTATGATAACTATAATGATGACGATTATGATGACTATTTTGATGATGATTAGGATGATGATTATGATGATGATGATTATGATGATGATTATGATGATGATTATGATGATGATTATGATGATGATTATGATGATGATCATGATGATGATTATGATGATGCTTATGATAACTATAATGATGACGATTATGATGACTATTATGATGATTATGATGACGATTATGATGAATATTATGATGATGATCATGACGAATATTATGATGATGGTTATGATGATGGTTACTATGACAATTATGATGACTATGATGATGATTATGATGACGATTATGATGATGATTATGATGTTGATTATGATGACGGTTATGATGATGATTATGATGATGATTACTATGACGATTATGATTAGTATAATGACGACGATTATGATGACTATTAAGATGATGATTATGATGATGATTATGATGATGATTATGATGATGATTATGATGATGACTATGATGATGATTATGATAATGATTGTGAAGATGATTATGATGATGATTATGAAGATGATTATGATGATGATTATGATGATGATTATGATGACGATTATGATGATGACCATGAAGACGATTATGATGGTCATTATGATGATGATTATGATGATGATTATCATGATGATTATGCTCATGATTATGATGATGAATTATAACGATGATTATGATGATGATTATGATGATGATTATGATGATGATTATGATGATGATTATGATGATGATTATGATGATGATTATGATGATGATCATGATGATGATTATGATGACTATAACGATGACGATTATGATGACTATTATGATGCCGATTATGATGCATATTATGACGATGATTATGATGAATATTATGATGATGATTATGATGATGATTACTATGACGATAATGATGACTATAAGGATGACGATTATGATGACTATTATGATGATGATTATGTTGATAATAATGATAATGATTATGATGATGATTATGATGATGATTATGATGATGATTATGATGATGATTAAGATGATGATTATGATGATGATTGTGATGATGATTATGATGATGATTATGATGATGATCATGATGATGATTATGATGATGATTATGATGATGATTATGATGATGATTATGATGATGATTATGATGATGATTATGATGATGATTATGATCATGATTATGATCATGATTATGATGATGACTATGATGATGATTATCATGACGATTATGCTCATGATTATGAGGATGAATTATGATGACGATTATGATGATGATTATGTTGATGATAATGATAATGATTATGATGATGATTATGATGATGATTATGATGATGATTATGATGATGATTAAGATGATGATTATGATGATGATTGTGATGATGATTATGGTGATGATTATGATGATGATTATGATGATGATCATGATGGTGATTATGATGACGGTTATGATGATGATTATGATGATGATTACTATGACGATTATGATTACTATAATTGCGACGATTATGATGACTATTATGATGATGATTATGATGATGATTATGATGATGATTATGATGATGATTATGATGATCATTATGATGGTGATTATGATGACGGTAATGATGATGATTATGATGATGATTAGTATGACGATTATGATGACTATTTTGATGATGATTATGATGATGATTATGATGATGATTATGATGATGATTATGATGATGATCATGATGATGATCATGATGATGCTTATGATGACGATTATGATGACTATTATGATGATTATGATGACGATTATGATGAATATTATGATGATGATCATGATGACTATTATGATGATGGTTATGATGATGGTTACTATGACAATTATGATGACTATGATGATGATTATGATGACGATTATGATGATGATTATGATGTTGATTATGATGACGGTTATGATGATGATTATGATGATGATTACTATGACGATTATGATTACTATAATGGCGACGATTATGATGACTATTATGATGATGACTATGATGATGACTGTGATCATGATTATGATCATGATTATGATGATGATTATGAAGACGATTATGATGATGATTATGATGACGATTATGATGATGATTATGATGATGATTATGATGATGATTATGATGATGATTATGATGATGATTATGATGATGATTATGATGATGTTCATGATGATGATTATGATGATGATTATGATGATGATTATGATGATGATTATGATGATGATTATGATGATGATTATGATGATGATTATGATGATGATTATGATGGTGATTATGATGACGGTAATGATGATGATTATGATGATGATTAGTATGACGATTATGATGACTATTTTGATGATGATTATGATGATGATTATGATGATGATTCTGATGATGATTATGATGATGATCATGATGATGATCATGATGATGCTTATGATGACGATTATGATGACTATTATGATGATTATGATGACGATTATGATGAATATTATGATGATGATCATGATGAATATTATGATGATGGTTATGATGATGGTTACTATGACAATTATGATGACTATGATGATGATTATGATGACGATTATGATGATGATTATGATGTTGATTATGATGACGGTTATGATGATGATTATGATGATGATTACTATGACGATTATGATTACTATAATGGCGACGATTATGATGACTATTATGATGATGACTATGATGATGACTGTGATCATGATTATGATCATGATTATGATGATGATTATGAAGACGATTATGATGATGATTATGATGACGATTATGATGATGATTATGATGATGATTATGATGATGATTATGATGATGATTATGATGATGATTATGATGATGATTATGATGATGTTCATGATGATGATTATGATGATGATTATGATGATGATTATGATGATGATTATGATGATGATTATGATGATGATTATGATGATGATTATGATGATGATTATGATGATGATTATGATCATGATTATGATGATGATTATGATGATGACTATGATGATGATTATGTTGATGGTAATGATAATGATTATGATGATGATTATGATGATGATTATGATGATGATTATGATGATGATTATGATGATGATTATGATGATGATTATGATGATGATTATGATGATGATTATGATGATGAATTATGATGACGATTATGATGATGATTATGTTGATGATAATGATAATGATTATGATGATGATTATGATGATGATTATGATGATGATTATGGTGATGATTATGATGGTGATTATGATGACGGTAATGATGATGATTATGATGATGATTACTATGACGATTATGATTACTATAATGATGACGATTATGATGACTATTTTGATGATGATTAGGATGATGATTATGATGATGATGATTATGATGATGATTATGATGATGATTATGATGATGATTATGATGATGATTATGATGATGATCATGATGATGATTATGATGATGCTTATGATAACTATAATGATGACGATTATGATGACTATTATGATGATTATGATGACGATTATGATGAATATTATGATGATGATCATGACGAATATTATGATGATGGTTATGATGATGGTTACTATGACAATTATGATGACTATGATGATGATTATGATGACGATTATGATGATGATTATGATGTTGATTATGATGACGGTTATGATGATGATTATGATGATGATTACTATGACGATTATGATTAGTATAATGACGACGATTATGATGACTATTAAGATGATGATTATGATGATGATTATGATGATGATTATGATGATGATTATGATGATGATTACTATGACGATTATGATTAGTATAATGACGACGATTATGATGACTATTAAGATGATGATTATGATGATGATTATGATGATGATTATGATGATGATTATGATGATGACTATGATGATGATTATGATAATGATTGTGAAGATGATTATGATGATGATTATGAAGATGATTATGATGATGATTATGATGATGATTATGATGACGATTATGATGATGACCATGAAGACGATTATGATGGTGATTATGATGACGATTATGATGATGATTATCATGATGATTATGCTCATGATTATGATGATGAATTATAACGATGATTATGATGATGATTATGATGATGATTATGATGATGATTATGATGATGATTATGATGATGATTATGATGATGATTATGATGATGATTATGATGATGATTATGATGGTGATTATGATGACGGTAATGATGATGATTATGATGATGATTACTATGACGATAATGATGACTAGAAGGATGACGATTATGATGACTATTATGATGATGACTGTGATGATGATTATGATGACGATTATGATGATGATTATGATGATGATTATGATGATGATTATGATGATCATTATGATGGTGATTATGATGACGGTAATGATGATGATTATGATGATGATTAGTATGACGATTATGATGACTATTTTGATGATGATTATGATGATGATTATGATGATGATTATGATGATGATTATGATCATGATCATGATGATGATCATGATGATGCTTATGATGACGATTATGATGACTATTATGATGATTATGATGACGATTATGATGAATATTATGATGATGATCATGATGAATATTATGATGATGGTTATGATGATGGTTACTATGACAATTATGATGACTATGATGATGATTATGATGACGATTATGATGATGATTATGATGTTGATTATGATGATGATTATGATGATGATTATGATGATGATTATGATCATGATTATGATGATGATTATGATGATGACTATGATGATGATTATCATGATGATTATGATGATGATTATGATGATGATTATGATGATGATTATGATGATGATTATGATGATGATTATGATGATGATTATGATGATGATTATGATGATGATTATGATGATGATTATGATCATGATTATGATGATGATTATGATGATGACTATGATGATGATTATCATGATGATTATGATGATGATTATGATGATGATTAGTATGACGATTATGATGACTATTTTGATGATGATTATGATCATGATTATGATGATGATCATGATGGTGATTATGATGACGGTTATGATGATGATTATGATGATGATTATTATGACGATTATGATTACTATAATGGCGACGATTATGATGACTATTATGATGATGACTATGATGATGACTGTGATCATGATTATGATCATGATTATGATGATGATTATGAAGACGATTATGATGATGATTATGATGACGATTATGATGATGATTATGATGATGATTATGATGATGATTATGATGATGATTATGATGATGATTATGATGATGATTATGATGATGATTATGATGATGATTATGATGATGATTATGATGATGATTATGATGATGATTATGATGATGATTATGATGATGATTATGATGATGATTATGATGATGATTATGATGATGATTATGATCATGATTATGATGATGATTATGATGATGACTATGATGATGATTATCATGATGATTATGCTCATGATTATGATGATGAATTATGATGACGATTATGATGATGATTATGTTGATGATAATGATAATGATTATGATGATGATTATGATGATGATTATGATGATGATTATGGTGATGATTATGATGATGATTATGATGATGATTATGATGGTGATTATGATGACGGTAATGATGATGATTATGATGATGATTACTATGACGATTATGATAACTATAATGATGACGATTATGATGACTATTTTGATGATGATTAGGATGATGATTATGATGATGAGGATTATGATGATGATGATTATGATGATGATTATGATGATGATTATGATCATGATTATGATGATGATTATGATGATGACTATGATAATGATTATCATGATGATTATGCTCATGATTATGATGATGAATTATGATGACGATTATGATGATGATTATGATGATGATTATGATGATGATTATGATGATGATTATGATGATGATTATGATGATGATTATGATCATGATTATGATCATGATTATGATGATGATTATGATGATGACTATGATAATGATTATCATGATGATTATGCTCATGATTATGATGATGAATTATGATGACGATTATGATGATGATTATGTTGATGATAATGATAATGATTATGATGATGATTATTATGATGATTATGATGATGATTATGATGATGATTATGATGATGATTATGATGATGATTATGATGGTGATTATGATGACGGTAATGATGATGATTATGATGATGATTATGATGATGATTATGATGATGATTATGATGGTGATTATGATGACGGTAATGATGATGATTATGATGATGATTACTATGACGATAATGATGACTAGAAGGATGACGATTATGATGACTATTATGATGATGACTGTGATGATGATTATGATGACGATTATGATGACTATTATGATGATGACTATGATGATGATTATGATGACGATTATGATGATGATTAGGATGATGATTATGATGATGAGGATTATGATGATGATGATTATGATGATGATTATGATGATGATTATGATCATGATTATGATCATGATTATGATGATGATTATGATGATGACTATGATAATGATTATCATGATGATTATGCTCATGATTATGATGATGAATTATGATGACGATTATGATGATGATTATGATGATGATTATGATGATGATTATGATGATGGTCATGATGATGATCATGATCATGATTATGATGACTATAATGATGACGATTATGATGACTATTATGATGATTATGATGACGATTATGATGATGACCATGATGACGATTATGATGATGATTATGATGATGATTATGATGATGATTATGATGATGATTATGATGATGATTATGATGATGATTATGATGATGATCATGATGATGATTATGATGATGATTATGATGATGATTATGATGATGATTATGATGATGATTATGATGATGATTATGATGATGATTATGATGATGATTATGATCATGATTATGATGATGATTATGATGATGACTATGATAATGATTATCATGATGATTATGCTCATGATTATGATGATGAATTATGATGACGATTATGATGATGATTATGTTGATGATAATGATAATGATTATGATGATGATTATGATGATGATTATGATGATGATTATGATGATGATTATGATGATGATTATGATGATGATTATGATGATGATTATGATGATGATTATGATGATGATTATGATGATGAATTATGATGACGATTATGATGATGATTATGTTGATGATAATGATAATGACTATGATGATGATTATGATGATGATTATGATGATGATTATGATGATGATTATGATGATGATTATGATAATGAATTATGATGACGATTATGATGATGATTATGTTGATGATAATGATAATGATTATGATGATGATTATGATGATGATTATGATGATGATTATGGTGATGATTATGATGATGATTATGATGATGATTATGATGGTGATTATGATGACGGTAATGATGATGATTATGATGATGATTACTATGACGATTATGATAACTATAATGATGACGATTATGATGACTATTTTGATGATGATTAGGATGATGATTATGATGATGATGATTATGATGATGATTATGATGATGATTATGATGATGATTACTATGACGATTATGATTACTATAATGACGACGATTATGATGACTATTATGATGATGATTATGATGATGATTATGATGATGATTATGATGATGATTATGATGGTGATTATGATGACGGTAATGATGATGATTATGATGATGATTACTATGACGATAATGATGACTATAAGGATGACGATTATGATGACTATTATGATGATGACTATGATGATGATTATGATGACGATTATGATGACTATTATGATGACTATGATGATGATTATGATGACGATTATGATGATGATTATGCTCATGATTATGATGATGAATTATAACGATGATTATGATGATGATTATCATGATGATTATGCTCATGATTATGATGATGAATTATAACGATGATTATGATGATGATTATGATGATGATTATGATGATGATTATGATGATGATTATGATGATGATTATGATGATGATTATGATGGTGATTATGATGACGGTAATGATGATGATTATGATGATGATTACTATGACGATTATGATGACTATTTTGATGATGATTATGATGATGATTATGATGATGATTATGATGACGATTATGATGATGATTATGATGATGATTATGATGATGATCATGATGATGATTATGATGATGATTATGATGATGATTATGATGATGAATTATAACGATGATTATGATGATGATTATGATGATGATTATGATGATGATTATGATGATGATTATGATGATGATTATGATGACGATTATGATGATGATTCTGATGATGATTGTGATGATGATTATGATGACGATTGTGATGATGATTATGCTCATGATTATGATGATGATCTTGATGACTATTATGATGATGACTATGATGATGATTATGATGACGATTATGATGATGAATTATAACGATGATTATGATGATGACCATGAAGACGATTATGATGATGATTATGATGACGATTATGATGATGATTATGATGATGATTATGATGATGATTATGATGATGATTATGATGATGACAATGATGATGATTATGATGATGACTATGATGATGATTATCATGATGATTATGATGATGACTATGATGATGATTATCATGATGATTATGCTCATGATTATGATGATGAATTATAACGATGATTATGATGGTGATTATGATGACGGTAATGATGATGATTATGATGATGATTACTATGACGATTATGATGACTATTTTGATGATGATTATGATGATGATTATGATGATGATTATGATGACGATTATGATGATGATTATGATGATGATTATGATGATGATTATGATGATGATTATGATGATGATTATGATGATGATTATCATGATGTTCATGATGATGATTATGATGATGATTATGATGATGATTATGATGATGATTATGATGATGATTATGATGATGATCATGATGATGATTATGATGATGATTATGATGATGATTATGATCATGATTATGATGATGATTATGATGATGACTATGATGATGATTATCATGATGATTATGCTCATGATTATGATGATGAATTATGATGACGATTATGATGATGATTATGTTGATGATAATGATAATGATTATGATGATGATTATGATGATGATTATGATGTTGATTATGATGATGATTATGATGATGATTATGATGATGATTATGATGATGATTATGATGATGAATTATGATGACGATTATGATGATGATTATGTTGATGATAATGATAATGATTATGATGATGATTATGATGATGATTATGATGATGATTATGGTGATGATTATGATGATGCTTATGATGATGATTATGATGGTGATTATGATGACGGTAATGATGATGATTATGATGATGATTACTATGACGATTATGATAACTATAATGATGACGATTATGATGACTATTTTGATGATGATTAGGATGACGATTATGATGATGATGATTATGATGATGATTATGATGATGATTATGATGATGATTATGATGATGATTATGATGATGATTATGATGATGATTATGATGATGATTATGATGATGATTATGATGATGATTATGATGATGATTATGATGATGATTATGATGGTGATTATGATGACGGTAATGATGATGATTATGATGATGATTACTATGACGATAATGATGACTATAAGGATGACGATTATGATGACTATTATGATGATGACTATGATGATGATTATGATGACGATTATGATGACTATTATGATGATGACTATGATGATGATTATGATGACGATTATGATGATAATTATGATGATGATTATCATGATGATTATGCTCATGATTATGATGATGAATTATAACGATGATTATGATGATGATTATGATGATGATTATGATGATGATTATGATGATGATTATGATGATGATTATGATGATGGTCATGATGATGATCATGATCATGATTATGATGACTATAATGATGACGATTATGATGACTATTATGATGATTATGATGACGATTATGATGATGACCATGAAGCCGATTATGATGATGATTATGATGACGATTATGATGATGATTATGATGATGATTATGATGATGATTATGATGATGATTATGATGATGATTATGATGATGATTATGATGATGACAATGATGATGATTATGATGATGACTATGATGATGATTATCATGATGATTATGCTCATGATTATGATGATGAATTATGATGACGATTATGATGATGATTATGTTGATGATAATGATAATGATTATGATGATGATTATGATGATGATTATGATGTTGATTATGATGATGATTATGATGATGATTATGATGATGATTATGATGATGATTATGATGATGAATTATGATGACGATTATGATGATGATTATGTTGATGATAATGATAATGATTATGATGATGATTATGATGATGATTATGATGATGATTATGGTGATGATTATGATGATGCTTATGATGATGATTATGATGGTGATTATGATGACGGTAATGATGATGATTATGATGATGATTACTATGACGATTATGATAACTATAATGATGACGATTATGATGACTATTTTGATGATGATTAGGATGATGATTATGATGATGATGATTATGATGATGATTATGATGATGATAATGATGATGATTATGATGATGATTATGATGATGATTATGATGATGATTATGATGATGATTATGATGATGATTATGATGATGATTATGATGATGATTATGATGATGATTATGATGGTGATTATGATGACGGTAATGATGATGATTATGATGATGATTACTATGACGATAATGATGACTATAAGGATGACGATTATGATGACTATAAGGATGACGATTATGATGACTATTATGATGATGACTATGATGATGATTATGATGACGATTATGATGACTATTATGATGATGACTATGATGATGATTATGATGACGATTATGATGATGATTATGATGATGATTATCATGATGATTATGCTCATGATTATGATGATGAATTATAACGATGATTATGATGATGATTATGATGATGATTATGATGATGATTATGATGATGATTATGATGATGATTATGATGATGATTATGATGATGATTATGATGATGGTCATGATGATGATCATGATCATGATTATGATGACTATAATGATGACGATTATGATGACTATTATGATGATTATGATGACGATTATGATGATGACCATGATGACGATTACGATGATGATTATGATGATGATTATGATGATGATTATGATGATGATTATGATGATGATTATGATGATGATTATGATGATGATCATGATGATGATTATGATGATGACTATGATGATGATTATCATGATGATCATGCTCATGATTATGATGATGAATTATGATGACGATTATGATGATGATTATGTTGATGATAATGATAATGATTATGATGATGATTATGATTATGATTATGATGATGATTATGGTGATGATTATGATGATGATTATGATGATGATTATGATGGTGATTATGATGACGGTAATGATGATGATTATGATGATGATTACTATGACGATTATGATAACTATAATGATGACGATTATGATGACTATTTTGATGATGATTAGGATGATGATTATGAAGATGATGATTATGATGATGATTATGATGATGATTATGATGATGATTATGATGATGATTATGATGATGATTACTATGACGATTATGATTACTATAATGACGACGATTATGATGACTATTATGATGATGATTATGATGATGATTATGATGATGATTATGATGATGATTATGATGATGATTATGATGATGACAATGATGATGATTATGATAATGACTATGATGATGATTATCATGATGATTATGCTCATGATTATGATGATGAATTATAACGATGATTATGATGATGATTATGATGATGATTATGATGATGATTATGATGATGATTATGATGATGATTATGATGATGATTATGATGATGATTATGATGGAGATTATGATGACGGTAATGATGATGATTATGATGATGATTACTATGACCATTATGATGACTATTTTGATGATGATTATGATGATGATTATGATGATGATTATGATGATGATTATGATGATGATTATGATGATCATGATGATGCTTATGATAACTATAATGATGACGATTATGATGACTATTATGATGATTATGATGACGATTATGATGAATATTATGATGATGATCATGAAGAATATTATGATGATGGTTATGATGATGGTTACTATGACAATTATGATGACTATGATGATGATTATGATGACGATTATGATGATGATTATGATGTTGATTATGATGGCGGTTATGATGATGATTATGATGATGATTACTATGACGATTATGATTACTATAATGGCGACGATTATGATGACTATTATGATGATGACTATGATGATGACTGTGATCATGATTATGATCATGATTATGATGATGATTATGAAGACGATTATGATGATGATTATGATGACGATTATGATGATGATTATGATGATGATTATGATGATGATTATGATGATGATTATGATGATGATTATGATGATGATTATGATGATGTTCATGATGATGATTATGATGATGATTATGATGATGATTATGATGATGATTATGATGATGATTATGATGATGATTATGATGATGATTATGATGATGATTATGATGATGATGATGATGGTGATTATGATGACGGTAATGATGATGATTATGATGATGATTACTATGACGATTATGATAACTATAATGATGACGATTATGATGACTATTTTGATGATGATTAGGATGATGATTATGATGATGATGATTATGATGATGATTATGATGATGATTATGATGATGATTATGATGATGATAATGATGATGATTATGATGATGATTATGACGATGATAATGATGATGATTATGATGATGATTATGCTCATGATTATGATGATGATTATGCTCATGATTCTGATGATGAATTATAACGATGATTATGATGATGATTATGATGATGATTATGATGATGATTATGATGATGATTATGATGATGATTATGATGATGATTATGATGATGATTATGATGATGGTCATGATGATGATCATGATCATGATTATGATGACTATAATGATGACGATTATGATGACTATTATGATGATTATGATGACGATTATGATGATGACCATGAAGACGATTATGATGATGATTATGATGACGATTATGATGATGATTATGATGATGATTATGATGATGATTATGATGATGATTATGATGATGACAATGATGATGATTATGATGATGACTATGATGATGATTATCATGATGATTATGCTCATGATTATGATGATGAATTATAACGATGATTATGATGACGATTATGATGACTATTTTGATGATGATTATGATGATGATTATGATGATGATTATGATGACGATTATGATGATGATTATGATGATGAATTATGATGACGATTATGATGATGATTATGTTGATGATAATGATAGTGATTATGATGATGATTATGATGATGATTATGATGATGATTATGATGATGATTATGATTATGATTATGATGATGATTATGATGATGATTATGATGATGAATTATGATGACGATTATGATGATGATTATGTTGATGATAATGATAATGATTATGATGATGATTATGATGATGATTATGATGATGATTATGGTGATGATTACTATGACGATTATGTTAACTATAATGATGACGATTATGATGACTATTTTGATGATGATTAGGATGATGATTATGATGATGATGATTATGATGATGATTATGATGATGATTATGATGATGATTATGATGATGATTATGATGATGATCATGATGATGATTATGATGATGCTTATGATAACTATAATGATGACGATTATGATGACTATTATGATGATTATGATGACGATTATGATGAATATTATGATGATGATCATGACGAATATTATGATTATGGTTATGATGATGGTTACTATGACAATTATGATGACTATGATGATGATTATGATGACGATTATGATGATGATTATGATGTTGATTATGATGACGGTTATGATGATGATTATGTTGATGATTACTATGACGATTATGATTAGTATAATGAAAACGATTATGATGACTATTATGATGATGATTATGATGATGATTATGATGATGATTATGATGATGATTATGATGATGATTATGATGATGATTATGATAATGATTGTGAAGATGATTATGATGATGATTATGAAGATGATTATGATGATGATTATGATGATGATTATGATGACGATTATGATGATGACCATGAAGACGATTATGATGGTGATTATGATGACGATTATGATGATGATTATGATGATGATTATGATAATGACAATGATGATGATTATGATGATGACTATGATGATGATTATCATGATGATTATGCTCGTGATTATGATGATGAATTATAACGATGATTATGATGATGATTATGATGATGATTATGATGATGATTATGATGATGATTATGATGATGATTATGATGATGATTATGATGATGATTATGATGATGATTATGATGATGATTATGATGATGATTATGATGATGATTATGATGATGATCATGATGATGATTATGATGACTATAACGATGACGATTATGATGACTATTATGATGCCGATTATGATGCATATTATGATGATGATTATGATGAATATTATGATGATGATTATGATGATGATTACTATGACGATAATGATGACTATAAGGATGACGATTATGATGACTATTATGATGATGACTATGATGATGATTATGATGACGTTTATGATGACTATTATGATGATGATTATGATGATGATTATGATGACGATTATGATGATGATTATGATGATGATTATGATGATGATTATGATGATGATTATGATGATGATTATGATGATGATTATGATGATGATTATGATGATGATTATGATGATGATTATGATGATGATTATGATGATGATTATGATGATGATTATGATGATGATTATGATGATGATTATGATGATGATGATGATGGTGATTATGATGACGGTAATGATGATGATTATGATGATGATTACTATGACGATTATGATAACTATAATGATGACGATTATGATGACTATTTTGATGATGATTAGGATGATGATTATGATGATGATGATTATGATGATGATTATGATGATGATTATGATGATGATTATGATGATGATAATGATGATGATTATGATGATGATTATGACGATGATAATGATGATGATTATGATGATGATTATGCTCATGATTATGATGATGATTATGCTCATGATTCTGATGATGAATTATAACGATGATTATGATGATGATTATGATGATGATTATGATGATTATGATGACGATTATGATGATGACCATGAAGACGATTATGATGATGATTATGATGACGATTATGATGATGATTATGATGATGATTATGATGATGATTATGATGATGATTATGATGATGACAATGATGATGATTATGATGATGACTATGATGATGATTATCATGATGATTATGCTCATGATTATGATGATGAATTATAACGATGATTATGATGACGATTATGATGACTATTTTGATGATGATTATGATGATGATTATGATGATGATTATGATGACGATTATGATGATGATTATGATGACGAATTATGATGACGATTATGATGATGATTATGTTGATGATAATGATAATGATTATGATGATGATTATGATGATGATTATGATGATGATTATGATGATGATTATGATTATGATTATGATGATGATTATGATGATGATTATGATGATGAATTATGATGACGATTATGATGATGATTATGTTGATGATAATGATAATGATTATGATGATGATTATGATGATGATTATGATGATGATTATGGTGATGATTACTATGACGATTATGTTAACTATAATGATGACGATTATGATGACTATTTTGATGATGATTAGGATGATGATTATGATGATGATGATTATGATGATGATTATGATGATGATTATGATGATGATTATGATGATGATTATGATGATGATCATGATGATGATTATGATGATGCTTATGATAACTATAATGATGACGATTATGATGACTATTATGATGATTATGATGACGATTATGATGAATATTATGATGATGATCATGACGAATATTATGATTATGGTTATGATGATGGTTACTATGACAATTATGATGACTATGATGATGATTATGATGACGATTATGATGATGATTATGATGTTGATTATGATGACGGTTATGATGATGATTATGTTGATGATTACTATGACGATTATGATTAGTATAATGAAAACGATTATGATGACTATTCTGATGATGATTATGATGATGATTATGATGATGATTATGATGATGATTATGATGACGATTATGATGATGATTATGATGATGATTATGATGATGATTATGATGATGATTATGATGATGACAATGATGATGATTATGATGATGACTATGATGATGATTATCATGATGATTATGCTCATGATTATGATGATGAATTATAACGATGATTATGATGACGATTATGATGACTATTTTGATGATGATTATGATGATGATTATGATGATGATTATGATGACGATTATGATGATGATTATGATGATGAATTATGATGACGATTATGATGATGATTATGTTGATGATAATGATAATGATTATGATGATGATTATGATGATGATTATGATGATGATTATGATGATGATTATGATTATGATTATGATGATGATTATGATGATGATTATGATGATGAATTATGATGACGATTATGATGATGATTATGTTGATGATAATGATAATGATTATGATGATGATTATGATGATGATTATGATGATGATTATGGTGATGATTACTATGACGATTATGTTAACTATAATGATGACGATTATGATGACTATTTTGATGATGATTAGGATGATGATTATGATGATGATGATTATGATGATGATTATGATGATGATTATGATGATGATTATGATGATGATTATGATGATGATCATGATGATGATTATGATGATGCTTATGATAACTATAATGATGACGATTATGATGACTATGATGATGATTATGATGACGATTATGATGAATATTATGATGATGATCATGACGAATATTATGATTATGGTTATGATGATGGTTACTATGACAATTATGATGACTATGATGATGATTATGATGACGATTATGATGATGATTATGATGTTGATTATGATGACGGTTATGATGATGATTATGTTGATGATTTTAATGACGATTATGATTAGTATAATGAAAACGATTATGATGACTATTATGATGATGATTATGATGATGATTATGATGATGATTATGATGATGATTATGATGATGATTATGATGATGATTATGATAATGATTGTGAAGATGATTATGATGATGATTATGAAGATGATTATGATGATGATTATGATGATGATTATGATGACGATTATGATGATGACCATGAAGACGATTATGATGGTGATTATGATGACGATTATGATGATGATTATGATGATGATTATGATAATGACAATGATGATGATTATGATGATGACTATGATGATGATTATCATGATGATTATGCTCGTGATTATGATGATGAATTATAACGATGATTATGATGATGATTATGATGATGATTATGATGATGATTATGATGATGATTATGATGATGATTATGATGATGATTATGATGATGATTATGATGATGATTATGATGATGATTATGATGATGATTATGATGATGATTATGATGATGATCATGATGATGATTATGATGACTATAACGATGACGATTATGATGACTATTATGATGATGATTATGATGATGATTACTATGACGATAATGATGACTATAAGGATGACGATTATGATGACTATTATGATGATGACTATGATGATGATTATGATGACGTTTATGATGACTATTATGATGATGATTATGATGATGATTATGATGACGATTATGATGATGATTATGATGATGATTATGATGATGATTATGATGATGATTATGATGATGATTATGATGATGATTATGATGATGATCATGATGATGATTATGATGATGATTATGATGATGATTATGATGATGATTATGATGATGATTATGATGATGATTATGATGATGATTATGATCATGATTATGATCATGATTATGATGATGACTATGATGATGATTATCATGACGATTATGCTCATGATTATGAGGATGAATTATGATGACGATTATGATGATGATTATGTTGATGATAATGATAATGATTATGATGATGATTATGATGATGATTATGATGATGATTATGATGATGATTAAGATGATGATTATGATGATGATTGTGATGATGATTATGGTGATGATTATGATGATGATTATGATGATGATCATGATGGTGATTATGATGACGGTTATGATGATGATTATGATGATGATTACTATGACGATTATGATTACTATAATTGCGACGATTATGATGACTATTATGATGATGATTATGATGATGATTATGATGATGATTATGATGATGATTATGATGATCATTATGATGGTGATTATGATGACGGTAATGATGATGATTATGATGATGATTAGTATGACGATTATGATGACTATTTTGATGATGATTATGATGATGATTATGATGATGATTATGATGATGATTATGATGATGATCATGATGATGATTATGATGATGATTATGATGGAGATTATGATGACGGTAATGATGATGATTATGATGATGATTACTATGACCATTATGATGACTATTTTGATGATGATTATGATGATGATTATGATGATGATTATGATAATGATTATGATGATGATTATGATGATCATGATGATGCTTATGATAACTATAATGATGACGATTATGATGACTATTATGATGATTATGATGACGATTATGATGAATATTATGATGATGATCATGATGAATATTATGATGATGGTTATGATGATGGTTACTATGACAATTATGATGACTATGATGATGATTATGATGACGATTATGATGATGATTATGATGTTGATTATGATGGCGGTTATGATGATGATTATGATGATGATTACTATGACGATTATGATTACTATAATGGCGACGATTATGATGACTATTATGATGATGACTATGATGATGACTGTGATCATGATTATGATCATGATTATGATGATGATTATGAAGACGATTATGATGATGATTATGATGACGATTATGATGATGATTATGATGATGATTATGATGATGATTATGATGATGATTATGATGATGATTATGATGATGATTATGATGATGTTCATGATGATGATTATGATGATGATTATGATGATGATTATGATGATGATTATGATGATGATTATGATGATGATTATGATGATGATTATGATGATGATTATGATGATGATTATGATGATGATGATGATGGTGATTATGATGACGGTAATGATGATGATTATGATGATGATGATTATGATGATGATTATGATGATGATTATGATGATGATTATGATGATGATAATGATGATGATTATGATGATGATTATGACGATGATTATGATGATGATTATGATGATGATTATGATGATGATTATGATGATGATTATGATGATGATTACTATGACGATTATGATAACTATAATGATGACGATTATGATGACTATTATGATGACGACTATGATGATGATTATGATGACGATTATGATGACTATTATGATGATGACTATGATGATGATTATGATGACGATTATGATGATGATTATGATGATGATTATCATGATGATTATGCTCATGATTATGATGATGAATTATAACGATGATTATGATGATGATTATGATGATGATTATGATGATGATTATGATGATGATTATGATGATGATTATGATGATGATTATGATGATGGTCATGATGATGATCATGATCATGATTATGATGACTATAATGATGACGATTATGATGACTATTATGATGATTATGATGACGATTATGATGATGACCATGAAGCCGATTATGATGATGATTATGATGACGATTATGATGATGATTATGATGATGATTATGATGATGATTATGATGATGATTATGATGATGATTATGATGATGATTATGATGATGACAATGATGATGATTATGATGATGACTATGATGATGATTATCATGATGATTATGCTCATGATTATGATGATGAATTATAACGATGATTATGATGATGATTATGATGATGATTATGATGATGATTATGATGATGATTATGATGATGATTATGATGATGATTATGATGGAGATTATGATGACGGTAATGATGATGATTATGATGATGATTACTATGACCATTATGATGACTATTTTGATGATGATTATGATGATGATTATGATGATGATTATGATGATGATTATGATGATGATTATGATGATCATGATGATGCTTATGATAACTATAATGATGACGATTATGATGACTATTATGATGATTATGATGACGATTATGATGAATATTATGATGATGATCATGATGAATATTATGATGATGGTTATGATGATGGTTACTATGACAATTATGATGACTATGATGATGATTATGATGACGATTATGATGATGATTATGATGTTGATTATGATGGCGGTTATGATGATGATTATGATGATGATTACTATGACGATTATGATTACTATAATGGCGACGATTATGATGACTATTATGATGATGACTATGATGATGACTGTGATCATGATTATGATCATGATTATGATGATGATTATGAAGACGATTATGATGATGATTATGATGACGATTATGATGATGATTATGATGATGATTATGATGATGATTATGATGATGATTATGATGATGATTATGATGATGATTATGATGATGTTCATGATGATGATTATGATGATGATTATGATGATGATTATGATGATGATTATGATGATGATTATGATGATGATTATGATGATGATTATGATGATGATGATGATGGTGATTATGATGACGGTAATGATGATGATTATGATGATGATTACTATGACGATTATGATAACTATAATGATGACGATTATGATGACTATTTTGATGATGATTAGGATGATGATTATGATGATGATGATTATGATGATGATTATGATGATGATTATGATGATGATTATGATGATGATAATGATGATGATTATGATGATGATTATGACGATGATAATGATGATGATTATGATGATGATTATGCTCATGATTATGATGATGATTATGCTCATGATTATGATGATGAATTATAACGATGATTATGATGATGATTATGATGATGATTATGATGATGATTATGATGATGATTATGATGATGATTATGATGATGATTATGATGATGATTATGATGATGATAATGATGATGATTATGATGATGATTATGACGATGATAATGATGATGATTATGATGATGATTATGCTCATGATTATGATGATGATTATGCTCATGATTCTGATGATGAATTATAACGATGATTATGATGATGATTATGATGATGATTATGATGATGATTATGATGATGATTATGATGATGATTATGATGATGATTATGATGATGATTATGATGATGGTCATGATGATGATCATGATCATGATTATGATGACTATAATGATGACGATTATGATGACTATTATGATGATTATGATGACGATTATGATGATGACCATGAAGACGATTATGATGATGATTATGATGACGATTATGATGATGATTATGATGATGATTATGATGATGATTATGATGATGATTATGATGATGACAATGATGATGATTATGATGATGACTATGATGATGATTATCATGATGATTATGCTCATGATTATGATGATGAATTATAACGATGATTATGATGACGATTATGATGACTATTTTGATGATGATTATGATGATGATTATGATGATGATTATGATGACGATTATGATGATGATTATGATGATGAATTATGATGACGATTATGATGATGATTATGTTGATGATAATGATAGTGATTATGATGATGATTATGATGATGATTATGATGATGATTATGATGATGATTATGATTATGATTATGATGATGATTATGATGATGATTATGATGATGAATTATGATGACGATTATGATGATGATTATGTTGATGATAATGATAATGATTATGATGATGATTATGATGATGATTATGATGATGATTATGGTGATGATTACTATGACGATTATGTTAACTATAATGATGACGATTATGATGACTATTTTGATGATGATTAGGATGATGATTATGATGATGATGATTATGATGATGATTATGATGATGATTATGATGATGATTATGATGATGATTATGATGATGATCATGATGATGATTATGATGATGCTTATGATAACTATAATGATGACGATTATGATGACTATTATGATGATTATGATGACGATTATGATGAATATTATGATGATGATCATGACGAATATTATGATTATGGTTATGATGATGGTTACTATGACAATTATGATGACTATGATGATGATTATGATGACGATTATGATGATGATTATGATGTTGATTATGATGACGGTTATGATGATGATTATGTTGATGATTACTATGACGATTATGATTAGTATAATGAAAACGATTATGATGACTATTATGATGATGATTATGATGATGATTATGATGATGATTATGATGATGATTATGATGATGATTATGATGATGATTATGATAATGATTGTGAAGATGATTATGATGATGATTATGAAGATGATTATGATGATGATTATGATGATGATTATGATGACGATTATGATGATGACCATGAAGACGATTATGATGGTGATTATGATGACGATTATGATGATGATTATGATGATGATTATGATAATGACAATGATGATGATTATGATGATGACTATGATGATGATTATCATGATGATTATGCTCGTGATTATGATGATGAATTATAACGATGATTATGATGATGATTATGATGATGATTATGATGACGATTATGATGATGATTATGATGATGATTATGATGATGATTATGATGACGATTATGATGATGATTATGATGATGATTATGATGATGATTATGATGATGATTATGATGATGATTATGATGATGATTATGATGATGATTATGATGATGATTATGATGATGATTATGATGATGATTATGATGATGATTATGATGATGATTATGATGATGATTATGATGATGATTATGATGATGATGATGATGGTGATTATGATGACGGTAATGATGATGATTATGATGATGATTACTATGACGATTATGATAACTATAATGATGACGATTATGATGACTATTTTGATGATGATTAGGATGATGATTATGATGATGATGATTATGATGATGATTATGATGATGATTATGATGATGATTATGATGATGATAATGATGATGATTATGATGATGATTATGACGATGATAATGATGATGATTATGATGATGATTATGCTCATGATTATGATGATGATTATGCTCATGATTCTGATGATGAATTATAACGATGATTATGATGATGATTATGATGATGATTATGATGATTATGATGACGATTATGATGATGACCATGAAGACGATTATGATGATGATTATGATGACGATTATGATGATGATTATGATGATGATTATGATGATGATTATGATGATGATTATGATGATGACAATGATGATGATTATGATGATGACTATGATGATGATTATCATGATGATTATGCTCATGATTATGATGATGAATTATAACGATGATTATAATGACGATTATGATGACTATTTTGATGATGATTATGATGATGATTATGATGATGATTATGATGACGATTATGATGATGATTATGATGACGAATTATGATGACGATTATGATGATGATTATGTTGATGATAATGATAATGATTATGATGATGATTATGATGATGATTATGATGATGATTATGATGATGATTATGATTATGATTATGATGATGATTATGATGATGATTATGATGATGAATTATGATGACGATTATGATGATGATTATGTTGATGATAATGATAATGATTATGATGATGATTATGATGATGATTATGATGATGATTATGGTGATGATTACTATGACGATTATGTTAACTATAATGATGACGATTATGATGACTATTTTGATGATGATTAGGATGATGATTATGATGATGATGATTATGATGATGATTATGATGATGATTATGATGATGATTATGATGATGATTATGATGATGATCATGATGATGATTATGATGATGCTTATGATAACTATAATGATGACGATTATGATGACTATTATGATGATTATGATGACGATTATGATGAATATTATGATGATGATCATGACGAATATTATGATTATGGTTATGATGATGGTTACTATGACAATTATGATGACTATGATGATGATTATGATGACGATTATGATGATGATTATGATGTTGATTATGATGACGGTTATGATGATGATTATGTTGATGATTACTATGACGATTATGATTAGTATAATGAAAACGATTATGATGACTATTATGATGATGATTATGATGATGATTATGATGATGATTATGATGATGATTATGATGACGACTATGATGATGATTATGATGATGATTATGATGATGATTATGATGATGATTATGATGATGACAATGATGATGATTATGATGATGACTATGATGATGATTATCATGATGATTATGCTCATGATTATGATGATGAATTATAACGATGATTATGATGACGATTATGATGACTATTTTGATGATGATTATGATGATGATTATGATGATGATTATGATGACGATTATGATGATGATTATGATGATGAATTATGATGACGATTATGATGATGATTATGTTGATGATAATGATAATGATTATGATGATGATTATGATGATGATTATGATGATGATTATGATGATGATTATGATTATGATTATGATGATGATTATGATGATGATTATGATGATGAATTATGATGACGATTATGATGATGATTATGTTGATGATAATGATAATGATTATGATGATGATTATGATGATGATTATGATGATGATTATGGTGATGATTACTATGACGATTATGTTAACTATAATGATGACGATTATGATGACTATTTTGATGATGATTAGGATGATGATTATGATGATGATGATTATGATGATGATTATGATGATGATTATGATGATGATTATGATGATGATTATGATGATGATCATGATGATGATTATGATGATGCTTATGATAACTATAATGATGACGATTATGATGACTATGATGATGATTATGATGACGATTATGATGAATATTATGATGATGATCATGACGAATATTATGATTATGGTTATGATGATGGTTACTATGACAATTATGATGACTATGATGATGATTATGATGACGATTATGATGATGATTATGATGTTGATTATGATGACGGTTATGATGATGATTATGTTGATGATTACTATGACGATTATGATTAGTATAATGAAAACGATTATGATGACTATTATGATGATGATTATGATGATGATTATGATGATGATTATGATGATGATTATGATGATGATTATGATGATGATTATGATAATGATTGTGAAGATGATTATGATGATGATTATGAAGATGATTATGATGATGATTATGATGATGATTATGATGACGATTATGATGATGACCATGAAGACGATTATGATGGTGATTATGATGACGATTATGATGATGATTATGATGATGATTATGATAATGACAATGATGATGATTATGATGATGACTATGATGATGATTATCATGATGATTATGCTCGTGATTATGATGATGAATTATAACGATGATTATGATGATGATTATGATGATGATTATGATGATGATTATGATGATGATTATGATGATGATTATGATGATGATTATGATGATGATTATGATGATGATTATGATGATGATTATGATGATGATTATGATGATGATTATGATGATGATCATGATGATGATTATGATGACTATAACGATGACGATTATGATGACTATTATGATGATGATTATGATGATGATTACTATGACGATAATGATGACTATAAGGATGACGATTATGATGACTATTATGATGATGACTATGATGATGATTATGATGACGTTTATGATGACTATTATGATGATGATTATGATGATGATTATGATGACGATTATGATGATGATTATGATGATGATTATGATGATGATTATGATGATGATTATGATGATGATTATGATGATGATTATGATGATGATCATGATGATGATTATGATGATGATTATGATGATGATTATGATGATGATTATGATGATGATTATGATGATGATTATGATGATGATTATGATCATGATTATGATCATGATTATGATGATGACTATGATGATGATTATCATGACGATTATGCTCATGATTATGAGGATGAATTATGATGACGATTATGATGATGATTATGTTGATGATAATGATAATGATTATGATGATGATTATGATGATGATTATGATGATGATTATGATGATGATTAAGATGATGATTATGATGATGATTGTGATGATGATTATGGTGATGATTATGATGATGATTATGATGATGATCATGATGGTGATTATGATGACGGTTATGATGATGATTATGATGATGATTACTATGACGATTATGATTACTATAATTGCGACGATTATGATGACTATTATGATGATGATTATGATGATGATTATGATGATGATTATGATGATGATTATGATGATCATTATGATGGTGATTATGATGACGGTAATGATGATGATTATGATGATGATTAGTATGACGATTATGATGACTATTTTGATGATGATTATGATGATGATTATGATGATGATTATGATGATGATTATGATGATGATCATGATGATGATTATGATGATGATTATGATGGAGATTATGATGACGGTAATGATGATGATTATGATGATGATTACTATGACCATTATGATGACTATTTTGATGATGATTATGATGATGATTATGATGATGATTATGATAATGATTATGATGATGATTATGATGATCATGATGATGCTTATGATAACTATAATGATGACGATTATGATGACTATTATGATGATTATGATGACGATTATGATGAATATTATGATGATGATCATGATGAATATTATGATGATGGTTATGATGATGGTTACTATGACAATTATGATGACTATGATGATGATTATGATGACGATTATGATGATGATTATGATGTTGATTATGATGGCGGTTATGATGATGATTATGATGATGATTACTATGACGATTATGATTACTATAATGGCGACGATTATGATGACTATTATGATGATGACTATGATGATGACTGTGATCATGATTATGATCATGATTATGATGATGATTATGAAGACGATTATGATGATGATTATGATGACGATTATGATGATGATTATGATGATGATTATGATGATGATTATGATGATGATTATGATGATGATTATGATGATGATTATGATGATGTTCATGATGATGATTATGATGATGATTATGATGATGATTATGATGATGATTATGATGATGATTATGATGATGATTATGATGATGATTATGATGATGATTATGATGATGATTATGATGATGATGATGATGGTGATTATGATGACGGTAATGATGATGATTATGATGATGATGATTATGATGATGATTATGATGATGATTATGATGATGATTATGATGATGATAATGATGATGATTATGATGATGATTATGACGATGATTATGATGATGATTATGATGATGATTATGATGATGATTATGATGATGATTATGATGATGATTACTATGACGATTATGATAACTATAATGATGACGATTATGATGACTATTATGATGACGACTATGATGATGATTATGATGACGATTATGATGACTATTATGATGATGACTATGATGATGATTATGATGACGATTATGATGATGATTATGATGATGATTATCATGATGATTATGCTCATGATTATGATGATGAATTATAACGATGATTATGATGATGATTATGATGATGATTATGATGATGATTATGATGATGATTATGATGATGATTATGATGATGATTATGATGATGGTCATGATGATGATCATGATCATGATTATGATGACTATAATGATGACGATTATGATGACTATTATGATGATTATGATGACGATTATGATGATGACCATGAAGCCGATTATGATGATGATTATGATGACGATTATGATGATGATTATGATGATGATTATGATGATGATTATGATGATGATTATGATGATGATTATGATGATGATTATGATGATGACAATGATGATGATTATGATGATGACTATGATGATGATTATCATGATGATTATGCTCATGATTATGATGATGAATTATAACGATGATTATGATGATGATTATGATGATGATTATGATGATGATTATGATGATGATTATGATGATGATTATGATGATGATTATGATGGAGATTATGATGACGGTAATGATGATGATTATGATGATGATTACTATGACCATTATGATGACTATTTTGATGATGATTATGATGATGATTATGATGATGATTATGATGATGATTATGATGATGATTATGATGATCATGATGATGCTTATGATAACTATAATGATGACGATTATGATGACTATTATGATGATTATGATGACGATTATGATGAATATTATGATGATGATCATGATGAATATTATGATGATGGTTATGATGATGGTTACTATGACAATTATGATGACTATGATGATGATTATGATGACGATTATGATGATGATTATGATGTTGATTATGATGGCGGTTATGATGATGATTATGATGATGATTACTATGACGATTATGATTACTATAATGGCGACGATTATGATGACTATTATGATGATGACTATGATGATGACTGTGATCATGATTATGATCATGATTATGATGATGATTATGAAGACGATTATGATGATGATTATGATGACGATTATGATGATGATTATGATGATGATTATGATGATGATTATGATGATGATTATGATGATGATTATGATGATGATTATGATGATGTTCATGATGATGATTATGATGATGATTATGATGATGATTATGATGATGATTATGATGATGATTATGATGATGATTATGATGATGATTATGATGATGATGATGATGGTGATTATGATGACGGTAATGATGATGATTATGATGATGATTACTATGACGATTATGATAACTATAATGATGACGATTATGATGACTATTTTGATGATGATTAGGATGATGATTATGATGATGATGATTATGATGATGATTATGATGATGATTATGATGATGATTATGATGATGATAATGATGATGATTATGATGATGATTATGACGATGATAATGATGATGATTATGATGATGATTATGCTCATGATTATGATGATGATTATGCTCATGATTATGATGATGAATTATAACGATGATTATGATGATGATTATGATGATGATTATGATGATGATTATGATGATGATTATGATGATGATTATGATGATGATTATGATGATGATTATGATGATGATTATGATGATGGTCATGATGATGATCATGATCATGATTATGATGACTATAATGATGACGATTATGATGACTATTATGATGATTATGATGACGATTATGATGATGATTAGGATGATGATTATGATGATGATGATTATGATGATGATTATGATGATGATTATGATGATGATTATGATGATGATTATGATGATGATTATGATGATGATTATGATGATGATTATGATGATGATTATGATGATGAATTATGATGACGATTATGATGATGATTATGTTGATGATAATGATAATGATTATGATGATGATTATGATGATGATTATGATGATGATTATGGTGATGATTACTATGACGATTATGTTAACTATAATGATGACGATTATGATGACTATTTTGATGATGATTAGGATGATGATTATGATGATGATGATTATGATGATGATTATGATGATGATTATGATGATGATTATGATGATGATTATGATGATGATCATGATGATGATTATGATGATGCTTATGATAACTATAATGATGACGATTATGATGACTATTATGATGATTATGATGACGATTATGATGAATATTATGATGATGATCATGACGAATATTATGATTATGGTTATGATGATGGTTACTATGACAATTATGATGACTATGATGATGATTATGATGACGATTATGATGATGATTATGATGTTGATTATGATGACGGTTATGATGATGATTATGTTGATGATGCCTATGACGATTATGATTAGTATAATGAAAACGATTATGATGACTATTATGATGATGATTATGATGATGATTATGATGATGATTATGATGATGATTATGATGATGATTATGATGATGATTATGATAATGATTGTGAAGATGATTATGATGATGATTATGAAGATGATTATGATGATGATTATGATGATGATTATGATGACGATTATGATGATGACCATGAAGACGATTATGATGGTGATTATGATGACGATTATGATGATGATTATGATGATGATTATGATAATGACAATGATGATGATTATGATGATGACTATGATGATGATTATCATGATGATTATGCTCATGATTATAATGATGAATTATAACGATGATTATGATGATGATTATGATGATGATTATGATGATGATTATGATGATGATTATGATGATGATTATGATGATGATTATGATGATGATCATGATGATGATTATGATGACTATAACGATGACGATTATGATGACTATTATGATGCCGATTATGATGCCTATTATGATGATGATTATGATGAATATTATGATGATGATTATGATGATGATTACTATGACGATAATGATGACTATAAGGATGACGATTATGATGACTATTATGATGATGACTATGATGATGATTATGATGACGTTTATGATGACTATTATGATGATGATTATGATGATGATTATGATGACGATTATGATGATGATTATGATGATGATTATGATGATGATTATGATGATGATTATGATGATGATTATGATGATGATTATGATGATGATCATGATGATGATTATGATGATGATTATGATGATGATTATGATGATGATTATGATGATGATTATGATGATGATTATGATGATGATTATGATCATGATTATGATCATGATTATGATGATGACTATGATGATGATTATCATGACGATTATGCTCATGATTATGAGGAGGAATTATGATGACGATTATGATGATGATTATGTTGATGATAATGATAATGATTATGATGATGATTATGATGATGATTATGATGATGATTATGATGATGATTAAGATGATGATTATGATGATGATTGTGATGATGATTATGGTGATGATTATGATGATGATTATGATGATGATCATGATGGTGATTATGATGACGGTTATGATGATGATTATGATGATGATTACTATGACGATTATGATTACTATAATTGCGACGATTATGATGACTATTATGATGATGATTATGATGATGATTATGATGATGATTATGATGATGATTATGATGATCATTATGATGGTGATTATGATGACGGTAATGATGATGATTATGATGATGATTAGTATGACGATTATGATGACTATTTTGATGATGATTATGATGATGATTATGATGATGATTATGATGATGATTATGATGATGATCATGATGATGATCATGATGATGCTTATGATGACGATTATGATGACTATTATGATGATTATGATGACGATTATGATGAATATTATGATGATGATCATGATGAATATTATGATGATGGTTATGATGATGGTTACTATGACAATTATGATGACTATGATGATGATTATGATGACGATTATGATGATGATTATGATGTTGATTATGATGACGGTTATGATGATGATTATGATGATGATTACTATGACGATTATGATTACTATAATGGCGACGATTATGATGACTATTATGATGATGACTATGATGATGACTGTGATGATGATTATGATGATGATTATGATGATGATTATGATGATGTTCATGATGATTATGATGATGATTATGATGATGATTATGATGATGATTATGATGATGATTATGATGATGATTGTGATGATGATTATGATGATGATTATGATGATGATTATGATCATGATTATGATGATGATTATGAAGACGACTATGATGATGATTATCATGATGATTATGCTCATGATTATGATGATGAATTATGATGACGATTATGATGATGATTATGTTGATGATAATGATAATGATTATGATGATGATTATGATGATGATTATGATGATGATTATGGTGATGATTATGATGATGATTATGATGATGATTATGATGGTGATTATGATGACGGTAATGATGATGATTATGATGATGATTACTATGACGATTATGATAACTATAATGATGACGATTATGATGACTATTTTGATGATGATTAGGATGATGATTATGATGATGAGGATTATGATGATGAGGATTATGATGATGATGATTATGATGATGATGATTATGATGATGAGGATTATGATGATGATGATTATGATGATGATGATTATGATGATGATTATGATGATGATAATGATGATGATTATGATGATGATTATGATGATGATTATGATGATGATTATGATGATGATTATGATGATGATTATGATGATGATTATGATGGTGATTATGATGACGGTAATGATGATGATTATGATGATGATTACTATGACGATAATGATGACTAGAAGGATGACGATTATGATGACTATTATGATGATGACTGTGATCATGATTATGATGACGATTATGATGACTATTTTGATGATGATTAGGATGATGATTATGATGATGATGATTATGATGATGATTATGATGATGATTATGATGATGATTATGATGATGATCATGATGATGATTATGATGATGCTTATGATAACTATAATGATGACGATTATGATGAATATTATGATGATGATCATGACGAATATTATGATGATGGTTATGATGATGTTTACTATGACAATTATGATGACTATGATGATGATTATGATGACGATTATGATGATGATTATGATGTTGATTATGATGACGGTTATGATGATGATTATGATGATGATTACTATGACGATTATGATTAGTATAATGAAAACGATTATGATGACTATTATGATGATGATTATGATGATGATTATGATGATGATTATGATGACGATTATGATGATGACCATGAAGACGATTATGATGGTGATTATGATGACGATTATGATGACGATTATGATGATGATTATGATGTTGATTATGGTGACGGTTATGATGATGATTATGATGATGATTACTATGACGATTATGATTAGTATAATGAAAACGATTATGATGACTATTATGATGATGATTATGATGATGATTATGATGATGATTATGATGATGATTATGATGATGATTATGATAATGATTGTGAAGATGATTATGATGATGATTATGAAGATGATTATGATGATGATTATGATGATGATTATGATGACGATTATGATGATGACCATGAAGACGATTATGATGGAGATTATGATGACGATTATGATGATGATTATGATGATGATTATGATAATGACAATGATGATGATTATGATGATGACTATGATGATGATTATCATGATGATTATGCTCATGATTATGATGATGAATTATAACGATGATTATGATGATGAATTATAACGATGATTATGATGATGATTATGATGATGATTATGATGATGATTATAACGATGATTATGATGATGATTATGATGATGATTATGATGATGATTATGATGATGATTATGATCATGATTATGATCATGATTATGATGATGACTATGATGATGATTATCATGACGATTATGCTCATGATTATGAGGATGAATTATGATGACGATTATGATGATGATTATGTTGATGATAATGATAATGATTATGATGATGATTATGATGATGATTATGATGATGATTATGATGATGATTAAGATGATGATTATGATGATGATTGTGATGATGATTATGGTGATGATTATGATGATGATTATGATGATGATTATGATGTTGATTATGATGACGGTTATGATGATGATTATGATGATGATTACTATGACGATTATGATTACTATAATTGCGATGATTATGATGACTATTATGATGATGATTATGATGATGATTATGATGATGATTATGATGATGATTATGATGATCATTATGATGGTGATTATGATGACGGTAATGATGATGATTATGATGATGATTAGTATGACGATTATGATGACTATTTTGATGATGATTATGATGATGATTATGATGATGATTATGATGATGATTATGATGATGATTATGATGATGTTCATGATGATGATTATGATCATGATTATGATCATGATTATGATCATGATTATGATCATGATTATGATGATGATTATGATGATGATTATGATGATGATCATGATGATGATTATGATGATGATTATGATGATGATTATGATGATGATTACTATGACGATAATGATGACTATAAGGATGACGATTATGATGACTATTATGATGATGACTATGATGATGATTATGATGACGTTTATGATGACTATTATGATGATGATTATGATGATGATTATGATGACGATTATGATGATGATTATGATGATGATTATGATGATGATTATGATGATGATTATGATGATGATTATGATGATGATTATGATGATGATCATGATGATGATTATGATGATGATTATGATGATGATTATGATGATGATTATGATGATGATTATGATGATGATTATGATGATGATTATGATGATGATTATGATCATGATTATGATGATGACTATGATGATGATTATCATGACGATTATGTTCATGATTATGAGGATGAATTATGATGACGATTATGATTACTATAATTGCGACGATTATGATGACTATTATGATGATGATTATGATGATGATTATGATGATGATTATGATGATGATTATGATGATCATTATGATGGTGATTATGATGACGGTAATGATGATGATTATGATGATGATTAGTATGACGATTATGATGACTATTTTGATGATGATTATGATGATGATTATGATGATGATTATGATGATGATTATGATGATGATCATGATGATGATCATGATGATGCTTATAATGACGATTATGATGACTATTATGATGATTATGATGACGATTATGATGAATATTATGATGATGATCATGATGAATATTATGATGATGGTTATGATGATGGTTACTATGACAATTATGATGACTATGATGATGATTATGATGACGATTATGATGATGATTATGATGTTGATTATGATGACGGTTATGATGATGATTATGATGATGATTACTATGACGATTATGATTACTATAATGGCGACGATTATGATGACTATTATGATGATGACTATGATGATGACTGTGATCATGATTATGATCATGATTATGATGATGATTATGAAGACGATTATGATGATGATTATGATGACGATTATGATGATGATTATGATGATGATTATGATGATGATTATCATGATGATTATGCTCATGATTATGATGATGAATTATGATGACGATTATGATGATGATTATGTTGATGATAATGATAATGATTATGATGATGATTATGATGATGATTATGATGATGATTATGGTGATGATTATGATGATGATTATGATGATGATTATGATGGTGATTATGATGACGGTAATGATGATGATTATGATGATGATTACTATGACGATTATGATGACTATTTTGATGATGATTAGGATGATGATTATGATGATGAGGATTATGATGATGATGATTATGATGATGATGATTATGATGATGAGGATTATGATGATGATGATTATGATGATGATGATTATGATGATGATTATGATGATGATAATGATGATGATTATGATGATGATTATGATGATGATTACTATGACGATAATGATGACTATAAGGATGACGATTATGATGACTATTATGATGATGACTATGATGATGATTATGATGACGTTTATGATGACTATTATGATGATGATTATGATGATGATTATGATGACGATTATGATGATGATTATGATGATGATTATGATGATGATTATGATGATGATTATGATGATGATTATGATGATGATTATGATGATGATCATGATGATGATTATGATGATGATTATGATGATGATTATGATGATGATTATGATGATGATTATGATGATGATTATGATGATGATTATGATGATGATTATGATCATGATTATGATGATGACTATGATGATGATTATCATGACGATTATGTTCATGATTATGAGGATGAATTATGATGACGATTATGATTACTATAATTGCGACGATTATGATGACTATTATGATGATGATTATGATGATGATTATGATGATGATTATGATGATGATTATGATGATCATTATGATGGTGATTATGATGACGGTAATGATGATGATTATGATGATGATTAGTATGACGATTATGATGACTATTTTGATGATGATTATGATGATGATTATGATGATGATTATGATGATGATTATGATGATGATCATGATGATGATCATGATGATGCTTATAATGACGATTATGATGACTATTATGATGATTATGATGACGATTATGATGAATATTATGATGATGATCATGATGAATATTATGATGATGGTTATGATGATGGTTACTATGACAATTATGATGACTATGATGATGATTATGATGATGATTATGATGATGATTATGATGATGATTATGATGATGATTATGATCATGATTATGATCATGATTATGATGATGACTATGATGATGATTATCATGACGATTATGCTCATGATTATGAGGAGGAATTATGATGACGATTATGATGATGATTATGTTGATGATAATGATAATGATTATGATGATGATTATGATGATGATTATGATGATGATTATGATGATGATTAAGATGATGATTATGATGATGATTGTGATGATGATTATGGTGATGATTATGATGATGATTATGATGATGATCATGATGGTGATTATGATGACGGTTATGATGATGATTATGATGATGATTACTATGACGATTATGATTACTATAATTGCGACGATTATGATGACTATTATGATGATGATTATGATGATGATTATGATGATGATTATGATGATGATTATGATGATCATTATGATGGTGATTATGATGACGGTAATGATGATGATTATGATGATGATTAGTATGACGATTATGATGACTATTTTGATGATGATTATGATGATGATTATGATGATGATTATGATGATGATTATGATGATGATCATGATGATGATCATGATGATGCTTATGATGACGATTATGATGACTATTATGATGATTATGATGACGATTATGATGAATATTATGATGATGATCATGATGAATATTATGATGATGGTTATGATGATGGTTACTATGACAATTATGATGACTATGATGATGATTATGATGACGATTATGATGATGATTATGATGTTGATTATGATGACGGTTATGATGATGATTATGATGATGATTACTATGACGATTATGATTACTATAATGGCGACGATTATGATGACTATTATGATGATGACTATGATGATGACTGTGATGATGATTATGATGATGATTATGATGATGATTATGATGATGTTCATGATGATTATGATGATGATTATGATGATGATTATGATGATGATTATGATGATGATTATGATGATGATTGTGATGATGATTATGATGATGATTATGATGATGATTATGATCATGATTATGATGATGATTATGAAGACGACTATGATGATGATTATCATGATGATTATGCTCATGATTATGATGATGAATTATGATGACGATTATGATGATGATTATGTTGATGATAATGATAATGATTATGATGATGATTATGATGATGATTATGATGATGATTATGGTGATGATTATGATGATGATTATGATGATGATTATGATGGTGATTATGATGACGGTAATGATGATGATTATGATGATGATTACTATGACGATTATGATAACTATAATGATGACGATTATGATGACTATTTTGATGATGATTAGGATGATGATTATGATGATGAGGATTATGATGATGAGGATTATGATGATGATGATTATGATGATGATGATTATGATGATGAGGATTATGATGATGATGATTATGATGATGATGATTATGATGATGATTATGATGATGATAATGATGATGATTATGATGATGATTATGATGATGATTATGATGATGATTATGATGATGATTATGATGATGATTATGATGATGATTATGATGGTGATTATGATGACGGTAATGATGATGATTATGATGATGATTACTATGACGATAATGATGACTAGAAGGATGACGATTATGATGACTATTATGATGATGACTGTGATCATGATTATGATGACGATTATGATGACTATTTTGATGATGATTAGGATGATGATTATGATGATGATGATTATGATGATGATTATGATGATGATTATGATGATGATTATGATGATGATCATGATGATGATTATGATGATGCTTATGATAACTATAATGATGACGATTATGATGACTATTATGATGATTATGATGACGATTATGATGAATATTATGATGATGATCATGACGAATATTATGATGATGGTTATGATGATGGTTACTATGACAATTATGATGACTATGATGATGATTATGATGACGATTATGATGATGATTATGATGTTGATTATGATGACGGTTATGATGATGATTATGATGATGATTACTATGACGATTATGATTAGTATAATGAAAACGATTATGATGACTATTATGATGATGATTATGATGATGATTATGATGATGATTATGATGACGATTATGATGATGACCATGAAGACGATTATGATGGTGATTATGATGACGATTATGATGACGATTATGATGATGATTATGATGATGATTATGATGATGATTATGATGATGATTATGATAATGATTGTGAAGATGATTATGATGATGATTATGAAGATGATTATGATGATGATTATGATGATGATTATGATGACGATTATGATGATGACCATGAAGACGATTATGATGGTGATTATGATGACGATTATGATGATGATTATGATGATGATTATGATAATGACAATGATGATGATTATGATGATGACTATGATGATGATTATCATGATGATTATGCTCATGATTATGATGATGAATTATAACGATGATTATGATGATGAATTATAACGATGATTATGATGATGATTATGATGATGATTATGATGATGATTATAACGATGATTATGATGATGATTATGATGATGATTATGATGATGATTATGATGATGATTATGATCATGATTATGATCATGATTATGATGATGACTATGATGATGATTATCATGACGATTATGCTCATGATTATGAGGATGAATTATGATGACGATTATGATGATGATTATGTTGATGATAATGATAATGATTATGATGATGATTATGATGATGATTATGATGATGATTATGATGATGATTAAGATGATGATTATGATGATGATTGTGATGATGATTATGGTGATGATTATGATGATGATTATGATGATGATTATGATGTTGATTATGATGACGGTTATGATGATGATTATGATGATGATTACTATGACGATTATGATTACTATAATTGCGATGATTATGATGACTATTATGATGATGATTATGATGATGATTATGATGATGATTATGATGATGATTATGATGATCATTATGATGGTGATTATGATGACGGTAATGATGATGATTATGATGATGATTAGTATGACGATTATGATGACTATTTTGATGATGATTATGATGATGATTATGATGATGATTATGATGATGATTATGATGATGTTCATGATGATGATTATGATCATGATTATGATCATGATTATGATCATGATTATGATCATGATTATGATGATGATTATGATGATGATTATGATGATGATCATGATGATGATTATGATGATGATTATGATGATGATTATGATGATGATTACTATGACGATAATGATGACTATAAGGATGACGATTATGATGACTATTATGATGATGACTATGATGATGATTATGATGACGTTTATGATGACTATTATGATGATGATAATGATGATGATTATGATGACGATTATGATGATGATTATGATGATGATTATGATGATGATTATGATGATGATTATGATGATGATTATGATGATGATTATGATGATGATCATGATGATGATTATGATGATGATTATGATGATGATTATGATGATGATTATGATGATGATTATGATGATGATTATGATGATGATTATGATGATGATTATGATCATGATTATGATGATGACTATGATGATGATTATCATGACGATTATGTTCATGATTATG
Organism: Coelioxys conoideus; assembly: GCA_947623535.1. Lineage (NCBI taxonomy): Eukaryota > Metazoa > Arthropoda > Insecta > Hymenoptera > Megachilidae > Coelioxys > Coelioxys conoideus. The sequence continues at coordinate 1,033,962 of CANQJN010000043.1, forward strand.
AGGATGAATTATGATGACGATTATGATTACTATAATTGCGACGATTATGATGACTATTATGATGATGATTATGATGATGATTATGATGATGATTATGATGATGATTATGATGATCATTATGATGGTGATTATGATGACGGTAATGATGATGATTATGATGATGATTAGTATGACGATTATGATGACTATTTTGATGATGATTATGATGATGATTATGATGATGATTATGATGATGATTATGATGATGATCATGATGATGATCATGATGATGCTTATAATGACGATTATGATGACTATTATGATGATTATGATGACGATTATGATGAATATTATGATGATGATCATGATGAATATTATGATGATGGTTATGATGATGGTTACTATGACAATTATGATGACTATGATGATGATTATGATGACGATTATGATGATGATTATGATGTTGATTATGATGACGGTTATGATGATGATTATGATGATGATTACTATGACGATTATGATTACTATAATGGCGACGATTATGATGACTATTATGATGATGACTATGATGATGACTGTGATCATGATTATGATCATGATTATGATGATGATTATGAAGACGATTATGATGATGATTATGATGACGATTATGATGATGATTATGATGATGATTATGATGATGATTATCATGATGATTATGCTCATGATTATGATGATGAATTATGATGACGATTATGATGATGATTATGTTGATGATAATGATAATGATTATGATGATGATTATGATGATGATTATGATGATGATTATGGTGATGATTATGATGATGATTATGATGATGATTATGATGGTGATTATGATGACGGTAATGATGATGATTATGATGATGATTACTATGACGATTATGATGACTATTTTGATGATGATTAGGATGATGATTATGATGATGAGGATTATGATGATGATGATTATGATGATGATGATTATGATGATGAGGATTATGATGATGATGATTATGATGATGATGATTATGATGATGATTATGATGATGATAATGATGATGATTATGATGATGATTATGATGATGATTATGATGATGATTATGATGATGATTATGATGATGATTATGATGATGATTATGATGGTGATTATGATGACGGTAATGATGATGATTATGATGATGATTACTATGACGATAATGATGACTAGAAGGATGACGATTATGATGACTATTATGATGATGACTGTGATCATGATTATGATGACGATTATGATGACTATTATGATGATGACTATGATGATGATTATGATGACGATTATGATGATGATTATGATGATGATTATCATGATGATTATGCTCATGATTATGATGATGAATTATAACGATGATTATGATGATGATTATGATGATGATTATGATGATGATTATGATGATGATTATGATGATGATTATGATGATGATTATGATGATGATTATGATGATGGTCATGATGATGATCATGATCATGATTATGATGACTATAATGATGACGATTATGATGACTATTATGATGATTATGATGACGATTATGATGATGACCATGATGAGATTATGATGATGATTATGATGATGATTATGATGGTGATTATGATGACGGTAATGATGATGATTATGATGATGATTACTATGACGATAATGATGACTAGAAGGATGACGATTATGATGACTATTATGATGATGACTGTGATCATGATTATGATGACGATTATGATGACTATTATGATGATGACTATGATGATGATTATGATGACGATTATGATGATGATTATGATGATGATTATCATGATGATTATGCTCATGATTATGATGATGAATTATAACGATGATTATCATGATGATTATGATGATGATTATGATGATGATTATGATGATGATTATGATGATGATTATGATGGTGATTATGATGACGGTAATGATGATGATTATGATGATGATTACTATGACGATTATGATAACTATAATGATGACGATTATGATGACTATTTTGATGATGATTAGGATGATGATTATGATGATGATGATTATGATGATGATTATGATGAATATTATGATGATGATCATGATGAATATTATGATGATGGTTATGATGATGGTTACTATGACAATTATGATGACTATGATGATGATTATGATGACGATTATGATGATGATTATGATGTTGATTATGATGGCGGTTATGATGATGATTATGATGATGATTACTATGACGATTATGATTACTATAATGGCGACGATTATGATGACTATTATGATGATGACTATGATGATGACTGTGATCATGATTATGATCATGATTATGATGATGATTATGAAGACGATTATGATGATGATTATGATGACGATTATGATGATGATTATGATGATGATTATGATGATGATTATGATGATGATTATGATGATGATTATGATGATGATTATGATGATGTTCATGATGATGATTATGATGATGATTATGATGATGATTATGATGATGATTATGATGATGATTATGATGATGATTATGATGATGATTATGATGATGATTATGATGATGATGATGATGGTGATTATGATGACGGTAATGATGATGATTATGATGATGATTACTATGACGATTATGATAACTATAATGATGACGATTATGATGACTATTTTGATGATGATTAGGATGATGATTATGATGATGATGATTATGATGATGATTATGATGATGATTATGATGATGATTATGATGATGATAATGATGATGATTATGATGATGATTATGACGATGATAATGATGATGATTATGATGATGATTATGCTCATGATTATGATGATGATTATGCTCATGATTATGATGATGAATTATAACGATGATTATGATGATGATTATGATGATGATTATGATGATGATTATGATGATGATTATGATGATGATTATGATGATGATTATGATGATGATTATGATGATGATTATGATGATGATTATGATGATGGTCATGATGATGATCATGATCATGATTATGATGACTATAATGATGACGATTATGATGACTATTATGATGATTATGATGACGATTATGATGATGATTATGATGACGATTATGATGATGATTATGATGATGATTATGATGATGATTATGATGATGATTATGATGATGACAATGATGATGATTATGATGATGACTATGATGATGATTATCATGATGATTATGCTCATGATTATGATGATGAATTATAACGATGATTATGATGACGATTATGATGACTATTTTGATGATGATTATGATGATGATTATGATGATGATTATGATGACGATTATGATGATGATTATGATGATGAATTATGATGACGATTATGATGATGATTATGTTGATGATAATGATAATGATTATGATGATGATTATGATGATGATTATGATGATGATTATGATGATGATTATGATGATGATTATGATGATGATTATGATGATGATTATGATGATGAATTATGATGACGATTATGATGATGATTATGTTGATGATAATGATAATGATTATGATGATGATTATGATGATGATTATGATGATGATTATGGTGATGATTACTATGACGATTATGTTAACTATAATGATGACGATTATGATGACTATTTTGATGATGATTAGGATGATGATTATGATGATGATGATTATGATGATGATTATGATGATGATTATGATGATGATTATGATGATGATTATGATGATGATCATGATGATGATTATGATGATGCTTATGATAACTATAATGATGACGATTATGATGACTATTATGATGATTATGATGACGATTATGATGAATATTATGATGATGATCATGACGAATATTATGATTATGGTTATGATGATGGTTACTATGACAATTATGATGACTATGATGATGATTATGATGACGATTATGATGATGATTATGATGTTGATTATGATGACGGTTATGATGATGATTATGTTGATGATGCCTATGACGATTATGATTAGTATAATGAAAACGATTATGATGACTATTATGATGATGATTATGATGATGATTATGATGATGATTATGATGATGATTATGATGATGATTATGATGATGATTATGATAATGATTGTGAAGATGATTATGATGATGATTATGAAGATGATTATGATGATGATTATGATGATGATTATGATGATGATTATGATGACGATTATGATGATGACCATGAAGACGATTATGATGGTGATTATGATGACGATTATGATGATGATTATGATGATGATTATGATAATGACAATGATGATGATTATGATGATGACTATGATGATGATTATCATGATGATTATGCTCATGATTATGATGATGAATTATAACGATGATTATGATGATGATTATGATGATGATTATGATGATGATTATGATGATGATTATGATGATGATTATGATGATGATTATGATGATGATCATGATGATGATTATGATGACTATAACGATGACGATTATGATGACTATTATGATGCCGATTATGATGCCTATTATGATGATGATTATGATGAATATTATGATGATGATTATGATGATGATTACTATGACGATAATGATGACTATAAGGATGACGATTATGGTGACTATTATGATGATGACTATGATGATGATTATGATGACGTTTATGATGACTATTATGATGATGATTATGATGATGATTATGATGACGATTATGATGATGATTATGATGATGATTATGATGATGATTATGATGATGATTATGATGATGATTATGATGATGATTATGATGATGATCATGATGATGATTATGATGATGATTATGATGATGATTATGATGATGATTATGATGATGATTATGATGATGATTATGATGATGATTATGATCATGATTATGATCATGATTATGATGATGACTATGATGATGATTATCATGACGATTATGCTCATGATTATGAGGATGAATTATGATGACGATTATGATGATGATTATGTTGATGATAATGATAATGATTATGATGATGATTATGATGATGATTATGATGATGATTATGATGATGATTATGATGATGATTATGATGTTGATTATGATGATGATTATGATGATGATTATGATGATGATTATGATGATGATTATGATGATGAATTATGATGACGATTATGATGATGATTATGTTGATGATAATGATAATGATTATGATGATGATTATGATGATGATTATGATGATGATTATGGTGATGATTATGATGATGCTTATGATGATGATTATGATGGTGATTATGATGACGGTAATGATGATGATTATGATGATGATTACTATGACGATTATGATAACTATAATGATGACGATTATGATGACTATTTTGATGATGATTAGGATGATGATTATGATGATGATGATTATGATGATGATTATGATGATGATAATGATGATGATTATGATGATGATTATGATGATGATTATGATGATGATTATGATGATGATTATGATGATGATTATGATGATGATTATGATGATGATTATGATGGTGATTATGATGACGGTAATGATGATGATTATGATGATGATTACTATGACGATAATGATGACTATAAGGATGACGATTATGATGACTATAAGGATGACGATTATGATGACTATTATGATGATGACTATGATGATGATTATGATGACGATTATGATGACTATTATGATGATGACTATGATGATGATTATGATGACGATTATGATGATGATTATGATGATGATTATGATGATGATTATGATCATGATTATGATGATGATTATGATGATGACTATGATGATGATTATCATGATGATTATGCTCATGATTATGATGATGAATTATGATGACGATTATGATGATGATTATGTTGATGATAATGATAATGATTATGATGATGATTATGATGATGATTATGATGTTGATTATGATGATGATTATGATGATGATTATGATGATGATTATGATGATGATTATGATGATGAATTATGATGACGATTATGATGATGATTATGTTGATGATAATGATAATGATTATGATGATGATTATGATGATGATTATGGTGATGATTATGATGATGCTTATGATGATGATTATGATGGTGATTATGATGACGGTAATGATGATGATTATGATGATGATTACTATGACGATTATGATAACTATAATGATGACGATTATGATGACTATTTTGATGATGATTAGGATGACGATTATGATGATGATGATTATGATGATGATTATGATGATGATTATGATGATGATTATGATGATGATTATGATGATGATTATGATGATGATTATGATGATGATTATGATGATGATTATGATGATGATTATGATGATGATTATGATGATGATTATGATGGTGATTATGATGACGGTAATGATGATGATTATGATGATGATTACTATGACGATAATGATGACTATAAGGATGACGATTATGATGACTATTATGATGATGACTATGATGATGATTATGATGACGATTATGATGACTATTATGATGATGACTATGATGATGATTATGATGACGATTATGATGATAATTATGATGATGATTATCATGATGATTATGCTCATGATTATGATGATGAATTATAACGATGATTATGATGATGATTATGATGATGATTATGATGATGATTATGATGATGATTATGATGATGATTATGATGATGATTATGATGATGGTCATGATGATGATCATGATCATGATTATGATGACTATAATGATGACGATTATGATGACTATTATGATGATTATGATGACGATTATGATGATGACCATGAAGCCGATTATGATGATGATTATGATGACGATTATGATGATGATTATGATGATGATTATGATGATGATTATGATGATGATTATGATGATGATTATGATGATGATTATGATGATGACAATGATGATGATTATGATGATGACTATGATGATGATTATCATGATGATTATGCTCATGATTATGATGATGAATTATGATGACGATTATGATGATGATTATGTTGATGATAATGATAATGATTATGATGATGATTATGATGATGATTATGATGTTGATTATGATGATGATTATGATGATGATTATGATGATGATTATGATGATGATTATGATAACTATAATGATGACGATTATGATGACTATTTTGATGATGATTAGGATGACGATTATGATGATGATGATTATGATGATGATTATGATGATGATTATGATGATGATTATGATGATGATTATGATGATGATTATGATGATGATTATGATGATGATTATGATGATGATTATGATGATGATTATGATGATGATTATGATGATGATTATGATGGTGATTATGATGACGGTAATGATGATGATTATGATGATGATTACTATGACGATTATGATAACTATAATGATGACGATTATGATGACTATTTTGATGATGATTAGGATGACGATTATGATGATGATGATTATGATGATGATTATGATGATGATTATGATGATGATTATGATGATGATTATGATGATGATTATGATGATGATTATGATGATGATTATGATGATGATTATGATGATGATTATGATGGTGATTATGATGACGGTAATGATGATGATTATGATGATGATTACTATGACGATAATGATGACTATAAGGATGACGATTATGATGACTATTATGATGATGACTATGATGATGATTATGATGACGATTATGATGATGCTTATGATGATGATTATGATGGTGATTATGATGACGGTAATGATGATGATTATGATGATGATTACTATGACGATTATGATAACTATAATGATGACGATTATGATGACTATTTTGATGATGATTAGGATGATGATTATGATGATGATGATTATGATGATGATTATGATGATGATAATGATGATGATTATGATGATGATTATGATGATGATTATGATGATGATTATGATGATGATTATGATGATGATTATGATGATGATTATGATGATGATTATGATGGTGATTATGATGACGGTAATGATGATGATTATGATGATGATTACTATGACGATAATGATGACTATAAGGATGACGATTATGATGACTATAAGGATGACGATTATGATGGCTATTATGATGATGACTATGATGATGATTATGATGACGATTATGATGACTATTATGATGATGACTATGATGATGATTATGATGACGATTATGATGATGATTATGATGATGATTATGATGATGATTATGATCATGATTATGATGATGATTATGATGATGACTATGATGATGATTATCATGATGATTATGCTCATGATTATGATGATGAATTATGATGACGATTATGATGATGATTATGTTGATGATAATGATAATGATTATGATGATGATTATGATGATGATTATGATGTTGATTATGATGATGATTATGATGATGATTATGATGATGATTATGATGATGATTATGATGATGAATTATGATGACGATTATGATGATGATTATGTTGATGATAATGATAATGATTATGATGATGATTATGATGATGATTATGATGATGATTATGGTGATGATTATGATGATGCTTATGATGATGATTATGATGGTGATTATGATGACGGTAATGATGATGATTATGATGATGATTACTATGACGATTATGATAACTATAATGATGACGATTATGATGACTATTTTGATGATGATTAGGATGACGATTATGATGATGATGATTATGATGATGATTATGATGATGATTATGATGATGATTATGATGATGATTATGATGATGATTATGATGATGATTATGATGATGATTATGATGATGATTATGATGATGATTATGATGATGATTATGATGATGATTATGATGGTGATTATGATGACGGTAATGATGATGATTATGATGATGATTACTATGACGATAATGATGACTATAAGGATGACGATTATGATGACTATTATGATGATGACTATGATGATGATTATGATGACGATTATGATGACTATTATGATGATGACTATGATGATGATTATGATGACGATTATGATGATAATTATGATGATGATTATCATGATGATTATGCTCATGATTATGATGATGAATTATAACGATGATTATGATGATGATTATGATGATGATTATGATGATGATTATGGTGATGATTATGATGATGCTTATGATGATGATTATGATGGTGATTATGATGACGGTAATGATGATGATTATGATGATGATTACTATGACGATTATGATAACTATAATGATGACGATTATGATGACTATTTTGATGATGATTAGGATGATGATTATGATGATGATGATTATGATGATGATTATGATGATGATAATGATGATGATTATGATGATGATTATGATGATGATTATGATGATGATTATGATGATGATTATGATGATGATTATGATGATGATTATGATGATGATTATGATGGTGATTATGATGACGGTAATGATGATGATTATGATGATGATTACTATGACGATAATGATGACTATAAGGATGACGATTATGATGACTATAAGGATGACGATTATGATGACTATTATGATGATGACTATGATGATGATTATGATGACGATTATGATGACTATTATGATGATGACTATGATGATGATTATGATGACGATTATGATGATGATTATGATGATGATTATCATGATGATTATGCTCATGATTATGATGATGAATTATAACGATGATTATGATGATGATTATGATGATGATTATGATGATGATTATGATGATGATTATGATGATGATTATGATGATGATTATGATGATGATTATGATGATGGTCATGATGATGATCATGATCATGATTATGATGACTATAATGATGACGATTATGATGACTATTATGATGATTATGATGACGATTATGATGATGACCATGATGACGATTACGATGATGATTATGATGATGATTATGATGATGATTATGATGATGATTATGATGATGATTATGATGATGATTATGATGATGATCATGATGATGATTATGATGATGACTATGATGATGATTATCATGATGATCATGCTCATGATTATGATGATGAATTATGATGACGATTATGATGATGATTATGTTGATGATAATGATAATGATTATGATGATGATTATGATTATGATTATGATGATGATTATGGTGATGATTATGATGATGATTATGATGATGATTATGATGGTGATTATGATGACGGTAATGATGATGATTATGATGATGATTACTATGACGATTATGATAACTATAATGATGACGATTATGATGACTATTTTGATGATGATTAGGATGATGATTATGATGATGATGATTATGATGATGATTATGATGATGATTATGATGATGATTATGATGATGATTATGATGATGATTATGATGATGATTATGATGATGATTATGATGATGATTATGATGATGATTATGATGATGATTATGATGATGATTATGATGGTGATTATGATGACGGTAATGATGATGATTATGATGATGATTACTATGACGATAATGATGACTATAAGGATGACGATTATGATGACTATTATGATGATGACTATGATGATGATTATGATGACGATTATGATGACTATTATGATGATGACTATGATGATGATTATGATGACGATTATGATGATGATTATGATGATGATTATCATGATGATTATGCTCATGATTATGATGATGAATTATAACGATGATTATGATGATGATTATGATGATGATTATCATGATGATTATGCTCATGATTATGACGATGAATTATAACGATGATTATGATGATGATTATGATGATGATTATGATGATGATTATGATGATGATTATGATGATGATTATGATGATGGTCATGATGATGATCATGATCATGATTATGATGACTATAATGATGACGATTATGATGACTATTATGATGATTATGATGACGATTATGATGATGACCATGAAGCCGATTATGATGATGATTATGATGACGATTATGATGATGATTATGATGATGATTATGATGATGATTATGATGATGATTATGATGATGATTATGATGATGATTATGATGATGATTATGATGATGACAATGATGATGATTATGATAATGACTATGATGATGATTATCATGATGATTATGCTCATGATTATGATGATGAATTATAACGATGATTATGATGATGATTATGATGATGATTATGATGATGATTATGATGATGATTATGATGATGATTATGATGATGATTATGATGATGATTATGATGGAGATTATGATGACGGTAATGATGATGATTATGATGATGATTACTATGACCATTATGATGACTATTTTGATGATGATTATGATGATGATTATGATGATGATTATGATGATGATTATGATGATGATTATGATGATCATGATGATGCTTATGATAACTATAATGATGACGATTATGATGACTATTATGATGATTATGATGACGATTATGATGAATATTATGATGATGATCATGATGAATATTATGATGATGGTTATGATGATGGTTACTATGACAATTATGATGACTATGATGATGATTATGATGACGATTATGATGATGATTATGATGTTGATTATGATGGCGGTTATGATGATGATTATGATGATGAATACTATGACGATTATGATTACTATAATGGCGACGATTATGATGACTATTATGATGATGACTATGATGATGACTGTGATCATGATTATGATCATGATTATGATGATGATTATGAAGACGATTATGATGATGATTATGATGACGATTATGATGATGATTATGATGATGATTATGATGATGATTATGATGATGATTATGATGATGATTATGATGATGATTATGATGATGTTCATGATGATGATTATGATGATGATTATGATGATGATTATGATGATGATTATGATGATGATTATGATGATGATTATGATGATGATTATGATGATGATTATGATGATGATGATGATGGTGATTATGATGACGGTAATGATGATGATTATGATGATGATTACTATGACGATTATGATAACTATAATGATGACGATTATGATGACTATTTTGATGATGATTAGGATGATGATTATGATGATGATGATTATGATGATGATTATGATGATGATTATGATGATGATTATGATGATGATAATGATGATGATTATGATGATGATTATGACGATGATAATGATGATGATTATGATGATGATTATGCTCATGATTATGATGATGATGTGCTCATGATTCTGATGATGAATTATAACGATGGTTATGATGATGATTATGATGATGATTATGATGATGATTATGATGATGATTATGATGATGATTATGATGATGATTATGATGATGATTATGATGATGATTATGATGATGGTCATGATGATGATCATGATCATGATTATGATGACTATAATGATGACGATTATGATGACTATTATGATGATTATGATGACGATTATGATGATGACCATGAAGACGATTATGATGATGATTATGATGACGATTATGATGATGATTATGATGATGATTATGATGATGATTATGATGATGATTATGATGATGACAATGATGATGATTATGATGATGACTATGATGATGATTATCATGATGATTATGCTCATGATTATGATGATGAATTATAACGATGATTATGATGACGATTATGATGACTATTTTGATGATGATCATGATGATGATTATGATGATGCTTATGATAACTATAATGATGACGATTATGATGACTATTATGATGATTATGATGACGATTATGATGAATATTATGATGATGATCATGACGAATATTATGATTATGGTTATGATGATGGTTACTATGACAATTATGATGACTATGATGATGATTATGATGACGATTATGATGATGATTATGATGTTGATTATGATGACGGTTATGATGATGATTATGTTGATGATTACTATGACGATTATGATTAGTATAATGAAAACGATTATGATGACTATTATGATGATGATTATGATGATGATTATGATGATGATTATGATGATGATTATGATGATGATTATGATGATGATTATGATAATGATTGTGAAGATGATTATGATGATGATTATGAAGATGATTATGATGATGATTATGATGATGATTATGATGACGATTATGATGATGACCATGAAGACGATTATGATGGTGATTATGATGACGATTATGATGATGATTATGATGATGATTATGATAATGACAATGATGATGATTATGATGATGACTATGATGATGATTATCATGATGATTATGCTCATGATTATGATGATGAATTATAACGATGATTATGATGATGATTATGATGATGATTATGATGATGATTATGATGATGATTATGATGATGATTATGATGATGATTATGATGATGATCATGATGATGATTATGATGACTATAACGATGACGATTATGATGACTATTATGATGCCGATTATGATGCATATTATGATGATGATTATGATGAATATTATGATGATGATTATGATGATGATTACTATGACGATAATGATGACTATAAGGATGACGATTATGATGACTATTATGATGATGACTATGATGATGATTATGATGACGTTTATGATGACTATTATGATGATGATTATGATGATGATTATGATGACGATTATGATGATGATTATGATGATGATTATGATGATGATTATGATGATGATTATGATGATGATTATGATGATGATTATGATGATGATCATGATGATGATTATGATGATGATTATGATGATGATTATGATGATGATTATGATGATGATTATGATCATGATTATGATGATGACTATGATGATGATTATCATGACGATTATGCTCATGATTATGAGGATGAATTATGATGACGATTATGATGATGATTATGTTGATGATAATGATAATGATTATGATGATGATTATGATGATGATTATGATGATGATTATGATGATGATTAAGATGATGATTATGATGATGATTGTGATGATGATTATGGTGATGATTATGATGATGATTATGATGATGATCATGATGGTGATTATGATGACGGTTATGATGATGATTATGATGATGATTACTATGACGATTATGATTACTATAATTGCGACGATTATGATGACTATTATGATGATGATTATGATGATGATTATGATGATGATTATGATGATGATTATGATGATCATTATGATGGTGATTATGATGACGGTAATGATGATGATTATGATGATGATTAGTATGACGATTATGATGACTATTTTGATGATGATTATGATGATGATTATGATGATGATTATGATGATGATTATGATGATGATCATGATGATGATTATGATGATGATTATGATGGAGATTATGATGACGGTAATGATGATGATTATGATGATGATTACTATGACCATTATGATGACTATTTTGATGATGATTATGATGATGATTATGATGATGATTATGATGATGATTATGATGATGATTATGATGATCATGATGATGCTTATGATAACTATAATGATGACGATTATGATGACTATTATGATGATTATGATGACGATTATGATGAATATTATGATGATGATCATGATGAATATTATGATGATGGTTATGATGATGGTTACTATGACAATTATGATGACTATGATGATGATTATGATGACGATTATGATGATGATTATGATGTTGATTATGATGGCGGTTATGATGATGATTATGATGATGATTACTATGACGATTATGATTACTATAATGGCGACGATTATGATGACTATTATGATGATGACTATGATGATGACTGTGATTATGATTATGATCATGATTATGATGATGATTATGAAGACGATTATGATGATGATTATGATGACGATTATGATGATGATTATGATGATGATTATGATGATGATTATGATGATGATTATGATGATGATTATGATGATGATTATGATGATGATTATGATGATGATTATGATGATGATGATGATGGTGATTATGATGACGGTAATGATGATGATTATGATGATGATTACTATGACGATTATGATAACTATAATGATGACGATTATGATGACTATTTTGATGATGATTAGGATGATGATTATGATGATGATGATTATGATGATGATTATGATGATGATTATGATGATGATAATGATGATGATTATGATGATGATTATGACGATGATAATGATGATGATTATGATGATGATTATGCTCATGATTATGATGATGATGTGCTCATGATTCTGATGATGAATTATAACGATGATTATGATGATGATTATGATGATGATTATGATGATGATTATGATGATGATTATGATGATGATTATGATGATGATTATGATGATGATTATGATGATGATTATGATGATGGTCATGATGATGATCATGATCATGATTATGATGACTATAATGATGACGATTATGATGACTATTATGATGATTATGATGACGATTATGATGATGACCATGAAGACGATTATGATGATGATTATGATGACGATTATGATGATGATTATGATGATGATTATGATGATGATTATGATGATGATTATGTTGATGACAATGATGATGATTATGATGATGACTATGATGATGATTATCATGATGATTATGCTCATGATTATGATGATGAATTATAACGATGATTATGATGACGATTATGATGACTATTTTGATGATGATCATGATGATGATTATGATGATGCTTATGATAACTATAATGATGACGATTATGATGACTATTATGATGATTATGATGACGATTATGATGAATATTATGATGATGATCATGACGAATATTATGATTATGGTTATGATGATGGTTACTATGACAATTATGATGACTATGATGATGATTATGATGACGATTATGATGATGATTATGATGTTGATTATGATGACGGTTATGATGATGATTATGTTGATGATTACTATGACGATTATGATTAGTATAATGAAAACGATTATGATGACTATTATGATGATGATTATGATGATGATTATGATGATGATTATGATGATGATTATGATGATGATTATGATGATGATTATGATAATGATTGTGAAGATGATTATGATGATGATTATGAAGATGATTATGATGATGATTATGATGATGATTACTATGACGATTATGATTACTATAATTGCGACGATTATGATGACTATTATGATGATGATTATGATGATGATTATGATGATGATTATGATGATGATTATGATGATCATTATGATGGTGATTATGATGACGGTAATGATGATGATTATGATGATGATTAGTATGACGATTATGATGACTATTTTGATGATGATTATGATGATGATTATGATGATGATTATGATGATGATTATGATGATGATCATGATGATGATTATGATGATGATTATGATGGAGATTATGATGACGGTAATGATGATGATTATGATGATGATTACTATGACCATTATGATGACTATTTTGATGATGATTATGATGATGATTATGATGATGATTATGATGATGATTATGATGATGATTATGATGATCATGATGATGCTTATGATAACTATAATGATGACGATTATGATGACTATTATGATGATTATGATGACGATTATGATGAATATTATGATGATGATCATGATGAATATTATGATGATGGTTATGATGATGGTTACTATGACAATTATGATGACTATGATGATGATTATGATGACGATTATGATGATGATTATGATGTTGATTATGATGGCGGTTATGATGATGATTATGATGATGATTACTATGACGATTATGATTACTATAATGGCGACGATTATGATGACTATTATGATGATGACTATGATGATGACTGTGATCATGATTATGATCATGATTATGATGATGATTATGAAGACGATTATGATGATGATTATGATGACGATTATGATGATGATTATGATGATGATTATGATGATGATTATGATGATGATTATGATGATGATTATGATGATGATTATGATGATGTTCATGATGATGATTATGATGATGATTATGATGATGATTATGATGATGATTATGATGATGATTATGATGATGATTATGATGATGATTATGATGATGATTATGATGATGATTATGATGATGATGATGATGGTGATTATGATGACGGTAATGATGATGATTATGATGATGATTACTATGACGATTATGATAACTATAATGATGACGATTATGATGACTATTTTGATGATGATTAGGATGATGATTATGATGATGATGATTATGATGATGATTATGATGATGATTATGATGATGATTATGATGCTGATAATGATGATGATTATGATGATGATTATGACGATGATTATGATGATGATTATGATGATGATTATGATGATGATTATGATGATGATTATGATGATGATTATGATGGTGATTATGATGACGGTAATGATGATGATTATGATGATGATTACTATGACGATAATGATGACTATAAGGATGACGATTATGATGACTATTATGATGATGACTATGATGATGATTATGATGACGATTATGATGACTATTATGATGATGACTATGATGATGATTATGATGACGATTATGATGATGATTATGATGATGATTATCATGATGATTATGCTCATGATTATGATGATGAATTATAACGATGATTATGATGATGATTATGATGATGATTATGATGATGATTATGATGATGATTATGATGATGATTATGATGATGATTATGATGATGGTCATGATGATGATCATGATCATGATTATGATGACTATAATGATGACGATTATGATGACTATTATGATGATTATGATGACGATTATGATGATGACCATGAAGCCGATTATGATGATGATTATGATGACGATTATGATGATGACCATGAAGCCGATTATGATGATGATTATGATGACGATTATGATGATGATTATGATGATGATTATGATGATGATTATGATGATGATTATGATGATGATTATGATGATGATTATGATGATGACAATGATGATGATTATGATGATGACTATGATGATGATTATCATGATGATTATGCTCATGATTATGATGATGAATTATAACGATGATTATGATGATGATTATGATGATGATTATGAAGACGATTATGATGATGATTATGATGACGATTATGATGATGATTATGATGATGATTATGATGATGATTATGATGATGATTATGATGATGATTATGATGATGATTATGATGATGATTATGATGATGATTATGATGATGATGATGATGGTGATTATGATGACGGTAATGATGATGATTATGATGATGATTACTATGACGATTATGATAACTATAATGATGACGATTATGATGACTATTTTGATGATGATTAGGATGATGATTATGATGATGATGATTATGATGATGATTATGATGATGATTATGATGATGATAATGATGATGATTATGATGATGATTATGACGATGATAATGATGATGATTATGATGATGATTATGCTCATGATTATGATGATGATGTGCTCATGATTCTGATGATGAATTATAACGATGATTATGATGATGATTATGATGATGATTATGATGATGATTATGATGATGATTATGATGATGATTATGATGATGATTATGATGATGATTATGATGATGATTATGATGATGGTCATGATGATGATCATGATCATGATTATGATGACTATAATGATGACGATTATGATGACTATTATGATGATTATGATGACGATTATGATGATGACCATGAAGACGATTATGATGATGATTATGATGACGATTATGATGATGATTATGATGATGATTATGATGATGATTATGATGATGATTATGTTGATGACAATGATGATGATTATGATGATGACTATGATGATGATTATCATGATGATTATGCTCATGATTATGATGATGAATTATAACGATGATTATGATGACGATTATGATGACTATTTTGATGATGATCATGATGATGATTATGATGATGCTTATGATAACTATAATGATGACGATTATGATGACTATTATGATGATTATGATGACGATTATGATGAATATTATGATGATGATCATGACGAATATTATGATTATGGTTATGATGATGGTTACTATGACAATTATGATGACTATGATGATGATTATGATGACGATTATGATGATGATTATGATGTTGATTATGATGACGGTTATGATGATGATTATGTTGATGATTACTATGACGATTATGATTAGTATAATGAAAACGATTATGATGACTATTATGATGATGATTATGATGATGATTATGATGATGATTATGATGATGATTATGATGATGATTATGATGATGATTATGATAATGATTGTGAAGATGATTATGATGATGATTATGAAGATGATTATGATGATGATTATGATGATGATTACTATGACGATTATGATTACTATAATTGCGACGATTATGATGACTATTATGATGATGATTATGATGATGATTATGATGATGATTATGATGATGATTATGATGATCATTATGATGGTGATTATGATGACGGTAATGATGATGATTATGATGATGATTAGTATGACGATTATGATGACTATTTTGATGATGATTATGATGATGATTATGATGATGATTATGATGATGATTATGATGATGATCATGATGATGATTATGATGATGATTATGATGGAGATTATGATGACGGTAATGATGATGATTATGATGATGATTACTATGACCATTATGATGACTATTTTGATGATGATTATGATGATGATTATGATGATGATTATGATGATGATTATGATGATGATTATGATGATCATGATGATGCTTATGATAACTATAATGATGACGATTATGATGACTATTATGATGATTATGATGACGATTATGATGAATATTATGATGATGATCATGATGAATATTATGATGATGGTTATGATGATGGTTACTATGACAATTATGATGACTATGATGATGATTATGATGACGATTATGATGATGATTATGATGTTGATTATGATGGCGGTTATGATGATGATTATGATGATGATTACTATGACGATTATGATTACTATAATGGCGACGATTATGATGACTATTATGATGATGACTATGATGATGACTGTGATCATGATTATGATCATGATTATGATGATGATTATGAAGACGATTATGATGATGATTATGATGACGATTATGATGATGATTATGATGATGATTATGATGATGATTATGATGATGATTATGATGATGATTATGATGATGATTATGATGATGTTCATGATGATGATTATGATGATGATTATGATGATGATTATGATGATGATTATGATGATGATTATGATGATGATTATGATGATGATTATGATGATGATTATGATGATGATTATGATGATGATGATGATGGTGATTATGATGACGGTAATGATGATGATTATGATGATGATTACTATGACGATTATGATAACTATAATGATGACGATTATGATGACTATTTTGATGATGATTAGGATGATGATTATGATGATGATGATTATGATGATGATTATGATGATGATTATGATGATGATTATGATGCTGATAATGATGATGATTATGATGATGATTATGACGATGATTATGATGATGATTATGATGATGATTATGATGATGATTATGATGATGATTATGATGATGATTATGATGGTGATTATGATGACGGTAATGATGATGATTATGATGATGATTACTATGACGATAATGATGACTATAAGGATGACGATTATGATGACTATTATGATGATGACTATGATGATGATTATGATGACGATTATGATGACTATTATGATGATGACTATGATGATGATTATGATGACGATTATGATGATGATTATGATGATGATTATCATGATGATTATGCTCATGATTATGATGATGAATTATAACGATGATTATGATGATGATTATGATGATGATTATGATGATGATTATGATGATGATTATGATGATGATTATGATGATGATTATGATGATGGTCATGATGATGATCATGATCATGATTATGATGACTATAATGATGACGATTATGATGACTATTATGATGATTATGATGACGATTATGATGATGACCATGAAGCCGATTATGATGATGATTATGATGACGATTATGATGATGACCATGAAGCCGATTATGATGATGATTATGATGACGATTATGATGATGATTATGATGATGATTATGATGATGATTATGATGATGATTATGATGATGATTATGATGATGATTATGATGATGACAATGATGATGATTATGATGATGACTATGATGATGATTATCATGATGATTATGCTCATGATTATGATGATGAATTATAACGATGATTATGATGATGATTATGATGATGATTATGATGATGATTATGATGATGATTATGATGATGATTATGATGATGATTATGATGGAGATTATGATGACGGTAATGATGATGATTATGATGATGATTACTATGACCATTATGATCACTATTTTGATGATGATTATGATGATGATTATGATGATGATTATGATGATGATTATGATGATGATTATGATGATCATGATGATGCTTATGATAACTATAATGATGACGATTATGATGACGATTATGATGACTATTATGATGATTATGATGACGATTATGATGAATATTATGATGATGATCATGATGAATATTATGATGATGGTTATGATGATGGTTACTATGACAATTATGATGACTATGATGATGATTATGATGACGATTATGATGATGATTATGATGTTGATTATGATGGCGGTTATGATGATGATTATGATGATGATTACTATGACGATTATGATTACTATAATGGCGACGATTATGATGACTATTATGATGATGACTATGATGATGACTGTGATCATGATTATGATCATGATTATGATGATGATTATGAAGACGATTATGATGATGATTATGATGACGATTATGATGATGATTATGATGATAATTATGATGATGATTATGATGATGATTATGATGATGATTATGATGATGATTATGATGATGTTCATGATGATGATTATGATGATGATTATGATGATGATTATGATGATGATTATGATGATGATTATGATGATGATTATGATGATGATTATGATGATGATTATGATGATGATGATGATGGTGATTATGATGACGGTAATGATGATGATTATGATGATGATTACTATGACGATTATGATAACTATAATGATGACGATTATGATGACTATTTTGATGATGATTAGGATGATGATTATGATGATGATGATTATGATGATGATTATGATGATGATTATGATGATGATTATGATGATGATAATGATGATGATTATGATGATGATTATGACGATGATAATGATGATGATTATGATGATGATTATGCTCATGATTATGATGATGATTATGCTCATGATTATGATGATGAATTAGAACGATGATTATGATGATGATTATGATGATGATTATGATGATGATTATGATGATGATTATGATGATGATTATGATGATGATTATGATGATGATTATGATGATGATTATGATGATGGTCATGATGATGATCATGATCATGATTATGATGACTATAATGATGACGATTATGATGACTATTATGATGATTATGATGACGATTATGATGATGATTATGATGACGATTATGATGATGATTATGATGATGATTATGATGATGATTATGATGATGATTATGATGATGACAATGATGATGATTATGATGATGACTATGATGATGATTATCATGATGATTATGCTCATGATTATGATGATGAATTATAACGATGATTATGATGACGATTATGATGACTATTTTGATGATGATTATGATGATGATTATGATGATGATTATGATGACGATTATGATGATGATTATGATGATGAATTATGATGACGATTATGATGATGATTATGTTGATGATAATGATAATGATTATGATGATGATTATGATGATGATTATGATGATGATTATGATGATGATTATGATGATGATTATGATGATGATTATGATGATGATTATGATGATGAATTATGATGACGATTATGATGATGATTATGTTGATGATAATGATAATGATTATGATGATGATTATGATGATGATTATGATGATGATTATGGTGATGATTACTATGACGATTATGTTAACTATAATGATGACGATTATGATGACTATTTTGATGATGATTAGGATGATGATTATGATGATGATGATTATGATGATGATTATGATGATGATTATGATGATGATTATGATGATGATTATGATGATGATCATGATGATGATTATGATGATGCTTATGATAACTATAATGATGACGATTATGATGACTATTATGATGATTATGATGACGGTTATGATGAATATTATGATGATGATCATGACGAATATTATGATTATGGTTATGATGATGGTTACTATGACAATTATGATGACTATGATGATGATTATGATGACGATTATGATGATGATTATGATGTTGATTATGATGACGGTTATGATGATGATTATGTTGATGATGCCTATGACGATTATGATTAGTATAATGAAAACGATTATGATGACTATTATGATGATGATTATGATGATGATTATGATGATGATTATGATGATGATTATGATGATGATTATGATGATGATTATGATAATGATTGTGAAGATGATTATGATGATGATTATGAAGATGATTATGATGATGATTATGATGATGATTATGATGACGATTATGATGATGACCATGAAGACGATTATGATGGTGATTATGATGACGATTATGATGATGATTATGATGATGATTATGATAATGACAATGATGATGATTATGATGATGACTATGATGATGATTATCATGATGATTATGCTCATGATTATGATGATGAATTATAACGATGATTATGATGATGATTATGATGATGATTATGATGATGATTATGATGATGATTATGATGATGATTATGATGATGATTATGATGATGATCATGATGATGATTATGATGACTATAACGATGACGATTATGATGACTATTATGATGCCGATTATGATGCCTATTATGATGATGATTATGATGAATATTATGATGATGATTATGATGATGATTACTATGACGATAATGATGACTATAAGGATGACGATTATGATGACTATTATGATGATGACTATGATGATGATTATGATGACGTTTATGATGACTATTATGATGATGATTATGATGATGATTATGATGACGATTATGATGATGATTATGATGATGATTATGATGATGATTATGATGATGATTATGATGATGATTATGATGATGATTATGATGATGATCATGATGATGATTATGATGATGATTATGATGATGATTATGATGATGATTATGATGATGATTATGATGATGATTATGATGATGATTATGATCATGATTATGATCATGATTATGATGATGACTATGATGATGATTATCATGACGATTATGCTCATGATTATGAGGATGAATTATGATGACGATTATGATGATGATTATGTTGATGATAATGATAATGATTATGATGATGATTATGATGATGATTATGATGATGATTATGATGATGATTAAGATGATGATTATGATGATGATTGTGATGATGATTATGGTGATGATTATGATGATGATTATGATGATGATCATGATGGTGATTATGATGACGGTTATGATGATGATTATGATGATGATTACTATGACGATTATGATTACTATAATTGCGACGATTATGATGACTATTATGATGATGATTATGATGATGATTATGATGATGATTATGATGATGATTATGATGATCATTATGATGGTGATTATGATGACGGTAATGATGATGATTATGATGATGATTAGTATGACGATTATGATGACTATTTTGATGATGATTATGATGATGATTATGATGATGATTATGATGATGATTATGATGATGATCATGATGATGATCATGATGATGCTTATGATGACGATTATGATGACTATTATGATGATTATGATGACGATTATGATGAATATTATGATGATGATCATGATGAATATTATGATGATGGTTATGATGATGGTTACTATGACAATTATGATGACTATGATGATGATTATGATGACGATTATGATGATGATTATGATGTTGATTATGATGACGGTTATGATGATGATTATGATGATGATTACTATGACGATTATGATTACTATAATGGCGACGATTATGATGACTATTATGATGATGACTATGATGATGACTGTGATCATGATTATGATCATGATTATGATGATGATTATGAAGACGATTATGATGATGATTATGATGACGATTATGATGATGATTATGATGATGATTATGATGATGATTATGATGATGATTATGATGATGATTATGATGATGATTATGATGATGTTCATGATGATTATGATGATGATTATGATGATGATTATGATGATGATTATGATGATGATTATGATGATGATTGTGATGATGATTATGATGATGATTATGATGATGATTATGATCATGATTATGATGATGATTATGAAGACGACTATGATGATGATTATCATGATGATTATGCTCATGATTATGATGATGAATTATGATGACGATTATGATGATGATTATGTTGATGATAATGATAATGATTATGATGATGATTATGATGATGATTATGATGATGATTATGGTGATGATTATGATGATGATTATGATGATGATTATGATGGTGATTATGATGACGGTAATGATGATGATTATGATGATGATTACTATGACGATTATGATAACTATAATGATGACGATTATGATGACTATTTTGATGATGATTAGGATGATGATTATGATGATGAGGATTATGATGATGATGATTATGATGATGATGATTATGATGATGATGATTATGATGATGAGGATTATGATGATGATGATTATGATGATGATGATTATGATGATGATTATGATGATGATAATGATGATGATTATGATGATGATTATGATGATGATTATGATGATGATTATGATGATGATTATGATGATGATTATGATGATGATTATGATGGTGATTATGATGACGGTAATGATGATGATTATGATGATGATTACTATGACGATAATGATGACTAGAAGGATGACGATTATGATGACTATTATGATGATGACTGTGATCATGATTATGATGACGATTATGATGACTATTTTGATGATGATTAGGATGATGATTATGATGATGATGATTATGATGATGATTATGATGATGATTATGATGATGATCATGATGATGATTATGATGATGCTTATGATAACTATAATGATGACGATTATGATGACTATTATGATGATTATGATGACGATTATGATGAATATTATGATGATGATCATGACGAATATTATGATGATGGTTATGATGATGGTTACTATGACAATTATGATGACTATGATGATGATTATGATGACGATTATGATGATGATTATGATGTTGATTATGATGACGGTTATGATGATGATTATGATGATGATTACTATGACGATTATGATTAGTATAATGAAAACGATTATGATGACTATTATGATGATGATTATGATGATGATTATGATGATGATTATGATGACGATTATGATGATGACCATGAAGACGATTATGATGGTGATTATGATGACGATTATGATGACGATTATGATGATGATTATGATGTTGATTATGGTGACGGTTATGATGATGATTATGATGATGATTACTATGACGATTATGATTAGTATAATGAAAACGATTATGATGACTATTATGATGATGATTATGATGATGATTATGATGATGATTATGATGATGATTATGATAATGATTGTGAAGATGATTATGATGATGATTATGAAGATGATTATGATGATGATTATGATGATGATTATGATGACGATTATGATGATGACCATGAAGACGATTATGATGGTGATTATGATGACGATTATGATGATGATTATGATGATGATTATGATAATGACAATGATGATGATTATGATGATGACTATGATGATGATTATCATGATGATTATGCTCATGATTATGATGATGAATTATAACGATGATTATGATGATGATTATGATGATGATTATGATGATGATTATGATGATGATTATGATGATGATTATGATGATGATTATGATGATGATTATGATGATGACTATGATGATGATTATCATGATGATTATGCTCATGATTATGATGATGAATTATAACGATGATTATGATGATGAATTATAACGATGATTATGATGATGATCATGATGATGATTATGATGATGATTATAACGATGATTATGATGATGATTATGATGATGATTATGATGATGATTATGATGATGATTATGATCATGATTATGATCATGATTATGATGATGACTATGATGATGATTATCATGACGATTATGCTCATGATTATGAGGATGAATTATGATGACGATTATGATGATGATTATGTTGATGATAATGATAATGATTATGATGATGATTATGATGATGATTAAGATGATGATTATGATGATGATTGTGATGATGATTATGGTGATGATTATGATGATGATTATGATGATGATTATGATGTTGATTATGATGATGATTATGGTGATGATTATGATGATGATTATGATAATGACAATGATGATGATTATGATGATGACTATGATGATGATTATCATGATGATTATGCTCATGATTATGATGATGAATTATAACGATGATTATGATGATGATTATGATCATGATTATGATGATGATTATGATGATGATTATAACGATGATTATGATGATGATTATGATGATGATTATGATGATGATTATGATGATGATTATGATCATGATTATGATCATGATTATGATGATGACTATGATGATGATTATCATGACGATTATGTTCATGATTATGAGGATGAATTATGATGACGATTATGATTACTATAATTGCGACGATTATGATGACTATTATGATGATGATTATGACGATGATTATGATGATCATTATGATGGTGATTATGATGACGGTAATGATGATGATTATGATGATGATTAGTATGACGATTATGATGACTATTTTGATGATGATTATGATGATGATTATGATGATGATTATGATGATGATTATGATGATGATCATGATGATGATCATGATGATGCTTATAATGACGATTATGATGACTATTATGATGATTATGATGACGATTATGATGAATATTATGATGATGATCATGATGAATATTATGATGATGGTTATGATGATGGTTACTATGACAATTATGATGACTATGATGATGATTATGATGACGATTATGATGATGATTATGATGTTGATTATGATGACGGTTATGATGATGATTATGATGATGATTACTATGACGATTATGATTACTATAATGGCGACGATTATGATGACTATTATGATGATGACTATGATGATGACTGTGATCATGATTATGATCATGATTATGATGATGATTATGAAGACGATTATGATGATGATTATGATGACGATTATGATGATGATTATGATGATGATTATGATGATGATTATCATGATGATTATGCTCATGATTATGATGATGAATTATGATGACGATTATGATGATGATTATGTTGATGATAATGATAATGATTATGATGATGATTATGATGATGATTATGATGATGATTATGGTGATGATTATGATGATGATTATGATGATGATTATGATGGTGATTATGATGACGGTAATGATGATGATTATGATGATGATTACTATGACGATTATGATGACTATTTTGATGATGATTAGGATGATGATTATGATGATGAGGATTATGATGATGATGATTATGATGATGATGATTATGATGATGAGGATTATGATGATGATGATTATGATGATGATGATTATGATGATGATTATGATGATGATAATGATGATGATTATGATGATGATTATGATGATGATTATGATGATGATTATGATGATGATTATGATGATGATTATGATGATGATTATGATGGTGATTATGATGACGGTAATGATGATGATTATGATGATGATTACTATGACGATAATGATGACTAGAAGGATGACGATTATGATGACTATTATGATGATGACTGTGATCATGATTATGATGACGATTATGATGACTATTATGATGATGACTATGATGATGATTATGATGACGATTATGATGATGATTATGATGATGATTATCATGATGATTATGCTCATGATTATGATGATGAATTATAACGATGATTATGATGATGATTATGATGATGATTATGATGATGATTATGATGATGATTATGCTCATGATTATGATGATGAATTATAACGATGATTATGATGATGATTATGATGATGATTATGATGATGATTATGATGATGATTATGATGATGATTATGATGATGATTATGATGATGATTATGATGATGATTATGATGATGATTATGATGACTATAATGATGACGATTATGATGACTATTATGATGATTATGATGACGATTATGATGATGACCATGAAGCCGATTATGATGATGATTATGATGACGATTATGATGATGACCATGAAGCCGATTATGATGATGATTATGATGACGATTATGATGATGATTATGATGATGATTATGATGATGATTATGATGATGATTATGATGATGATTATGATGATGATTATGATGATGACAATGATGATGATTATGATGATGACTATGATGATGATTATCATGATGATTATGCTCATGATTATGATGATGAATTATAACGATGATTATGATGATGATTATGATGATGATTATGATGATGATTATGATGATGATTATGATGATGATTATGATGATGATTATGATGGAGATTATGATGACGGTAATGATGATGATTATGATGATGATTACTATGACCATTATGATCACTATTTTGATGATGATTATGATGATGATTATGATGATGATTATGATGATGATTATGATGATGATTATGATGATCATGATGATGCTTATGATAACTATAATGATGACGATTATGATGACGATTATGATGACTATTATGATGATTATGATGACGATTATGATGAATATTATGATGATGATCATGATGAATATTATGATGATGGTTATGATGATGGTTACTATGACAATTATGATGACTATGATGATGATTATGATGACGATTATGATGATGATTATGATGTTGATTATGATGGCGGTTATGATGATGATTATGATGATGATTACTATGACGATTATGATTACTATAATGGCGACGATTATGATGACTATTATGATGATGACTATGATGATGACTGTGATCATGATTATGATCATGATTATGATGATGATTATGAAGACGATTATGATGATGATTATGATGACGATTATGATGATGATTATGATGATAATTATGATGATGATTATGATGATGATTATGATGATGATTATGATGATGATTATGATGATGTTCATGATGATGATTATGATGATGATTATGATGATGATTATGATGATGATTATGATGATGATTATGATGATGATTATGATGATGATTATGATGATGATTATGATGATGATGATGATGGTGATTATGATGACGGTAATGATGATGATTATGATGATGATTACTATGACGATTATGATAACTATAATGATGACGATTATGATGACTATTTTGATGATGATTAGGATGATGATTATGATGATGATGATTATGATGATGATTATGATGATGATTATGATGATGATTATGATGATGATAATGATGATGATTATGATGATGATTATGACGATGATAATGATGATGATTATGATGATGATTATGCTCATGATTATGATGATGATTATGCTCATGATTATGATGATGAATTAGAACGATGATTATGATGATGATTATGATGATGATTATGATGATGATTATGATGATGATTATGATGATGATTATGATGATGATTATGATGATGATTATGATGATGATTATGATGATGGTCATGATGATGATCATGATCATGATTATGATGACTATAATGATGACGATTATGATGACTATTATGATGATTATGATGACGATTATGATGATGATTATGATGACGATTATGATGATGATTATGATGATGATTATGATGATGATTATGATGATGATTATGATGATGACAATGATGATGATTATGATGATGACTATGATGATGATTATCATGATGATTATGCTCATGATTATGATGATGAATTATAACGATGATTATGATGACGATTATGATGACTATTTTGATGATGATTATGATGATGATTATGATGATGATTATGATGACGATTATGATGATGATTATGATGATGAATTATGATGACGATTATGATGATGATTATGTTGATGATAATGATAATGATTATGATGATGATTATGATGATGATTATGATGATGATTATGATGATGATTATGATGATGATTATGATGATGATTATGATGATGATTATGATGATGAATTATGATGACGATTATGATGATGATTATGTTGATGATAATGATAATGATTATGATGATGATTATGATGATGATTATGATGATGATTATGGTGATGATTACTATGACGATTATGTTAACTATAATGATGACGATTATGATGACTATTTTGATGATGATTAGGATGATGATTATGATGATGATGATTATGATGATGATTATGATGATGATTATGATGATGATTATGATGATGATTATGATGATGATCATGATGATGATTATGATGATGCTTATGATAACTATAATGATGACGATTATGATGACTATTATGATGATTATGATGACGGTTATGATGAATATTATGATGATGATCATGACGAATATTATGATTATGGTTATGATGATGGTTACTATGACAATTATGATGACTATGATGATGATTATGATGACGATTATGATGATGATTATGATGTTGATTATGATGACGGTTATGATGATGATTATGTTGATGATGCCTATGACGATTATGATTAGTATAATGAAAACGATTATGATGACTATTATGATGATGATTATGATGATGATTATGATGATGATTATGATGATGATTATGATGATGATTATGATGATGATTATGATAATGATTGTGAAGATGATTATGATGATGATTATGAAGATGATTATGATGATGATTATGATGATGATTATGATGACGATTATGATGATGACCATGAAGACGATTATGATGGTGATTATGATGACGATTATGATGATGATTATGATGATGATTATGATAATGACAATGATGATGATTATGATGATGACTATGATGATGATTATCATGATGATTATGCTCATGATTATGATGATGAATTATAACGATGATTATGATGATGATTATGATGATGATTATGATGATGATTATGATGATGATTATGATGATGATTATGATGATGATTATGATGATGATCATGATGATGATTATGATGACTATAACGATGACGATTATGATGACTATTATGATGCCGATTATGATGCCTATTATGATGATGATTATGATGAATATTATGATGATGATTATGATGATGATTACTATGACGATAATGATGACTATAAGGATGACGATTATGATGACTATTATGATGATGACTATGATGATGATTATGATGACGTTTATGATGACTATTATGATGATGATTATGATGATGATTATGATGACGATTATGATGATGATTATGATGATGATTATGATGATGATTATGATGATGATTATGATGATGATTATGATGATGATTATGATGATGATCATGATGATGATTATGATGATGATTATGATGATGATTATGATGATGATTATGATGATGATTATGATGATGATTATGATGATGATTATGATCATGATTATGATCATGATTATGATGATGACTATGATGATGATTATC
Source organism: Coelioxys conoideus (assembly GCA_947623535.1). Classification (NCBI taxonomy): domain Eukaryota; kingdom Metazoa; phylum Arthropoda; class Insecta; order Hymenoptera; family Megachilidae; genus Coelioxys; species Coelioxys conoideus. Next base: position 1,066,784 of record CANQJN010000043.1, read on the forward strand.
ATGACGATTATGCTCATGATTATGAGGATGAATTATGATGACGATTATGATGATGATTATGTTGATGATAATGATAATGATTATGATGATGATTATGATGATGATTATGATGATGATTATGATGATGATTAAGATGATGATTATGATGATGATTGTGATGATGATTATGGTGATGATTATGATGATGATTATGATGATGATCATGATGGTGATTATGATGACGGTTATGATGATGATTATGATGATGATTACTATGACGATTATGATTACTATAATTGCGACGATTATGATGACTATTATGATGATGATTATGATGATGATTATGATGATGATTATGATGATGATTATGATGATCATTATGATGGTGATTATGATGACGGTAATGATGATGATTATGATGATGATTAGTATGACGATTATGATGACTATTTTGATGATGATTATGATGATGATTATGATGATGATTATGATGATGATTATGATGATGATCATGATGATGATCATGATGATGCTTATGATGACGATTATGATGACTATTATGATGATTATGATGACGATTATGATGAATATTATGATGATGATCATGATGAATATTATGATGATGGTTATGATGATGGTTACTATGACAATTATGATGACTATGATGATGATTATGATGATGATTATGATGATGATTATGATGATGATTGTGATGATGATTATGATGATGATTATGATGATGATTATGATCATGATTATGATGATGATTATGAAGACGACTATGATGATGATTATCATGATGATTATGCTCATGATTATGATGATGAATTATGATGACGATTATGATGATGATTATGTTGATGATAATGATAATGATTATGATGATGATTATGATGATGATTATGATGATGATTATGGTGATGATTATGATGATGATTATGATGATGATTATGATGGTGATTATGATGACGGTAATGATGATGATTATGATGATGATTACTATGACGATTATGATAACTATAATGATGACGATTATGATGACTATTTTGATGATGATTAGGATGATGATTATGATGATGAGGATTATGATGATGATGATTATGATGATGATGATTATGATGATGATGATTATGATGATGAGGATTATGATGATGATGATTATGATGATGATGATTATGATGATGATTATGATGATGATAATGATGATGATTATGATGATGATTATGATGATGATTATGATGATGATTATGATGATGATTATGATGATGATTATGATGATGATTATGATGGTGATTATGATGACGGTAATGATGATGATTATGATGATGATTACTATGACGATAATGATGACTAGAAGGATGACGATTATGATGACTATTATGATGATGACTGTGATCATGATTATGATGACGATTATGATGACTATTTTGATGATGATTAGGATGATGATTATGATGATGATGATTATGATGATGATTATGATGATGATTATGATGATGATCATGATGATGATTATGATGATGCTTATGATAACTATAATGATGACGATTATGATGACTATTATGATGATTATGATGACGATTATGATGAATATTATGATGATGATCATGACGAATATTATGATGATGGTTATGATGATGGTTACTATGACAATTATGATGACTATGATGATGATTATGATGACGATTATGATGATGATTATGATGTTGATTATGATGACGGTTATGATGATGATTATGATGATGATTACTATGACGATTATGATTAGTATAATGAAAACGATTATGATGACTATTATGATGATGATTATGATGATGATTATGATGATGATTATGATGACGATTATGATGATGACCATGAAGACGATTATGATGGTGATTATGATGACGATTATGATGACGATTATGATGATGATTATGATGTTGATTATGGTGACGGTTATGATGATGATTATGATGATGATTACTATGACGATTATGATTAGTATAATGAAAACGATTATGATGACTATTATGATGATGATTATGATGATGATTATGATGATGATTATGATGATGATTATGATAATGATTGTGAAGATGATTATGATGATGATTATGAAGATGATTATGATGATGATTATGATGATGATTATGATGACGATTATGATGATGACCATGAAGACGATTATGATGGTGATTATGATGACGATTATGATGATGATTATGATGATGATTATGATAATGACAATGATGATGATTATGATGATGACTATGATGATGATTATCATGATGATTATGCTCATGATTATGATGATGAATTATAACGATGATTATGATGATGATTATGATGATGATTATGATGATGATTATGATGATGATTATGATGATGATTATGATGATGATTATGATGATGATTATGATGATGACTATGATGATGATTATCATGATGATTATGCTCATGATTATGATGATGAATTATAACGATGATTATGATGATGAATTATAACGATGATTATGATGATGATCATGATGATGATTATGATGATGATTATAACGATGATTATGATGATGATTATGATGATGATTATGATGATGATTATGATGATGATTATGATCATGATTATGATCATGATTATGATGATGACTATGATGATGATTATCATGACGATTATGCTCATGATTATGAGGATGAATTATGATGACGATTATGATGATGATTATGTTGATGATAATGATAATGATTATGATGATGATTATGATGATGATTAAGATGATGATTATGATGATGATTGTGATGATGATTATGGTGATGATTATGATGATGATTATGATGATGATTATGATGTTGATTATGATGATGATTATGGTGATGATTATGATGATGATTATGATAATGACAATGATGATGATTATGATGATGACTATGATGATGATTATCATGATGATTATGCTCATGATTATGATGATGAATTATAACGATGATTATGATGATGATTATGATCATGATTATGATGATGATTATGATGATGATTATAACGATGATTATGATGATGATTATGATGATGATTATGATGATGATTATGATGATGATTATGATCATGATTATGATCATGATTATGATGATGACTATGATGATGATTATCATGACGATTATGTTCATGATTATGAGGATGAATTATGATGACGATTATGATTACTATAATTGCGACGATTATGATGACTATTATGATGATGATTATGACGATGATTATGATGATCATTATGATGGTGATTATGATGACGGTAATGATGATGATTATGATGATGATTAGTATGACGATTATGATGACTATTTTGATGATGATTATGATGATGATTATGATGATGATTATGATGATGATTATGATGATGATCATGATGATGATCATGATGATGCTTATAATGACGATTATGATGACTATTATGATGATTATGATGACGATTATGATGAATATTATGATGATGATCATGATGAATATTATGATGATGGTTATGATGATGGTTACTATGACAATTATGATGACTATGATGATGATTATGATGACGATTATGATGATGATTATGATGTTGATTATGATGACGGTTATGATGATGATTATGATGATGATTACTATGACGATTATGATTACTATAATGGCGACGATTATGATGACTATTATGATGATGACTATGATGATGACTGTGATCATGATTATGATCATGATTATGATGATGATTATGAAGACGATTATGATGATGATTATGATGACGATTATGATGATGATTATGATGATGATTATGATGATGATTATCATGATGATTATGCTCATGATTATGATGATGAATTATGATGACGATTATGATGATGATTATGTTGATGATAATGATAATGATTATGATGATGATTATGATGATGATTATGATGATGATTATGGTGATGATTATGATGATGATTATGATGATGATTATGATGGTGATTATGATGACGGTAATGATGATGATTATGATGATGATTACTATGACGATTATGATGACTATTTTGATGATGATTAGGATGATGATTATGATGATGAGGATTATGATGATGATGATTATGATGATGATGATTATGATGATGAGGATTATGATGATGATGATTATGATGATGATGATTATGATGATGATTATGATGATGATAATGATGATGATTATGATGATGATTATGATGATGATTATGATGATGATTATGATGATGATTATGATGATGATTATGATGATGATTATGATGGTGATTATGATGACGGTAATGATGATGATTATGATGATGATTACTATGACGATAATGATGACTAGAAGGATGACGATTATGATGACTATTATGATGATGACTGTGATCATGATTATGATGACGATTATGATGACTATTATGATGATGACTATGATGATGATTATGATGACGATTATGATGATGATTATGATGATGATTATCATGATGATTATGCTCATGATTATGATGATGAATTATAACGATGATTATGATGATGATTATGATGATGATTATGATGATGATTATGATGATGATTATGCTCATGATTATGATGATGAATTATAACGATGATTATGATGATGATTATGATGATGATTATGATGATGATTATGATGATGATTATGATGATGATTATGATGATGATTATGATGATGATTATGATGATGATTATGATGATGATTATGATGATGATTATGATGATGGTCATGATGATGATCATGATCATGATTATGATGACTATAATGATGACGATTATGATGACTATTATGATGATTATGATGACGATTATGATGATGATTATGATGACGATTATGATGATGATTATGATGATGATTATGATGATGATTATGATGATGATTATGATGATGACAATGATGATGATTATGATGATGACTATGATGATGATTATCATGATGATTATGCTCATGATTATGATGATGAATTATAACGATGATTATGATGACGATTATGATGACTATTTTGATGATGATTATGATGATGATTATGATCATGATTATGATCATGATTATGATGATGACTATGATGATGATTATCATGACGATTATGCTCATGATTATGAGGATGAATTATGATGACGATTATGATGATGATTATGTTGATGATAATGATAATGATTATGATGATGATTATGATGATGATTATGATGATGATTATGATGATGATTAAGATGATGATTATGATGATGATTGTGATGATGATTATGGTGATGATTATGATGATGATTATGATGATGATCATGATGGTGATTATGATGACGGTTATGATGATGATTATGATGATGATTACTATGACGATTATGATTACTATAATTGCGACGATTATGATGACTATTATGATGATGATTATGATGATGATTATGATGATGATTATGATGATGATTATGATGATCATTATGATGGTGATTATGATGACGGTAATGATGATGATTATGATGATGATTAGTATGACGATTATGATGACTATTTTGATGATGATTATGATGATGATTATGATGATGATTATGATGATGATTATGATGATGATCATGATGATGATCATGATGATGCTTATGATGACGATTATGATGACTATTATGATGATTATGATGACGATTATGATGAATATTATGATGATGATCATGATGAATATTATGATGATGGTTATGATGATGGTTACTATGACAATTATGATGACTATGATGATGATTATGATGACGATTATGATGATGATTATGATGTTGATTATGATGACGGTTATGATGATGATTATGATGATGATTACTATGACGATTATGATTACTATAATGGCGACGATTATGATGACTATTATGATGATGACTATGATGATGACTGTGATCATGATTATGATCATGATTATGATGATGATTATGAAGACGATTATGATGATGATTATGATGACGATTATGATGATGATTATGATGATGATTATGATGATGATTATGATGATGATTATGATGATGATTATGATGATGATTATGATGATGTTCATGATGATTATGATGATGATTATGATGATGATTATGATGATGATTATGATGATGATTATGATGATGATTGTGATGATGATTATGATGATGATTATGATGATGATTATGATCATGATTATGATGATGATTATGAAGACGACTATGATGATGATTATCATGATGATTATGCTCATGATTATGATGATGAATTATGATGACGATTATGATGATGATTATGTTGATGATAATGATAATGATTATGATGATGATTATGATGATGATTATGATGATGATTATGGTGATGATTATGATGATGATTATGATGATGATTATGATGGTGATTATGATGACGGTAATGATGATGATTATGATGATGATTACTATGACGATTATGATAACTATAATGATGGCGATTATGATGACTATTTTGATGATGATTAGGATGATGATTATGATGATGAGGATTATGATGATGATGATTATGATGATGATGATTATGATGATGAGGATTATGATGATGATGATTATGATGATGATGATTATGATGATGATTATGATGATGATAATGATGATGATTATGATGATGATTATGATGATGATTATGATGATGATTATGATGATGATTATGATGATGATTATGATGATGATTATGATGGTGATTATGATGACGGTAATGATGATGATTATGATGATGATTACTATGACGATAATGATGACTAGAAGGATGACGATTATGATGACTATTATGATGATGACTGTGATCATGATTATGATGACGATTATGATGACTATTTTGATGATGATTAGGATGATGATTATGATGATGATGATTATGATGATGATTATGATGATGATTATGATGATGATCATGATGATGATTATGATGATGCTTATGATAACTATAATGATGACGATTATGATGACTATTATGATGATTATGATGACGATTATGATGAATATTATGATGATGATCATGACGAATATTATGATGATGGTTATGATGATGGTTACTATGACAATTATGATGACTATGATGATGATTATGATGACGATTATGATGATGATTATGATGTTGATTATGATGACGGTTATGATGATGATTATGATGATGATTACTATGACGATTATGATTAGTATAATGAAAACGATTATGATGACTATTATGATGATGATTATGATGATGATTATGATGATGATTATGATGACGATTATGATGATGACCATGAAGACGATTATGATGGTGATTATGATGACGATTATGATGACGATTATGATGATGATTATGATGTTGATTATGGTGACGGTTATGATGATGATTATGATGATGATTACTATGACGATTATGATTAGTATAATGAAAACGATTATGATGACTATTATGATGATGATTATGATGATGATTATGATGATGATTATGATGATGATTATGATGGTGATTATGATAATGATTGTGAAGATGATTATGATGATGATTATGAAGATGATTATGATGATGATTATGATGATGATTATGATGACGATTATGATGATGACCATGAAGACGATTATGATGGTGATTATGATGACGATTATGATGATGATTATGATGATGATTATGATAATGACAATGATGATGATTATGATGATGACTATGATGATGATTATCATGATGATTATGCTCATGATTATGATGATGAATTATAACGATGATTATGATGATGATTATGATGATGATTATGATGATGATTATGATGATGATTATGATGATGATTATGATGATGATTATGATGATGATTATGATGATGACTATGATGATGATTATCATGATGATTATGCTCATGATTATGATGATGAATTATAACGATGATTATGATGATGAATTATAACGATGATTATGATGATGATTATGATGATGATTATGATGATGATTATAACGATGATTATGATGATGATTATGATGATGATTATGATGATGATTGTGATGATGATTATGATCATGATTATGATCATGATTATGATGATGACTATGATGATGATTATCATGACGATTATGCTCATGATTATGAGGATGAATTATGATGACGATTATGATGATGATTATGTTGATGATAATGATAATGATTATGATGATGATTATGATGATGATTATGATGATGATTATGATGATGATTAAGATGATGATTATGATGATGATTGTGATGATGATTATGGTGATGATTATGATGATGATTATGATGATGATTATGATGTTGATTATGATGATGATTATGGTGATGATTATGATGATGATTATGATAATGACAATGATGATGATTATGATGATGACTATGATGATGATTATCATGATGATTATGCTCATGATTATGATGATGAATTATAACGATGATTATGATGATGATTATGATGATGATTATGATGATGATTATGATGATGATTATAACGATGATTATGATGATGATTATGATGATGATTATGATGATGATTATGATGATGATTATGATCATGATTATGATCATGATTATGATGATGACTATGATGATGATTATCATGACGATTATGTTCATGATTATGAGGATGAATTATGATGACGATTATGATTACTATAATTGCGACGATTATGATGACTATTATGATGATGATTATGATGATGATTATGATGATCATTATGATGGTGATTATGATGACGGTAATGATGATGATTATGATGATGATTAGTATGACGATTATGATGACTATTTTGATGATGATTATGATGATGATTATGATGATGATTATGATGATGATTATGATGATGATCATGATGATGATCATGATGATGCTTATAATGACGATTATGATGACTATTATGATGATTATGATGACGATTATGATGAATATTATGATGATGATCATGATGAATATTATGATGATGGTTATGATGATGGTTACTATGACAATTATGATGACTATGATGATGATTATGATGACGATTATGATGATGATTATGATGTTGATTATGATGACGGTTATGATGATGATTATGATGATGATTACTATGACGATTATGATTACTATAATGGCGACGATTATGATGACTATTATGATGATGACTATGATGATGACTGTGATCATGATTATGATCATGATTATGATGATGATTATGAAGACGATTATGATGATGATTATGATGACGATTATGATGATGATTATGATGATGATTATGATGATGATTATCATGATGATTATGCTCATGATTATGATGATGAATTATGATGACGATTATGATGATGATTATGTTGATGATAATGATAATGATTATGATGATGATTATGATGATGATTATGATGATGATTATGGTGATGATTATGATGATGATTATGATGATGATTATGATGGTGATTATGATGACGGTAATGATGATGATTATGATGATGATTACTATGACGATTATGATGACTATTTTGATGATGATTAGGATGATGATTATGATGATGAGGATTATGATGATGATGATTATGATGATGATGATTATGATGATGAGGATTATGATGATGATGATTATGATGATGATGATTATGATGATGATTATGATGATGATAATGATGATGATTATGATGATGATTATGATGATGATTATGATGATGATTATGATGATGATTATGATGATGATTATGATGATGATTATGATGGTGATTATGATGACGGTAATGATGATGATTATGATGATGATTACTATGACGATAATGATGACTAGAAGGATGACGATTATGATGACTATTATGATGATGACTGTGATCATGATTATGATGACGATTATGATGACTATTATGATGATGACTATGATGATGATTATGATGACGATTATGATGATGATTATGATGATGATTATCATGATGATTATGCTCATGATTATGATGATGAATTATAACGATGATTATGATGATGATTATGATGATGATTATGATGATGATTATGATGATGATTATGATGATGATTATGATGATGATTATGATGATGATTATGATGATGATTATGATGATGATTATGATGATGATTATGATGATGATGATGATGGTGATTATGATGACGGTAATGATGATGATTATGATGATGATTACTATGACGATTATGATAACTATAATGATGACGATTATGATGACTATTTTGATGATGATTAGGATGATGATTATGATGATGATGATTATGATGATGATTATGATGATGATTATGATGATGATTATGATGATGATAATGATGATGATTATGATGATGATTATGACGATGATAATGATGATGATTATGATGATGATTATGCTCATGATTATGATGATGATTATGCTCATGATTATGATGATGAATTATAACGATGATTATGATGATGACTATGATGATGATTATGATGACGATTATGATGATGATTATGATGATGATTATCATGATGATTATGCTCATGATTATGATGATGAATTATAACGATGATTATGATGATGATTATGATGATGATTATGATGATGATTATGATGATGATTATGATGATGATTATGATGATGATTATGATGATGATTATGATGATGATTATGATGATGATTATGATGATGATTATGATGATGGTCATGATGATGATCATGATCATGATTATGATGACTATAATGATGACGATTATGATGACTATTATGATGATTATGATGACGATTATGATGATGATTATGATGACGATTATGATGATGATTATGATGATGATTATGATGATGATTATGATGATGATTATGATGATGACAATGATGATGATTATGATGATGACTATGATGATGATTATCATGATGATTATGCTCATGATTATGATGATGAATTATAACGATGATTATGATGACGATTATGATGACTATTTTGATGATGATTATGATGATGATTATGATGATGATTATGATGACGATTATGATGATGATTATGATGATGAATTATGATGACGATTATGATGATGATTATGTTGATGATAATGATAATGATTATGATGATGATTATGATGATGATTATGATGATGATTATGATGATGATTATGATGATGATTATGATGATGATTATGATGATGATTATGATGATGAATTATGATGACGATTATGATGATGATTATGTTGATGATAATGATAATGATTATGATGATGATTATGATGATGATTATGATGATGATTATGGTGATGATTACTATGACGATTATGTTAACTATAATGATGACGATTATGATGACTATTTTGATGATGATTAGGATGATGATTATGATGATGATGATTATGATGATGATTATGATGATGATTATGATGATGATTATGATGATGATTATGATGATGATCATGATGATGATTATGATGATGCTTATGATAACTATAATGATGACGATTATGATGACTATTATGATGATTATGATGACGATTATGATGAATATTATGATGATGATCATGACGAATATTATGATTATGGTTATGATGATGGTTACTATGACAATTATGATGACTATGATGATGATTATGATGACGATTATGATGATGATTATGATGTTGATTATGATGACGGTTATGATGATGATTATGTTGATGATGCCTATGACGATTATGATTAGTATAATGAAAACGATTATGATGACTATTATGATGATGATTATGATGATGATTATGATGATGATTATGATGATGATTATGATGATGATTATGATGATGATTATGATAATGATTGTGAAGATGATTATGATGATGATTATGAAGATGATTATGATGATGATTATGATGATGATTATGATGACGATTATGATGATGACCATGAAGACGATTATGATGGTGATTATGATGACGATTATGATGATGATTATGATGATGATTATGATAATGACAATGATGATGATTATGATGATGACTATGATGATGATTATCATGATGATTATGCTCATGATTATGATGATGAATTATAACGATGATTATGATGATGATTATGATGATGATTATGATGATGATTATGATGATGATTATGATGATGATTATGATGATGATTATGATGATGATCATGATGATGATTATGATGACTATAACGATGACGATTATGATGACTATTATGATGCCGATTATGATGCCTATTATGATGATGATTATGATGAATATTATGATGATGATTATGATGATGATTACTATGACGATAATGATGACTATAAGGATGACGATTATGATGACTATTATGATGATGACTATGATGATGATTATGATGACGTTTATGATGACTATTATGATGATGATTATGATGATGATTATGATGACGATTATGATGATGATTATGATGATGATTATGATGATGATTATGATGATGATTATGATGATGATTATGATGATGATTATGATGATGATCATGATGATGATTATGATGATGATTATGATGATGATTATGATGATGATTATGATGATGATTATGATGATGATTATGATGATGATTATGATCATGATTATGATCATGATTATGATGATGACTATGATGATGATTATCATGACGATTATGCTCATGATTATGAGGATGAATTATGATGACGATTATGATGATGATTATGTTGATGATAATGATAATGATTATGATGATGATTATGATGATGATTATGATGATGATTATGATGATGATTAAGATGATGATTATGATGATGATTGTGATGATGATTATGGTGATGATTATGATGATGATTATGATGATGATCATGATGGTGATTATGATGACGGTTATGATGATGATTATGATGATGATTACTATGACGATTATGATTACTATAATTGCGACGATTATGATGACTATTATGATGATGATTATGATGATGATTATGATGATGATTATGATGATGATTATGATGATGATTATGATGATCATTATGATGGTGATTATGATGACGGTAATGATGATGATTATGATGATGATTAGTATGACGATTATGATGACTATTTTGATGATGATTATGATGATGATTATGATGATGATTATGATGATGATTATGATGATGATCATGATGATGATCATGATGATGCTTATGATGACGATTATGACGACTATTATGATGATTATGATGACGATTATGATGAATATTATGATGATGACTATGATGATGATTATGATGACGATTATGATGATGATTATGATGATGATTATCATGATGATTATGCTCATGATTATGATGATGAATTATAACGATGATTATGATGATAATTATGATGATGATTATGATGATGATTATGATGATGATTATGATGATGATTATGATGATGATTATGATGATGATTATGATGATGATTATGATGATGGTCATGATGATGATCATGATCATGATTATGATGACTATAATGATGACGATTATGATGACTATTATGATGATTATGATGACGATTATGATGATGACCATGATGACGATTATGATGATGATTATGATGATGATTATGATGGTGATTATGATGACGGTAATGATGATGATTATGATGATGATTACTATGACGATAATGATGACTAGAAGGATGACGATTATGATGACTATTATGATGATGACTGTGATCATGATTATGATGACGATTATGATGACTATTATGATGATGACTATGATGATGATTATGATGACGATTATGATGATGATTATGATGATGATTATCATGATGATTATGCTCATGATTATGATGATGAATTATAACGATGATTATGATGATGATTATGATGATGATTATGATGATGATTATGATGATGATTATGATGATGATTATGATGGTGATTATGATGACGGTAATGATGATGATTATGATGATGATTACTATGACGATTATGATAACTATAATGATGACGATTATGATGACTATTTTGATGATGATTAGGATGATGATTATGATGATGATGATTATGATGATGATTATGATGAATATTATGATGATGATCATGATGAATATTATGATGATGGTTATGATGATGGTTACTATGACAATTATGATGACTATGATGATGATTATGATGACGATTATGATGATGATTATGATGTTGATTATGATGGCGGTTATGATGATGATTATGATGATGATTACTATGACGATTATGATTACTATAATGGCGACGATTATGATGACTATTATGATGATGACTATGATGATGACTGTGATCATGATTATGATCATGATTATGATGATGATTATGAAGACGATTATGATGATGATTATGATGACGATTATGATGATGATTATGATGATGATTATGATGATGATTATGATGATGATTATGATGATGATTATGATGATGATTATGATGATGTTCATGATGATGATTATGATGATGATTATGATGATGATTATGATGATGATTATGATGATGATTATGATGATGATTATGATGATGATTATGATGATGATTATGATGATGATGATGATGGTGATTATGATGACGGTAATGATGATGATTATGATGATGATTACTATGACGATTATGATAACTATAATGATGACGATTATGATGACTATTTTGATGATGATTAGGATGATGATTATGATGATGATGATTATGATGATGATTATGATGATGATTATGATGATGATTATGATGATGATAATGATGATGATTATGATGATGATTATGACGATGATAATGATGATGATTATGATGATGATTATGCTCATGATTATGATGATGATTATGCTCATGATTATGATGATGAATTATAACGATGATTATGATGATGATTATGATGATGATTATGATGATGATTATGATGATGATTATGATGATGATTATGATGATGATTATGATGATGATTATGATGATGATTATGATGATGATTATGATGATGGTCATGATGATGATCATGATCATGATTATGATGACTATAATGATGACGATTATGATGACTATTATGATGATTATGATGACGATTATGATGATGATTATGATGACGATTATGATGATGATTATGATGATGATTATGATGACGATTATGATGACTATTTTGATGATGATTAGGATGATGATTATGATGATGATGATTATGATGATGATTATGATGATGATTATGATGATGATTATGATGATGATTATGATGATGATCATGATGATGATTATGATGATGCTTATGATAACTATAATGATGACGATTATGATGACTATTATGATGATTATGATGACGATTATGATGAATATTATGATGATGATCATGACGAATATTATGATTATGGTTATGATGATGGCTACTATGACAATTATGATGACTATGATGATGATTATGATGACGATTATGATGATGATTATGATGTTGATTATGATGACGGTTATGATGATGATTATGTTGATGATGCCTATGACGATTATGATTAGTATAATGAAAACGATTATGATGACTATTATGATGATGATTATGATGATGATTATGATGATGATTATGATGATGATTATGATGATGATTATGATGATGATTATGATAATGATTGTGAAGATGATTATGATGATGATTATGAAGATGATTATGATGATGATTATGATGATGATTATGATGATGATTATGATGACGATTATGATGATGACCATGAAGACGATTATGATGGTGATTATGATGACGATTATGATGATGATTATGATGATGATTATGATAATGACAATGATGATGATTATGATGATGACTATGATGATGATTATCATGATGATTATGCTCATGATTATGATGATGAATTATAACGATGATTATGATGATGATTATGATGATGATTATGATGATGATTATGATGATGATTATGATGATGATCATGATGATGATTATGATGACTATAACGATGACGATTATGATGACTATTATGATGCCGATTATGATGCCTATTATGATGATGATTATGATGAATATTATGATGATGATTATGATGATGATTACTATGACGATAATGATGACTATAAGGATGACGATTATGATGACTATTATGATGATGACTATGATGATGATTATGATGACGTTTATGATGACTATTATGATGATGATTATGATGATGATTATGATGACGATTATGATGATGATTATGATGATGATTATGATGATGATTATGATGATGATTATGATGATGATTATGATGATGATTATGATGATGATCATGATGATGATTATGATGATGATTATGATGATGATTATGATGATGATTATGATGATGATTATGATGATGATTATGATGATGATTATGATGATGATTATGATCATGATTATGATGATGACTATGATGATGATTATCATGACGATTATGCTCATGATTATGAGGATGAATTATGATGACGATTATGATGATGATTATGTTGATGATAATGATAATGATTATGATGATGATTGTGATCATGATTATGATGATGATTATGATGATGATTAAGATGATGATTATGATGATGATTGTGATGATGATTATGGTGATGATTATGATGATGATTATGATGATGATCATGATGGTGATTATGATGACGGTTATGATGATGATTATGATGATGATTACTATGACGATTATGATTACTATAATTGCGACGATTATGATGACTATTATGATGATGATTATGATGATGATTATGATGATGATTATGATGATGATTAGTATGACGATTATGATGACTATTTTGATGATGATTATGATGATGATTATGATGATGATTATGATGATGATTATGATGATGATCGTGATGATGATCATGATGATGCTTATGATGACGATTATGATGACTATTATGATGATTATGATGACGATTATGATGAATATTATGATGATGATCATGATGAATATTATGATGATGGTTATGATGATGGTTACTATGACAATTATGATGACTATGATGATGATTATGATGACGATTATGATGATGATTATGATGTTGATTATGATGACGGTTATGATGATGATTATGATGATGATTACTATGACGATTATGATTACTATAATGGCGACGATTATGATGACTATTATGATGATGACTATGATGATGACTGTGATCATGATTATGATCATGATTATGATGATGATTATGAAGACGATTATGATGATGATTATGATGACGATTATGATGATGATTATGATGATGATTATGATGATGATTATGATGATGATTATGATGATGATTATGATGATGATTATGATGATGTTCATGATGATTATGATGATGATTATGATGATGATTATGATGATGATTATGATGATGATTATGATGATGATTATGATGATGATTATGATGATGATTATGATCATGATTATGATCATGATTATGATGATGATTATGAAGACGACTATGATGATGATTATCATGATGATTATGCTCATGATTATGATGATGAATTATGATGACGATTATGATGATGATTATGTTGATGATAATGATAATGATTATGATGATGATTATGATGATGATTATGATGATGATTATGGTGATGATTATGATGATGATTATGATGATGATTATGATGATGATTATGATGATGAT
The DNA here is from genome assembly GCA_947623535.1 of Coelioxys conoideus. Lineage (NCBI taxonomy): Eukaryota > Metazoa > Arthropoda > Insecta > Hymenoptera > Megachilidae > Coelioxys > Coelioxys conoideus. The sequence continues at coordinate 1,084,185 of CANQJN010000043.1, forward strand.
TATGATGATGATTATGATGATGATTATGATGATGATTATGATGATGATCATGATGATGATTATGATGATGATTATGATGATGATTATGATGATGATTATGATGATGATTATGATGATGATTATGATGATGATTATGATGATGATTATGATCATGATTATGATGATGACTATGATGATGATTATCATGACGATTATGCTCATGATTATGAGGATGAATTATGATGACGATTATGATGATGATTATGTTGATGATAATGATAATGATTATGATGATGATTGTGATCATGATTATGATGATGATTATGATGATGATTAAGATGATGATTATGATGATGATTGTGATGATGATTATGGTGATGATTATGATGATGATTATGATGATGATCATGATGGTGATTATGATGACGGTTATGATGATGATTATGATGATGATTACTATGACGATTATGATTACTATAATTGCGACGATTATGATGACTATTATGATGATGATTATGATGATGATTATGATGATGATTATGATGATGATTAGTATGACGATTATGATGACTATTTTGATGATGATTATGATGATGATTATGATGATGATTATGATGATGATTATGATGATGATCGTGATGATGATCATGATGATGCTTATGATGACGATTATGATGACTATTATGATGATTATGATGACGATTATGATGAATATTATGATGATGATCATGATGAATATTATGATGATGGTTATGATGATGGTTACTATGACAATTATGATGACTATGATGATGATTATGATGACGATTATGATGATGATTATGATGTTGATTATGATGACGGTTATGATGATGATTATGATGATGATTACTATGACGATTATGATTACTATAATGGCGACGATTATGATGACTATTATGATGATGACTATGATGATGACTGTGATCATGATTATGATCATGATTATGATGATGATTATGAAGACGATTATGATGATGATTATGATGACGATTATGATGATGATTATGATGATGATTATGATGATGATTATGATGATGATTATGATGATGATTATGATGATGATTATGATGATGTTCATGATCATTATGATGATGATTATGATGATGATTATGATGATGATTATGATGATGATTATGATGATGATTATGATGATGATTATGATGATGATTATGATCATGATTATGATCATGATTATGATGATGATTATGAAGACGACTATGATGATGATTATCATGATGATTATGCTCATGATTATGATGATGAATTATGATGACGATTATGATGATGATTATGTTGATGATAATGATAATGATTATGATGATGATTATGATGATGATTATGATGATGATTATGGTGATGATTATGATGATGATTATGATGATGATTATGATGGTGATTATGATGACGGTAATGATGATGATTATGATGATGATTACTATGACGATTATGATAACTATAATGATGACGATTATGATGACTATTTTGATGATGATTAGGATGATGATTATGATGATGAGGATTATGATGATGATGATTATGATGATGATGATTATGATGACGAGGATTATGATGATGATGATTATGATGATGATGATTATGATGATGATTATGATGATGATAATGATGATGATTATGATGATGATTATGATGATGATTATGATGATGATTATGATGATGATTATGATGATGATTATGATGATGATTATGATGGTGATTATGATGACGGTAATGATGATGATTATGATGATGATTACTATGACGATAATGATGACTAGAAGGATGACGATTATGATGACTATTATGATGATGACTGTGATCATGATTATGATGACGATTATGATGACTATTTTGATGATGATTAGGATGATGATTATGATGATGATGATTATGATGATGATTATGATGATGATTATGATGATGATCATGATGATGATTATGATGATGCTTATGATAACTATAATGATGACGATTATGATGACTATTATGATGATTATGATGACGATTATGATGAATATTATGATGATGATCATGACGAATATTATGATGATGGTTATGATGATGGTTACTATGACAATTATGATGACTATGATGATGATTATGATGACGATTATGATGATGATTATGATGTTGATTATGATGACGGTTATGATGATGATTATGATGATGATTACTATGACGATTATGATTAGTATAATGAAAACGATTATGATGACTATTATGATGATGATTATGATGATGATTATGATGATGATTATGATGACGATTATGATGATGACCATGAAGACGATTATGATGGTGATTATGATGACGATTATGATGACGATTATGATGATGATTATGATGTTGATTATGATGACGGTTATGATGATGATTATGATGATGATTACTATGACGATTATGATTAGTATAATGAAAACGATTATGATGACTATTATGATGATGATTATGATGATGATTATGATGATGATTATGATGATGATTATGATGATGATTATGATAATGATTGTGAAGATGATTATGATGATGATTATGAAGATGATTATGATGATGATTATGATGATGATTATGATGACGATTATGATGATGACCATGAAGACGATTATGATGGTGATTATGATGACGATTATGATGATGATTATGATGATGATTATGATAATGACAATGATGATGATTATGATGATGACTATGATGATGATTATCATGATGATTATGCTCATGATTATGATGATGAATTATAACGATGATTATGATGATGATTATGATGATGATTATGATGATGATTATGATGATGATTATGATGATGATTATGATGATGATTATGATGATGATTATGATGATGATTATGATCATGATTATGATCATGATTATGATGATGACTATGATGATGATTATCATGACGATTATGCTCATGATTATGAGGATGAATTATGATGACGATTATGATGATGATTATGTTGATGATAATGATAATGATTATGATGATGATTATGATGATGATTATGATGATGATTATGATGATGATTAAGATGATGATTATGATGATGATTGTGATGATGATTATGGTGATGATTATGATGATGATTATGATGTTGATTATGATGACGGTTATGATGATGATTATGATGATGATTACTATGACGATTATGATTACTATAATTGCGACGATTATGATGACTATTATGATGATGATTATGATGATGATTATGATGATGATTATGATGATGATTATGATGATCATTATGATGGTGATTATGATGACGGTAATGATGATGATTATGATGATGATTAGTATGACGATTATGATGACTATTTTGATGATGATTATGATGATGATTATGATGATGATTATGATGATGATTATGATGATGATGATCATGATGATGATTATGATCATGATTATGATCATGATTATGATGATGAATTATAACGATGATTATGATGATGATTATGATGATGATTATGAATAAGATTATGATGATGATTATGATGATGATTATGATGATGGTCATGATGATGATCATGATCATGATTATGATGATGATTATGATGATGATTATGATGATGATTATGATGATGATTATGATGACGATTATGATGATGATTATGATGATGATTATCATGATGATTATGCTCATGATTATGATGATGAATTATAACGATGATTATGATGATGATTATGATGATGATTATGATGATGATTATGATGATGATTATGATGACGATTATGATGATGATTATGATGATGATTATCATGATGATTATGCTCATGATTATGATGATGAATTATAACGATGATTATGATGATGATTATGATGACGATTATGATGACTATTATGATGATGACTATGATGATGATTATGATGACGATTATGATGATGATTATGATGATGATTATCATGATGATTATGCTCATGATTATGATGATGAATTATAACGATGATTATGATGATGATTATGATGATGATTATGATGATGATTATGATGATGATTATGATGATGATTATGATGATGATTATGATGATGATTATGATGATGATTATGATGATGATTATGATGATGATTATGATGATGATTATGATGATGATTATGATCATGATTATGATGATGATTATGATGATGACTATGGTAATGATTATCATGATGATTATGCTCATGATTATGATGATGAATTATGATGACGATTATGATGATGATTATGTTGATGATAATGATAATGATTATGATGATGATTATGATGATGATTATGATGATGATTATGATGATGATTATGATGATGATTATGATGATGAATTATGATGACGATTATGATGATGATTATGATGATGATTATGGTGATGATTATGATGATGATTATGATGATGATTATGATGGTGATTATGATGACGGTAATGATGATGATTATGATGATGATTACTATGACGATTATGATAACTATAATGATGACGATTATGATGACTATTTTGATGATGATTAGGATGATGATTATGATGATGATGATTATGATGATGATTATGATGATGATTATGATGATGATTATGATGATGATTATGATGATGATTACTATGACGATTATGATTACTATAATGACGACGATTATGATGACTATTATGATGATGATTATGATGATGATTATGATGATGATTATGATGATGATTATGATGGTGATTATGATGACGGTAATGATGATGATTATGATGATGATTACTATGACGATAATGATGACTATAAGGATGACGATTATGATGACTATTATGATGATGTCTATGATGATGATTATGATGACGATTATGATGACTATTATGATGATGACTATGATGATGATTATGATGACGATTATGATGATGATTATGCTCATGATTATGATGATGAATTATAACGATGATTATGATGATGATTATGATGATGATTATGATGATGATTATGATGATGATTATGATGATGATTATGATGATGATTATGATGATGATTATGATGATGGTCATGATGATGATCATGATCATGATTATGATGACTATAATGATGACGATTATGATGACTATTATGATGATTATGATGACGATTATGATGATGACCATGAAGACGATTATGATGATGATTATGATGACGATTATGATGATGATTATGATGATGATTATGATGATGATTATGATGATGATTATGATGATGATTATGATGATGACAATGATGATGATTATGATGATGACTATGATGATGATTATCATGATGATTATGCTCATGATTATGATGATGAATTATAACGATGATTATGATGATGATTATGATGATGATTATGATGATGATTATGATGATGATTATGATGATGATTATGATGATGATTATGATGGTGATTATGATGACGGTAATGATGATGATTATGATGATGATTACTATGACGATTATGATGACTATTTTGATGATGATTATGATGATGATTATGATGATGATTATGATGACGATTATGATGATGATTATGATGATGATTATGATGATGATTATGATGATGATTATGATGATGATTATGATGATGATTATGATGATGTTCATGATGATGATTATGATGATGATTATGATGATGATTATGATGATGATTATGATGATGATTATGATGATGATTATGATGATGATTATGATGATGATTATGATGATGATTATGATCATGATTATGATGATGATTATGATGATGACTATGATGATGATTATGATGATGATTATGATGATGATTATGATGATGATCATGATGATGATTATGATGATGATTATGATGATGATTATGATGATGATTATGATGATGATTATGATGATGATTATGATGATGATTATGATGATGATTATGATCATGATTATGATGATGACTATGATGATGATTATCATGACGATTATGCTCATGATTATGAGGATGAATTATGATGACGATTATGATGATGATTATGTTGATGATAATGATAATGATTATGATGATGATTGTGATCATGATTATGATGATGATTATGATGATGATTAAGATGATGATTATGATGATGATTGTGATGATGATTATGGTGATGATTATGATGATGATTATGATGATGATCATGATGGTGATTATGATGACGGTTATGATGATGATTATGATGATGATTACTATGACGATTATGATTACTATAATTGCGACGATTATGATGACTATTATGATGATGATTATGATGATGATTATGATGATGATTATGATGATGATTAGTATGACGATTATGATGACTATTTTGATGATGATTATGATGATGATTATGATGATGATTATGATGATGATTATGATGATGATCGTGATGATGATCATGATGATGCTTATGATGACGATTATGATGACTATTATGATGATTATGATGACGATTATGATGAATATTATGATGATGATCATGATGAATATTATGATGATGGTTATGATGATGGTTACTATGACAATTATGATGACTATGATGATGATTATGATGACGATTATGATGATGATTATGATGTTGATTATGATGACGGTTATGATGATGATTATGATGATGATTACTATGACGATTATGATTACTATAATGGCGACGATTATGATGACTATTATGATGATGACTATGATGATGACTGTGATCATGATTATGATCATGATTATGATGATGATTATGAAGACGATTATGATGATGATTATGATGACGATTATGATGATGATTATGATGATGATTATGATGATGATTATGATGATGATTATGATGATGATTATGATGATGATTATGATGATGTTCATGATGATTATGATGATGATTATGATGATGATTATGATGATGATTATGATGATGATTATGATGATGATTATGATGATGATTATGATGATGATTATGATCATGATTATGATCATGATTATGATGATGATTATGAAGACGACTATGATGATGATTATCATGATGATTATGCTCATGATTATGATGATGAATTATGATGACGATTATGATGATGATTATGTTGATGATAATGATAATGATTATGATGATGATTATGATGATGATTATGATGATGATTATGGTGATGATTATGATGATGATTATGATGATGATTATGATGATGATTATGATGATGATTATGATGATGATTATGATGATGATTATGATGATGATTATGATGATGATCATGATGATGATTATGATGATGATTATGATGATGATTATGATGATGATTATGATGATGATTATGATGATGATTATGATGATGATTATGATGATGATTATGATCATGATTATGATGATGACTATGATGATGATTATCATGACGATTATGCTCATGATTATGAGGATGAATTATGATGACGATTATGATGATGATTATGTTGATGATAATGATAATGATTATGATGATGATTGTGATCATGATTATGATGATGATTATGATGATGATTAAGATGATGATTATGATGATGATTGTGATGATGATTATGGTGATGATTATGATGATGATTATGATGATGATCATGATGGTGATTATGATGACGGTTATGATGATGATTATGATGACTATAATGATGACGATTATGATGATGATTATGATGATGGCTATGATGATGATTCTGATGATGACTATGATGATTATGATGATGATTATGATGATGATTATGATGATGATCGTGATGATGATCATGATGATGCTTATGATGACGATTATGATGACTATTATGATGATTATGATGACGATTATGATGAATATTATGATGATGATCATGATGAATATTATGATGATGGTTATGATGATGGTTACTATGACAATTATGATGACTATGATGATGATTATGATGACGATTATGATGATGATTATGATGTTGATTATGATGACGGTTATGATGATGATTATGATGATGATTACTATGACGATTATGATTACTATAATGGCGACGATTATGATGACTATTATGATGATGACTATGATGATGACTGTGATCATGATTATGATCATGATTATGATGATGATTATGAAGACGATTATGATGATGATTATGATGACGATTATGATGATGATTATGATGATGATTATGATGATGATTATGATGATGATTATGATGATGATTATGATGATGATTATGATGATGTTCATGATGATTATGATGATGATTATGATGATGATTATGATGATGATTATGATGATGATTATGATGATGATTATGATGATGATTATGATGATGATTATGATCATGATTATGATCATGATTATGATGATGATTATGAAGACGACTATGATGATGATTATCATGATGATTATGCTCATGATTATGATGATGAATTATGATGACGATTATGATGATGATTATGTTGATGATAATGATAATGATTATGATGATGATTATGATGATGATTATGATGATGATTATGGTGATGATTATGATGATGATTATGATGATGATTATGATGGTGATTATGATGACGGTAATGATGATGATTATGATGATGATTACTATGACGATTATGATAACTATAATGATGACGATTATGATGACTATTTTGATGATGATTAGGATGATGATTATGATGATGAGGATTATGATGATGATGATTATGATGATGATGATTATGATGACGAGGATTATGATGATGATGATTATGATGATGATGATTATGATGATGATTATGATGATGATAATGATGATGATTATGATGATGATTATGATGATGATTATGATGATGATTATGATGATGATTATGATGATGATTATGATGATGATTATGATGGTGATTATGATGACGGTAATGATGATGATTATGATGATGATTACTATGACGATAATGATGACTAGAAGGATGACGATTATGATGACTATTATGATGATGACTGTGATCATGATTATGATGACGATTATGATGACTATTTTGATGATGATTAGGATGATGATTATGATGATGATGATTATGATGATGATTATGATGATGATTATGATGATGATCATGATGATGATTATGATGATGCTTATGATAACTATAATGATGACGATTATGATGACTATTATGATGATTATGATGACGATTATGATGAATATTATGATGATGATCATGACGAATATTATGATGATGGTTATGATGATGGTTACTATGACAATTATGATGACTATGATGATGATTATGATGACGATTATGATGATGATTATGATGTTGATTATGATGACGGTTATGATGATGATTATGATGATGATTACTATGACGATTATGATTAGTATAATGAAAACGATTATGATGACTATTATGATGATGATTATGATGATGATTATGATGATGATTATGATGACGATTATGATGATGACCATGAAGACGATTATGATGGTGATTATGATGACGATTATGATGACGATTATGATGATGATTATGATGTTGATTATGATGACGGTTATGATGATGATTATGATGATGATTACTATGACGATTATGATTAGTATAATGAAAACGATTATGATGACTATTATGATGATGATTATGATGATGATTATGATGATGATTATGATGATGATTATGATGATGATTATGATAATGATTGTGAAGATGATTATGATGATGATTATGAAGATGATTATGATGATGATTATGATGATGATTATGATGACGATTATGATGATGACCATGAAGACGATTATGATGGTGATTATGATGACGATTATGATGATGATTATGATGATGATTATGATAATGACAATGATGATGATTATGATGATGACTATGATGATGATTATCATGATGATTATGCTCATGATTATGATGATGAATTATAACGATGATTATGATGATGATTATGATGATGATTATGATGATGATTATGATGATGATTATGATGATGATTATGATGATGATTATGATGATGATTATGATGATGATTATGATCATGATTATGATCATGATTATGATGATGACTATGATGATGATTATCATGACGATTATGCTCATGATTATGAGGATGAATTATGATGACGATTATGATGATGATTATGTTGATGATAATGATAATGATTATGATGATGATTATGATGATGATTATGATGATGATTATGATGATGATTAAGATGATGATTATGATGATGATTGTGATGATGATTATGGTGATGATTATGATGATGATTATGATGTTGATTATGATGACGGTTATGATGATGATTATGATGATGATTACTATGACGATTATGATTACTATAATTGCGACGATTATGATGACTATTATGATGATGATTATGATGATGATTATGATGATGATTATGATGATGATTATGATGATCATTATGATGGTGATTATGATGACGGTAATGATGATGATTATGATGATGATTAGTATGACGATTATGATGACTATTTTGATGATGATTATGATGATGATTATGATGATGATTATGATGATGATTATGATGATGATGATCATGATGATGATTATGATCATGATTATGATCATGATTATGATGATGAATTATAACGATGATTATGATGATGATTATGATGATGATTATGAATAAGATTATGATGATGATTATGATGATGATTATGATGATGGTCATGATGATGATCATGATCATGATTATGATGATGATTATGATGATGATTATGATGATGATTATGATGATGATTATGATGACGATTATGATGATGATTATGATGATGATTATCATGATGATTATGCTCATGATTATGATGATGAATTATAACGATGATTATGATGATGATTATGATGATGATTATGATGATGATTATGATGATGATTATGATGACGATTATGATGATGATTATGATGATGATTATCATGATGATTATGCTCATGATTATGATGATGAATTATAACGATGATTATGATGATGATTATGATGACGATTATGATGACTATTATGATGATGACTATGATGATGATTATGATGACGATTATGATGATGATTATGATGATGATTATCATGATGATTATGCTCATGATTATGATGATGAATTATAACGATGATTATGATGATGATTATGATGATGATTATGATGATGATTATGATGATGATTATGATGATGATTATGATGATGATTATGATGATGATTATGATGATGATTATGATGATGATTATGATGATGATTATGATGATGATTATGATGATGATTATGATCATGATTATGATGATGATTATGATGATGACTATGGTAATGATTATCATGATGATTATGCTCATGATTATGATGATGAATTATGATGACGATTATGATGATGATTATGTTGATGATAATGATAATGATTATGATGATGATTATGATGATGATTATGATGATGATTATGATGATGATTATGATGATGATTATGATGATGAATTATGATGACGATTATGATGATGATTATGATGATGATTATGGTGATGATTATGATGATGATTATGATGATGATTATGATGGTGATTATGATGACGGTAATGATGATGATTATGATGATGATTACTATGACGATTATGATAACTATAATGATGACGATTATGATGACTATTTTGATGATGATTAGGATGATGATTATGATGATGATGATTATGATGATGATTATGATGATGATTATGATGATGATTATGATGATGATTATGATGATGATTACTATGACGATTATGATTACTATAATGACGACGATTATGATGACTATTATGATGATGATTATGATGATGATTATGATGATGATTATGATGATGATTATGATGGTGATTATGATGACGGTAATGATGATGATTATGATGATGATTACTATGACGATAATGATGACTATAAGGATGACGATTATGATGACTATTATGATGATGTCTATGATGATGATTATGATGACGATTATGATGACTATTATGATGATGACTATGATGATGATTATGATGACGATTATGATGATGATTATGCTCATGATTATGATGATGAATTATAACGATGATTATGATGATGATTATGATGATGATTATGATGATGATTATGATGATGATTATGATGATGATTATGATGATGATTATGATGATGATTATGATGATGGTCATGATGATGATCATGATCATGATTATGATGACTATAATGATGACGATTATGATGACTATTATGATGATTATGATGACGATTATGATGATGACCATGAAGACGATTATGATGATGATTATGATGACGATTATGATGATGATTATGATGATGATTATGATGATGATTATGATGATGATTATGATGATGATTATGATGATGACAATGATGATGATTATGATGATGACTATGATGATGATTATCATGATGATTATGCTCATGATTATGATGATGAATTATAACGATGATTATGATGATGATTATGATGATGATTATGATGATGATTATGATGATGATTATGATGATGATTATGATGATGATTATGATGGTGATTATGATGACGGTAATGATGATGATTATGATGATGATTACTATGACGATTATGATGACTATTTTGATGATGATTATGATGATGATTATGATGATGATTATGATGACGATTATGATGATGATTATGATGATGATTATGATGATGATTATGATGATGATTATGATGATGATTATGATGATGATTATGATGATGTTCATGATGATGATTATGATGATGATTATGATGATGATTATGATGATGATTATGATGATGATTATGATGATGATTATGATGATGATTATGATGATGATTATGATGATGATTATGATCATGATTATGATGATGATTATGATGATGACTATGATGATGATTATCATGATGATTATGCTCATGATTATGATGATGAATTATGATGACGATTATGATGATGATTATGATGATGATTATGATGGTGATTATGATGACGGTAATGATGATGATTATGATGATGATTACTATGACGATAATGATGACTATAAGGATGACGATTATGATGACTATTATGATGATGACTATGATGATGATTATGATGACGATTATGATGACTATTATGATGATGACTATGATGATGATTATGATGACGATTATGATGATGATTATGATGATGATTATCATGATGATTATGCTCATGATTATGATGATGAATTATAACGATGATTATGATGATGATTATGATGATGATTATGATGATGATTATGATGATGATTATGATGATGATTATGATGATGATTATGATGATGATTATGATGATGATTATGATGATGGTCATGATGATGATCATGATCATGATTATGATGACTATAATGATGACGATTATGATGACTATTATGATGATTATGATGACGATTATGATGATGACCATGATGACGATTACGATGATGATTATGATGATGATTATGATGATGATTATGATGATGATTATGATGATGATTATGATGATGATTATGATGATGATCATGATGATGATTATGATGATGATTATGATGGTGATTATGATGACGGTAATGATGATGATTATGATGATGATTACTATGACGATTATGATAACTATAATGATGACGATTATGATGACTATTTTGATGATGATTATGATGATGATTATGATGATGATTATGATGACGATTATGATGATGATTATGATGATGATTATGATGATGATTATGATGATGATTATGATGATGATTATCATGATGATTATGCTCATGATTATGATGATGAATTATAACGATGATTATGATGATGATTATGATGATGATTATGATGATGATTATGATGATGATTATGATGATGATTATGATGATGATTATGATGGTGATTATGATGACGGTAATGATGATGATTATGATGATGATTACTATGACGATTATGATGACTATTTTGATGATGATTATGATGATGATTATGATGATGATTATGATGACGATTATGATGATGATTATGATGATGATTATGATGATGATTATGATGATGATTATGATGATGATTATGATGATGATTATGATGATGTTCATGATGATGATTATGATGATGATTATGATGATGATTATGATGATGATTATGATGATGATTATGATGATGATTATGATGATGATTATGATGATGATTATGATGATGATTATGATCATGATTATGATCATGATTATGATGATGACTATGATGATGATTATCATGATGATTATGCTCATGATTATGATGATGAATTATGATGACGATTATGATGATGATTATGATGATGATTATGATGGTGATTATGATGACGGTAATGATGATGATTATGATGATGATTACTATGACGATAATGATGACTATAAGGATGACGATTATGATGACTATTATGATGATGACTATGATGATGATTATGATGACGATTATGATGACTATTATGATGATGACTATGATGATGATTATGATGACGATTATGATGATGATTATGATGATGATTATCATGATGATTATGCTCATGATTATGATGATGAATTATAACGATGATTATGATGATGATTATGATGATGATTATGATGATGATTATGATGATGATTATGATGATGATTATGATGATGATTATGATGATGATTATGATGATGATTATGATGATGGTCATGATGATGATCATGATCATGATTATGATGACTATAATGATGACGATTATGATGACTATTATGATGATTATGATGACGATTATGATGATGACCATGATGACGATTACGATGATGATTATGATGATGATTATGATGATGATTATGATGATGATTATGATGATGATTATGATGATGATTATGATGATGATCATGATGATGATTATGATGATGATTATGATCATGATTATGATGATGATTATGATGATGACTATGATGATGATTATCATGATGATTATGCTCATGATTATGATGATGAATAATGATGACGATTATGATGATGATTATGTTGATGATTATGATGACGATTATGATGATGATTATGATGATGATTATCATGATGATTATGCTCATGATTATGATGATGAATTATAACGATGATTATGATGATGATTATGATGACGATTATGATGACTATTATGATGATGACTATGATGATGATTATGATGACGATTATGATGGTGATTATGATGATGATTATCATGATGATTATGCTCATGATTATGATGATGAATTATAACGATGATTATGATGATGATTATGATGATGATTATGATGATGATTATGATGATGATTATGATGATGATTATAATGATGATTATGATGATGATTATGATGATGATTATGATGATGATTATGA
The DNA here is from genome assembly GCA_947623535.1 of Coelioxys conoideus. Taxonomy (NCBI): domain Eukaryota; kingdom Metazoa; phylum Arthropoda; class Insecta; order Hymenoptera; family Megachilidae; genus Coelioxys; species Coelioxys conoideus. The sequence goes on from CANQJN010000043.1 coordinate 1,099,344, forward strand.
TGATGATTATGATGATGATTATGATGATGATTATGATCATGATTATGATGATGATTATGATGATGACTATGGTAATGATTATCATGATGATTATGCTCATGATTATGATGATGAATTATGATGACGATTATGATGATGATTATGTTGATGATAATGATAATGATTATGATGATGATTATGATGATGATTATGATGATGATTATGATGATGATTATGATGATGATTATGATGATGAATTATGATGACGATTATGATGATGATTATGTTGATGATAATGATAATGATTATGATGATGATTATGATGATGATTATGATGATGATTATGGTGATGATTATGATGATGATTATGATGATGATTATGATGGTGATTATGATGACGGTAATGATGATGATTATGATGATGATTACTATGACGATTATGATAACTATAATGATGACGATTATGATGACTATTTTGATGATGATTAGGATGATGATTATGATGATGATGATTATGATGATGATTATGATGATGATTATGATGATGATTATGATGATGATTACTATGACGATTATGATTACTATAATGACGACGATTATGATGACTATTATGATGATGATTATGATGATGATTATGATGATGATTATGATGATGATTATGATGATGATTACTATGACGATTATGATTACTATAATGACGACGATTATGATGACGATTATGATGATGATTATGCTCATGATTATGATGATGAATTATAACGATGATTATGATGATGATTATGATGATGATTATGATGATGATTATGATGATGATTATGATGATGATTATGATGATGATTATGATGATGATTATGATGATGGTCATGATGATGATCATGATCATGATTATGATGACTATAATGATGACGATTATGATGACTATTATGATGATTATGATGACTATTATGATGATTATGATGACGATTATGATGATGACCATGAAGACGATTATGATGATGATTATGATGACGATTATGATGATGATTATGATGATGATTATGATGATGATTATGATGATGATTATGATGATGATTATGATGATGACAATGATGATGATTATGATGATGACTATGATGATGATTATCATGATGATTATGCTCATGATTATGATGATGAATTATAACGATGATTATGATGACGATTATGATGACTATTTTGATGATGATTATGATGATGATTATGATGATGATTATGATGACGATTATGATGATGATTATGATGATGATTATGATGATGATTATGATGATGATTATGATGATGATTATGATGATGATTATGATGATGTTCATGATGATGATTATGATGATGATTATGATGATGATTATGATGATGATTATGATGATGATTATGATGATGATTATGATGATGATTATGATGATGATTATGATGATGATTATGATCATGATTATGATGATGATTATGATCATGACTATGATGATGATTATCATGATGATTATGCTCATGATTATGATGATGATTATGATGATGATTATGATGACGATTATGATGATGATTATGATGATGATTATCATGATGATTATGCTCATGATTATGATGATGAATTATAACGATGATTATGATGATGATTATGATGACGATTATGATGACTATTATGATGATGACTATGATGATGATTATGATGACGATTATGATGATGATTATGATGATGACTATGGTAATGATTATCATGATGATTATGCTCATGATTATGATGATGAATTATGATGACGATTATGATGATGATTATGTTGATGATAATGATAATGATTATGATGATGATTATGATGATGATTATGATGATGATTATGATGATGATTATGATGATGATTATGATGATGAATTATGATGACGATTATGATGATGATTATGTTGATGATAATGATAATGATTATGATGATGATTATGATGATGATTATGATGATGATTATGGTGATGATTATGATGATGATTATGATGATGATTATGATGGTGATTATGATGACGGTAATGATGATGATTATGATGATGATTACTATGACGATTATGATAACTATAATGATGACGATTATGATGACTATTTTGATGATGATTAGGATGATGATTATGATGATGATGATTATGATGATGATTATGATGATGATTATGATGATGATTATGATGATGATTATGATGATGATTACTATGACGATTATGATTACTATAATGACGACGATTATGATGACTATTATGATGATGATTATGATGATGATTATGATGATGATTATGATGATGATTATGATGGTGATTATGATGACGGTAATGATGATGATTATGATGATGATTACTATGACGATAATGATGACTATAAGGATGACGATTATGATGACTATTATGATGATGACTATGATGATGATTATGATGACGATTATGATGACTATTATGATGATGACTATGATGATGATTATGATGACGATTATGATGATGATTATGCTCATGATTATGATGATGAATTATAACGATGATTATGATGATGATTATGATGATGATTATGATGATGATTATGATGATGATTATGATGATGATTATGATGATGATTATGATGATGGTCATGATGATGATCATGATCATGATTATGATGACTATAATGATGACGATTATGATGACTATTATGATGATTATGATGACGATTATGATGATGACCATGAAGACGATTATGATGATGATTATGATGACGATTATGATGATGATTATGATGATGATTATGATGATGATTATGATGACGATTATGATGATGATTATGATGATGATTATGATGATGATTATGATGATGATTATGATGATGATTATGATGATGATTATGATGATGTTCATGATGATGATTATGATGATGATTATGATGATGATTATGATGATGATTATGATGATGATTATGATGATGATTATGATGATGATTATGATGATGATTATGATGATGATTATGATCATGATTATGATGATGATTATGATGATGACTATGATGATGATTATCATGATGATTATGCTCATGATTATGATGATGAATAATGATGACGATTATGATGATGATTATGTTGATGATAATGATAATGATTATGATGATGATTATGATGATGATTATGATGATGATTATGATGATGATTATGATGATGATTATGATGATGATTATGATGATGATTATGATGATGAATTATGATGACGATTATGATGATGATTATGTTGATGATAATGATAATGATTATGATGATGATTATGATGATGATTATGATGATGATTATGGTGATGATTATGATGATGATTATGATGATGATTATGATGGTGATTATGATGACGGTAATGATGATGATTATGATGATGATTACTATGACGATTATGATAACTATAATGATGACGATTATGATGACTATTTTGATGATGATTAGGATGATGATTATGATGATGATGATTATGATGATGATTATGATGATGATAATGATGATGATTATGATGATGATTATGATGATGATTATGATGATGATTATGATGATGATTATGATGATGATTATGATGATGATTATGATGATGATTATGATGGTGATTATGATGACGGTAATGATGATGATTATGATGATGATTACTATGACGATAATGATGACTATAAGGATGACGATTATGATGACTATAAGGATGACGATTATGATGACTATTATGATGATGACTATGATGATGATTATGATGACGATTATGATGACTATTATGATGATGACTATGATGATGATTATGATGACGATTATGATGATGATTATGATGATGATTATCATGATGATTATGCTCATGATTATGATGATGAATTATAACGATGATTATGATGATGATTATGATGATGATTATGATGATGATTATGATGATGATTATGATGATGATTATGATGATGATTATGATGATGGTCATGATGATGATCATGATCATTATTATGATGACTATAATGATGACGATTATGATGACTATTATGATGATTATGATGACGATTATGATGATGACCATGATGACGATTACGATGATGATTATGATGATGATTATGATGATGATTATGATGATGATTATGATGATGATTATGATGATGATTATGATGATGATCATGATGATGATTATGATGATGATTATGATGATGATTATGATGATGATTATGATGATGATTATGATGATGATTATGATGATGATTATGATGATGATTATGATCATGATTATGATGATGATTATGATGATGACTATGATGATGATTATCATGATGATTATGCTCATGATTATGATGATGAATTATGATGACGATTATGATGATGATTATGTTGATGATAATGATAATGATTATGATGATGATTATGATTATGATTATGATGATGATTATGATGATGATTATGATGATGGTCATGATGATGATCATGATCATGATTATGATGACTATAATGATGACGATTATGATGACTATTATGATGATTATGATGACGATTATGATGATGACCATGAAGACGATTATGATGATGATTATGATGACGATTATGATGATGATTATGATGATGATTACTATGACGATTATGATAACTATAATGATGACGATTATGATGACTATTTTGATGATGATTAGGATGATGATTATGATGATGATGATTATGATGATGATTATGATGATGATTATGATGATGATTATGATGATGATTATGATGATGATTATGATGATGATTATGATGATGATTATGATGATGATTATGATGATGATTATGATGATGATTATGATGATGATTATGATGATGATTATGATGATGATTATGATGATGATTATGATGGTGATTATGATGACGGTAATGATGATGATTATGATGATGATTACTATGACGATAATGATGACTATAAGGATGACGATTATGATGACTATTATGATGATGACTATGATGATGATTATGATGACGATTATGATGACTATTATGATGATGACTATGATGATGATTATGATGACGATTATGATGATGATTATGATGATGATTATCATGATGATTATGCTCATGATTATGATGATGAATTATAACGATGATTATGATGATGATTATGATGATGATTATGATGATGATTATGATGATGATTATGATGATGATTATGATGATGATTATGATGATGGTCATGATGATGATCATGATCATGATTATGATGACTATAATGATGACGATTGTGATGGCTATTATGATGATTATGATGACGATTATGATGATGACCATGAAGACGATTATGATGATGATTATGATGACGATTATGATGATGATTATGATGATGATTATGATGATGATTATGATGATGATTATGATGATGATTATGATGATGACAATGATGATGATTATGATGATGACTATGATGATGATTATCATGATGATTATGCTCATGATTATGATGATGAATTATAACGATGATTATGATGATGATTATGATGATGATTATGATGATGATTATGATGATGATTATGATGATGATTATGATGATGATTATGATGATGATTATGATGGTGATTATGATGACGGTAATGATGATGATTATGATGATGATTACTATGACCATTATGATGACTATTTCGATGATGATTATGATGATGATTATGATGATGATTATGATGATGATTATGATGATGATTATGATGATGATTATGATGATGATTATGATGATGATTATGATGATGATTATGATGATCATGATGATGCTTATGATAACTATAATGATGACGATTATGATGACTATAATGATGATTATGATGACGATTATGATGAATATTATGATGATGATCATGATGAATATTATGATGATGGTTATGATGATGGTTACTATGACAATTATGATGACTATGATGATGATTATGATGACGATTATGATGATGATTATGATGTTGATTATGATGATGGTTATGATGATGATTATGATGATGATTACTATGACGATTATGATTACTATAATGACGACGATTATGATGACTATTATGATGATGATTATGATGATGATTATGATGATGATTAGTATGACGATTATGATGACTGTTTTGATGATGATTATGATGATGATTATGATGACGATTATGATGATGATTATGATGTTGATTATGATGACGGTTATGATGATGATTATGATGATGATTACTATGACGATTATGATTACTATAATGGCGACGATTATGATGACTATTATGATGATGACTATGATGATGACTGTGATCATGATTATGATCATGATTATGATGATGATTATGAAGACGATTATGATGATGATTATGATGACGATTATGATGATGATTATGATGATGATTATGATGATGATTATGATGATGATTATGATGATGAATATGATGATGATTGTGAAGATGATTATGATGATGATTATGAAGATGATTATGATGATGATTATGATGATGATTATGATGATGATTATGATGATGAATTATGATGACGATTATGATGATGATTATGTTGATGATAATGATAATGATTCTGATGACGATTATGATGATGATTATGATGATGATTATGATGGTGATTATGATGATGATTATGATGATGATCATGATGATTATGATGATGATCATGATGATGATTATGATGATGATCATGATGATGCTGATGATAACTATAATGATGACGTTTATGATGACTATTATGATGATTATGATGATGATTATGATGATGATTATGATGATGATTATGATGGTGATTATGATGATGACAATGATGATGATTATGATGATGATTATGATGATGATTATGATGATGATTATGATGATGATTATGATGACGATTATGATGACTATTATGATGATGACTATGATGATGATTATGATGGTGATTATGATGATGATTACTATGACGATAATGATGACTATAAGGATGACGATTATGATGACTATTATGATGATGACTATGATGATGATTATGATGACGATTATGATGACTATTATGATGATGACTATGATGATGATTATGATGGTGATTATGATGACGATTATGATGATGATTATGATGATGATTATGATGATGACAATGATGATGATTATGATGATGACTATGATGATGATTATCATGATGATTATGCTCATGATTATGGTGATGAATTATAACGATGATTATGATGATGATTATGATGATGATTATGATAATGATTATGATGATGATTATGATGATGATTATGATGATGATTATGAAGATGATTATGATGATGATTATGATGATGATTATGAAGATGATTATGATGATGATTATGATGATGATTATGATGATGACAATGATGATGATTATGATGATGACTATGATGATGATTATCATGATGATTATGCTCATGATTATGATGATGAATTATAACGATGATTATGATGACGATTATGATGACTATTTTGATGATGATTATGATGATGATTATGATGATGATTATGATGATGATTATGATGATGAATTATGATGACGATTATGATGATGATTATGTTGATGATAATGATAATGATTATGATGATGATTATGATGATGATGATGATGATGATTATGGTGATGATTATGATGATGCTTATGATGATGATTATGATGGTGATTATGATGACGGTAATGATGATGATTATGATGATGATTACTATGACGATTATGATAACTATAATGATGACGATTATGATGACTATTTTGATGATGATTAGGATGATGATTATGATGATGATGATTATGATGATGATTATGATGATGATAATGATGATGATTATGATGATGATTATGATGATGATTATGATGATGATTATGATGATGATTATGATGATGATTATGATGATGATTATGATGATGATTATGATGGTGATTATGATGACGGTAATGATGATGATTATGATGATGATTACTATGACGATAATGATGACTATAAGGATGACGATTATGATGACTATAAGGATGACGATTATGATGACTATTATGATGATGACTATGATGATGATTATGATGACGATTATGATGACTATTATGATGATGACTATGATGATGATTATGATGACGATTATGATGATGATTATGATGATGATTATCATGATGATTATGCTCATGATTATGATGATGAATTATGATGACGATTATGATGATGATTATGTTGATGATAATGATAATGATTATGATGATGATTATGATTATGATTATGATGATGATTATGATGATGATTATGATGGTGATTATGATGACGGTAATGATGATGATTATGATGATGATTACTATGACGATAATGATGACTATAAGGATGACGATTATGATGACTATAAGGATGACGATTATGATGACTATTATGATGATGACTATGATGATGATTATGATGACGATTATGATGACTATTATGATGATGACTATGATGATGATTATGATGACGATTATGATGATGATTATGATGATGATTATCATGATGATTATGCTCATGATTATGATGATGAATTATAACGATGATTATGATGATGATTATGATGATGATTATGATGATGATTATGATGATGATTATGATGATGATTATGATGATGATTATGATGATGATTATGATGATGATTATGATGATGATTATGATCATGATTATGATGATGATTATGATGATGACTATGATGATGATTATCATGATGATTATGCTCATGATTATGATGATGAATTATGATGACGATTATGATGATGATTATGTTGATGATAATGATAATGATTATGATGATGATTATGATTATGATTATGATGATGATTATGATGATGGTCATGATGATGATCATGATCATGATTATGATGACTATAATGATGACGATTATGATGACTATTATGATGATTATGATGACGATTATGATGATGACCATGAAGACGATTATGATGATGATTATGATGACGATTATGATGATGATTATGATGATGATTACTATGACGATTATGATAACTATAATGATGACGATTATGATGATGATGATTATGATGATGATTATGATGATGATTATGATGATGATTATGATGATGATTATGATGATGATTATGATGATGATTATGATGATGATTATGATGATGATTATGATGATGATTATGATGATGATTATGATGATGATTATGATGATGATTATGATGGTGATTATGATGACGGTAATGATGATGATTATGATGATGATTACTATGACGATAATGATGACTATAAGGATGACGATTATGATGACTATTATGATGATGACTATGATGATGATTATGATGACGATTATGATGACTATTATGATGATGACTATGATGATGATTATGATGACGATTATGATGATGATTATGATGATGATTATCATGATGATTATGCTCATGATTATGATGATGAATTATAACGATGATTATGATGATGATTATGATGATGATTATGATGATGACAATGATGATGATTATGATGATGACTATGATGATGATTATGATGATGATTATGATGATGATGATTATGATGATGAATTATAACGATGATTATGATGATGATTATGATGATGATTATGATGATGATTATGATGATGATTATGATGATGATTATGATGATGATTATGATGATGATTATGATGGTGATTATGATGACGGTAATGATGATGATTATGATGATGATTACTATGACCATTATGATGACTATTTCGATGATGATTATGATGATGATTATGATGATGATTATGATGATGATTATGATGATGATTATGATGATGATTATGATGATGATTATGATGATCATGATGATGCTTATGATAACTATAATGATGACGATTATGATGACTATAATGATGATTATGATGACGATTATGATGAATATTATGATGATGATCATGATGAATATTATGATGATGGTTATGATGATGGTTACTATGACAATTATGATGACTATGATGTTGATTATGATGACGATTATGATGATGATTATGATGTTGATTATGATGATGGTTATGATGATGATTATGATGATGATTACTATGACGATTATGATTACTATAATGACGACGATTATGATGACTATTATGATGATGATTATGATGATGATTATGATGATGATTAGTATGACGATTATGATGACTGTTTTGATGATGATTATGATGATGATTATGATGACGATTATGATGATGATTATGATGTTGATTATGATGACGGTTATGATGATGATTATGATGATGATTACTATGACGATTATGATTACTATAATGGCGACGATTATGATGACTATTATGATGATGACTATGATGATGACTGATCATGATTATGATCATGATTATGATGATGATTATGAAGACGATTATGATGATGATTATGATGACGATTATGATGATGATTATGATGATGATTATGATGATGATTATGATGATGATTATGATGATGAATATGATGATGATTGTGAAGATGATTATGATGATGATTATGAAGATGATTATGATGATGATTATGATGATGATTATGATGATGATTATGATGATGAATTATGATGACGATTATGATGATGATTATGTTGATGATAATGATAATGATTCTGATGACGATTATGATGATGATTATGATGATGATTATGATGGTGATTATGATGATGATTATGATGATGATCATGATGATTATGATGATGATCATGATGATGATTATGATGATGATCATGATGATGCTTATGATAACTATAATGATGACGTTTATGATGATCATGATGATGATTATGATGATGATCATGATGATGCTTATGATAACTATAATGATGACGTTTATGATGACTATTATGATGATTATGATGATGATTATGATGATGATTATGATGATGATTATGATGGTGATTATGATGATGACAATGATGATTATGATGATGATTATGATGATGATTATGATGATGATTATGATGATGATTATGATGATGATTATGATGATGATTATGATGGTGATTATGATGACGGTAATGATGATGATTATGATGATTATTATGATGATGATTATGATGATGATTATGAAGATGATTATGATGATGATTATGATGATGATGATTATGATGCTGATTATGATGATGATTATGATGATGATTATGATGATGATTATGATGATGATTATGATGATGATTATGATGATGATTATGATGATGATTATGAAGATGATTATGATGATGATTATGATGATGATTATGATGATGATGATTATGATGATGATTATGATGACGATTATGATGATGACCATGAAGACGATTATGATGGTGATTATGATGACGATTATGATGATGATTATGATGATGATTATGATGATGACAATGATGATGATTATGATGATGACTATGATGATGATTATCATGATGATTATGCTCATGATTATGGTGATGAATTATAACGATGATTATGATGATGATTATGATGATGATTATGATAATGATTATGATGATGATTATGATGATGATTATGATGATGATTATGAAGATGATTATGATGATGATTATGATGATGATTATGAAGATGATTATGATGATGATTATGATGATGATTATGATGATGACAATGATGATGATTATGATGATGACTATGATGATGATTATCATGATGATTATGCTCATGATTATGATGATGAATTATAACGATGATTATGATGACGATTATGATGACTATTTTGATGATGATTATGATGATGATTATGATGATGATTATGATGATGATTATGATGATGAATTATGATGACGATTATGATGATGATTATGTTGATGATAATGATAATGATTATGATGATGATTATGATGATGATGATGATGATGATTATGGTGATGATTATGATGATGCTTATGATGATGATTATGATGGTGATTATGATGACGGTAATGATGATGATTATGATGATGATTACTATGACGATTATGATAACTATAATGATGACGATTATGATGACTATTTTGATGATGATTAGGATGATGATTATGATGATGATGATTATGATAATGATTATGATGATGATAATGATGATGATTATGATGATGATTATGATGATGATTATGATGATGATTATGATGATGATTATGATGATGATTATGATGATGATTATGATGGTGATTATGATGACGGTAATGATGATGATTATGATGATGATTACTATGACGATAATGATGACTATAAGGATGACGATTATGATGACTATAAGGATGACGATTATGATGACTATTATGATGATGACTATGATGATGATTATGATGACGATTATGATGACTATTATGATGATGACTATGATGATGATTATGATGACGATTATGATGATGATTATGATGATGATTATCATGATGATTATGCTCATGATTATGATGATGAATTATAACGATGATTATGATGATGATTATGATGATGATTATGATGATGATTATGATGATGATTATGATGATGATTATGATGATGATTATGATGATGATGATTATGATGATGATTATGATGATGATTATGATGATGATTATGATGATGATTATGATGGTGATTATGATGATGATTATGATGATGATCATGATGATTATGATGATGATCATGATGATGATTATGATGATGATCATGATGATGCTTATGATAACTATAATGATGACGTTTATGATGACTATAATGATGATTATGATGATGATTATGATGATGATTATGATGATGATTATGATGGTGATTATGATGACGATTATGATGACGATTATGATGATGATTATGATGAATATTATGATGGTGATTATGATGATGATTACTATGACGATAATGATGACTATAAGGATGACGATTATGATGACTATTATGATGATTATGATGACGATTATGATGACTATTATGATGATGTCTATGATGATGATTATGATGATGATTATGATGATGATTATGATGATGATCATGATGATGATTATGATGATGATAACTATGCCGATTATGATGATGATTATGATGATGATTATGATGATGATTATGATGATGATTATGATGATGATTATGATGATGATTATGAAGATGATTATGATGATGATTATGATGATGATTATGATGATGATGATTATGATGATGATTATGATGACGATTATGATGATGACCATGAAGACGATTATGATGGTGATTATGATGACGATTATGATGATGATTATGATGATGATTATGATGATGACAATGATGATGATTATGATGATGACTATGATGATGATTATCATGATGATTATGCTCATGATTATGACGATGAATTATAACGATGATTATGATGATGATTATGATGATCATTATGATAATGATTATGATGATGATTATGATGATGATTATGATGATGATTATGAAGATGATTTTGATGATGATTATGATGATGATTATGATGATGATGATTATGATGATGATTATGATGACGATTATGATGATGACCATGAAGACGATTATGATGAATATTATGATGACGATTATGATGTCTATAATGATGACGATCATGATGACTATTATGATGATTATGATGACGATTATGATGACGATTATGATGATGATTATGATGAATATTATGATGGTGATTATGATGATGATTACTATGACGATAATGATGACTATAAGGATGACGATTATGATGACTATTATGATGATTATGATGACGATTATGATGACTATTATGATGATGTCTATGATGATGATTATGATGATGATTATGATGATGATTATGATGATGATCATGATGATGATTATGATGATGATAACTATGCCGATTATGATGACTATAATGATGACGATTATGATGATTATTTTGATGATGATTATGATGATGATTATGAAGATGATTATGATGATGATGATTATGATGATGATTATGATGATGATTATGATGATGATTATGATGATGATTATGATGATGATTGTGACGATTATTATGATGATGATTATGAAGATGATTATGATGATGATTATCATGATGATTATGCTCGTGATTATGATGATGAATTATAACGATGATTATGATGATGATTATGATGATGATTATGATGATGATTATGATCATGATTATGATGATGATTATGATGATGACTATGATGATGATTATCATGGTGATTATGCTCATGATTATGATGATGAATTATGATGACGATTATGATGATGATTATGTTGATGATAATGATAATGATTATGATGATGATTATGATTATGATTATGATGATGATTATGGTGATGATTATGATGATGATTATGATGATGATTATGATGGTGATTATGATGACGGTAATGATGATGATTATGATGATGATTACTATGACGATTATGATAACTATAATGATGACGATTATGATGACTATTTTGATGATGATTAGGATGATGATTATGATGATGATGATTATGATGATGATTATGATGATGATTATGATGATGATTATGATGATGATTATGATGATGATTATGATGATGATTATGATGATGATTATGATGATGATTATGATGATGGTCATGATGATGATCATGATCATGATTATGATGACTATAATGATGACGATTATGATGACTATTATGATGATTATGATGACGATTATGATGATGACCATGAAGACGATTATGATGATGATTATGATGAGGATTATGATGATGATTATGATGATGACTATGATGATGATTATCATGAAGATTATGCTCATGATTATGATGATGAATTATAACGATGATTATGATGATGATTATGATGATGATTATGATGATGATTATGATGATGATTATGATGATGATTATGATGATGATTATGATGATGATTATGATGATGATTATGATGATGATTATGATGATGATTATGATGATGATGATTATGATGATGATTATGATGATGATTATGATGATGATTATGATGATGATTATGATGGTGATTATGATGATGATTATGATGATGATCATGATGATTAAGATGATGATCATGATGATGATTATGATGATGATCATGATGATGCTTATGATAACTATAATGATGACGTTTATGATGACTATAATGATGATTATGATGATGATTATGATGATGATTATGATGATGATTATGATGGTGATTATGATGACGATTATGATGACGATTATGATGATGATTATGATGAATATTATGATGGTGATTATGATGATGATTACTATGACGATAATGATGACTATAAGGATGACGATTATGATGACTATTATGATGATTATGATGACGATTATGATGACTATTATGATGATGTCTATGATGATGATTATGATGATGATTATGATGATGATTATGATGATGATCATGATGATGATTATGATGATGATAACTATGCCGATTATGATGATGATTATGATGATGATTATGATGATGATTATGATGATGATTATGATGATGATTATGATGATGATTATGAAGATGATTATGATGATGATTATGATGATGATTATGATGATGATGATTATGATGATGATTATGATGACGATTATGATGATGACCATGAAGACGATTATGATGGTGATTATGATGACGATTATGATGATGATTATGATGATGATTATGATGATGACAATGATGATGATTATGATGATGACTATGATGATGATTATCATGATGATTATGCTCATGATTATGACGATGAATTATAACGATGATTATGATGATGATTATGATGATCATTATGATAATGATTATGATGATGATTATGATGATGATTATGATGATGATTATGAAGATGATTTTGATGATGATTATGATGATGATTATGATGATGATGATTATGATGATGATTATGATGACGATTATGATGATGACCATGAAGACGATTATGATGAATATTATGATGACGATTATGATGTCTATTATGATGATTATGATGACGATTATGATGACGATTATGATGATGATTATGATGAATATTATGATGGTGATTATGATGATGATTACTATGACGATAATGATGACTATAAGGATGACGATTATGATGACTATTATGATGATTATGATGACGATTATGATGACTATTATGATGATGTCTATGATGATGATTATGATGATGATTATGATGATGATTATGATGATGATCATGATGATGATTATGATGATCATAACTATGCCGATTATGATGACTATAATGATGACGATTATGATGATTATTTTGATGATGATTATGATGATGATTATGAAGATGATTATGATGATGATGATTATGATGATGATTATGATGATGATTATGATGATGATTATGATGATGATTATGATGATGATTGTGACGATTATTATGATGATGATTATGAAGATGATTATGATGATGATTATCATGATGATTATGCTCGTGATTATGATGATGAATTATAACGATGATTATGATGATGATTATGATGATGATTATGATGATGATTATGATGATGATTATGATGATGATTATGATGATGATTATGATGATGATCATGATGATGATTATGATGACGATTATGATGATGATTATGATGATGATTATGGTGATGATTATGAAGATGATTATGATGATGATTATGATGATGATTATGATGATGATTATGATGATGATTATGATGATGATTATGATGATGATTATGGTGATGATTATGATGATGATTATGATGATGATTATGGTGATGATTATGATGATGATTATGATGATGATTATGGTGATGATTATGATGATGATTATGAAAATGATTATGATGATGATTATGATGATGATTATGATGATGATGATTATGATGATGATTATGATGACGATTATGATGGTGATTATGATGACGGTAATGATGATGATTATGATGATTATTATGATGATGATTATGATGATGATTATGAAGATGATTATGATGATGATTATGATGATGATTATGATGATGATGATTATGATGCTGATTATGATGCTGATTATGATGATGATTATGATGATGATTATGATGATGATTATGATGATGATTATGATGATGATTATGATGATGATTATGAAGATGATTATGATGATGATTATGATGATGATTATGATGATGATGATTATGATGATGATTATGATGACGATTATGATGATGACCATGAAGACGATTATGATGGTGATTATGATGACGATTATGATGATGATTATGATGATGATTATGATGATGACAATGATGATGATTATGATGATGACTATGATGATGATTATCATGATGATTATGCTCATGATTATGACGATGAATTATAACGATGATTATGATGATGATTATGATGATCATTATGATAATGATTATGATGATGATTATGATGATGATTATGATGATGATTATGAAGATGATTTTGATGATGATTATGATGATGATTATGATGATGATGATTATGATGATGATTATGATGACGATTATGATGATGACCATGAAGACGATTATGATGAATATTATGATCACGATTATGATGTCTATAATGATGACGATCATGATGACTATTATGATGATTATGATGACGATTATGATGACGATTATGATGATGATTATGATGAATATTATGATGGTGATTATGATGATGATTACTATGACGATAATGATGACTATAAGGATGACGATTATGATGACTATTATGATGATTATGATGACGATTATGATGACTATTATGATGATGTCTATGATGATGATTATGATGATGATTATGATGATGATTATGATGATGATCATGATGATGATTATGATGATGATAACTATGCCGATTATGATGACTATAATGATGACGATTATGATGATTATTTTGATGATGATTATGATGATGATTATGAAGATGATTATGATGATGATGATTATGATGATGATTATGATGATGATTATGATGATGATTATGATGATGATTATGATGATGATTGTGACGATTATTATGATGATGATTATGAAGATGATTATGATGATGATTATCATGATGATTATGCTCGTGATTATGATGATGAATTATAACGATGATTATGATGATGATTATGATGATGATTATGATGATGATTATGATGATGATTATGATGATGATTATGATGATGATTATGATGATGATCATGATGATGATTATGATGACGATTATGATGATGATTATGATGATGATTATGGTGATGATTATGAAGATGATTATGATGATGATTATGATGATGATTATGATGATGATTATGATGATGATTATGATGATGATTATGATGATGATTATGATGACGATTATGATGATGATTATGATGATGATTATGGTGATGATTATGATGATGATTATGATGATGATTATGGTGATGATTATGATGATGATTATGAAGATGATTATGATGATGATTATGATGATGATTATGATGATGATGATTATGATGATGATTATGATGACGATTATGATGATGACCATGAAGACGATTATGATGGTGATTATGATGACGATTATGATGATGATTATGATGATGACAATGATGATGATTATGATGATGACTATGATGATGATTATCATGAAGATTATGCTCATGATTATGATGATGAATTATAACGATGATTATGATGATGATTATGATGATGATTATGATGATGATTATGATGATGATTATGATGATGATTATGATGATGATTATGAAGATGATTATGATGATGATTATGATGATGATTATGATGATGATGATTATGATGATGATTATGATGATGATTATGATGATGATTATGATGATGATTATGATGATGATTATGATGATGATTATGATGATGATTATGATGATGATTATGATGACTATAATGATGACGATTATGATGATGATTATGATGATGGCTATGATGATGATTCTGATGATGACTATGATGATGATTAGCATGATGATTTTGCTCATGATTATGATGATGAATTATAACGATGATTATGATGATGATTTTGATGATGATTATGATGATGATTATGATGATGATCATGATGATGGTGATGATGATTATGATGATGATCATGATGATTATGATGATGATTATGATGATGATCATGATGATGCTTATGAGAACTATAATGATGACGATTATGATGACTGTTATGATGATTATGATGACAGTTATGATGAATATTATGATGATGATCATGATGAATATTATGATGATGGTTATGATGATGGTTACTAAGACAATTATGATGACTATTATGATGACTATTATGATGATGACTATGATGATGACTGTGATCATGATTATGATCATGATTATGATGATGATTATGATGAAGATTATGATGACGATTATGATGATGATTATGATGATGATTATGATGATGATTGTGAAGATGATTATGATGATGATGATTATGATGATGATTATGATGATGATTATGATGATGATTATGATGATGATGATGATGGTGATGATTATGATGATGATTATGATGATGATTATGATGATGATTATGATGATGATTATGATGATGATTATGATGATGATTGTGAAGATGATTATGATGATGATTATGAAGATGATTATGATGATGATGATTATGATGATGATTATGATGATGATTATGATGATGATTATGATGATGATTATGATGATGATTATGATGATGATTATGATGATGATTATGATGATGATTATGATGATGATTATGATGATGATTATGATATGATCATGATGATGATTATGATGATGATTATGATGACGATTATGATGACTATTTTGATGATGATTATGATGATGATTATGATGATGATTATGATGATGATTATGATGATGATTATGATGATGATCATGATGATGATTATGATGACTATAATGATGACGATTATGATGACTATTATGATGCCGATTATGATGAATATTATGATGATGGTTATGATGATGGTTACTATGACAATTATGATGACTATTATGATGATGACTATGATGATGATCATGATGATGATTATGATGACTATAATGATGACGATTATGATGACTATTATGATGCCGATTATGATGAATATTATGATGATGGTTATGATGATGGTTACTATGACAATTATGATGACTATTATGATGATGACTATGATGATGATTATGATGATGACTATGATGATGATTATCATGAAGATTATGCTCATGATTATGATGATGAATTATAACGATGATTATGATGATGATTTTGATGATGATTATGATGATGACTATGATGATGATTCTGATGATGACTATGATGATGATTATGATGATGATTATGATGATTATGATGATGATTATGATGATGATTATGATGACGATTATGATGATGATTATGATGATGATTGTGAAGATGATTATGATGATGATTATGAAGATGATTATGATGATGATTATGATGATGATTATGATGATGATTATGATGATGAATTATGATGACGATTATGATGATGATTATGTTGATGATAATGATAATGATTCTGATGACGATTATGATGATGATTATGATGATGATTATGATGGTGATTATGATGATGATTATGATGATGATCATGATGATTATGATGATGATCATGATGATGATTATGATGATGATCATGATGATGCTTATGATAACTATAATGATGACGTTTATGATGACTATTATGATGATTATGATGATGATTATGATGATGATTATGATGATGATTATGTTGATGATTATGATGATGATTATGATAATGATTATGATGATGATTATGATGATGATCATGATGATGATTATGATGATGATTGTGAAGATGATTATGATGATGATTATGAGGATGATTATGATGATGATTATCATGATGATTATGCTCATGATTATGATGATGTATTATAACGATGATTATGATGATGATTATGATGATGATTATGATGATGATTATGATGATGATTATGATGATGATTATGATGACGATTATGATGATGATTATGATGATGATTATGGTGATGATTATGATGATGATTATGATGATGATTATGGTGATATTTATGATGATGATTATGAAGATGATTATGATGATGATTATGATGATGA
The DNA here is from genome assembly GCA_947623535.1 of Coelioxys conoideus. NCBI lineage: Eukaryota > Metazoa > Arthropoda > Insecta > Hymenoptera > Megachilidae > Coelioxys > Coelioxys conoideus. The sequence goes on from CANQJN010000043.1 coordinate 1,120,205, forward strand.
TTATGATGATGATGATTATGATGATGATTATGATGACGATTATGATGATGACCATGAAGACGATTATGATGGTGATTATGATGACGATTATGATGATGATTATGATGATGACAATGATGATGATTATGATGATGACTATGATGATGATTATCATGAAGATTATGCTCATGATTATGATGATGAATTATAACGATGATTATGATGATGATTATGATGATGATTATGATGATGATTATGATGATGATTATGATGATGATTATGATGATGATTATGAAGATGATTATGATGATGATTATGATGATGATTATGATGATGATGATTATGATGATGATTATGATGATGATTATGATGATGATTATGATGATGATTATGGTGATGATTATGATGATGATTATGATGATGATTATGATGATGATTATGATGATGATTATGATGACTATAATGATGACTATAATGATGACGATTATGATGATGATTATGATGATGGCTATGATGATGATTATGATGACGATTATGATGATGATTTTGATGATGATTATGATGATGACTATGATGATGATTCTGATGATGACTATGATGATGATTAGCATGATGATTTTGCTCATGATTATGATGATGAATTATAACGATGATTATGATGATGATTTTGATGATGATTATGATGATGATTATGATGATGATCATGATGATGGTGATGATGATTATGATGATGATCACGATGATTATGATGATGATTATGATGATGATCATGATGATGCTTATGACAACTATAATGATGACGATTATGATGACTGTTATGATGATTATGATGACAGTTATGATGAATATTATGATGATGATCATGATGAATATTATGATGATGGTTATGATGATGGTTACTAAGACAATTGTGATGACTATTATGATGACTATTATGATGATGACTATGATGATGATTATGATGACGATTATGATGACGATTATGATGATGATTATGATGATGATGATTATGATGATGATTATGATGATGATTATGATGATGATTATGATGATGATTATGATGATGATTGTGAAGATGATTATGATGATGATGATTATGATGATGATTATGATGATGATTATGATGATGATTATGATGATGATGATTATGATGATGATTATGATTATGATTATGATGATGATTATGATGATGATTATGATGACGATTATGATGATGATTATGATGATGATTATGGTGATGATTATGATGATGATTATGATGATGATTATGGTGATGATTATGATGATGATTATGAAGATGATTATGATGATGATTATGATGATGATTATGATGATGATGTTTATGATGATGATTATGATGACGATTATGATGATGACCATGAAGACGATTATGATGGTGATTATGATGACGATTATGATGATGATTATGATGATGACAATGATGATGATTATGATGATGACTATGATGATGATTATCATGAAGATTATGCTCATGATTATGATGATGAATTATAACGATGATTATGATAATGATTATGATGATGATTATGATGATGATTATGATGATGATTATGATGATGATTATGAAGATGATTATGATGATGATTATGATGATGATTATGATGATGATGATTATGATGATGATTATGATGATGATTATGATGATGATTATGATGATGATTATGATGATGATTATGATGATGATTGTGAAGATGATTATGATGATGATTATGAAGATGATTATGATGATGATTACCATGATGCTTATGCTCATGATTATGATGATGAATTATAACGATGATTATGATGATGATTATGATGATGATTATGAAGATGATTATGATGATGATTATGATGATGATTATGATGATGATGTTTATGATGATGATTATGATGACGATTATGATGATGACCATGAAGACGATTATGATGGTGATTATGATGACGATTATGATGATGATTATGATGATGACAATGATGATGATTATGATGATGACTATGATGATGATTATCATGAAGATTATGCTCATGATTATGATGATGAATTATAACGATGATTATGATAATGATTATGATGATGATTATGATGATGATTATGATGATGATTATGATGATGATTATGAAGATGATTATGATGATGATTATGATGATGATTATGATGATGATGATTATGATGATGATTATGATGATGATTATGATGATGATTATGATGATGATTATGATGATGATTATGATGATGATTGTGAAGATGATTATGATGATGATTATGAAGATGATTATGATGATGATTACCATGATGCTTATGCTCATGATTATGATGATGAATTATAACGATGATTATGATGATGATTATGATGATGATTATGATGATGATTATGATGATGATTATGATGATGATTATGATGATGATTATGATGATGATCATGATGATGATTATGATGACTATAATGATGACGATTATGATGACTATTATGATGCCGATTATGATGAAAATTACGATGATGATTATGATGATAATTATGAAGGTGATTATGATGATAATGATTATGATGATGATTATGATGATGATTATGATGATGATTATGATGATGATTATGATGATGATTATGATGATGATTATGATGATGATCATGATGACGATTGTGAAGACGATTATGATGATGATTATGGAGATGATTATGATGATGATTATCATGATGATTATGCTCATGATTATGATGATGAATTATAACGATGATTATGATGATGATTATGATGATGATTATGATGATGATTATGATGATGATTATGATGATGATTATGGTGATGATTATGATGATGATTATGATGATGATTATGATGATGATTATGATGATGATCATGAAGATGATTATGATGATGATGATTATGATGATGATTATGATAATGATTATGATGATGATTATGATGATGATTATGATGATGATTGTGAAGATGATTACTATGACGATAATTATGACTATAGTGATGACGATTATGATGACTATTATGATGATTACTATGATGATGATTATGATGACGATTATGATGATGATTATGATGATGATGATTATGATGATGATTATGATGATGATTATGATGATGATTGTGAAGATGATTACTATGACGATAATGATGACTATAATGATGACGATTATGATGACTATTATGATGATTACTATGATGATGATTATGATGACGATTATGATGATGATTATGATGATGATGATTATGATGATGATTATGATGATGATTATGATGATGATTGTGAAGATGATTACTATGACGATAATTATGACTATAGTGATGACGATTATGATGACGATTATGATGATGATTATGATGATGATTATGATGATCATAATGATGATGATTACGATAACGGTTATGATGATGATTATGATGATGATTATGATGATGATTATGATGATGATTATGATGATGATCATGATGATGATTATGATGATGATTATGATGGTGATTATGATGACGGTAATGATGATGATTATGATGATGATTACTATGACGATTATGATGACTATAATGATGACGATTATGATGATTATTTTGATGATGATTATGATGATGATTATGAAGATGATTATGATGATGATGATTATGATGATGATTATGATGATGATTATGATGATGATTATGATGATGATTATGATGATGATTATGATGATGATTATGATGATGATTATGATGATGATTGTGACGATTATTATGATGATGATTATGAAGATGATTATGATGATGATTATCATGATGATTATGCTCATGATTATGATGATGAATTATAACGATGATTATGATGATGATTATGATGATGATTATGATGATGAGTATGATGATGATTATGATGATGATGATGATGGTGATGATTATGATGATGATTATGATGATGATTATGATGATGATTATGATGATGATTATGATGATGATTGTGAAGATGATTATGATGATGATTATGAAGATGATTATGATGATGATTACCATGATGATTATGCTCATGATTATGATGATGAATTATAACGATGATTATGATGATGATTATGATGATGATTATGATGATGATTATGATGATGATTATGATGATGATTATGATGATGATTATGATGATGATCATGATTATGATTATGATGACTATAATGATGACGATTATGATGACTATTATGATGCCGATTATGATGAATATTATGATGATGGTTATGATGATGGTTACTATGACAATTATGATGACTATTATGATGATGACTATGATGATGATTATGATGATGATTATGAAGATGATTATGATGATGATGATTATGATGATGATTATGATGATGATTATGATGATGATTATGATGACGATTATGATGATGATTTTGATGATGATTATGATGATGACTATGATGATGATTCTGATGATGACTATGATGATGATTAGCATGATGATTATGAAGATGACTATGATGATGATTACCATGATGATTATGCTCATGATTATGATGATGAATTATAATGATGATTATGATGATGATTTTGATGATGATTATGATGATGATTATGATGATGATCATGATGATGGTGATGATGATTATGATGATGATCATGATGATTATGATGATGATTATGATGATGATCATGATGATGCTTATGACAACTATAATGATGACGATTATGATGACTATTATGATGATTATGATGCCAATTATGATGAATATTATGATGATGATCATGATGAATATTATGGTGATGGTTATGATGATGATTATGATGATGATGATTATGATGATGATTATGATGATGCTTATGATGATGATTATGATGATGATTATGATGATGATTATGATGATGATTGTGAAGATGATTATGATGATGATTATGAAGATGATTATGATGATGATGACCATGATGATTATGCTCATGATTATGATGATGAATTATAACGATGATTATGATGAATATTACGATGATGATTATGATGATTATTATGAACGTGATTATGATGATAATGATTATGATGATGATTATGATGATGATTATGATGATGATTATGATGATGATTATGATGATGATTATGATGATGATTATGATGATGATCATGATGACGATTGTGAAGACGATTATGATGATGATTATGGAGATGATTATGATGATGATTATCATGATGATTATGCTCATGATTATGATGATGAATTATAACGATGATTATGATGATGATTATGATGATGATTATGATGATGATTATGATGATGATTATGATGATGATTATGGTGATGATTATGATGATGATTATGATGATGATTATGATGATGATTATGATGATGATCATGAAGATGATTATGATGATGATGATTATGATGATGATTATGATAATGATTATGATGATGATTATGAAGATGATTATGATGATGATGATTATGATGATGATTATGATGATGATTATGATGATGATTATGATGACGATTATGATGATGATTTTGATGATGATTATGATGATGACTATGATGATGATTCTGATGATGACTATGATGATGATTAGCATGATGATTATGAAGATGACTATGATGATGATTACCATGATGATTATGCTCATGATTATGATGATGAATTATAACGATGATTATGATGAATATTACGATGATGATTATGATGATTATTATGAACGTGATTATGATGATAATGATTATGATGATGATTATGATGATGATTATGATGATGATTATGATGATGATTATGATGATGATTATGATGATGATTATGATGATGATCATGATGACGATTGTGAAGACGATTATGATGATGATTATGGAGATGATTATGATGATGATTATCATGATGATTATGCTCATGATTATGATGATGAATTATAACGATGATTATGATGATGATTATGATGATGATTATGATGATGATTATGATGATGATTATGATGATGATTATGGTGATGATTATGATGATGATTATGATGATGATTATGATGATGATTATGATGATGATCATGAAGATGATTATGATGATGATGATTATGATGATGATTATGATAATGATTATGATGATGATTATGATGATGATTATGATGATGATTGTGAAGATGATTACTATGACGATAATGATGACTATAGTGATGACGATTATGATGACTATTATGATGATTACTATGATGATGATTATGATGACGATTATGATGATGATTATGATGATGATGATTATGATGATGATTATGATGATGATTATGATGATGATTGTGAAGATGATTACTATGACGATAATGATGACTATAATGATGACGATTATGATGACTATTATGATGATTACTATGATGATGATTATGATGACGATTATGATGATGATTATGATGATGATTATGATGATGATTATGATGATGATTATGATGATGATTATGATGATGATTATGGTGATGATTATGATTATGATTATGATGATGATTATGATGATGATTATGATGATGATTATGATGATCATAATGATGATGATTACGATAACGGTTATGATTATGATTATGATGATGATTATGATGATGATTATGATGATGATTATGATGATGATCATGATGATGATTATGATGATGATTATGATGGTGATTATGATGACGGTAATGATGATGATTATGATGATGATTACTATGACGATTATGATGACTATAATGATGACGATTATGATGATTATTTTGATGATGATTATGATGATGATTATGAAGATGATTATGATGATGATGATTATGATGATGATTATGATGATGATTATGATGATGATCATGATGATGATTATGATGATGACAATGATGATGATTATGATGATGACTATGATGATGATTATCATGATGATTATGCTCATGATTATGATGATGAATTATAACGATGATTATGATGATGATTATGATGATGATTATGATGATGATTATGAAGATGATTATGATGATGATTATGATGATGATTATGATGATGATGATTATGATGATGATTATGATGAAGATTATGATGACGATTATGATGATGATTATGATGATGATTATGATGATGATTGTGAAGATGATTATGATGATGATGATTATGATGATGATTATGATGATGATTATGATGTTGATTATGATGATGATGATGATGGTGATGATTATGATGATGATTATGATGATGATTATGATGATGATTATGATGATGATTATGATGATGATTGTGAAGATGATTATGATGATGATTATGAAGATGATTATGATGACGATTACCATGATGATTATGCTCATGATTATGATGATGAATTATAACGATGATTATGATGATGATTATGATGATGATTATGATGATGATTATGATGATGATTATGATGATGATCATGATGATGATTATGATGACTATAATGATGACGATTATGATGACTATTATGATGCCGATTATGATGAATATTATGATGATGGTTATGATGATGGTTACTATGACAATTATGATGACTATTATGATGATGACTATGATGATGATTATGAAGATGATTATGATGATGATGATTATGATGATGATTATGATGATGATTATGATGATGATTATGATGACGATTATGATGATGATTTTGATGATGATTATGATGATGACTATGATGATGATTCTGATGATGACTATGATGATGATTAGCATGATGATTATGAAGATGATTATGATGATGATTACCATGATGATTATGCTCATGATTATGATGATGAATTATAATGATGATTATGATGATGATTTTGATGATGATTATGATGATGATTATGATGATGATCATGATGATGGTGATGATGATTATGATGATGATCATGATGATTATGATGATGATTATGATGATGATTATGATGATGATCATGATGATGCTTATGACAACTATAATGATGACGATTATGATGACTATTATGATGATTATGATGCCAATTATGATGAATATTATGATGATGATCATGATGAATATTATGATGATGGTTATTATGATGGTTACTGTGACAATTATGATGACTATTATGATGATGACTATGATGATGATTATGATGACGATTATGATGACGATTATGATGATGATTATGATGATGATTACTATGACGATTATCATTACTATAATGACGACGATTATGATGACTATTATGATGATGACTATGATGATGACTGTGATCATGATTATGATCATGATTATGATCATGATTATGATGATGATTATGATGATGATTATGATGATGATTATGATGACGATTATGATGGTGATTATGATGATGATTATGATGATGATGACGATGTTGATGATTATGATGATGATTATGATGATGATTATGATGATGATTATGATGATGATTATGATGATGATTATGATGATGATTATGATGATGATTATGATGATGATTATGATGATGATTATGATGATGATTATGATGATGATCATGATGATGATTGTGAAGACGATTATGATGATGATTATGGAGGTGATTATGATGATGATTATCATGATGATTATGCTCATGATTATGATGATGAATTATAACGATGATTATGATGATGATTATGATGATGATTATGATGATGATTGTGATGATGATTATGATGATGATTATGGTGATGATTATGATGATGATTATGATGATGATTATGATGATGATTATGATGATGATTGTGATGATGATTAGGATGCTGATTATGAAGATGATTATGATGATGATGATTATGATGATGATTATGATGATGATTATGATGATGATTTTGATGATGATTATGATGATGATTATGATGATGATTATGATGATGATCATGATGATGATTTTGATGATGATTATGATGATGATCATGATGATGATTATGATGACGATTATGATGACTATAATGATGACGATTATGATGATGATTATGATGACTATTATGATGATGACTATGATGATGATTATGATGACGATTATGATGATGATTATGATGATGATGATTATGATGATGATTATGATGATGATTATGATGATGATTGTGAAGATGATTACTATGACGATAATGATGACTATAATGATGACGATTATGATGACTATTATGATGATTACTATGATGATGATTATGATGACGATTATGATGATGATTATGATGATGATGATTATGATGATGATTATGATGATGATTATGATGATGATTGTGAAGATGATTACTATGACGATAATGATGACTATAATGATGACGATTATGATGACTATTATGATGATTACTATGATGATGATTATGATGACGATTATGATGATGATTATGATGATGATTATGATGATGATTATGATGATGATTATGATGATGATTATGATGATGATTATGGTGATGATTATGATGATGATTATGATGATGATTATGATGATGATTATGATGATGATTATGATGATGATCATGATGATGATTTTGATGATGATTATGATGATGATTATGATGATGATGATTATGATGATGATTATGATGATGATTATGATGATGATTGTGAAGATGATTACTATGACGATAATGATGACTATAATGATGACGATTATGATGACTATTATGATGATTACTATGATGATGATTATGATGACGATTATGATGATGATTATGATGATGATTATGATGATGATTATGATGATGATTATGATGATGATTATGATGATGATTATGGTGATGATTATGATGATGATTATGATGATGATTATGATGATGATTATGATGATGATTATGATGATCATAATGATGATGATTACGATAACGGTTATGATTATGATTATGATGATGATTATGATGATGATTATGATGATGATTATGATGATGATCATGATGATGATTATGATGATGATTATGATGGTGATTATGATGACGGTAATGATGATGATTATGATGATGATTACTATGACGATTATGATGACTATAATGATGACGATTATGATGATTATTTTGATGATGATTATGATGATGATTATGAAGATGATTATGATGATGATGATTATGATGATGATTATGATGATGATTATGATGATGATCATGATGATGATTATGATGATGACAATGATGATGATTATGATGATGACTATGATGATGATTATCATGATGATTATGCTCATGATTATGATGATGAATTATAACGATGATTATGATGATGATTATGATGATGATTATGATGATGATTATGAAGATGATTATGATGATGATTATGATGATGATTATGATGATGATGATTATGATGATGATTATGATGAAGATTATGATGACGATTATGATGATGATTATGATGATGATTATGATGATGATTGTGAAGATGATTATGATGATGATGATTATGATGATGATTATGATGATGATTATGATGTTGATTATGATGATGATGATGATGGTGATGATTATGATGATGATTATGATGATGATTATGATGATGATTATGATGATGATTATGATGATGATTGTGAAGATGATTATGATGATGATTATGAAGATGATTATGATGACGATTACCATGATGATTATGCTCATGATTATGATGATGAATTATAACGATGATTATGATGATGATTATGATGATGATTATGATGATGATTATGATGATGATTATGATGATGATCATGATGATGATTATGATGACTATAATGATGACGATTATGATGACTATTATGATGCCGATTATGATGAATATTATGATGATGGTTATGATGATGGTTACTATGACAATTATGATGACTATTATGATGATGACTATGATGATGATTATGATGATGATTATGAAGATGATTATGATGATGATGATTATGATGATGATTATGATGATGATTATGATGATGATTATGATGACGATTATGATGATGATTTTGATGATGATTATGATGATGACTATGATGATGATTCTGATGATGACTATGATGATGATTAGCATGATGATTATGAAGATGATTATGATGATGATTACCATGATGATTATGCTCATGATTATGATGATGAATTATAATGATGATTATGATGATGATTTTGATGATGATTATGATGATGATTATGATGATGATCATGATGATGGTGATGATGATTATGATGATGATCATGATGATTATGATGATGATTATGATGATGATTATGATGATGATCATGATGATGCTTATGACAACTATAATGATGACGATTATGATGACTATTATGATGATTATGATGCCAATTATGATGAATATTATGATGATGATCATGATGAATATTATGATGATGGTTATTATGATGGTTACTGTGACAATTATGATGACTATTATGATGATGACTATGATGATGATTATGATGACGATTATGATGACGATTATGATGATGATTATGATGATGATTACTATGACGATTATCATTACTATAATGACGACGATTATGATGACTATTATGATGATGACTATGATGATGACTGTGATCATGATTATGATCATGATTATGATCATGATTATGATGATGATTATGATGATGATTATGATGATGATTATGATGACGATTATGATGGTGATTATGATGATGATTATGATGATGATTACGATGATGATGATTATGATGATGATTATGATGATGATTATGATGATGATTATGATGATGATTATGATGATGATTATGATGATGATTATGATGATGATTATGATGATGATTATGATGATGATTATGATGATGATTATGATGATGATCATGATGATGATTGTGAAGACGATTATGATGATGATTATGGAGGTGATTATGATGATGATTATCATGATGATTATGCTCATGATTATGATGATGAATTATAACGATGATTATGATGATGATTATGATGATGATTATGATGATGATTGTGATGATGATTATGATGATGATTATGGTGATGATTATGATGATGATTATGATGATGATTATGACGATGATTATGATGATGATTGTGATGATGATTAGGATGCTGATTATGAAGATGATTATGATGATGATGATTATGATGATGATTATGATGATGATTATGATGATGATTATGATGATGATTATGATGATGATTATGATGATGATTATGATGATGATTGTGAAGATGATTATGATGATGATGATTATGATGATGATTATGATGATGATTATGATGATGATTATGATGATGATTGTGATGATGATTATGATGATGATTATGGTGATGATTATGATGATGATTATGATGATGATTATGATGATGATTATGATGATGATTGTGATGATGATTAGGATGCTGATTATGAAGATGATTATGATGATGATGATTATGATGATGATTATGATGATGATTATGATGATGATTATGATGATGATTATGATGATGATTATGATGATGATTATGATGATGATTGTGAAGATGATTATGATGATGATGATTATGATGATGATTATGATGATGATTATGATGATGATTATGATGATGATTATGATGATGATGATTATGATGATGATTATGATGATGATTATGATGATGATTATGATGATGATTATGATGATGATTATGATGATGATTATGATGATGATTATGATGATGATTATGATGATGAATATGATGATGAATTATGATGACGATTATGATGATGATTATGTTGATGATAATGATAATGATTCTGATGATGATTATGATGATGATTATGATGATGATTATGATGATGATTATGATGACGATTATGATGATGATTATGATGATGATTATGATGATGATTACGATGATGATGATTATGATGATGATTATGATGATGATTATGATGATGATTATGATGATGATTATGATGACGATTATGATGATGATTATGATGATGATTATGATGATGATTATGATGATGATTATGATGATGATTGTGAAGATGATTATGATGATGATTATGAAGATGATTATGATGATGATTACCATGATGATTATGGTCATGATTATGATGATTAATTATAACGATGATTCTGATGATGATTATGATGATGATTATGATGATGATTATGATGATGATTATGATGATGATTATGATGATGATTATGATGATGATTATGAAGATGATTATGATGATGATGATTATGATGATGATTATGATGATGATTATGATGATGATAATGATGATGATTATGATGATGATTATGATGATGATTATGATGATGATCATGATGATGGTTGTGAAGACGATTATGATGATGATTATGGAGATGATTATGATGATGATTATCATGATGATTATGCTCATGATTATGATGATGAATTATAACGATGATTATGATGATGATTATGATGATGATTATGAAGATGATTATGATGATGATGATGATGGTGATGATTATGATGATGATTATGATGATGATTATGATGATGATTATGATGATGATTATGATGATGATTATGAAGATGATTATGATGATGATGATTATGATGATGATTATGATGATGATTATGATGATGATTATGATGATGATGATTATGATGATGATTATGATGAAGATTATGATGACGATTATGATGATGATTATGATGATGATTATGATGATGATTGTGAAGATGATTATGATGATGATGATTATGATGATGATTATGATGATGATTATGATGATGATTATGATGATGATGATGATGGTGATGATTATGATGATGATTATGATGATGATTATGATGATGATTATGATGATGATTATGATGATGATTGTGAAGATGATTATGATGATGATTATGAAGATGATTATGATGATGATTACCATGATGATTATGCTCATGATTATGATGATTAATTATAACGATGATTATGATGATGATTATGATGATGATTATGATGATGATTATGATGATGATTATGATGATGATTATGATGATGATTATGATGATGATCATGATGATGATTATGATGACTATAATGATGACGATTATGATGACTATTATGATGCCGATTATGATGAATATTATGATGATGGTTATGATGATGGTTACTATGACAATTATGATGACTATTATGATGATGACTATGATGATGATTATGATGATGATTATGAAGATGATTATGGTGATGATGATTATGATGATGATTATGATGATGATTATGATGATGATTATGATGACGATTATGATGATGATTTTGATGATGATTATGATGATGACTATGATGATGATTCTGATGATGACTATGATGATGATTAGCATGATGATTAAGAAGATGATTATGATGATGATTACCATGATGATTATGCTCATGATTATGATGATGAATTATAATGATGATTATGATGATGATTTTGATGATGATTATGATGATGATTATGATGATGATCATGATGATGGTGATGATGATTATGATGATGATCATGATGATTATGATGATGATTATGATGATGATTATGATGATGATTATGATGATGATTATGATGATGATTATGATGATGATTATGATGATGATTATGATGATGATTATGATGATGATTATGATGATGAATTATGATGACGATTATGATGATGATTATGTTGATGATAATGATAATGATTCTGATGATGATTATGATGATGATTATGATGATGATTATGATGATGATTATGATGACGATTATGATGATGATTATGATGATGATTATGATGATGATTACGATGATGATGATTATGATGATGATTATGATGATGATTATGATGATGATTATGATGATGATTATGATGATGATTAGGATGATGATTATGATGATGATTATGATGATGATTGTGAAGATGATTATGATGATGATTATGAAGATGATTATGATGATGATTACCATGATGATTATGGTCATGATTATGATGATGAATTATAACGATGATTATGATGATGATTATGATGATGATTATGATGATGATTATGATGATGATTATGATGATGATTATGATGATGATTATGATGATGATTATGATGATGATTATGATGATGATTATGATCATGATCATGATGATGATTATGATGATGATTATGATCATGATCATGATGATGATTATGATGACTATAATGATGACGATTATGATGACTATTATGATGCCGATTATGATGAATAGTATGATGATGATTATGATGATGATTATGAAGATGATTATGATGATGATGATTATGATGATGATTATGATGATGATTATGATGATGATTATGATGATGATAATGATGATGATTATGATGATGATTATGATGATGATTATGATGATGATCATGATGATGGTTGTGAAGACGATTATGATGATGATTATGGAGATGATTATGATGATGATTATCATGATGATTATGCTCATGATTATGATGATGAATTATCACGATGATTATGATGATGATTATGATGATGATTATGATGATGATTATGATGATGATTATGATGATGATTATGGTGATGATTATGATGATGATTATGATGATGATTATGATGATGATTACGATGATGATTGTGATGATGATTATGATGATGATTATGAAGATGATTATGATGATGATGATTATGATGATGATTATAATGATGATTATGATGATGATTATGATGATGATTGTGAAGATGATTATGATGATGATTATGAAGATGATTATGATGATAATTACCATGATGATTATGCTCATGATTATGATGATGATCATGATGATGATTATGATGACTATAATGATGACGATTATGATGACTATTATGATGCCGGTTATGATGAATATTATGATGATGATTATGATGATGATTATGAAGATGATTATGATGATGATGATTATGATGATGATTATGATGATGATTATGATGATGATTATGATGATGATAATGATGATGATTATGATGATGATTATGATGATGATTATGATGATGATCATGATGATGGTTGTGAAGACGATTATGATGATGATTATGGAGATGATTATGATGATGATTATCATGATGATTATGCTCATGATTATGATGATGAATTATCACGATGATTATGATGATGATTATGATGATGATTATGATGATGATTATGATGATGATTATGATGATGATTATGGTGATGATTATGATGATGATTATGATGATGATTATGATGATGATTACGATGATGATTGTGATGATGATTATGATGATGATTATGAAGATGATTATGATGATGATGATTATGATGATGATTATAATGATGATTATGATGATGATTATGATGATGATTGTGAAGATGATTATGATGATGATTATGAAGATGATTATGATGATAATTACCATGATGATTATGCTCATGATTATGATGATGATCATGATGATGATTATGATGACTATAATGATGACGATTATGATGACTATTATGATGCCGGTTATGATGAATATTATGATGATGATTATGATGATGATTATGAAGATGATTATGATGATGATGATTATGATGATGATTATGATGATGATTATGATGATGATTATGATGACGATTATGATGATGATTTTGATGATGATTATGATGATGACTATGATGATGATTCTGATGATGACTATGATGATGATTAGCATGAAGATTATGCTCATGATTATGATGATGAATTATAACGATGATTATGATGATGATTTTGATGATGATTATGATGATGATTATGATGATGATCATGATGATGGTGATGATAATTATGATGATCATCATGATGATTATGATGATGATTATGATGATGATCATGATGACGCTTATGTCAACTATAATGATGACGATTATGATGACTATTATGATGATTATGATGACAATTGTGATGAATATTATGATGATGATCATGATGAATATTATGATGATGGTTATGATGATGGTTACTATGACAATTATGATGACTATTATGATGACGACTATGATGATGATTATGATGACGATTATGATGACGATTATGATGATGATTATGATGATGATTACTATGACGATTATGATTACTATAATGGCGACGATTATGATGACTATTATGATGATGACTATGATGATGACTGTGATCATGATTATGATCATGATTATGATCATGATTATGATGATGACTATGATGATGATTATCATGATGATTATGCTCATGATTATGATGATGAATTATGATGATAATTATGATGATGATTATGTTGATGATAATGATAATGATTATGATGATGATTATGATGATGATTATGATGATGATTAGGATGATGATTATGATGATGATTATGATGATGATTATGATGATGAATTATGATGACGATTATGATGATGATTATGTTGATGATAATAATAATGATTCTGATGATGATTATGATGATGATTATGATGATGATCATGATGATGATTGTGAAGACGATTATGATGATGATTATGGAGATGTTTATGATGATGATTATCATGATGATTATGCTCATGACTATGATGATGATTATGATGATGATTATGATGATGATTATGATGATGATTGTGAAGATGATTATGATGATGATTATGAAGATGATTATGATGATGATTACCATGATGAATTATAACGATGATTATGATGATGATTATGATGATGATTATGATGATGATTATGATGATGATTATGATGATGACTATGATGATGATTATGATGATGATTATGATGATGATCATGATGATGATTATGATGATGATCATGATGATGATTATGATGACTATAACGATGACGATTATGATGACTATTATGATGCCGAT
Source organism: Coelioxys conoideus (assembly GCA_947623535.1). Classification (NCBI taxonomy): domain Eukaryota; kingdom Metazoa; phylum Arthropoda; class Insecta; order Hymenoptera; family Megachilidae; genus Coelioxys; species Coelioxys conoideus. The sequence goes on from CANQJN010000043.1 coordinate 1,137,752, forward strand.
TATGATGAATATTATGATGATGATTATGATGAATATTATGATGATGATTATGATGAATATTATGATGATGATTATGATGATGATTACTATGACGATAATGATGACTATAAGGATGACGATTATGATGACTATTATGATGATGACTATGATGATGATTATGATGACTATAGTGATGACGATTATGATGACTATTATGATGCCGATTGTGATGAATATTATGATGATGATTATGATGAATATTATGATGATGATTATGATGATGATTACTATGACGATAATGATGACTATAATGATGACGATTATGATGACTATTATGATGTTGACTATGATGATGATTATGATGACGATTATGATGATGATTATGATGATGATAATGGTGATCATTATGATGATGATTATGATGATGACAATGATGATGATTATGATGATGACTATGATGATGATTATCATGATGATGATGCTCATGATTATGATGATGAATTATAACGATGATTATGATGATGATTATGATGATGATTATGATGATGATCATGATGATGCTTATGACAACTATAATGATGACGATTATGATGACTATTATGATGATTATGATGATGATTATTATGATGATGATTATGATGACGATTATGATGATAACCATGACGACGATTATGATGGTGATTATGATGATGATTATGATGATGATTATGAAGATGATTATGTTGATGATTATGATGATGATTATGATGATGATGATTATGATGATGATTATGATGAAGATTATGATGACGATTATGATGATGATTATGATGATGATTATGATGATGATTGTGAAGATGATTATGATGATGATGATTATGATGATGATTATGATGATGATTATGATGATGATTATGATGATGATGATGATGATGATTATGATGACTATAGTGATGACGATTATGATGACTATTATGATGCCGATTGTGATGAATATTATGATGATGATTATGATGATGATTACTATGACGATAATGATGACTATAATGATGACGATTATGATGACTATTATGATGTTGACTATGATGATGATTATGATGACGATTATGATGATGATTATGATGATGATAATGGTGATGATTATGATGATGATTATGATGATGACAATGATGATGATTGTGATGATGATTATGATGATGATTATGGTGATGATTATGATGATGATTATGATGATGATTATGATGATGATTATGATGATGATTATGATGATGAATTATGATGACGATCTGATGATGATTATGTTGATGATAATGATAATGATTCTGATGATGATTATAACGATGATTATGATGATGATTATGATGATGATTATGATGATGATTGTGATGATGATTATGATGATGATTATGGTGATGATTATGATGATGATTATGATGATGATTATGATGATGATTATGATGATGATTGTGATGATGATTAGGATGCTGATTATGAAGATGATTATGATGATGATGATTATGATGATGATTATGATGATGATTATGATGATGATTATGATGATGATTATGATGATGATTATGATGATGATTATGATGATGATCATGATGATGATCATGATGATGATTATGATGACTATAGTGATGACGATTATGATGACTATTATGATGCCGATTGTGATGAATATTATGATGATGATTATGATGAATATTATGATGATGATTATGATGATGATTACTATGACGATAATGATGACTATAATGATGACGATTATGATGACTATTATGATGTTGACTATGATGATGATTATGATGACGATTATGATGATGATTATGATGATGATAATGGTGATGATTATGATGATGATTATGATGATGACAATGATGATGATTGTGATGATGATTATGATGATGATTATGGTGATGATTATGATGATGATTATGATGATGATTATGATGATGATTATGATGATGATTATGATGATGAATTATGATGACGATCTGATGATGATTATGTTGATGATAATGATAATGATTCTGATGATGCTTATAACGATGATTATGATGATGATTATGATGATGATTATGATGATGATTGTGATGATGATTATGATGATGATTATGGTGATGATTATGATGATGATTATGATGATGATTATGATGATGATTATGATGATGATTGTGATGATGATTAGGATGCTGATTATGAAGATGATTATGATGATGATGATTATGATGATGATTATGATGATGATTATGATGATGATTATGATTATGATTATGATGATGATTATGATGATGATTATGATGATGATTATGATGATGATTATGATGATGATTATGATGATGATTGTGAAGATGATTATGATGATGATTATGAAGATGATTATGATGATGATTACCATGATGATTATGGTCATGATTATGATGATGAATTATAACGATGATTATGATGATGATTATGATGATGATTATGATGATGATTATGATGATGATTATGATGATGATTATGATGATGATTATGATCATGATCATGATGATGATTATGATGACTATAATGATGACGATTATGATGACTATTATGATGCCGATTATGATGAATAGTATGATGATGATTATGATGATGATTATGAAGATGATTATGATGATGATGATTATGATGATGATTATGATGATGATTATGATGATGATTATGATGATGATTATGATCATGATCATGATGATGATTATGATGACTATAATGATGACGATTATGATGACTATTATGATGCCGATTATGATGAATAGTATGATGATGATTATGATGATGATTATGAAGATGATTATGATGATGATGATTATGATGATGATTATGATGATGATTATGATGATGATAATGATGATGATTATGATGATGATTATGATGATGATTATGATGATGATCATGATGATGGTTGTGAAGACGATTATGATGATGATTCTGGAGATGATTATGATGATGATTATCATGATGATTATGCTCATGATTATGATGATGATTATGATGATGATTATGATGATGATTATGATGATGATTATGATGATGATTATGGTGATGATTATGATGATGATTATGATGATGATTATGATGATGATTATGATGATGATTGTGATGATGATTATGATGATGATTATGAAGATGATTATGATGATGATGATTATGATGATGATTATAATGATGATTATGATGATGATTATGATGATGATTATGATGATGATTATGAAGATGATTATGATGATGATTGTGAAGATGATTATGATGATGATGATTATGATGATGATTATGATCATGATTATGATGATGATTATGATGATGATGATTATGATGATGATTATGATGATGATTATGATGATGATTATGATGATGATTATGATGATGATTGTGAAGTTGATTATGATGATGATTATGAAGATGATTATGATGATAATTACCATGATGATTATGCTCATGATTATGATGATGATCATGATGATGATTATGATGACTATAATGATGACGATTATGATGACTATTATGATGCCGGTTATGATGAATATTATGATGTTGATTATGATGATGATTATGAAGATGATTATGATGATGATGATTATGATGATGATTATGATGATGATTATGATGATGATTATGATGACGATTATGATGATGATTTTGATGATGATTATGATGATGACTATGATGATGATTCTGATGATGACTATGATGATGATTAGCATGATGATTATGCTCATGATTATGATGATGAATTATAACGATGATTATGATGATGATTTTGATGATGATTATGATGATGATTATGATGATGATCATGATGATGGTGATGATAATTATGATGATGATCATGATGATTATGATGATGATTATGATGATGATCATGATGATGCTTATGTCAACTATAATGATGACGATTATGATGACTATTATGATGATTATGATGACAATTGTGATGAATATTATGATGATGAATATTATGATGATGGTTATGATGATGGTTACAATGACAATTATGATGACTATTATGATGATGACTATGATGATGATTATGATGACGATTATGATGACGATTATGATGATGATTATGATGATGATTACTATGACGATTATGATTACTATAATGGCGACGATTATGATGACTATTATGATGATGACTATGATGATGACTGTGATCATGATTATGATCATGATTATGATCATGATTATGATGATGACTATGATGATGATTATCATGATGATTATGCTCATGATTATGATGATGAATTATGATGACGATTATGATGATGATTATGTTGATGATAATGATAATGATTATGATGATGATTATGATGATGATTATGATGATGATTATGATGATGATTATGATGATGATTATAATGATGATTATGATGATGAATTATGATGCTGATTATGAAGATGATTATGATGATGATGATTATGATGATGATTATGATGATGATTATGATGATGATTATGATGATGATTATGATGATGATTGTGATGATGATTATGATGATGATTATGAAGATGATTATGATGATGATGATTATGATGATGATTATGATGATGATTGTGAAGATGATTAGGATGATGATGATTATGATGATGATTATGATGATGATTATGATGATGATTATGATGATGATTATGATGATGATTATGATGATGGTTATGATGATGATTATGATGAATATTATGATGATGATTATGATGAATATTATGATGATGATTATGGTGAATATTATGATGATGATTATGATGATGATTACTATGACGATAATGATGACGATAAGGATGACGATTATGATGACTATTATGATGATGACTATGATGATGATTATGATGACGATTATGATGACTATTATGATGATGACTATGATGATGATTATGATGACGATTATGATGACTATTATGATGATGACTATGATGATGATTATGATGACGATTATGATGACTATTATGATGATGACTATGATGATGATTATGATGACGATTATGATGACTATTATGATGATGACTATGATGATGATTATGATGACGATTATGATGATGATTAGCATGATGATTATGGTGATGATTATGATGATGATTATGATGATGATTATGATGATGATTATGATGATGATTATGATGATGATTATGATGATGATTATGATGATGATCATGATGATGCTTATGACAACTATAATGATGACGATTATGATGACTATTATGATGATTATGATGATGATTATTATGATGATGATTATGATGACGATTATGATGATGACCATGAAGACGATTATGATGGTGATTATGATGAGGATTATGATGATGATTTTGATGATGATCATGATGATGATTATGATGACTATAATGATGACGATTATGATGACTATTATGATGTCGGTTATGATGAATATTATGATGATGATTATGATGATGATTATGAAGATGATTATGATGATGATGATTATGATGATGATTATGATGATGATTATGATGATGATTATGGTGATGATTATGATGATGATTATGATGATGATTATGATGATGATTATGATGATGATTATGATGATGATTGTGATGATGATTATGATGATGATTATGAAGATGATTATGATGATGATGATTATGATGATGATTATAATGATGATTATGATGATGATTATGATGATGATTATGATGATGATTATGAAGATGATTATGATGATGATTGTGAAGATGATTATGATGATGATGATTATGATGATGATTATGATGATGATTATGATGATGATTATGATGATGATGATTATGATGATGATTATGATGATGATTATGATGATGATTATGATGATGATTATGATGATGATTGTGAAGATGATTATGATGATGATTATGAAGATGATTATGATGATAATTACCATGATGATTATGCTCATGATTATGATGATGATCATGATGATGATTATGATGACTATAATGATGACGATTATGATGACTATTATGATGCCGGTTATGATGAATATTATGATGTTGATTATGATGATGATTATGAAGATGATTATGATGATGATGATTATGATGATGATTATGATGATGATTATGATGATGATTATGATGACGATTATGATGATGATTTTGATGATGATTATGATGATGACTATGATGATGATTCTGATGATGACTATGATGATGATTAGCATGATGATTATGCTCATGATTATGATGATGAATTATAACGATGATTATGATGATGATTTTGATGATGATTATGATGATGATTATGATGATGATCATGATGATGGTGATGATAATTATGATGATGATCATGATGATTATGATGATGATTATGATGATGATCATGATGATGCTTATGTCAACTATAATGATGACGATTATGATGACTATTATGATGATTATGATGACAATTGTGATGAATATTATGATGATGAATATTATGATGATGCTTATGATGATGGTTACAATGACAATTATGATGACTATTATGATGATGACTATGATGATGATTATGATGACGATTATGATGACGATTATGATGATGATTATGATGATGATTACTATGACGATTATGATTACTATAATGGCGACGATTATGATGACTATTATGATGATGACTATGATGATGACTGTGATCATGATTATGATCATGATTATGATCATGATTATGATGATGACTATGATGATGATTATCATGATGATTATGCTCATGATTATGATGATGAATTATGATGACGATTATGATGATGATTATGTTGATGATAATGATAATGATTATGATGATGATTATGATGACGATTATGATGACTATTATGATGATGACTATGATGATGATTATGATGACGATTATGATGATGATTAGCATGATGATTATGGTGATGATTATGATGATGATTATGATGATGATTATGATGATGATTATGATGATGATTATGATGATGATTATGATGATGATTATGATGATGATCATGATGATGCTTATGACAACTATAATGATGACGATTATGATGACTATTATGATGATTATGATGATGATTATTATGATGATGATTATGATGACGATTATGATGATGACCATGAAGACGATTATGATGGTGATTATGATGAGGATTATGATGATGATTTTGATGATGATCATGATGATGATTATGATGACTATAATGATGACGATTATGATGACTATTATGATGTCGGTTATGATGAATATTATGATGATGATTATGATGATGATTATGAAGATGATTATGATGATGATGATTATGATGATGATTATGATGATGATTATGATGATGATTATGGTGATGATTATGATGATGATTATGATGATGATTATGATGATGATTATGATGATGATTGTGATGATGATTATGATGATGATTATGAAGATGATTATGATGATGATGATTATGATGATGATTATAATGATGATTATGATGATGATTATGATGATGATTATGATGATGATTATGAAGATGATTATGATGATGATTGTGAAGATGATTATGATGATGATGATTATGATGATGATTATGATGATGATTATGATGATGATTATGATGATGATGATTATGATGATGATTATGATGATGATTATGATGATGATTATGATGATGATTATGATGATGATTATGGTGATGATTATGATGATGATTATGATGATGATTATGATGATGATTATGATGATGATTGTGATGATGATTATGATGATGATTATGAAGATGATTATGATGATGATGATTATGATGATGATTATAATGATGATTATGATGATGATTATAATGATGATTATGATGTTGATTATGATGATGATTATGAAGATGATTATGATGATGATGATTATGATGATGATTATGATGATGATTATGATGATGATTATGATGACGATTATGATGATGATTTTGATGATGATTATGATGATGACTATGATGATGATTCTGATGATGACTATGATGATGATTAGCATGATGATTATGCTCATGATTATGATGATGAATTATAACGATGATTATGATGATGATTTTGATGATGATTATGATGATGATTATGATGATGATTATGATGATGGTGATGATAATTATGATGATGATCATGATGATTATGATGATGATTATGATGATGATCATGATGATGCTTATGTCAACTATAATGATGACGATTATGATGACTATTATGATGATTATGATGACAATTGTGATGAATATTATGATGATGAATATTATGATGATGGTTATGATGATGGTTACAATGACAATTATGATGACTATTATGATGATGACTATGATGATGATTATGATGACGATTATGATGACGATTATGATGATGATTATGATGATGATTACTATGACGATTATGATTACTATAATGGCGACGATTATGATGACTATTATGATGATGACTATGATGATGACTGTGATCATGATTATGATCATGATTATGATCATGATTATGATGATGACTATGATGATGATTATCATGATGATTATGCTCATGATTATGATGATGAATTATGATGACGATTATGATGATGATTATGTTGATGATAATGATAATGATTATGATGATGATTATGATGATGATTATGATGATGATTATGATGATGATTATGATGATGATTATGATGATGATTATAATGATGATTATGATGATGAATTATGATGCTGATTATGAAGATGATTATGATGATGATGATTATGATGATGATTATGATGATGATTATGATGATGATTATGATGATGATTATGATGATGATTGTGATGATGATTATGATGATGATTATGAAGATGATTATGATGATGATGATTATGATGATGATTATGATGATGATTGTGAAGATGATTAGGATGATGATGATTATGATGATGATTATGATGATGATTATGATGATGATTATGATGATGATTATGATGATGATTATGATGATGATTATGATGATGGTTATGATGATGATTATGATGAATATTATGATGATGATTATGATGATGATTATGATGATGATTATGATGATGATTATGATCATGATCATGATGATGATTATGATGACTATAATGATGACGATTATGATGACTATTATGATGCCGATTATGATGAATAGTATGATGATGATTATGATGATGATTATGAAGATGATTATGATGATGATGATTATGATGATGATTATGATGATGATTATGATGATGATTATGATGATGATTATGATCATGATCATGATGATGATTATGATGACTATAATGATGACGATTATGATGACTATTATGATGCCGATTATGATGAATAGTATGATGATGATTATGATGATGATTATGAAGATGATTATGATGATGATGATTATGATGATGATTATGATGATGATTATGATGATGATAATGATGATGATTATGATGATGATTATGATGATGATTATGATGATGATCATGATGATGGTTGTGAAGACGATTATGATGATGATTATGGAGATGATTATGATGATGATTATCATGATGATTATGCTCATGATTATGATGATGAATTATCACGATGATTATGATGATGATTATGATGATGATTATGATGATGATTATGATGATGATTATGATGATGATTATGGTGATGATTATGATGATGATTATGATGATGATTATGATGATGATTATGATGATGATTGTGATGATGATTATGATGATGATTATGAAGATGATTATGATGATGATGATTATGATGATGATTATAATGATGATTATGATGATGATTATGATGATGATTATGATGATGATTATGAAGATGATTATGATGATGATTGTGAAGATGATTATGATGATGATGATTATGATGATGATTATGATGATGATTATGATGATGATTATGATGATGATGATTATGATGATGATTATGATGATGATTATGATGATGATTATGATGATGATTATGATGATGATTGTGATGATGATTATGATGATGATTATGAAGATGATTATGATGATGATGATTATGATGATGATTATAATGATGATTATGATGATGATTATGATGATGATTATGATGATGATTATGAAGATGATTATGATGATGATTGTGAAGATGATTATGATGATGATGATTATGATGATGATTATGATCATGATTATGATGATGATTATGATGATGATGATTATGATGATGATTATGATGATGATTATGATGATGATTATGATGATGATTATGATGATGATTGTGAAGATGATTATGATGATGATTATGAAGATGATTATGATGATAATTACCATGATGATTATGCTCATGATTATGATGATGATCATGATGATGATTATGATGACGATTATGATGACTATTATGATGCCGGTTATGATGAATATTATGATGTTGATTATGATGATGATTATGAAGATGATTATGATGATGATGATTATGATGATGATTATGATGATGATTATGATGATGATTATGATGACGATTATGATGATGATTTTGATGATGATTATGATGATGACTATGATGATGATTCTGATGATGACTATGATGATGATTAGCATGATGATTATGCTCATGATTATGATGATGAATTATAACGATGATTATGATGATGATTTTGATGATGATTATGATGATGATTATGATGATGATCATGATGATGGTGATGATAATTATGATGATGATCATGATGATTATGATGATGATTATGATGATGATCATGATGATGCTTATGTCAACTATAATGATGACGATTATGATGACTATTATGATGATTATGATGACAATTGTGATGAATATTATGATGATGAATATTATGATGATGGTTATGATGATGGTTACAATGACAATTATGATGACTATTATGATGATGACTATGATGATGATTATGATGACGATTATGATGACGATTATGATGATGATTATGATGATGATTACTATGACGATTATGATTACTATAATGGCGACGATTATGATGACTATTATGATGATGACTATGATGATGACTGTGATCATGATTATGATCATGATTATGATCATGATTATGATGATGACTATGATGATGATTATCATGATGATTATGCTCATGATTATGATGATGAATTATGATGACGATTATGATGATGATTATGTTGATGATAATGATAATGATTATGATGATGATTATGATGATGATTATGATGATGATTATGATGATGATTATGATGATGATTATAATGATGATTATGATGATGAATTATGATGCTGATTATGAAGATGATTATGATGATGATGATTATGATGATGATTATGATGATGATTATGATGATGATTATGATGATGATTATGATGATGATTGTGATGATGATTATGATGATGATTATGAAGATGATTATGATGATGATGATTATGATGATGATTATGATGATGATTGTGAAGATGATTAGGATGATGATGATTATGATGATGATTATGATGATGATTATGATGATGATTATGATGATGATTATGATGATGATTATGATGATGGTTATGATGATGATTATGATGAATATTATGATGATGATTATGATGAATATTATGATGATGATTATGGTGAATATTATGATGATGATTATGATGATGATTACTATGACGATAATGATGACTATAAGGATGACGATTATGATGACTATTATGATGATGACTATGATGATGATTATGATGACGATTATGATGACTATTATGATGATGACTATGATGATGATTATGATGACGATTATGATGACTATTATGATGATGACTATGATGATGATTATGATGACGATTATGATGATGATTAGCATGACGATTATGGTGATGATTACGATGATGATTATGATGATGATTATGATGATGATTATGATGATGATTATGATGATGATTATGATGATGATTATGATGATGATTATGATGATGATCATGATGATGCTTATGACAACTATAATGATGACGATTATGATGACTATTATGATGATTATGATGATGATTATTATGATGATGATTATGATGACGATTATGATGATGACCATGAAGACGATTATGATGGTGATTATGATGAGGATTATGATGATGATTTTGATGATGATCATGATGATGATTATGATGACTATAATGATGACGATTATGATGACTATTATGATGTCGGTTATGATGAATATTATGATGATGATTATGATGATGATTATGAAGATGATTATGATGATGATGATTATGATGATGATTATGATGATGATTATGATGATGATTATGGTGATGATTATGATGATGATTATGATGATGATTATGATGATGATTATGATGATGATTGTGATGATGATTATGATGATGATTATGAAGATGATTATGATGATGATGATTATGATGATGATTATAATGATGATTATGATGATGATTATGATGATGATTATGATGATGATTATGAAGATGATTATGATGATGATTGTGAAGATGATTATGATGATGATGATTATGATGATGATTATGATGATGATTATGATGATGATTATGATGATGATGATTATGATGATGATTATGATGATGATTATGATGATGATTATGATGATGATTATGATGATGATTGTGAAGATGATTATGATGATGATTATGAAGATGATTATGATGATAATTACCATGATGATTATGCTCATGATTATGATGATGATCATGATGATGATTATGATGACTATAATGATGACGATTATGATGACTATTATGATGCCGGTTATGATGAATATTATGATGTTGATTATGATGATGATTATGACGATGATTATGATGATGATGATTATGATGATGATTATGATGATGATTATGATGATGATTATGATGACGATTATGATGATGATTTTGATGATGATTATGATGATGACTATGATGATGATTCTGATGATGACTATGATGATGATTAGCATGATGATTATGCTCATGATTATGATGATGAATTATAACGATGATTATGATGATGATTTTGATGATGATTATGATGATGATTATGATGATGATCATGATGATGGTGATGATAATTATGATGATGATCATGATGATTATGATGATGATTATGATGATGATCATGATGATGCTTATGTCAACTATAATGATGACGATTATGATGACTATTATGATGATTATGATGACAATTGTGATGAATATTATGATGATGAATATTATGATGATGGTTATGATGATGGTTACAATGACAATTATGATGACTATTATGATGATGACTATGATGATGATTATGATGACGATTATGATGACGATTATGATGATGATTATGATGATGATTACTATGACGATTATGATTACTATAATGGCGACGATTATGATGACTATTATGATGATGACTATGATGATGACTGTGATCATGATTATGATCATGATTATGATCATGATTATGATGATGACTATGATGATGATTATCATGATGATTATGCTCATGATTATGATGATGAATTATGATGACGATTATGATGATGATTATGTTGATGATAATGATAATGATTATGATGATGATTATGATGATGATTATGATGATGATTATGATGATGATTATGATGATGATTATAATGATGATTATGATGATGAATTATGATGCTGATTATGAAGATGATTATGATGATGATGATTATGATGATGATTATGATGATGATTATGATGATGATTATGATGATGATTATGATGATGATTGTGATGATGATTATGATGATGATTATGAAGATGATTATGATGATGATGATTATGATGATGATTATGATGATGATTGTGAAGATGATTAGGATGATGATGATTATGATGATGATTATGATGATGATTATGATGATGATTATGATGATGATTATGATGATGATTATGATGATGGTTATGATGATGATTATGATGAATATTATGATGATGATTATGATGAATATTATGATGATGATTATGGTGAATATTATGATGATGATTATGATGATGATTACTATGACGATAATGATGACTATAAGGATGACGATTATGATGACTATTATGATGATGACTATGATGATGATTATGATGACGATTATGATGACTATTATGATGATGACTATGATGATGATTATGATGACGATTATGATGACTATTATGATGATGACTATGATGATGATTATGATGACGAATATGATGATGATTAGCGTGATGATTATGGTGATGATTATGATGATGATTATGATGATGATTATGATGATGATTATGGTGATGATTATGATGATGATTATGATGATGATTATGATGATGATCATGATGATGCTTATGACAACTATAATGATGACGATTATGATGACTATTATGATGATTATGATGATGATTATTATGATGATGATTATGATGACGATTATGATGATGACCATGAAGACGATTATGATGGTGATTATGATGAGGATTATGATGATGATTTTGATGATGATCATGATGATGATTATGATGACTATAATGATGACGATTATGATGACTATTATGATGTCGGTTATGATGAATATTATGATGATGATTATGATGATGATTATGAAGATGATTATGATGATGATGATTATGATGATGATTATGATGATGATTATGATGATGATTATGGTGATGATTATGATGATGATTATGATGATGATTATGATGATGATTATGATGATGATTGTGATGATGATTATGATGATGATTATGAAGATGATTATGATGATGATGATTATGATGATGATTATAATGATGATTATGATGATGATTATGATGATGATTATGATGATGATTATGAAGATGATTATGATGATGATTGTGAAGATGATTATGATGATGATGATTATGATGATGATTATGATGATGATTATGATGATGATTATGATGATGATGATTATGATGATGATTATGATGATGATTATGATGATGATTATGATGATGATTATGATGATGATTGTGAAGATGATTATGATGATGATTATGAAGATGATTATGATGATAATTACCATGATGATTATGCTCATGATTCTGATGATGATCATGATGATGATTATGATGACTATAATGATGACGATTATGATGACTATTATGATGCCGGTTATGATGAATATTATGATGTTGATTATGATGATGATTATGAAGATGATTATGATGATGATGATTATGATGATGATTATGATGATGATTATGATGATGATTATGATGACGATTATGATGATGATTTTGATGATGATTATGATGATGACTATGATGATGATTCTGATGATGACTATGATGATGATTAGCATGATGATTATGCTCATGATTATGATGATGAATTATAACGATGATTATGATGATGATTTTGATGATGATTATGATGATGATTATGATGATGATCATGATGATGGTGATGATAATTATGATGATGATCATGATGATTATGATGATGATTATGATGATGATCATGATGATGCTTATGTCAACTATAATGATGACGATTATGATGACTATTATGATGATTATGATGACAATTGTGATGAATATTATGATGATGAATATTATGATGATGGTTATGATGATGGTTACAATGACAATTATGATGACTATTATGATGATGACTATGATGATGATTATGATGACGATTATGATGACGATTATGATGATGATTATGATGATGATTACTATGACGATTATGATTACTATAATGGCGACGATTATGATGACTATTATGATGATGACTATGATGATGACTGTGATCATGATTATGATCATGATTATGATCATGATTATGATGATGACTATGATGATGATTATCATGATGATTATGCTCATGATTATGATGATGAATTATGATGACGATTATGATGATGATTATGTTGATGATAATGATAATGATTATGATGATGATTATGATGATGATTATGATGATGATTATGATGATGATTATGATGATGATTATAATGATGATTATGATGATGAATTATGATGCTGATTATGAAGATGATTATGATGATGATGATTATGATGATGATTATGATGATGATTATGATGATGATTATGATGATGATTATGATGATGATTGTGATGATGATTATGATGATGATTATGAAGATGATTATGATGATGATGATTATGATGATGATTATGATGATGATTGTGAAGATGATTAGGATGATGATGATTATGATGATGATTATGATGATGATTATGATGATGATTATGATGATGATTATGATGATGATTATGATGATGGTTATGATGATGATTATGATGAATATTATGATGATGATTATGATGATGATTATGATGATGATTATGATGATGATTATGATCATGATCATGATGATGATTATGATGACTATAATGATGACGATTATGATGACTATTATGATGCCGATTATGATGAATAGTATGATGATGATTATGATGATGATTATGAAGATGATTATGATGATGATGATTATGATGATGATTATGATGATGATTATGATGATGATTATGATGATGATTATGATCATGATCATGATGATGATTATGATGACTATAATGATGACGATTATGATGACTATTATGATGCCGATTATGATGAATAGTATGATGATGATTATGATGATGATTATGAAGATGATTATGATGATGATGATTATGATGATGATTATGATGATGATTATGATGATGATAATGATGATGATTATGATGATGATTATGATGATGATTATGATGATGATCATGATGATGGTTGTGAAGACGATTATGATGATGATTATGGAGATGATTATGATGATGATTATCATGATGATTATGCTCATGATTATGATGATGAATTATCACGATGATTATGATGATGATTATGATGATGATTATGATGATGATTATGATGATGATTATGATGATGATTATGGTGATGATTATGATGATGATTATGATGATGATTATGATGATGATTATGATGATGATTGTGATGATGATTATGATGATGATTATGAAGATGATTATGATGATGATGATTATGATGATGATTATAATGATGATTATGATGATGATTATGATGATGATTATGATGATGATTATGAAGATGATTATGATGATGATTGTGAAGATGATTATGATGATGATGATTATGATGATGATTATGATGATGATTATGATGATGATTATGATGATGATGATTATGATGATGATTATGATGATGATTATGATGATGATTATGATGATGATTATGATGATGATTGTGAAGATGATTATGATGATGATTATGAAGATGATTATGATGATAATTACCATGATGATTATGCTCATGATTATGATGATGATCATGATGATGATTATGATGACTATAATGATGACGATTATGATGACTATTATGATGCCGGTTATGATGAATATTATGATGTTGATTATGATGATGATTATGAAGATGATTATGATGATGATGATTATGATGATGATTATGATGATGATTATGATGATGATTATGATGACGATTATGATGACGATTATGATGATGATTATGATGATGATTACTATGACGATTATGATTACTATAATGGCGACGATTATGATGACTATTATGATGATGACTATGATGATGACTGTGATCATGATTATGATCATGATTATGATCATGATTATGATGATGACTATGATGATGATTATCATGATGATTATGCTCATGATTATGATGATGAATTATGATGACGATTATGATGATGATTATGTTGATGATAATGATAATGATTATGATGATGATTATGATGATGATTATGATGATGATTATGATGATGATTATGATGATGATTATAATGATGATTATGATGATGAATTATGATGCTGATTATGAAGATGATTATGATGATGATGATTATGATGATGATTATGATGATGATTATGATGATGATTATGATGATGATTATGATGATGATTGTGATGATGATTATGATGATGATTATGAAGATGATTATGATGATGATGATTATGATGATGATTATGATGATGATTGTGAAGATGATTAGGATGATGATGATTATGATGATGATTATGATGATGATTATGATGATGATTATGATGATGATTATGATGATGATTATGATGATGGTTATGATGATGATTATGATGAATATTATGATGATGATTATGATGAATATTATGATGATGATTATGGTGAATATTATGATGATGATTATGATGATGATTACTATGACGATAATGATGACTATAAGGATGACGATTATGATGACTATTATGATGATGACTATGATGATGATTATGATGACGATTATGATGACTATTATGATGATGACTATGATGATGATTATGATGACGATTATGATGATGATTAGCATGATGATTATGGTGATGATTATGATGATGATTATGATGATGATTATGATGATGATTATGATGATGATTATGATGATGATTATGATGATGATTATGATGATGATCATGATGATGCTTATGACAACTATAATGATGACGATTATGATGACTATTATGATGATTATGATGATGATTATTATGATGATGATTATGATGACGATTATGATGATGACCATGAAGACGATTATGATGGTGATTATGATGAGGATTATGATGATGATTATGATGATGATCATGATGATGATTATGATGATGATCATGATGATGATTATGATGACTATAACGATGACGATTATGATGACTATTATGATGCCGATTATGATGAATATTATGATGATGATTATGATGAATATTATGATGATGATTATGATGATGATTACTATGACGATAATGATGACTATAAGGATGACGATTATGATGACTATTATGACGATGACTATGATGATGACTGTGATCATGATTATGATCATGATTATGATCATGATTATGATGATGACTATGATGATGATTATCATGATGATTATGCTCATGATTATGATGATGAATTATGATGACGATTATGATGATGATTATGTTGATGATAATGATAATGATTATGATGATGATTATGATGATGATTATGATGATGATTATGATGATGATTATGATGATGATTATAATGATGATTATGATGATGAATTATGATGCTGATTATGAAGATGATTATGATGATGATGATTATGATGATGATTATGATGATGATTATGATGATGATTATGATGATGATTATGATGATGATTGTGATGATGATTATGATGATGATTATGAAGATGATTATGATGATGATGATTATGATGATGATTATGATGATGATTGTGAAGATGATTAGGATGATGATGATTATGATGATGATTATGATGATGATTATGATGATGATTATGATGATGATTATGATGATGATTATGATGATGGTTATGATGATGATTATGATGAATATTATGATGATGATTATGATGATGATTATGATGATGATTATGATGATGATTATGATCATGATCATGATGATGATTATGATGACTATAATGATGACGATTATGATGACTATTATGATGCCGATTATGATGAATAGTATGATGATGATTATGATGATGATTATGAAGATGATTATGATGATGATGATTATGATGATGATTATGATGATGATTATGATGATGATTATGATGATGATTATGATCATGATCATGATGATGATTATGATGACTATAATGATGACGATTATGATGACTATTATGATGCCGATTATGATGAATAGTATGATGATGATTATGATGATGATTATGAAGATGATTATGATGATGATGATTATGATGATGATTATGATGATGATTATGATGATGATAATGATGATGATTATGATGATGATTATGATGATGATTATGATGATGATCATGATGATGGTTGTGAAGACGATTATGATGATGATTATGGAGATGATTATGATGATGATTATCATGATGATTATGCTCACGATTATGATGATGAATTATCACGATGATTATGATGATGATTATGATGATGATTATGATGATGATTATGATGATGATTATGATGATGATTATGGTGATGATTATGATGATGATTATGATGATGATTATGATGATGATTATGATGATGATTGTGATGATGATTATGATGATGATTATGAAGATGATTATGATGATGATGATTATGATGATGATTATAATGATGATTATGATGATGATTATGATGATGATTATGATGATGATTATGAAGATGATTATGATGATGATTGTGAAGATGATTATGATGATGATGATTATGATGATGATTATGATGATGATTATGATGATGATTATGATGATGATGATTATGATGATGATTATGATGATGATTATGATGATGATTATGATGATGATTATGATGATGATTGTGAAGATGATTATGATGATGATTATGAAGATGATTATGATGATAATTACCATGATGATTATGCTCATGATTATGATGATGATCATGATGATGATTATGATGACTATAATGATGACGATTATGATGACTATTATGATGCCGGTTATGATGAATATTATGATGTTGATTATGATGATGATTATGAAGATGATTATGATGATGATGATTATGATGATGATTATGATGATGATTATGATGATGATTATGATGACGATTATGATGACGATTATGATGATGATTATGATGATGATTACTATGACGATTATGATTACTATAATGGCGACGATTATGATGACTATTATGATGATGACTATGATGATGACTGTGATCATGATTATGATCATGATTATGATCATGATTATGATGATGACTATGATGATGATTATCATGATGATTATGCTCATGATTATGATGATGAATTATGATGACGATTATGATGATGATTATGTTGATGATAATGATAATGATTATGATGATGATTATGATGATGATTATGATGATGATTATGATGATGATTATGATGATGATTATAATGATGATTATGATGATGAATTATGATGCTGATTATGAAGATGATTATGATGATGATGATTATGATGATGATTATGATGATGATTATGATGATGATTATGATGATGATTATGATGATGATTGTGATGATGATTATGATGATGATTATGAAGATGATTATGATGATGATGATTATGATGATGATTATGATGATGATTGTGAAGATGATTAGGATGATGATGATTATGATGATGATTATGATGATGATTATGATGATGATTATGATGATGATTATGATGATGATTATGATGATGGTTATGATGATGATTATGATGAATATTATGATGATGATTATGATGAATATTATGATGATGATTATGGTGAATATTATGATGATGATTATGATGATGATTACTATGACGATAATGATGACTATAAGGATGACGATTATGATGACTATTATGATGATGACTATGATGATGATTATGATGACGATTATGATGACTATTATGATGATGACTATGATGATGATTATGATGACGATTATGATGATGATTAGCATGATGATTATGGTGATGATTATGATGATGATTATGATGATGATTATGATGATGATTATGATGATGATTATGATGATGATTATGATGATGATTATGATGATGATCATGATGATGCTTATGACAACTATAATGATGACGATTATGATGACTATTATGATGATTATGATGATGATTATTATGATGATGATTATGATGACGATTATGATGATGACCATGAAGACGATTATGATGGTGATTATGATGAGGATTATGATGATGATTATGATGATGATCATGATGATGATTATGATGATGATCATGATGATGATTATGATGACTATAACGATGACGATTATGATGACTATTATGATGCCGATTATGATGAATATTATGATGATGATTATGATGAATATTATGATGATGATTATGATGATGATTACTATGACGATAATGATGACTATAAGGATGACGATTATGATGACTATTATGACGATGACTATGATGATGATTATGATGACGATTATGATGACTATTATGATGGTGACTATGATGATGATTATGATGACGATTATGATGATGATTAGCATGATGATTATGGTGATGATTATGATGATGATTATGATGATGATTATGATGATGATTATGATGATGATTATGATGATGATTATGATGATGATTATGATGATGATTATGATGATGATTATGATGATGATTATGATGATGATTATGATGATGATTATGATGATGATTATGATGATGATTATGATGATGATTATGATGATGATTATGATGATGATTATGATGATGATTATGATGATGATTATGATGATGATTATGATGATGATTATGATGATGATCATGATGATGATTATGATGATGATTATGATGATGATTATGATGATCATTATGATGATGATCATGATGATGATCATGATGATGATTATGATGACTATAGTGATGACGATTATGATGACTATTATGATGCCGATTGTGATGAATATTATGATGATGATTATGATGAATATTATGATGATGATTATGATGATGATTACTATGACGATAATGATGACTATAATGATGACGATTATGATGACTATTATGATGTTGACTATGATAATGATTATGATGACGATTATGATGATGATTATGAAGATGATTATGATGATGATTATGATGATGATTATGATGATGTTTATGATGAAGATTATGATGACGATTATGATGACGATTATGATGATGATTATGATGATGATTATGATGATGATTGTGAAGATGATTATGATGATGATGATTATGATGATGATTATGATGATGATTATGATGATGATTATGATGATGATGATGATGATGATGATTATGATGATGATTATGATGATGATTATGATGATGATTATGATGATGATTATGATGATGATTGTGAAGATGATTATGATGATGATTATGAAGATGATTATGATGATGATTACCATGATGATTATGCTCATGATTATGATGATGAATTATAACGATGATTATGATGATGATTATGATGATGATTATGATGATGATTATGATGATGATTATGATGATGATTATGATGATGATCATGATGATGATTATGATGACTATAATGATGACGATTATGATGACTATTATGATGCCGATTATGATGAATATTATGATGATTTTTATGATGATGGTTACTATGACAATTATGATGACTATTATGATGATGACTATGATGATGATTATGATGATGATTATGAAGATGATTATGATGATGATGATTATGATGATGATTATGATGATGATTATGATAATGATTATGATGATGATCATGATGATGATTATGATGATGATTATGATGATGATTATGATGATGATTATGAAGATGATCATGATGATGATCATGATGATGATTATGATGACTATAGTGATGACGATTATGATGACTATTATGATGCCGATTGTGATGAATATTATGATGATGATTATGATGAATATTATGATGATGATTATGATGATGATTACTATGACGATAATGATGACTATAATGATGACGATTATGATGACTATTATGATGTTGACTATGATGATGATTATGATGACGATTATGATGATGATTATGATGATGATAATGGTGATGATTATGATGATGATTATGATGATGACAATGATGATGATTATGATGATGACTATGATGATGATTATCATGATGATTATGCTCATGATTATGATGATGAATTATAACGATGATTATGATGATGATTATGATGATGATTATGATGATGATTATGATGATGATTTTGATGATGATTATGATGATGATTATGATGATGATTATGATGATGATCATGATGATGATTATGATGACTATAACGATGACGATTATGATGACTATCATGATGCCGATTATGATGAATATTATGATGATGATTATGATGAATATTATGATGATGATTATGGTGAATATTATGATGATGATTATGATGATGATTACTATGACGATAATGATGACTATAAGGATGACGATTATGATGACTATTATGATGATGACTATGATGATGATTATGATGACGATTATGATGACTATTATAATGATGACTATGATGATGATTATGATGACGATTGTGATGATGATTAGCATGATGATTATGGTGATGATTATGATGATGATTATGATGATGATTATGATGATGATTATGATGATGATTATGATGACGATTATGATGACGATTATGATGATGGTTATGATGATGATTATCATGATGATTATGCTCATGATTATGATGATGAATTATAACGATGATTATGATGATGATTATGATGATGATTATGATGATGATTATGATGATGATTTTGATGATGATTATGATGATGATTATGATGATGATTATGATGATGATCATGATGATGATTATGATGACTATAACGATGACGATTATGATGACTATCATGATGCCGATTATGATGAATATTATGATGATGATTATGATGAATATTATGATGATGATTATGGTGAATATTATGATGATGATTATGATGATGATTACTATGACGATAATGATGACTATAAGGATGACGATTATGATGACTATTATGATGATGACTATGATGATGATTATGATGACGATTATGATGACTATTATAATGATGACTATGATGATGATTATGATGACGATTGTGATGATGATTAGCATGATGATTATGGTGATGATTATGATGATGATTATGATGATGATTATGATGATGATTATGATGATGATTATGATGACGATTACGATGACGATTATGATGATGGTTATGATGATGATTATGATGAATATTATGATGATGATTATGATGATGATTATGATGATGATTATGATGATGATTATGATCATGATCATGATGATGATTATGATGACTATAATGATGACGATTATGATGACTATTATGATGCCGATTATGATGAATAGTATGATAATGATTATGATGATGATTATGAAGATGATTATGATGATGATGATTATGATGATGATTATGATGATGATTATGATGATGATTATGATGATGATTATGATCATGATGATGATTATGATGACTATAATGATGACGATTATGATGACTATTATGATGCCGATTATGATGAATAGTATGATGATGATTATGATGATGATTATGAAGATGATTATGATGATGATGATTATGATGATGATTATGATGATGATTATGATGATGATAATGATGATGATTATGATGATGATTATGATGATGATTATGATGATGATCATGATGATGGTTGTGAAGACGATTATGATGATGATTATGGAGATGATTATGATGATGATTATCATGATGATTATGCTCATGATTATGATGATGAATTATCACGATGATTATGATGATGATTATGATGATGATTATGATGATGATTATGATGATGATTATGATGATGATTATGGTGATGATTATGATGATGATTATGATGATGATTATGATGATGATTATGATGATGATTGTGATGATGATTATGATGATGATTATGAAGATGATTATGATGATGATGATTATGATGATGATTATAATGATGATTATGATGATGATTATGATGATGATTATGATGACGATTATGATGATGATTTTGATGCTGATTATGATGATGACTATGATGATGATTCTGATGATGACTATGATGATGATTAGCATGATGATTATGCTCATGATTATGATGATGAATTATAACGATGATTATGATGATGATTTTGATGATGATTATGATGATGATTATGATGATGATCATGATGATGGTGATGATAATTATGATGATGATCATGATGATTATGATGATGATTATGATGATGATCATGATGATGCTTATGTCAACTATAATGATGACGATTATGATGACTATTATGATGATTATGATGACAATTGTGATGAATATTATGATGATGAATATTATGATGATGGTTATGATGATGGTTACAATGACAATTATGATGACTATTATGATGATGACTATGATGATGATTATGATGACGATTATGATGACGATTATGATGATGATTATGATGATGATTACTATGACGATTATGATTACTATAATGGCGACGATTATGATGACTATTATGATGATGACTATGATGATGACTGTGATCATGATTATGATCATGATTATGATCATGATTATGATGATGACTATGATGATGATTATCATGATGATTATGCTCATGATTATGATGATGAATTATGATGACGATTATGATGATGATTATGTTGATGATAATGATAATGATTATGATGATGATTATGATGATGATTATGATGATGATTATGATGATGATTATGATGATGATTATAATGATGATTATGATGATGAATTATGATGCTGATTATGAAGATGATTATGATGATGATGATTATGATGATGATTATGATGATGATTATGATGATGATTATGATGATGATTATGATGATGATTGTGATGATGATTATGATGATGATTATGAAGATGATTATGATGATGATGATTATGATGATGATTATGATGATGATTGTGAAGATGATTAGGATGATGATGATTATGATGATGATTATGATGATGATTATGATGATGATTATGATGATGATTATGATGATGATTATGATGATGGTTATGATGATGATTATGATGAATATTATGATGATGATTATGATGAATATTATGATGATGATTATGGTGAATATTATGATGATGATTATGATGATGATTACTATGACGATAATGATGACTATAAGGATGACGATTATGATGACTATTATGATGATGACTATGATGATGATTATGATGACGATTATGATGACTATTATGATGATGACTATGATGATGATTATGATGACGATTATGATGACTATTATGATGATGACTATGATAATGATTATGATGACGATTATGATGATGATTAGCATGATGATTATGGTGATGATTATGATGATGATTATGATGATGATTATGATGATGATTGTGAAGATGATTATGATGATGATGATTATGATGATGATTATGATGATGATTATGATGATGATTATGATGATGATCATGATGATGATTATGATGACGATTATGATGACTATTATGATGCCGATTATGATGAATATTATGATGATGATTATGATGAATATTATGATGATGATTATGGTGAATATTATGATGATGATTATGATGATGATTACTATGACGATAATGATGACTATAAGGATGACGATTATGATGACTATTATGATGATGACTATGATGATGATTATGATGACGATTATGATGACTATTATGATGATGACTATGATGATGATTATGATGACGATTATGATGATGATTAGCATGATGATTATGGTGATGATTATGATGATGATTATGATGATGATTATGATGATGATTATGATGATGATTATGATGATGATTATGATGATGATTATGATGATGATCATGATGATGCTTATGACAACTATAATGATGACGATTATGATGACTATTATGATGATTTTGATGATGATTATTATGATGATGATTATGATGACGATTATGATGATGACCATGAAGACGATTATGATGGTGATTATGATGAGGATTATGATGATGATTATGATGATGATCATGATGATGATTATGATGATGATCATGATGATGATTATGATGACTATAACGATGACGATTATGATGACTATTATGATGCCGATTATGATGAATAATATGATGATGATTATGATGAATATTATGATGATGATTATGATGAATATTATGATGATGATTATGGTGAATATTATGATGATGATTATGATGATGATTACTATGACGATAATGATGACTATAAGGATGACGATTATGATGACTATTATGATGATGACTATGATGATGATTATGATGACGATTATGATGACTATTATGATGATGACTATGATGATGATTATGATGACGATTATGATGACTATTATGATGATGACTATGATGATGATTATGATGACGATTATGATGATGATTAGCATGATGATTATGGTGATGATTATGATGATGATTATGATGATGATTATGATGATGATTGTGAAGATGATTATGATGATGATGATTATGATGATGATTATGATGATGATTATGATGATGATTATGATGATGATCATGATGATGATTATGATGACGATTATGATGACTATTATGATGCCGATTATGATGAATATTATGATGATGATTATGATGAATATTATGATGATGATTATGGTGAATATTATGATGATGATTATGATGATGATTACTATGACGATAATGATGACTATAAGGATGACGATTATGATGACTATTATGATGATGACTATGATGATGATTATGATGACGATTATGATGACTATTATGATGATGACTATGATGATGATTATGATGACGATTATGATGATGATTAGCATGATGATTATGGTGATGATTATGATGATGATTATGATGATGATTATGATGATGATTATGATGATGATTATGATGATGATTATGATGATGATTATGATGATGATCATGATGATGCTTATGACAACTATAATGATGACGATTATGATGACTATTATGATGATTTTGATGATGATTATTATGATGATGATTATGATGACGATTATGATGATGACCATGAAGACGATTATGATGGTGATTATGATGAGGATTATGATGATGATTATGATGATGATCATGATGATGATTATGATGATGATCATGATGATGATTATGATGACTATAACGATGACGATTATGATGACTATTATGATGCCGATTATGATGAATATTATGATGATGATTATGATGAATATTATGATGATGATTATGATGATGATTACTATGACGATAATGATGACTATAAGGATGACGATTATGATGACTATTATGACGATGACTATGATGATGATTATGATGACGATTATGATGACTATTATGATGGTGACTATGATGATGATTATGATGACGATTATGATGATGATTAGCATGATGATTATGGTGATGATTATGATGATGATTATGATGATGATTATGATGATGATTATGATGATGATTATGATGATGATTATGATGATGATTATGATGATGATTATGATGATGATTATGATGATGATTATGATGATGATTATGATGATGATTATGATGATGATTATGATGGTGATCATGATGATGATTATGATGATGATTATGATGATGATTATGATGATCATTATGATGATGATCATGATGATGATCATGATGATGATTATGATGACTATAGTGATGACGATTATGATGACTATTATGATGCCGATTGTGATGAATATTATGATGATGATTATGATGAATATTATGATGATGATTATGATGATGATTACTATGACGATAATGATGACTATAATGATGACGATTATGATGACTATTATGATGTTGACTATGATGATGATTATGATGACGATTATGATGATGATTATGAAGATGATTATGATGATGATTATGATGATGATTATGATGATGATTATGATGAAGATTATGATGACGATTATGATGACGATTATGATGATGATTATGATGATGATTATGATGATGATTGTGAAGATGATTATGATGATGATGATTATGATGATGATTATGATGATGATTATGATGATGATTATGATGATGATGATGATGATGATGATTATGATGATGATTATGATGATGATTATGATGATGATTATGATGATGATTATGATGATGATTGTGAAGATGATTATGATGATGATTATGAAGATGATTATGATGATGATTACCATGATGATTATGCTCATGATTATGATGATGAATTATAACGATGATTATGATGATGATTATGATGATGATTATGATGATGATTATGATGATGATTATGATGATGATTATGATGATGATCATGATGATGATTATGATGACTATAATGATGACGATTATGATGACTATTATGATGCCGATTATGATGAATATTATGATGATTTTTATGATGATGGTTACTATGACAATTATGATGACTATTATGATGATGACTATGATGATGATTATGATGATGATTATGAAGATGATTATGATGATGATGATTATGATGATGATTATGATGATGATTATGATGATGATTATGATGACGATTATGATGATGAATTATGATGACGATCTGATGATGATTATAACGATGATTATGATGATGATGATGATGATGATTATGATGATGATGATTATGATGATGATTGTGATGATGATTATGATGATGATTATGGTGATGATTATGATGATGATCATGATGATGGTGATGATGATTATGATGATGATCATGATGATTATGATGATGATTATGATGATGATCATGATGATGGTGATGATGATTATGATGATGATCATGATGATTATGATGATGATTATGATGATGATCGTGATGATGCTTATGACAACTATAATGATGACGATTATGATGACTATTATGATGATTATGATGACAATTATGATGAATATTATGATGATGATCATGATGAATATTATGATGATGGTTATGATGATGGTTACTATGACAATTATGATGACTATTATGATGATGACTATGATGATGATTATGATGACGATTATGATGACGATTATGATGATGATTATGATGATGATTACTATGACGATTATGATTACTATAATGACGACGACTATGATGACTATTATGATGATGACTATGATGATGACTGTGATCATGATTATGATCATGATTATGATCATGATTATGATGATGACTATGATGACGATTATCATGATGATTATGCTCATGATTATGATGATGAATTATGATGACGATTATGATGATGATTATGTTGATGATAATGATGACGATTATGATGATGATTATGATGATGATTACTATGACGATTATGATTACTATAATGACGACGACTATGATGACTATTATGATGATGACTATGATGATGACTGTGATCATGATTATGATCATGATTATGATCATGATTATGAAGATGATTATGATGATGATTACCATGATGATTATGCTCATGATTATGATGATGAATTATAACGATGATTATGATGATGATTATGATGATGATTATGATGATGATTATGATGATGATCATGATGATGATTATGATGACGATTATGATGACTATTATGATGCCGATTATGATGAATATTATGATGATGATTATGATGAATATTATGATGATGATTATGGTGAATATTATGATGATGATTATGATGATGATTACTATGACGATAATGATGACTATAAGGATGACGATTATGATGACTATTATGATGATGACTATGATGATGATTATGATGACGATTATGATGACTATTATGATGATGACTATGATGATGATTATGATGACGATTATGATGATGATTAGCATGATGATTATGGTGATGATTATGATGATGATTATGATGATGATTATGATGATGATTATGATGATGATTATGATGATGATTATGATGATGATTATGATGATGATCATGATGATGCTTATGACAACTATAATGATGACGATTATGATGACTATTATGATGATTTTGATGATGATTATTATGATGATGATTATGATGACGATTATGATGATGACCATGAAGACGATTATGATGGTGATTATGATGAGGATTATGATGATGATTATGATGATGATCATGATGATGATTATGATGATGATCATGATGATGATTATGATGACTATAACGATGACGATTATGATGACTATTATGATGCCGATTATGATGAATAATATGATGATGATTATGATGAATATTATGATGATGATTATGATGAATATTATGATGATGATTATGGTGAATATTATGATGATGATTATGATGATGATTACTATGACGATAATGATGACTATAAGGATGACGATTATGATGACTATTATGATGATGACTATGATGATGATTATGATGACGATTATGATGACTATTATGATGATGACTATGATGATGATTATGATGACGATTATGATGACTATTATGATGATGACTATGATGATGATTATGATGACGATTATGATGATGATTAGCATGATGATTATGGTGATGATTATGATGATGATTATGATGATGATTATGATGATGATTGTGAAGATGATTATGATGATGATGATTATGATGATGATTATGATGATGATTATGATGATGATTATGATGATGATCATGATGATGATTATGATGACGATTATGATGACTATTATGATGCCGATTATGATGAATATTATGATGATGATTATGATGAATATTATGATGATGATTATGGTGAATATTATGATGATGATTATGATGATGATTACTATGACGATAATGATGACTATAAGGATGACGATTATGATGACTATTATGATGATGACTATGATGATGATTATGATGACGATTATGATGACTATTATGATGATGACTATGATGATGATTATGATGACGATTATGATGATGATTAGCATGATGATTATGGTGATGATTATGATGATGATTATGATGATGATTATGATGATGATTATGATGATGATTATGATGATGATTATGATGATGATTATGATGATGATCATGATGATGCTTATGACAACTATAATGATGACGATTATGATGACTATTATGATGATTTTGATGATGATTATTATGATGATGATTATGATGACGATTATGATGATGACCATGAAGACGATTATGATGGTGATTATGATGAGGATTATGATGATGATTATGATGATGATCATGATGATGATTATGATGATGATCATGATGATGATTATGATGACTATAACGATGACGATTATGATGACTATTATGATGCCGATTATGATGAATATTATGATGATGATTATGATGAATATTATGATGATGATTATGATGATGATTACTATGACGATAATGATGACTATAAGGATGACGATTATGATGACTATTATGACGATGACTATGATGATGATTATGATGACGATTATGATGACTATTATGATGGTGACTATGATGATGATTATGATGACGATTATGATGATGATTAGCATGATGATTATGGTGATGATTATGATGATGATTATGATGATGATTATGATGATGATTCTGATGATGATTATGATGATGATTATGATGATGATTATGATGATGATTATGATGATGATTATGATGATGATTATGATGATGATTATGATGATGATTATGATGATGATTATGATGGTGATCATGATGATGATTATGATGATGATTATGATGATGATTATGATGATCATTATGATGATGATCATGATGATGATCATGATGATGATTATGATGACTATAGTGATGACGATTATGATGACTATTATGATGCCGATTGTGATGAATATTATGATGATGATTATGATGAATATTATGATGATGATTATGATGATGATTACTATGACGATAATGATGACTATAATGATGACGATTATGATGACTATTATGATGTTGACTATGATGATGATTATGATGACGATTATGATGATGATTATGAAGATGATTATGATGATGATTATGATGATGATTATGATGATGATTATGATGAAGATTATGATGACGATTATGATGACGATTATGATGATGATTATGATGATGATTATGATGATGATTGTGAAGATGATTATGATGATGATGATTATGATGATGATTATGATGATGATTATGATGATGATTATGATGATGATGATGATGATGATGATTATGATGATGATTATGATGATGATTATGATGATGATTATGATGATGATTATGATGATGATTGTGAAGATGATTATGATGATGAT
The DNA here is from genome assembly GCA_947623535.1 of Coelioxys conoideus. Lineage (NCBI taxonomy): Eukaryota > Metazoa > Arthropoda > Insecta > Hymenoptera > Megachilidae > Coelioxys > Coelioxys conoideus. The sequence goes on from CANQJN010000043.1 coordinate 1,171,213, forward strand.
TATGAAGATGATTATGATGATGATTACCATGATGATTATGCTCATGATTATGATGATGAATTATAACGATGATTATGATGATGATTATGATGATGATTATGATGATGATTATGATGATGATTATGATGATGATTATGATGATGATCATGATGATGATTATGATGACTATAATGATGACGATTATGATGACTATTATGATGCCGATTATGATGAATATTATGATGATTTTTATGATGATGGTTACTATGACAATTATGATGACTATTATGATGATGACTATGATGATGATTATGATGATGATTATGAAGATGATTATGATGATGATGATTATGATGATGATTATGATGATGATTATGATGATGATTATGATGACGATTATGATGATGAATTATGATGACGATCTGATGATGATTATAACGATGATTATGATGATGATGATGATGATGATTATGATGATGATGATTATGATGATGATTGTGATGATGATTATGATGATGATTATGGTGATGATTATGATGATGATCATGATGATGGTGATGATGATTATGATGATGATCATGATGATTATGATGATGATTATGATGATGATCATGATGATGGTGATGATGATTATGATGATGATCATGATGATTATGATGATGATTATGATGATGATCGTGATGATGCTTATGACAACTATAATGATGACGATTATGATGACTATTATGATGATTATGATGACAATTATGATGAATATTATGATGATGATCATGATGAATATTATGATGATGGTTATGATGATGGTTACTATGACAATTATGATGACTATTATGATGATGACTATGATGATGATTATGATGACGATTATGATGACGATTATGATGATGATTATGATGATGATTACTATGACGATTATGATGCCGATTATGATGAATATTATGATGATTTTTATGATGATGGTTACTATGACAATTATGATGACTATTATGATGATGACTATGATGATGATTATGATGATGATTATGAAGATGATTATGATGATGATGATTATGATGATGATTATGATGATGATTATGATGACGATTATGATGATGATTATGATGATGATTATGATGATGATTATGATGATGATTATGATGATGATTATGATAATGATTATGATGATGATCATGATGATGATTATGATGATGATTATGATGATGATTATGATGATGATTATGAAGATGATCATGATGATGATCATGATGATGATTATGATGACTATAGTGATGACGATTATGATGACTATTATGATGCCGATTGTGATGAATATTATGATGATGATTATGATGAATATTATGATGATGATTATGATGATGATTACTATGACGATAATGATGACTATAATGATGACGATTATGATGACTATTATGATGTTGACTATGATGATGATTATGATGACGATTATGATGATGATTATGATGATGATAATGGTGATGATTATGATGATGATTATGATGATGACAATGATGATGATTATGATGATGACTATGATGATGATTATCATGATGATTATGCTCATGATTATGATTATGAATTATAACGATGATTATGATGATGATTATGATGATGATTATGATGATGATTATGATGATGATTTTGATGATGATTATGATGATGATTATGATGATGATTATGATGATGATCATGATGATGATTATGATGACTATAACGATGACGATTATGATGACTATCATGATGCCGATTATGATGAATATTATGATGATGATTATGATGAATATTATGATGATGATTATGGTGAATATTATGATGATGATTATGATGATGATTACTATGACGATAATGATGACTATAAGGATGACGATTATGATGACTATTATGATGATGACTATGATGATGATTATGATGACGATTATGATGACTATTATAATGATGACTATGATGATGATTATGATGACGATTGTGATGATGATTAGCATGATGATTATGGTGATGATTATGATGATGATTATGATGATGATCATGATGATGATTATGATGACTATAACGATGACGATTATGATGACTATCATGATGCCGATTATGATGAATATTATGATGATGATTATGATGAATATTATGATGATGATTATGGTGAATATTATGATGATGATTATGATGATGATTACTATGACGATAATGATGACTATAAGGATGACGATTATGATGACTATTATGATGATGATTATGATGATGATTATGATGACGATTATGATGACGATTATGATGATGATTATGATGATGATTACGATGATGATGATTATGATGATGATTATGATGATGATTATGATGATGATTAGGATGATGATTATGATGATGACTGTGATCATGATTATGATCATGATTATGATCATGATTATGATGATGACTATGATGATGATTATCATGATGATTATGCTCATGATTATGATGATGAATTATGATGACGATTATGATGATGATTATGTTGATGATAATGATAATGATTATGATGATGATTATGATGATGATTATGATGATGATTATGATGATGATTATGATGATGATTATGATGATGATTATGATGATGATTATGATGATGATTATGATGATGATTATGATGACGATTATGATGATGATTATGATGATGATTATGATGATGATTACGATGATGATGATTATGATGATGATTATGATGATGATTATGATGATGATTAGGATGATGATTATGATGATGATTATGATGATGATTATGATGATGATTATGATGATGATTGTGAAGATGATTTTGATGATGATTATGAAGATGATTATGATGATGATTACCATGATGATTATGCTCATGATTATGATGATGAATTATAACGATGATTATGATGATAATTATGATGATGATTATGATGATGATTATGATGATGATTATGATGATGATTATGATGATGATTACGATGATGATGATTATGATTATGATTATGATGATGATTATGATGATGATCATGATGATGATTGTGAAGACGATTATGATGATGATTATGGAGATGATTATGATGATGATTATCATGATGATTATGCTCATGATTATGATGATGAATTATAACGATGATTATGATGATGATTATGATGATGATTATGATGATGATTATGATGATGATTATGATGATGATTGTGATGATGATTATGATGATGATTATGAAGATGATTATGATGATGATGATTATGATGATGATTATAATGATGATTATGATGATGATTATGATGATGATTATGATGATGATTATGAAGATGATTATGATGATGATTGTGAAGATGATTATGATGATGATGATTATGATGATGATTATGATCATGATTATGATGATGATTATGATGATGATTATTATGATGATGATTATGATGATGATTATGATGATGATTATGATGATGATTATGATGATGATTGTGAAGATGATTATGATGATGATTATGAAGATGATTATGATGATAATTACCATGATGATTATGCTCATGATTATGATGATGATCATGATGATGATTATGATGACTATAATGATGACGATTATGATGACTATTATGATGCCGGTTATGATGAATATTATGATGTTGATTATGATGATGATTATGAAGATGATTATGATGATGATGATTATGATGATGATTATGATGATGATTATGATGATGATTATGATGACGATTATGATGATGATTTTGATGATGATTATGATGATGACTATGATGATGATTCTGATGATGACTATGATGATGATTAGCATGATGATTATGCTCATGATTATGATGATGAATTATAACGATGATTATGATGATGATTTTGATGATGATTATGATGATGATTATGATGATGATCATGATGATGGTGATGATAATTATGATGATGATCATGATGATTATGATGATGATTATGATGATGATCATGATGATGCTTATGTCAACTATAATGATGACGATTATGATGACTATTATGATGATTATGATGACAATTGTGATGAATATTATGATGATGAATATTATGATGATGGTTATGATGATGGTTACAATGACAATTATGATGACTATTATGATGATGACTATGATGATGATTATGATGACGATTATGATGACGATTATGATGATGATTATGATGATGATTACTATGACGATTATGATTACTATAATGGCGACGATTATGATGACTATTATGATGATGACTATGATGATGACTGTGATCATGATTATGATCATGATTATGATCATGATTATGATGATGACTATGATGATGATTATCATGATGATTATGCTCATGATTATGATGATGAATTATGATGACGATTATGATGATGATTATGTTGATGATAATGATAATGATTATGATGATGATTATGATGATGATTATGATGATGATTATGATGATGATTATGATGATGATTATAATGATGATTATGATGATGAATTATGATGCTGATTATGAAGATGATTATGATGATGATGATTATGATGATGATTATGATGATGATTATGATGATGATTATGATGATGATTATGATGATGATTGTGATGATGATTATGATGATGATTATGAAGATGATTATGATGATGATGATTATGATGATGATTATGATGATGATTGTGAAGATGATTAGGATGATGATGATTATGATGATGATTATGATGATGATTATGATGATGATTATGATGATGATTATGATGATGATTATGATGATGGTTATGATGATGATTATGATGAATATTATGATGATGATTATGATGAATATTATGATGATGATTATGGTGAATATTATGATGATGATTATGATGATGATTACTATGACGATAATGATGACTATAAGGATGACGATTATGATGACTATTATGATGATGACTATGATGATGATTATGATGACGATTATGATGACTATTATGATGATGACTATGATGATGATTATGATGACGATTATGATGACTATTATGATGATGACTATGATGATGATTATGATGACGATTATGATGATGATTAGCATGATGATTATGGTGATGATTATGATGATGATTATGATGATGATTATGATGATGATTATGATGATGATTATGATGATGATTATGATGATGATTATGATGATGATTATGATGATGATCATGATGATGCTTATGACAACTATAATGATGACGATTATGATGACTATTATGATGATTATGATGATGATTATTATGATGATGATTATGATGACGATTATGATGATGACCATGAAGACGATTATGATGGTGATTATGATGAGGATTATGATGATGATTTTGATGATGATCATGATGATGATTATGATGACTATAATGATGACGATTATGATGACTATTATGATGTCGGTTATGATGAATATTATGATGATGATTATGATGATGATTATGAAGATGATTATGATGATGATGATTATGATGATGATTATGATGATGATTATGATGATGATTATGGTGATGATTATGATGATGATTATGATGATGATTATGATGATGATTATGATGATGATTGTGATGATGATTATGATGATGATTATGAAGATGATTATGATGATGATGATTATGATGATGATTATAATGATGATTATGATGATGATTATGATGATGATTATGATGATGATTATGAAGATGATTATGATGATGATTGTGAAGATGATTATGATGATGATGATTATGATGATGATTATGATGATGATTATGATGATGATTATGATGATGATGATTATGATGATGATTATGATGATGATTATGATGATGATTATGATGATGATTATGATGATGATTGTGAAGATGATTATGATGATGATTATGAAGATGATTATGATGATAATTACCATGATGATTATGCTCATGATTATGATGATGATCATGATGATGATTATGATGACTATAATGATGACGATTATGATGACTATTATGATGCCGGTTATGATGAATATTATGATGTTGATTATGATGATGATTATGAAGATGATTATGATGATGATGATTATGATGATGATTATGATGATGATTATGATGATGATTATGATGACGATTATGATGATGATTTTGATGATGATTATGATGATGACTATGATGATGATTCTGATGATGACTATGATGATGATTAGCATGATGATTATGCTCATGATTATGATGATGAATTATAACGATGATTATGATGATGATTTTGATGATGATTATGATGATGATTATGATGATGATCATGATGATGGTGATGATAATTATGATGATGATCATGATGATTATGATGATGATTATGATGATGATCATGATGATGCTTATGTCAACTATAATGATGACGATTATGATGACTATTATGATGATTATGATGACAATTGTGATGAATATTATGATGATGAATATTATGATGATGGTTATGATGATGGTTACAATGACAATTATGATGACTATTATGATGATGACTATGATGATGATTATGATGACGATTATGATGACGATTATGATGATGATTATGATGATGATTACTATGACGATTATGATTACTATAATGGCGACGATTATGATGACTATTATGATGATGACTATGATGATGACTGTGATCATGATTATGATCATGATTATGATCATGATTATGATGATGACTATGATGATGATTATCATGATGATTATGCTCATGATTATGATGATGAATTATGATGACGATTATGATGATGATTATGTTGATGATAATGATAATGATTATGATGATGATTATGATGATGATTATGATGATGATTATGATGATGATTATGATGATGATTATAATGATGATTATGATGATGAATTATGATGCTGATTATGAAGATGATTATGATGATGATGATTATGATGATGATTATGATGATGATTATGATGATGATTATGATGATGATTATGATGATGATTGTGATGATGATTATGATGATGATTATGAAGATGATTATGATGATGATGATTATGATGATGATTATGATGATGATTGTGAAGATGATTAGGATGATGATGATTATGATGATGATTATGATGATGATTATGATGATGATTATGATGATGATTATGATGATGATTATGATGATGGTTATGATGATGATTATGATGAATATTATGATGATGATTATGATGAATATTATGATGATGATTATGGTGAATATTATGATGATGATTATGATGATGATTACTATGACGATAATGATGACTATAAGGATGACGATTATGATGACTATTATGATGATGACTATGATGATGATTATGATGACGATTATGATGACTATTATGATGATGACTATGATGATGATTATGATGACGATTATGATGACTATTATGATGATGACTATGATGATGATTATGATGACGATTATGATGATGATTAGCATGATGATTATGGTGATGATTATGATGATGATTATGATGATGATTATGATGATGATTATGGTGATGATTATGATGATGATTATGATGATGATTATGATGATGATCATGATGATGCTTATGACAACTATAATGATGACGATTATGATGACTATTATGATGATTATGATGATGATTATTATGATGATGATTATGATGACGATTATGATGATGACCATGAAGACGATTATGATGGTGATTATGATGAGGATTATGATGATGATTTTGATGATGATCATGATGATGATTATGATGACTATAATGATGACGATTATGATGACTATTATGATGTCGGTTATGATGAATATTATGATGATGATTATGATGATGATTATGAAGATGATTATGATGATGATGATTATGATGATGATTATGATGATGATTATGATGATGATTATGGTGATGATTATGATGATGATTATGATGATGATTATGATGATGATTATGATGATGATTGTGATGATGATTATGATGATGATTATGAAGATGATTATGATGATGATGATTATGATGATGATTATAATGATGATTATGATGATGATTATGATGATGATTATGATGATGATTATGAAGATGATTATGATGATGATTGTGAAGATGATTATGATGATGATGATTATGATGATGATTATGATGATGATTATGATGATGATTATGATGATGATGATTATGATGATGATTATGATGATGATTATGATGATGATTATGATGATGATTATGATGATGATTGTGAAGATGATTATGATGATGATTATGAAGATGATTATGATGATAATTACCATGATGATTATGCTCATGATTATGATGATGATCATGATGATGATTATGATGACTATAATGATGACGATTATGATGACTATTATGATGCCGGTTATGATGAATATTATGATGTTGATTATGATGATGATTATGAAGATGATTATGATGATGATGATTATGATGATGATTATGATGATGATTATGATGATGATTATGATGACGATTATGATGATGATTTTGATGATGATTATGATGATGACTATGATGATGATTCTGATGATGACTATGATGATGATTAGCATGATGATTATGCTCATGATTATGATGATGAATTATAACGATGATTATGATGATGATTTTGATGATGATTATGATGATGATTATGATGATGATCATGATGATGGTGATGATAATTATGATGATGATCATGATGATTATGATGATGATTATGATGATGATCATGATGATGCTTATGTCAACTATAATGATGACGATTATGATGACTATTATGATGATTATGATGACAATTGTGATGAATATTATGATGATGAATATTATGATGATGGTTATGATGATGGTTACAATGACAATTATGATGACTATTATGATGATGACTATGATGATGATTATGATGACGATTATGATGACGATTATGATGATGATTATGATGATGATTACTATGACGATTATGATTACTATAATGGCGACGATTATGATGACTATTATGATGATGACTATGATGATGACTGTGATCATGATTATGATCATGATTATGATCATGATTATGATGATGACTATGATGATGATTATCATGATGATTATGCTCATGATTATGATGATGAATTATGATGACGATTATGATGATGATTATGTTGATGATAATGATAATGATTATGATGATGATTATGATGATGATTATGATGATGATTATGATGATGATTATGATGATGATTATAATGATGATTATGATGATGAATTATGATGCTGATTATGAAGATGATTATGATGATGATGATTATGATGATGATTATGATGATGATTATGATGATGATTATGATGATGATTATGATGATGATTGTGATGATGATTATGATGATGATTATGAAGATGATTATGATGATGATGATTATGATGATGATTATGATGATGATTGTGAAGATGATTAGGATGATGATGATTATGATGATGATTATGATGATGATTATGATGATGATTATGATGATGATTATGATGATGATTATGATGATGGTTATGATGATGATTATGATGAATATTATGATGATGATTATGATGATGATTATGATGATGATTATGATGATGATTATGATCATGATCATGATGATGATTATGATGACTATAATGATGACGATTATGATGACTATTATGATGCCGATTATGATGAATAGTATGATGATGATTATGATGATGATTATGAAGATGATTATGATGATGATGATTATGATGATGATTATGATGATGATTATGATGATGATTATGATGATGATTATGATCATGATCATGATGATGATTATGATGACTATAATGATGACGATTATGATGACTATTATGATGCCGATTATGATGAATAGTATGATGATGATTATGATGATGATTATGAAGATGATTATGATGATGATGATTATGATGATGATTATGATGATGATTATGATGATGATAATGATGATGATTATGATGATGATTATGATGATGATTATGATGATGATCATGATGATGGTTGTGAAGACGATTATGATGATGATTATGGAGATGATTATGATGATGATTATCATGATGATTATGCTCATGATTATGATGATGAATTATCACGATGATTATGATGATGATTATGATGATGATTATGATGATGATTATGATGATGATTATGATGATGATTATGGTGATGATTATGATGATGATTATGATGATGATTATGATGATGATTATGATGATGATTGTGATGATGATTATGATGATGATTATGAAGATGATTATGATGATGATGATTATGATGATGATTATAATGATGATTATGATGATGATTATGATGATGATTATGATGATGATTATGAAGATGATTATGATGATGATTGTGAAGATGATTATGATGATGATGATTATGATGATGATTATGATGATGATTATGATGATGATTATGATGATGATGATTATGATGATGATTATGATGATGATTATGATGATGATTATGATGATGATTATGATGATGATTGTGAAGATGATTATGATGATGATTATGAAGATGATTATGATGATAATTACCATGATGATTATGCTCATGATTATGATGATGATCATGATGATGATTATGATGACTATAATGATGACGATTATGATGACTATTATGATGCCGGTTATGATGAATATTATGATGTTGATTATGATGATGATTATGAAGATGATTATGATGATGATGATTATGATGATGATTATGATGATGATTATGATGATGATTATGATGACGATTATGATGATGATTTTGATGATGATTATGATGATGACTATGATGATGATTCTGATGATGACTATGATGATGATTAGCATGATGATTATGCTCATGATTATGATGATGAATTATAACGATGATTATGATGATGATTTTGATGATGATTATGATGATGATTATGATGATGATCATGATGATGGTGATGATAATTATGATGATGATCATGATGATTATGATGATGATTATGATGATGATCATGATGATGCTTATGTCAACTATAATGATGACGATTATGATGACTATTATGATGATTATGATGACAATTGTGATGAATATTATGATGATGAATATTATGATGATGGTTATGATGATGGTTACAATGACAATTATGATGACTATTATGATGATGACTATGATGATGATTATGATGACGATTATGATGACGATTATGATGATGATTATGATGATGATTACTATGACGATTATGATTACTATAATGGCGACGATTATGATGACTATTATGATGATGACTATGATGATGACTGTGATCATGATTATGATCATGATTATGATCATGATTATGATGATGACTATGATGATGATTATCATGATGATTATGCTCATGATTATGATGATGAATTATGATGACGATTATGATGATGATTATGTTGATGATAATGATAATGATTATGATGATGATTATGATGATGATTATGATGATGATTATGATGATGATTATGATGATGATTATAATGATGATTATGATGATGAATTATGATGCTGATTATGAAAATGATTATGATGATGATGATTATGATGATGATTATGATGATGATTATGATGATGATTATGATGATGATTATGATGATGATTGTGATGATGATTATGATGATGATTATGAAGATGATTATGATGATGATGATTATGATGATGATTATGATGATGATTGTGAAGATGATTAGGATGATGATGATTATGATGATGATTATGATGATGATTATGATGATGATTATGATGATGATTATGATGATGATTATGATGATGGTTATGATGATGATTATGATGAATATTATGATGATGATTATGATGAATATTATGATGATGATTATGGTGAATATTATGATGATGATTATGATGATGATTACTATGACGATAATGATGACTATAAGGATGACGATTATGATGACTATTATGATGATGACTATGATGATGATTATGATGACGATTATGATGACTATTATGATGATGACTATGATGATGATTATGATGACGATTATGATGACTATTATGATGATGACTATGATGATGATTATGATGACGATTATGATGATGATTAGCATGATGATTATGGTGATGATTATGATGATGATTATGATGATGATTATGATGATGATTGTGAAGATGATTATGATGATGATGATTATGATGATGATTATGATGAATATTATGATGATGATTATGGTGAATATTATGATGATGATTATGATGATGATTACTATGACGATAATGATGACTATAAGGATGACGATTATGATGACTATTATGATGATGACTATGATGATGATTATGATGACGATTATGATGACTATTATAATGATGACTATGATGATGATTATGATGACGATTGTGATGATGATTAGCATGATGATTATGGTGATGATTATGATGATGATTATGATGATGATTATGATGATGATTATGATGATGATTATGATGACGATTATGATGACGATTATGATGATGATTATGATGATGATTACGATGATGATGATTATGATGATGATTATGATGATGATTATGATGATGATTAGGATGATGATTATGATGATGACTGTGATCATGATTATGATCATGATTATGATCATGATTATGATGATGACTATGATGATGATTATCATGATGATTATGCTCATGATTATGATGATGAATTATGATGACGATTATGATGATGATTATGTTGATGATAATGATAATGATTATGATGATGATTATGATGATGATTATGATGATGATTATGATGATGATCATGATGATGATTATGATGATGTGTATGATGATGATTATGATGATGATTATGATGATGATTGTGAAGATGATTATGATGATGATTATGAAGATGATTATGATGATGATTACCATGATGATTATGCTCATGATTATGATGATGAATTATAACGATGATTATGATGACAATTATGATGAATATTATGATGATGATCATGATGAATATTATGATGATGGTTAAGATGATGGTTACTATGACAATTATGATGACTATTATGATGATGACTATGATGATGATTATGATGACGATTATGATGACGATTATGATGATGATTATGATGATGATTACTATGACGATTATGATTACTATAATGACGACGACTATGATGACTATTATGATGATGACTATGATGATGACTGTGATCATGATTATGATCATGATTATGATCATGATTATGATGATGACTATGATGACGATTATCATGATGATTATGCTCATGATTATGATGATGAATTATGATGACGATTATGATGATGATTATGTTGATGATAATGATTATGATGATGATTATGATGATGATTATGATGATGATTATGATGATGATTATGATGATGATTATGATGATGATTATGATGATGATTATGATGATGATTATGATGATGAATTATGATGATGAATTATGATGACGATCTGATGATGATAATGATAATGATTCTCATGATGATTATGATGATGATTATGATGATGATTATGATGATGATTATGATGACGATTATGATGATGATTATGATGATGATTATGATGATGATTACGATGATGATGATTATGATGATGATTATGATGATGATTATGATGATGATTATGATGATGATTATGATGATGATTGTGAAGATGATTATGATGATGATTATGAAGATGATTATGATGATGATTACCATGATGATTATGCTCATGATTATGATGATGAATTATAACGATGATTATAATGATGATTATGATGATGATTATGATGATGATTATGATGATGATTATGATGATGATTATGATGATGATTGTGATGATGATTATGATGATGATTATGATGATGATTATGATGATGATTGTGAAGATGATTATGATGATGATTATGAAGATGATTATGATGATGATTACCATGATGATTATGCTCATGATTATGATGATGAATTATAACGATGATTATGATGATGATTATGATGATGATTATGATAATGATTATGATGATGATTATGATGATGATTATGATGATGATTATGATCATGATTATGATGATGACTATGATGATGATTATCATGATGATTATGCTCATGATTATGATGATGAATTATGATGACGATTATGATGATGATTATGTTGATGATAATGATAATGATTATGATGATGATTATGATGATGATTATGATGATGATTATGATGACGATTATGATGACTATTATGATGATGACTATGATGACGATTATGATGATGATTATGATGATGGTTATGATGATGATTACGATGATGATGATTATGATGATGATTATGATGATGATTATGATGATGATTATGATGATGATTATGATGATGATTATGATGATGATTATGATGATGATTATGATGATGATTGTGAAGATGATTATGATGATGATTATGAAGATGATTATGATGATGATTATGATCATGATTATGATGATGACTATGATGATGATTATCATGATGATTATGCTCATGATTATGATGATGAATTATGATGACGATTATGATGATGATTATGTTGATGATAATGATAATGATTATGATGATGATTATGATGATGATTATGATGATGATTATGATGACGATTATGATGACTATTATGATGATGACTATGATGACGATTATGATGATGATTATGATGATGGTTATGATGATGATTACGATGATGATGATTATGATGATGATTATGATGATGATTATGATGATGATTATGATGATGATTATGATGATGATTATGATGATGATTGTGAAGATGATTATGATGATGATTATGAAGATGATTATGATGATGATTACCATGATGATTATGCTCATGATTATGATGATGAATTATAACGATGATTATGATGATGATTATGATGATGATTATGATGATGATTATGATGATGATTATGATGATGACTATGATGATGATTATGATGATGATTATGATGATGATCATGATGATGATTATGATGATGATCATGATGATGATTATGATGACTATAACGATGACGATTATGATGACTATTATGATGCCGATTATGATGAATATTATGATGATGATTATGATGAATACTATGATGATGATTATGATGAATATTATGATGATGATTATGATGATGATTACTATGACGATAATGATGACTATAAGGATGACGATTATGATGACTATTATGATGATGACTATGATGATGATTATGATGACGATTATGATGACTATTATGATGATGACTATGATGATGATTATGCTGATGATCATGATGATGATTATGATGACTATAACGATGACGATTATGATGACTATCATGATGCCGATTATGATGAATATTATGATGATGATTATGATGAATATTATGATGATGATTATGATGATGATTATGATGAATATTATGATGATGATTATGGTGAATATTATGATGATGACTATGATGATGATTATGATGACGATTATGATGACTATTATGATGATGACTATGATGATGATTATGATGACGATTATGATGATGATTAGCATGATGATTATGGTGATGATTATGATGATGATTATGATGATGATTATGATGATGATTATGATGATGATTATGATGATGATTATGATGATGATTATGATGACGATTATGATGATGATTATGATGATGATTATGATGATGATTATGATGATGATTATGATGATGATTATGATAATGATTATGATGATGATCATGATGATGATTATGATGATGATTATGATGATGATTATGATGATGATTATGAAGATGATCATGATGATGATCATGATGATGATTATGATGACTATAGTGATGACGATTATGATGACTATTATGATGCCGATTGTGATGAATATTATGATGATGATTATGATGAATATTATGATGATGATTATGACGATGATTACTATGACGATAATGATGACTATAATGATGACGATTATGATGACTATTATGATGTTGACTATGATGATGATTATGATGACGATTATGATGATGATTATGATGATGATAATGGTGATGATTATGATGATGATTATGATGATGACAATGATGATGATTATGATGATGACTATGATGATGATTATCATGATGATTATGCTCATGATTATGATGATGAATTATAACGATGATTATGATGATGATTATGATGATGATTATGATGATGATTATGATGATGATTTTGATGATGATTATGATGATGATTATGATGATGATTATGATGATGATCATGATGATGATTATGATGACTATAACGATGACGATTATGATGACTATCATGATGCCGATTATGATGAATATTATGATGATGATTATGATGAATATTATGATGATGATTATGGTGAATATTATGATGATGATTATGATGATGATTACTATGACGATAATGATGACTATAAGGATGACGATTATGATGACTATTATGATGATGACTATGATGATGATTATGATGACGATTATGATGACTATTATAATGATGACTATGATGATGATTATGATGACGATTGTGATGATGATTAGCATGATGATTATGGTGATGATTATGATGATGATTATGATGATGATTATGATGATGATTATGATGATGATTATGATGACGATTATGATGACGATTATGATGATGATTATGATGATGATTACGATGATGATGATTATGATGATGATTATGATGATGATTATGATGATGATTAGGATGATGATTATGATGATGACTGTGATCATGATTATGATCATGATTATGATCATGATTATGATGATGACTATGATGATGATTATCATGATGATTATGCTCATGATTATGATGATGAATTATGATGACGATTATGATGATGATTATGTTGATGATAATGATAATGATTATGATGATGATTATGATGATGATTATGATGATGATTATGATGATGATTATGATGATGATTATGATGATGATTATGATGATGATTATGATGATGATTATGATGATGATTGTGAAGATGATTATGATGATGATTATGAAGATGATTATGATGATGATTACCATGATGATTATGCTCATGATTATGATGATGAATTATAACGATGATTATGATGATGATTATGATGATGATTATGATGATGATTATGATGATGATTATGATGATGATTATGATGATGATCATGATGATGATTATGATGACTATAATGATGACGATTATGATGACTATTATGATGCCGATTATGATGAATATTATGATGATTTTTATGATGATGGTTACTATGACAATTATGATGACTATTATGATGATGACTATGATGATGATTATGATGATGATTATGAAGATGATTATGATGATGATGATTATGATGATGATTATGATGATGATTATGATGATGATTATGATGACGATTATGATGATGAATTATGATGACGATCTGATGATGATTATAACGATGATTATGATGATGATGATGATGATGATTATGATGATGATGATTATGATGATGATGATTATGATGATGATTGTGATGATGATTATGATGATGATTATGGTGATGATTATGATGATGATCATGATGATGGTGATGATGATTATGATGATGATCATGATGATTATGATGATGATTATGATGATGATCATGATGATGGTGATGATGATTATGATGATGATCATGATGATTATGATGATGATTATGATGATGATCGTGATGATGCTTATGACAACTATAATGATGACGATTATGATGACTATTATGATGATTATGATGACAATTATGATGAATATTATGATGATGATCATGATGAATATTATGATGATGGTTATGATGATGGTTACTATGACAATTATGATGACTATTATGATGATGACTATGATGATGATTATGATGACGATTATGATGACGATTATGATGATGATTATGATGATGATTACTATGACGATTATGATTACTATAATGACGACGACTATGATGACTATTATGATGATGACTATGATGATGACTGTGATCATGATTATGATCATGATTATGATCATGATTATGATGATGACTATGATGACGATTATCATGATGATTATGCTCATGATTATGATGATGAATTATGATGACGATTATGATGATGATTATGTTGATGATAATGATTATGATGATGATTATGATGATGATTATGATGATGATTATGATGATGATTATGATGATGATTATGATGATGATTATGATGATGATTATGATGATGAATTATGATGATGAATTATGATGACGATCTGATGATGATAATGATAATGATTCTGATGATGATTATGATGATGATTATGATGATGATTATGATGATGATTATGATGACGATTATGATGATGATTATGATGATGATTATGATGATGATTACGATGATGATGATTATGATGATGATTATGATGATGATTATGATGATGATTATGATGATGATTATGATGATGATTGTGAAGATGATTATGATGATGATTATGAAGATGATTATGATGATGATTACCATGATGATTATGCTCATGATTATGATGATGAATTATAACGATGATTATAATGATGATTATGATGATGATTATGATGATGATTATGATGATGATTATGATGATGATTATGATGATGATTGTGATGATGATTATGATGATGATTATGATGATGATTATGATGATGATTGTGAAGATGATTATGATGATGATTATGAAGATGATTATGATGATGATTACCATGATGATTATGCTCATGATTATGATGATGAATTATAACGATGATTATGATGATGATTATGATGATGATTATGATAACGATTATGATGATGATTATGATGATGATTATGATGATGATTATGATCATGATTATGATGATGACTATGATGATGATTATCATGATGATTATGCTCATGATTATGATGATGAATTATGATGACGATTATGATGATGATTATGTTGATGATAATGATAATGATTATGATGATGATTATGATGATGATTATGATGATGATTATGATGACGATTATGATGACTATTATGATGATGACTATGATGACGATTATGATGATGATTATGATGATGGTTATGATGATGATTACGATGATGATGATTATGATGATGATTATGATGATGATTATGATGATGATTATGATGATGATTATGATGATGATTATGATGATGATTGTGAAGATGATTATGATGATGATTATGAAGATGATTATGATGATGATTACCATGATGATTATGCTCATGATTATGATGATGAATTATAACGATGATTATGATGATGATTATGATGATGATTATGATGATGATTATGATGATGATTATGATGATGACTATGATGATGATTATGATGATGATTATGATGATGATCATGATGATGATTATGATGATGATCATGATGATGATTATGATGACTATAACGATGACGATTATGATGACTATTATGATGCCGATTATGATGAATATTATGATGATGATTATGATGAATACTATGATGATGATTATGATGAATATTATGATGATGATTATGATGATGATTACTATGACGATAATGATGACTATAAGGATGACGATTATGATGACTATTATGATGATGACTATGATGATGATTATGATGACGATTATGATGACTATTATGATGATGACTATGATGATGATTATGCTGATGATCATGATGATGATTATGATGACTATAACGATGACGATTATGATGACTATCATGATGCCGATTATGATGAATATTATGATGATGATTATGATGAATATTATGATGATGATTATGATGATGACTATGATGAATATTATGATGATGATTATGGTGAATATTATGATGATGACTATGATGATGATTATGATGACGATTATGATGACTATTATGATGATGACTATGATGATGATTATGATGACGATTATGATGATGATTAGCATGATGATTATGGTGATGATTATGATGATGATTATGATGATGATTATGATGATGATTATGATGATGATTATGATGATGATTATGATGATGATTATGATGACGATTATGATGATGATTATGATGATGATTATGATGATGATTATGATGATGATTATGATGATGATTATGATAATGATTATGATGATGATCATGATGATGATTATGATGATGATTATGATGATGATTATGATGATGATTATGAAGATGATCATGATGATGATCATGATGATGATTATGATGACTATAGTGATGACGATTATGATGACTATTATGATGCCGATTGTGATGAATATTATGATGATGATTATGATGAATATTATGATGATGATTATGATGATGATTACTATGACGATAATGATGACTATAATGATGACGATTATGATGACTATTATGATGTTGACTATGATGATGATTATGATGACGATTATGATGATGATTATGATGATGATAATGGTGATGATTATGATGATGATTATGATGATGACAATGATGATGATTATGATGATGACTATGATGATGATTATCATGATGATTATGCTCATGATTATGATGATGAATTATAACGATGATTATGATGATGATTATGATGATGATTATGATGATGATTATGATGATGATTTTGATGATGATTATGATGATGATTATGATGATGATTATGGTGAATATTATGATGATGATTATGATGATGATTACTATGACGATAATGATGACTATAAGGATGACGATTATGATGACTATTATGATGATGACTATGATGATGATTATGATGACGATTATGATGACTATTATAATGATGACTATGATGATGATTATGATGACGATTGTGATGATGATTAGCATGATGATTATGGTGATGATTATGATGATGATTATGATGACGATTATGATGATGGTTATGATGATGATTATGATGAATATTATGATGATGATTATGATGATGATTATGATGATGATTATGATGATGATTATGATCATGATCATGATGATGATTATGATGACTATAATGATGACGATTATGATGACTATTATGATGCCGATTATGATGACTATTATGATGCCGATTATGATGAATAGTATGATGATGATTATGATGATGATTATGAAGATGATTATGATGATGATGATTATGATGATGATTATGATGATGATTATGATGATGATTATGATGATGATTATGATCATGATCATGATGATGATTATGATGACTATAATGATGACGATTATGATGACTATTATGATGCCGATTATGATGAATAGTATGATGATGATTATGATGATGATTATGAAGATGATTATGATGATGATGATTATGATGATGATTATGATGATGATTATGATGATGATAATGATGATGATTATGATGATGATTATGATGATGATTATGATGATGATCATGATGATGGTTGTGAAGACGATTATGATGATGATTATGGAGATGATTATGATGATGATTATCATGATGATTATGCTCATGATTATGATGATGAATTATCACGATGATTATGATGATGATTATGATGATGATTATGATGATGATTATGATGATGATTATGATGATGATTATGGTGATGATTATGATGATGATTATGATGATGATTATGATGATGATTATGATGATGATTGTGATGATGATTATGATGATGATTATGAAGATGATTATGATGATGATGATTATGATGATGATTATAATGATGATTATGATGATGATTATGATGATGATTATGATGATGATTATGAAGATGATTATGATGATGATTGTGAAGATGATTATGATGATGATGATTATGATGATGATTATGATGATGATTATGATGATGATTATGATGATGATGATTATGATGATGATTATGATGATGATTATGATGATGATTATGATGATGATTATGATGATGATTGTGAAGATGATTATGATGATGATTATGAAGATGATTATGATGATAATTACCATGATGATTATGCTCATGATTATGATGATGATCATGATGATGATTATGATGACTATAATGATGACGATTATGATGACTATTATGATGCCGGTTATGATGAATATTATGATGTTGATTATGATGATGATTATGAAGATGATTATGATGATGATGATTATGATGATGATTATGATGATGATTATGATGATGATTATGATGACGATTATGATGATGATTTTGATGATGATTATGATGATGACTATGATGATGATTCTGATGATGACTATGATGATGATTAGCATGATGATTATGCTCATGATTATGATGATGAATTATAACGATGATTATGATGATGATTTTGATGATGATTATGATGATGATTATGATGATGATCATGATGATGGTGATGATAATTATGATGATGATCATGATGATTATGATGATGATTATGATGATGATCATGATGATGCTTATGTCAACTATAATGATGACGATTATGATGACTATTATGATGATTATGATGACAATTGTGATGAATATTATGATGATGAATATTATGATGATGGTTATGATGATGGTTACAATGACAATTATGATGACTATTATGATGATGACTATGATGATGATTATGATGACGATTATGATGACGATTATGATGATGATTATGATGATGATTACTTAGACGATTATGATTACTATAATGGCGACGATTATGATGACTATTATGATGATGACTATGATGATGACTGTGATCATGATTATGATCATGATTATGATCATGATTATGATCATGATTATGATGATGACTATGATGATGATTATCATGATGATTATGCTCATGATTATGATGATGAATTATGATGACGATTATGATGATGATTATGTTGATGATAATGATAATGATTATGATGATGATTATGATGATGATTATGATGATGATTATGATGATGATTATGATGATGATTATAATGATGATTATGATGATGAATTATGATGCTGATTATGAAGATGATTATGATGATGATGATTATGATGATGATTATGACGATGATTATGATGATGATTATGATGATGATTATGATGATGATTGTGATGATGATTATGATGATGATTATGAAGATGATTATGATGATGATGATTATGATGATGATTATGATGATGATTGTGAAGATGATTAGGATGATGATGATTATGATGATGATTATGATGATGATTATGATGATGATTATGATGATGATTATGATGATGATTATGATGATGATTATGATGATGATTATGATGATGATTATGATGAAGATTATGATGACGATTATGATGACGATTATGATGATGATTATGATGATGATTATGATGATGATTGTGAAGATGATTATGATGATGATGATTATGATGATGATTATGATGATGATTATGATGATGATTATGATGATGATGATGATGATGATGATTATGATGATGATTATGATGATGATTATGATGATGATTATGATGATGATTATGATGATGATTGTGAAGATGATTATGATGATGATTATGAAGATGATTATGATGATGATTACCATGATGATTATGCTCATGATTATGATGATGAATTATAACGATGATTATGATGATGATTATGATGATGATTATGATGATGATTATGATGATGATTATGATGATGATTATGATGATGATCATGATGATGATTATGATGACTATAATGATGACGATTATGATGACTATTATGATGCCGATTATGATGAATATTATGATGATTTTTATGATGATGGTTACTATGACAATTATGATGACTATTATGATGATGACTATGATGATGATTATGATGATGATTATGAAGATGATTATGATGATGATGATTATGATGATGATTATGATGATGATTATGATGATGATTATGATGACGATTATGATGATGAATTATGATGACGATCTGATGATGATTATAACGATGATTATGATGATGATGATGATGATGACTATGATGATGATTATGCTGATGATCATGATGATGATTATGATGACTATAACGATGACGATTATGATGACTATCATGATGCCGATTATGATGAATATTATGATGATGATTATGATGAATATTATGATGATGATTATGATGATGATTATGATGAATATTATGATGATGATTATGGTGAATATTATGATGATGACTATGATGATGATTATGATGACGATTATGATGACTATTATGATGATGACTATGATGATGATTATGATGACGATTATGATGATGATTAGCATGATGATTATGGTGATGATTATGATGATGATTATGATGATGATTATGATGATGATTATGATGATGATTATGATGATGATTATGATGATGATTATGATGACGATTATGATGATGATTATGATGATGATTATGATGATGATTATGATGATGATTATGATGATGATTATGATAATGATTATGATGATGATCATGATGATGATTATGATGATGATTATGATGATGATTATGATGATGATTATGAAGATGATCATGATGATGATCATGATGATGATTATGATGACTATAGTGATGACGATTATGATGACTATTATGATGCCGATTGTGATGAATATTATGATGATGATTATGATGAATATTATGATGATGATTATGATGATGATTACTATGACGATAATGATGACTATAATGATGACGATTATGATGACTATTATGATGTTGACTATGATGATGATTATGATGACGATTATGATGATGATTATGATGATGATAATGGTGATGATTATGATGATGATTATGATGATGACAATGATGATGATTATGATGATGACTATGATGATGATTATCATGATGATTATGCTCATGATTATGATGATGAATTATAACGATGATTATGATGATGATTATGATGATGATTATGATGATGATTATGATGATGATTTTGATGATGATTATGATGATGATTATGATGATGATTATGGTGAATATTATGATGATGATTATGATGATGATTACTATGACGATAATGATGACTATAAGGATGACGATTATGATGACTATTATGATGATGACTATGATGATGATTATGATGACGATTATGATGACTATTATAATGATGACTATGATGATGATTATGATGACGATTGTGATGATGATTAGCATGATGATTATGGTGATGATTATGATGATGATTATGATGACGATTATGATGATGGTTATGATGATGATTATGATGAATATTATGATGATGATTATGATGATGATTATGATGATGATTATGATGATGATTATGATCATGATCATGATGATGATTATGATGACTATAATGATGACGATTATGATGACTATTATGATGCCGATTATGATGACTATTATGATGCCGATTATGATGAATAGTATGATGATGATTATGATGATGATTATGAAGATGATTATGATGATGATGATTATGATGATGATTATGATGATGATTATGATGATGATTATGATGATGATTATGATCATGATCATGATGATGATTATGATGACTATAATGATGACGATTATGATGACTATTATGATGCCGATTATGATGAATAGTATGATGATGATTATGATGATGATTATGAAGATGATTATGATGATGATGATTATGATGATGATTATGATGATGATTATGATGATGATAATGATGATGATTATGATGATGATTATGATGATGATTATGATGATGATCATGATGATGGTTGTGAAGACGATTATGATGATGATTATGGAGATGATTATGATGATGATTATCATGATGATTATGCTCATGATTATGATGATGAATTATCACGATGATTATGATGATGATTATGATGATGATTATGATGATGATTATGATGATGATTATGATGATGATTATGGTGATGATTATGATGATGATTATGATGATGATTATGATGATGATTATGATGATGATTGTGATGATGATTATGATGATGATTATGAAGATGATTATGATGATGATGATTATGATGATGATTATAATGATGATTATGATGATGATTATGATGATGATTATGATGATGATTATGAAGATGATTATGATGATGATTGTGAAGATGATTATGATGATGATGATTATGATGATGATTATGATGATGATTATGATGATGATTATGATGATGATTATGATGATGATGATTATGATGATGATTATGATGATGATTATGATGATGATTATGATGATGATTATGATGATGATTGTGAAGATGATTATGATGATGATTATGAAGATGATTATGATGATAATTACCATGATGATTATGCTCATGATTATGATGATGATCATGATGATGATTATGATGACTATAATGATGACGATTATGATGACTATTATGATGCCGGTTATGATGAATATTATGATGTTGATTATGATGATGATTATGAAGATGATTATGATGATGATGATTATGATGATGATTATGATGATTATGATGATGATTATGATGACGATTATGATGATGATTTTGATGATGATTATGATGATGACTATGATGATGATTCTGATGATGACTATGATGATGATTAGCATGATGATTATGCTCATGATTATGATGATGAATTATAACGGTGATTATGATGATGATTTTGATGATGATTATGATGATGATTATGATGATGATCATGATGATGGTGATGATAATTATGATGATGATCATGATGATTATGATGATGATTATGATGATGATCATGATGATGCTTATGTCAACTATAATGATGACGATTATGATGACTATTATGATGATTATGATGACAATTGTGATGAATATTATGATGATGAATATTATGATGATGGTTATGATGATGGTTACAATGACAATTATGATGACTATTATGATGATGACTATGATGATGATTATGATGACGATTATGATGACGATTATGATGATGATTATGATGATGATTACTTAGACGATTATGATTACTATAATGGCGACGATTATGATGACTATTATGATGATGACTATGATGATGACTGTGATCATGATTATGATCATGATTATGATCATGATTATGATCATGATTATGATGATGACTATGATGATGATTATCATGATGATTATGCTCATGATTATGATGATGAATTATGATGACGATTATGATGATGATTATGTTGATGATAATGATAATGATTATGATGATGATTATGATGATGATTATGATGATGATTATGATGATGATTATGATGATGATTATAATGATGATTATGATGATGAATTATGATGCTGATTATGAAGATGATTATGATGATGATGATTATGATGATGATTATGACGATGATTATGATGATGATTATGATGATGATTATGATCATGATTATGATGATGACTATGATGATGATTATCATGATGATTATGCTCATGATTATGATGATGAATTATGATGACGATTATGATGATGATTATGTTGATGATAATGATAATGATTATGACGATGATTATGATGATGATTATGATGATGATTATGATGACGATTATGATGACTATTATGATGATGACTATGATGACGATTATGATGATGATTATGATGATGGTTATGATGATGATTACGATGATGATGATTATGATGATGATTATGATGATGATTATGATGATGATTATGATGATGATTATGATGATGATTATGATGATGATTGTGAAGATGATTATGATGATGATTATGAAGATGATTATGATGATGATTACCATGATGATTATGCTCATGATTATGATGATGAATTATAACGATGATTATGATGATGATTATGATGATGATTATGATGATGATTATGATGATGATTATGATGATGATTATGATGATGACTATGATGATGATTATGATGATGATTATGATGATGATCATGATGATGATTATGATGATGATCATGATGATGATTATGATGACTATAACGATGACGATTATGATGACTATTATGATGCCGATTATGATGAATATTATGATGATGATTATGATGAATACTATGATGATGATTATGATGAATATTATGATGATGATTATGATGATGATTACTATGACGATAATGATGACTATAAGGATGACGATTATGATGACTATTATGATGATGACTATGATGATGATTATGATGACGATTATGATGACTATTATGATGATGAATATGATGATGATTATGCTGATGATCATGATGATGATTATGATGACTATAACGATGACGATTATGATGACTATCATGATGCCGATTATGATGAATATTATGATGATGATTATGATGAATATTATGATGATGATTATGATGATGATTATGATGAATATTATGATGATGATTATGATGAATATTATGATGATGACTATGATGATGATTATGATGACGATTATGATGACTATTATGATGATGACTATGATGATGATTATGATGACGATTATGATGATGATTAGCATGATGATTATGGTGATGATTATGATGATGATTATGATGATGATTATGATGATGATTATGATGATGATTATGATGATGATTATGATGATGATTATGATGACGATTATGATGATGATTATGATGATGATTATGATGATGATTATGATGATGATTATGATGATGATTATGATAATGATTATGATGATGATCATGATGATGATTATGATGATGATTATGATGATGATTATGATGATGATTATGAAGATGATCATGATGATGATCATGATGATGATTATGATGACTATAGTGATGACGATTATGATGACTATTATGATGCCGATTGTGATGAATATTATGATGATGATTATGATGAATATTATGATGATGATTATGATGATGATTACTATGACGATAATGATGACTATAATGATGACGATTATGATGACTATTATGATGTTGACTATGATGATGATTATGATGACGATTATGATGATGATTATGATGATGATAATGGTGATGATTATGATGATGATTATGATGATGACAATGATGATGATTATGATGATGACTATGATGATGATTATCATGATGATTATGCTCATGATTATGATGATGAATTATAACGATGATTATGATGATGATTATGATGATGATTATGATGATGATTATGATGATGATTTTGATGATGATTATGATGATGATTATGATGATGATTATGATGATGATCATGATGATGATTATGATGACTATAACGATGACGATTATGATGACTATCATGATGCCGATTATGATGAATATTATGATGATGATTATGATGAATATTATGATGATGATTATGGTGAATATTATGATGATGATTATGATGATGATTACTATGACGATAATGATGACTATAAGGATGACGATTATGATGACTATTATGATGATGACTATGATGATGATTATGATGACGATTATGATGACTATTATAATGATGACTATGATGATGATTATGATGACGATTGTGATGATGATTAGCATGATGATTATGGTGATGATTATGATGATGATTATGATGATGATTATGATGATGATTATGATGATGATTATGATGACGATTATGATGACGATTATGATTATGATTATGATGATGATTACGATGATGATGATTATGATGATGATTATGATGATGATTATGATGATGATTAGGATGATGATTATGATGATGACTGTGATCATGATTATGATCATGATTATGATCATGATTATGATGATGACTATGATGATGATTATCATGATGATTATGCTCATGATTATGATGATGAATTATGATGACGATTATGATGATGATTATGTTGATGATAATGATAATGATTATGATGATGATTATGATGATGATTATGATGATGATTATGATGATGATTATGATGATGATTATGATGATGATTATGATGATGATTATGATGATGATTATGATGATGATTATGATGACGATTATGATGATGATTATGATGATGATTATGATGATGATTACGATGATGATGATTATGATGATGATTATGATGATGATTATGATGATGATTAGGATGATGATTATGATGATGATTATGATGATGATTATGATGATGATTATGATGATGATTGTGAAGATGATTTTGATGATGATTATGAAGATGATTATGATGATGATTACCATGATGATTATGCTCATGATTATGATGATGAATTATAACGATGATTATGATGATGATTATGATGATGATTATGATGATGATTATGATGATGATTATGATGATGATTATGATGATGATTACGATGATGATGATTATGATTATGATTATGATGATGATTATGATGATGATCATGATGATGATTGTGAAGACGATTATGATGATGATTATGGAGATGATTATGATGATGATTATCATGATGATTGTGCTCATGATTATGATGATGAATTATAACGATGATTATGATGATGATTATGATGATGATTATGATGATGATTATGATGATGATTATGGTGATGATTATGATGATGATTATGATGATGATTATGATGATGATTATGATGATGATTGTGATGATGATTATGATGATGATTATGAAGATGATTATGATGATGATGATTATGATGATGATTATGATGATGATTATGATGATGATTATGATGATGATCATGATGATGGTGATGATGATTATGATGATGATTATGATGATGATCATGATGATTATGATGATGATTATGATGATGATCATGATGATGCTTATGACAACTATAATGATGACGATTATGATGACTATTATGATGATTATGATGACAATTATGATGAATATTATGATGATGATCATGATGAATATTATGATGATGGTTATGATGATGGTTACTATGACAATTATGATGACTATTATGATGATGACTATGATGATGATTATGATGACGATTATGATGACGATTATGATGATGATTATGATGATGATTACTATGACGATTATGATTACTATAATGACGACGATTATGATGACTACTATCATGATGACTATGATGATGACTGTGATCATGATTAAGATCATGATTATGATCATGATTATGATGATGACTATGATGATGATTATCATGATGATTATGCTCATGATTATAATGATGAATTATGATGACGATTATGATGATGATTATGATGATGATTATGATGATGATTATGATGATGATTATGATGATGATTATGGTGATGATTATGATGATGATTATGATGATGATTATGATGATGATTATGATGATGATTGTGATGATGATTATGATGATGATTATGAAGATGATTATGATGATGATGATTATGATGATGATTATGATGATGATTATGATGATGATTATGATGATGGTTATGATGATGATTATGATGATGATTATGATGTTGATTATGATGATGATTGTGAAGATGATTATGATGATGATTATGAAGATGATTATGATGATGATTACCATGATGATTATGCTCATGATTATGATGATGAATTATAACGATGATTATGATGATGATTATGATGATGATTATGATGATGATTATGATGATGATTATGATGATGATCATGATGATGATTATGATGACTATAATGATGACGATTATGATGACTATTATGATGCCGATTATGATGAATATTATGATGATGATTATGATGATGATTATGAAGATGATTATGATGATCATGATTATGATGATGATTATGATGATGATTATGATGATGATTATGATGATGATTATGATTATGATTATGATGATGATTATGATGATGATCATGATGATGATTGTGAAGACGATTATGCTCATGATTATGTTGATGAATTATAACGATGATTATGATGATGATTATGATGATGATTATGATGATGATTATGATGATGATTATGATGATGATTATGATGATGATTATGGTGATGATTATGATGATGATTATGATGATGATTATGATGATGATTATGATGATGATTGTGATGATGATTATGATGATGATTATGAAGATGATTATGATGATGATGATTATGATGATGATTATGATGATGATTATGATGATGATTATGATGATGATTATGATGATGATTATGATGATGATTATGATGATGATTGTGAAGATGATTATGATGATGATGATTATGATGATGATTATGATGATGATTATGATGATGATTATGATGATGAGTTTGATGATGATTATGATGATGACTATGATGATGATTCTGTTGATGACTATGATGATGATTAGCATGATGATTATGCTCATGATTATGATGATGAATTATAACGATGATTATGATGATGATTTTGATGATGATTATGATGATGATTATGATGATGATCATGATGATGGTGATGATGATTATGATGATGATTATGATGATGATCATGATGATTATGATGATGATTATGATGATGATCATGATGATGCTTATGACAACTATAATGATGACGATTATGATGACTATTATGATGATTATGATGACAATTATGATGAATATTATGATGATGATCATGATGAATATTATGATGATGGTTATGATGATGGTTACTATGACAATTATGATGACTATTATGATGATGACTATGATGATGATTATGATGACGATTATGATGACGATTATGATGATGATTATGATGATGATTACTATGACGATTATGATTACTATAATGACGACGATTATGATGACTACTATCATGATGACTATGATGATGACTGTGATCATGATTAAGATCATGATTATGATGATGACTATGATGATGATTATCATGATGATTATGCTCATGATTATAATGATGAATTATGATGACGATTATGATGATGATTATGTTGATGATAATGATAATGATTATGATGAATATTATGATGATGATTATGATGATGATTATCAAGATGATTATGATTATGATGATGATTATGATGATGATTATGATGATGGTTATGATGATGATTATGATGATGATTATGATGATGATCATGATGATGATTGTGAAGACGATTATGATGATGATTATGGAGATGATTATGATGATGATTATCATGATGATTATGCTCATGATTATGATGATGAATTATAACGATGATTATGATGATGATTATGATGATGATTATGATTATGATTATGATGATGATTATGATGATGATCATGATGATGATTGTGAAGACGATTATGCTCATGATTATGTTGATGAATTATAACGATGATTATGATGATGATTATGATGATGATTATGATGATGATTATGATGATGATTATGATGATGATTATGATGATGATTATGGTGATGATTATGATGATGATTATGATGATGATTATGATGATGATTATGATGATGATTGTGATGATGATTATGATGATGATTATGAAGATGATTATGATGATGATGATTATGATGATGATTATGATGATGATTATGATGATGATTATGATGATGATTATGATGATGATTATGATGATGATTATGATGATGATTGTGAAGATGATTATGATGATGATGATTATGATGATGATTATGATGATGATTATGATGATGATTATGATGATGAGTTTGATGATGATTATGATGATGACTATGATGATGATTCTGTTGATGACTATGATGATGATTAGCATGATGATTATGCTCATGATTATGATGATGAATTATAACGATGATTATGATGATGATTTTGATGATGATTATGATGATGATTATGATGATGATCATGATGATGGTGATGATGATTATGATGATGATTATGATGATGATCATGATGATTATGATGATGATTATGATGATGATCATGATGATGCTTATGACAACTATAATGATGACGATTATGATGACTATTATGATGATTATGATGACAATTATGATGAATATTATGATGATGATCATGATGAATATTATGATGATGGTTATGATGATGGTTACTATGACAATTATGATGACTATTATGATGATGACTATGATGATGATTATGATGACGATTATGATGACGATTATGATGATGATTATGATGATGATTACTATGACGATTATGATTACTATAATGACGACGATTATGATGACTACTATCATGATGACTATGATGATGACTGTGATCATGATTAAGATCATGATTATGATCATGATTATGATGATGACTATGATGATGATTATCATGATGATTATGCTCATGATTATAATGATGAATTATGATGACGATTATGATGATGATTATGTTGATGATAATGATAATGATTATGATGAATATTATGATGATGATTATGATGATGATTATCAAGATGATTATGATGATGATGATGATTATGATGATGATTATGATGATGATTATGATGATGATTATGATGATGGTTATGATGATGATTATGATGATGATTATGATGATGATCATGATGATGATTGTGAAGACGATTATGATGATGATTATGGAGATGATTATGATGATGATTATCATGATGATTATGCTCATGATTATGATGATGAATTATAACGATGATTATGATGATGATTATGATGATGATTATGATGATGATTATGATGATGATTATGATGA
Source organism: Coelioxys conoideus (assembly GCA_947623535.1). NCBI lineage: Eukaryota > Metazoa > Arthropoda > Insecta > Hymenoptera > Megachilidae > Coelioxys > Coelioxys conoideus. The sequence goes on from CANQJN010000043.1 coordinate 1,205,277, forward strand.
TGATTATGATGATGATTATGATGATGATTATGATGATGATCATGATGATGATTATGATGACTATAATGATGACGATTATGATGACTATTATGATGCCGATTATGATGAATATTATGATGATGATTATGATGATGATCATGATGATGATTATGATGACTATAATGATGACGATTATGATGACTATTATGATGCCGATTATGATGAATATTATGATGATGATTATGATGATGATCATGAAGATGATTATGATGATGATGATTATGATGATGATTATGATGATGATTATGATGATGATTATGATGATGATTATGATGATGATTATGATGATGATTATGATGATGATTATGATGATGATCATGATGATGATTGTGAAGACGATTATGATGATGATTATGGAGATGATTATGATGATGATTATCATGATGATTATGCTCATGATTATGATGATGAATTATAACGATGATTATGATGATGATTATGATGATGATTATGATGATGATTATGATGATGATTATGATGATGATTATGATGATGATTATGGTGATGATTATGATGATGATTATGATGATGATTATGATGATGATTATGATGATGATTGTGATGATGATTATGATGATGATTATGAAGATGATTATGATGATGATGATTATGATGATGATTATGATGATGATTATGATGATGATTGTGAAGATGATTATGATGATGATGATTATGATGATGATTATGATGATGATTATGATGATGATTATGATGATGATTATGATGATGATTATGATGATGATTATGATGATGATCATGATGATGATTATGATGACTATAATGATGACGATTATGATGACTATTACGATGCCGATTATGATGAATATTATGATGATGATTATGATGATGATTATGAAGATGATTATGATGATGATGATTATGATGATGATTATGATGATGATTATGATGATGATTATGATGACGATTATGATGATGATTTTGATGATGATTATGATGATGACTATGATGATGATTCTGATGATGACTATGATGATGATTAGCATGATGATTATGCTCATGATTATGATGATGAATTATAAGGATGATTATGATGATGATTTTGATGATGATTATGATGATGATTATGATGATGATTATAATGATGATCATGATGATGGTGATGATGATTATGATGATGATCATGATGATTATGATGATGATTATGATGATGATCATGATGATGCTTATGACAACTATAATGATGACGATTATGATGACTATTATGATGATTATGATGACAATTATGATTAATATTATGATGATGATCATGATGAATATTATGATGATGGTTATGATGATGGTTACTATGACAATTATGATGACTATTATGATGATGACTATGATGATGATTATGATGACGATTATGATGACGATTATGATGATGATTATGACGATGATTACTATGACGATTATGATTACTATAATGACGACGATTATGATGACTATTATGATGATGACTATGATGATGACTGTGATCATGCTTATGATCATGATTATGATCATGATTATGATGATGACTATTATGATGATGACTATGATGATGACTGTGATCATGATTATGATCATGATTATGATCATGATTATGATGATGACTATGATGCTGATTATCATGATGATTATGCTCATGATTATGATGATGAATTATGATGACGATTATGATGATGATTATGATGATGATTATGATGATGATTATGATGATGATTATGATGATGATTATGATGATGATTATGATGATGATTATGATGATGATTATGATGATGATCATGATGATGATTGTGAAGACGATTATGATGATGATTATGGAGATGATTATGATGATGATTATCATGATGATTATGCTCATGATTATGATGATGAATTATAACGATGATTATGATGATGATTATGATGATGATTATGATGATGATTATGATGATGATTATGATGATGATTATGATGATGATTATGGTGATGATTATGATGATGATTATGATGATGATTATGATGATGATTATGATGATGATTGTGATGATGATTATGATGATGATTATGAAGATGATTATGATGATGATGATTATGATGATGATTATGATGATGATTATGATGATGATTGTGAAGATGATTATGATGATGATGATTATGATGATGATTATGATGATGATTATGATGATGATTATGATGATGATTATGATGATGATTATGATGATGATTATGATGATGATTATGATGATGATTATGATGATGATCATGATGATGATTATGATGACTATAATGATGACGATTATGATGACTATTACGATGCCGATTATGATGAATATTATGATGATGATTATGATGATGATTATGAAGATGATTATGATGATGATGATTATGATGATGATTATGATGATGATTATGATGATGATTATGATGACGATTATGATGATGATTTTGATGATGATTATGATGATGACTATGATGATGATTCTGATGATGACTATGATGATGATTAGCATGATGATTATGCTCATGATTATGATGATGAATTATAAGGATGATTATGATGATGATTTTGATGATGATTATGATGATGATTATGATGATGATTATAATGATGATCATGATGATGGTGATGATGATTATGATGATGATCATGATGATTATGATGATGATTATGATGATGATCATGATGATGCTTATGACAACTATAATGATGACGATTATGATGACTATTATGATGATTATGATGACAATTATGATTAATATTATGATGATGATCATGATGAATATTATGATGATGGTTATGATGATGGTTACTATGACAATTATGATGACTATTATGATGATGACTATGATGATGATTATGATGACGATTATGATGACGATTATGATGATGATTATGACGATGATTACTATGACGATTATGATTACTATAATGACGACGATTATGATGACTATTATGATGATGACTATGATGATGACTGTGATCATGCTTATGATCATGATTATGATCATGATTATGATGATGACTATTATGATGATGACTATGATGATGACTGTGATCATGATTATGATCATGATTATGATCATGATTATGATGATGACTATGATGCTGATTATCATGATGATTATGCTCATGATTATGATGATGAATTATGATGACGATTATGATGATGATTATGTTGATGATAATGATAATGATTATGATGATGATTATGATGATGATTATGATGATGATTATGATGATGATTATGATGATGATTATGATGATGATTGTGAAGATGATTATGATGATGATTATGATGATGATTATGATGACGATTATGATGATGATTATGATGATGACTATGATGATGATTAGGATGATGATGATTATGATGATGATTATGATGATGATTATGATGATGAATTATAACGATGATTATGATGATGATTATGATGATGATTATGATGATGATTATGATGATGATTATGATGATGATCATGATGATGATTATGATGACTATAATGATGACGATTATGATGACTATTATGATGCCGATTATGATGAATATTATGATGATGATTATGATGATGATTATGAATATGATTATGATGATGATGATTATGATGATGATTATGATGATGATTATGATGATGATTATGATGATGATTATGATGATGATTATGATGATGATTATGATGATGATTATGATGATGATTGTGATGATGATTATGATGATGATTATGAAGATGATTATGATGATGATGATTATGATGATGATTATGATGATGATTGTGAAGATGATTATGATGATTATGAAGATGATTATGATGATGATTACCATGATGATTATGCTCATGATTATGATGATGAATTATAACGATGATTATGATGATGATTATGATGATGATTATGATGATGATTATGATGATGATTATGATGATGATTATGATGATGATTATGGTGATGATTATGATGACGATTATGATGATGATTATGATGATGATTATGATGATGATTACGATGATGATGAGTATGATGATGATTATGATGATGATTATGATGATGATTATGATGATGATTATGATGATGATTGTGATGATGATTGTGAAGATGATTATGATGATGATTATGAAGATGATTATGATGATGATTACCATGATGATTATGCTCATGATTATGATGATGAATTATAACGATGATTATGATGATGATTATGATGATGATTATGATGATGACTATGATGATGATTATGATGATGATTATGATGATGATTATGATGATGATTATAATGATGATCATGATGATGATTATGATGACTATAATGATGACGATTATGATGACTATTATGATGCCGATTATGATGAATATTATGATGATGATTATGATGATGATTATGAATATGATTATGATGATGATGATTATGATGATGATTATGATGATGATTATGATGATGATTATGATGATGATTATGATGATGATTATGATGATGATTATGATGATGATTGTGATGATGATTATGATGATGATTATGAAGATGATTATGATGATGATGATTATGATGATGATTATGATGATGATTGTGAAGATGATTATGATGATTATGAAGATGATTATGATGATGATTACCATGATGATTATGCTCATGATTATGATGATGAATTATAACGATGATTATGATGATGATTATGATGATGATTATGATGATGATTATGATGATGATTATGATGTTGATTATGATGATGATTATGGTGATGATTATGATGATGATTATGATGATGATTATGATGATGATTATGATGATGATTGTGATGATGATTATGATGATGATTATGAAGATGATTATGATGATGATGATTATGATGATGATTATGATGATGATTATGATGATGATTGTGAAGATGATTATGATGATGATGATTATGATGATGATTATGATGATGATTATGATGATGATTATGATGATGATTATGATGATGATTATGATGATGATTATGATGATGATTATGATGATGATTATGATGATGATCATGATGATGATTATGATGACTATAATGATGACGATTATGATGACTATTACGATGCCGATTATGATGAATATTATGATGATGATTATGATGATGATTATGAAGATGATTATGATGATGATGATTATGATGATGATTATGATGATGATTATGATGATGATTATGATGACGATTATGATGATGATTTTGATGATGATTATGATGATGACTATGATGATGATTCTGATGATGACTATGATGATGATTAGCATGATGATTATGCTCATGATTATGATGATGAATTATAAGGATGATTATGATGATGATTTTGATGATGATTATGATGATGATTATGATGATGATTATAATGATGATCATGATGATGGTGATGATGATTATGATGATGATCATGATGATTATGATGATGATTATGATGATGATCATGATGATGCTTATGACAACTATAATGATGACGATTATGATGACTATTATGATGATTATGATGACAATTATGATTAATATTATGATGATGATCATGATGAATATTATGATGATGGTTATGATGATGGTTACTATGACAATTATGATGACTATTATGATGATGACTATGATGATGATTATGATGACGATTATGATGACGATTATGATGATGATTATGACGATGATTACTATGACGATTATGATTACTATAATGACGACGATTATGATGACTATTATGATGATGACTATGATGATGACTGTGATCATGCTTATGATCATGATTATGATCATGATTATGATGATGACTATTATGATGATGACTATGATGATGACTGTGATCATGATTATGATCATGATTATGATCATGATTATGATGATGACTATGATGCTGATTATCATGATGATTATGCTCATGATTATGATGATGAATTATGATGACGATTATGATGATGATTATGTTGATGATAATGATAATGATTATGATGATGATTATGATGATGATTATGATGATGATTATGATGATGATTATGATGATGATTATGATGATGATTGTGAAGATGATTATGATGATGATTATGATGATGATTATGATGACGATTATGATGATGATTATGATGATGACTATGATGATGATTAGGATGATGATGATTATGATGATGATTATGATGATGATTATGATGATGAATTATAACGATGATTATGATGATGATTATGATGATGATTATGATGATGATTATGATGATGATTATGATGATGATCATGATGATGATTATGATGACTATAATGATGACGATTATGATGACTATTATGATGCCGATTATGATGAATATTATGATGATGATTATGATGATGATTATGAATATGATTATGATGATGATGATTATGATGATGATTATGATGATGATTATGATGATGATTATGATGATGATTATGATGATGATTATGATGATGATTATGATGATGATTATGATGATGATTGTGATGATGATTATGATGATGATTATGAAGATGATTATGATGATGATGATTATGATGATGATTATGATGATGATTGTGAAGATGATTATGATGATTATGAAGATGATTATGATGATGATTACCATGATGATTATGCTCATGATTATGATGATGAATTATAACGATGATTATGATGATGATTATGATGATGATTATGATGATGATTATGATGATGATTATGATGATGATTATGATGATGATTATGGTGATGATTATGATGACGATTATGATGATGATTATGATGATGATTATGATGATGATTACGATGATGATGAGTATGATGATGATTATGATGATGATTATGATGATGATTATGATGATGATTATGATGATGATTGTGATGATGATTGTGAAGATGATTATGATGATGATTATGAAGATGATTATGATGATGATTACCATGATGATTATGCTCATGATTATGATGATGAATTATAACGATGATTATGATGATGATTATGATGATGATTATGATGATGACTATGATGATGATTATGATGATGATTATGATGATGATTATGATGATGATTATAATGATGATCATGATGATGATTATGATGACTATAATGATGACGATTATGATGACTATTATGATGCCGATTATGATGAATATTATGATGATGATTATGATGATGATTATGAATATGATTATGATGATGATGATTATGATGATGATTATGATGATGATTATGATGATGATTATGATGATGATTATGATGATGATTATGATGATGATTATGATGATGATTGTGATGATGATTATGATGATGATTATGAAGATGATTATGATGATGATGATTATGATGATGATTATGATGATGATTGTGAAGATGATTATGATGATTATGAAGATGATTATGATGATGATTACCATGATGATTATGCTCATGATTATGATGATGAATTATAACGATGATTATGATGATGATTATGATGATGATTATGATGATGATTATGATGATGATTATGATGTTGATTATGATGATGATTATGGTGATGATTATGATGATGATTATGATGATGATTATGATGATGATTATGATGATGATTGTGATGATGATTATGATGATGATTATGAAGATGATCATGATGATGGTGATGATGATTATGATGATGATCATGATGATGATTGTGAAGATGATTATGATGATGATGATTATGATGATGATTATGATGATGATTATGATGATGATTATGATGATGATTATGATGATGATTATGTTGATGATTATGATGATGATTATGATGATGATTATGATGATGATTATGATGATGATTATGATGACTATAATGATGACTATAATGATGACGATTATGATGACTATTACGATGCCGATTATGATGAATATTATGATGATGATTATGATGATGATTATGAAGATGATTATGATGATGATGATTATGATGATGATTATGATGATGATTATGATGATGATTATGATGACGATTATGATGATGATTTTGATGATGATTATGATGATGACTATGATGATGATTCTGATGATGACTATGATGATGATTCTGATGATGACTATGATGATGATTAGCATGATGATTATGCTCATGATTATGATGATGAATTATAACGATGATTATGATGATGATTTTGATGATGATTATGATGATGATTATAATGATGATCATGATGATGGTGATGATGATTATGATGATGATCATGATGATTATGATGATGATTATGATGATGATCATGATGATGCTTATGACAACTATAATGATGACGATTATGATGACTATTATGATGATTATGATGACAATTATGATAAATATTATGATGATGATCATGATGAATATTATGATGATGGTTATGATGATGGTTACTATGACAATTATGATGACTATTATGATGATGACTATGATGATGATTATGATGACGATTATGATGACGATTATGATGATGATTATGATGATGATTACTATGACGATTATGATTATTATAATGACGACGATTATGATGACTATTATGATGATGACTATGATGATGACTGTGATCATGCTTATGATCATGATTATGATCATGATTATGATGATGACTATTATGATGATGACTATGATGATGACTGTGATCATGATTATGATCATGATTATGATCATGATTATGATGATGACTATGATGATGATTATCATGATGATTATGCTCATGATTATGATGATGAATTATGATGACGATTATGATGATGATTATGTTGATGATAATGATGATGATCATGATGATGATTATGATGACTATAATGATGACGATTATGATGACTATTATGATGCCGATTATGATGAATATTATGATGATGATTATGATGATGATTGTGAAGATGATTATGATGATGATGATTATGATGATGATTATGATGATGATTATGATGATGATTATGATGATGATTATGATGACGATTATGATGATGATTATGATGATGATTATGATGATGATTACGATGATGATGAGTATGATGATGATTATGATGATGATTATGATGATGATTATGATGATGATTATGATGATGATTGTGATGATGATTGTGAAGATGATTATGATGATGATTATGAAGATGATTATGATGATGATTACCATGATGATTATGCTCATGATTATGATGATGAATTATAACGATGATTATGATGATGATTATGATGATGATTATGATGATGACTATGATGATGATTATGATGATGATTACGATGATGATTATAATGATGATCATGATGATGATTATGATGACTATAATGATGACGATTATGATGACTATTATGATGCCGATTATGATGAATATTATGATGATGATTATGATGATGATTATGAATATGATTATGATGATGATGATTATGATGATGATTATGATGATGATTATGATGATGATTATGATGATGATTATGATGATGATTATGATGATGATTATGATGATGATTATGATGATGATTGTGATGATGATTATGATGATGATTATGAAGATGATTATGATGATGATGATTATGATGATGATTATGATGATGATTGTGAAGATGATTATGATGATTATGAAGATGATTATGATGATGATTACCATGATGATTATGCTCATGATTATGATGATGAATTATAACGATGATTATGATGATGATTATGATGATGATTATGATGATGATTATGATGATGATTATGATGTTGATTATGATGATGATTATGGTGATGATTATGATGATGATTATGATGATGATTATGATGATGATTATGATGATGATTGTGATGATGATTATGATGATGATTATGAAGATGATTATGATGATGATGATTATGATGATGATTATGATGATGATTGTGAAGATGATTATGATGATGATTATGGTGATGATTATGATGATGATTATGATGATGATTATGATGATGATTATGTTGATGATTATGATGATGATTATGATGATGATTATGATGATGATTATGATGATGATTATGATGATGATCATGATGATGATTATGATGACTATAATGATGACGATTATGATGACTATTACGATGCCGATTATGATGAATATTATGATGATGATTATGATGATGATTATGAAGATGATTATGATGATGATGATTATGATGATGATTATGATGATGATTATGATGATGATTATGATGACGATTATGATGATGATTTTGATGATGATTATGATGATGACTATGATGATGATTCTGATGATGACTATGATGATGATTCTGATGATGATTATGATGATGATTATGATGATGATTATGATGATGATTATGATGACGATTATGATGATGATTAGCATGATGATTATGCTCATGATTATGATGATGAATTATAACGATGATTATGATGATGATTTTGATGATGATTATGATGATGATTATAATGATGATCATGATGATGGTGATGATGATTATGATGATGATCATGATGATTATGATGATGATTATGATGATGATCATGATGATGCTTATGACAACTATAATGATGACGATTATGATGACTATTATGATGATTATGATGACAATTATGATAAATATTATGATGATGATCATGATGAATATTATGATGATGGTTATGATGATGGTTACTATGACAATTATGACTATTATGATGATGACTATGATGATGATTATGATGACGATTATGATGACGATTATGATGATGATTATGATGATGATTACTATGACGATTATGATTATTATAATGACGACGATTATGATGACTATTATGATGATGACTATGATGATGACTGTGATCATGCTTATGATCATGATTATGATCATGATTATGATGATGACTATTATGATGATGACTATGATGATGACTGTGATCATGATTATGATCATGATTATGATCATGATTATGATGATGACTATGATGATGATTATCATGATGATTATGCTCATGATTATGATGATGAATTATGATGACGATTATGATGATGATTATGTTGATGATAATGATAATGATTATGATGATGATTATGATGATGATTATGATGATGATTATGATGATGATTATGATGATGATTATGATGATGATTATGATGATGATTATGATGATGATTATGATGATGATTATGATGATGAATTATGATGACGATTACGATGATGATTATGTTGATGATAATGATAATGATTCTGATGATGATTATGATGATGATTATGATGATGATTATGATGATGATTATGATGACGATTATGATGATGATTATGATGATGATTATGATGATGATTACGATGATGATGATTATGATGATGATTATGATGATGATTATGATGATGATTGTGATGATGATTGTGAAGATGATTATGATGATGATTATGAAGATGATTATGATGATGATTACCATGATGATTATGCTCATGATTATGATGATGAATTATAACGATGATTATGATGATGATTATGATGATGATTATGATGATGATTATGATGATGATTATGATGATGATTATGATGATGATTATGATGATGATCATGATGATGATTATGATGACTATAATGATGACGATTATGATGACTATTATGATGCCGATTATGATGAATATTATGATGATGATTATGATGATGATTATGAATATGATTATGATGATGATGATTATGATGATGATTATGATGATGATTATGATGATGATTATGATGATGATTATGATGATGATTATGATGATGATTATCATGATGATTATGCTCATGATTATGATGATGAATTATAACAATGATTATGATGATGATTATGGTGATGATTATGATGATGATTATGATGATGATTATGATGATGATTATGATGATGATTATGATGATGATTATGATGATGATTGTGAAGATGATTATGATGATGATGATTATGATGATGATTATGATGATGATTATGATGATGATTATGATGATGATGATTATGATGATGATTATGATGATGATTATGATGATGATTATGATGATGATTATGATGATGATTATGATGATGATTATGATGATGATTATGATGTTGATTATGATGATGATTGTGAAGATGATTATGATGATGATTATGATGATGATTATGATGATGATTATGATGATGATCATGATGATGATTATGATGACTATAATGATGACGATTATGATGACTATTACGTTGCCGATTATGATGAATATTATGATGATGATTATGATGATGATTATGAAGATGATTATGATGATGATGATTATGATGATGATTATGATGATGATTATGATGATGATTATGATGACGATTATGATGATGATTTTGATGATGATTATGATGATGACTATGATGATGATTCTGATGATGACTATGATGATGATTAGCATGATGATTATGCTCATGATTATGATGATGAATTATAACGATGATTATGATGATGATTTTGATGATGATTATGATTATGATTATGATGATGATCATGATGATGGTGATGATGATTATGATGATGATCATGATGATTATGATGATGATTATGATGATGATCATGATGATGCTTATGACAACTATAATGATGACGATTATGATGACTATTATGGTGATTATGATGACAATTATGATAAATATTATGACGATGACTATGATGATGATTATCATGACGATTATGATGACGATTATGATGATGATTATGATGATGATTACTATGACGATTATGATTACTATAATGACGACGATTATGATGACTATTATGATGATGACTATGATGATGACTGTGATCATGATTATGATCATGATTATGATCATGATTATGATGATGACTATTATGATGATGACTATGATGATGACTGTGATCATGATTATGATCATGATTATGATCATGATTATGATGATGACTATGATGATGATTATGATGATGATCATGATGATGATTATGATGATGATCATGATGATGATTATGATGACTATAATGATGACGATTATGATGACTATTACGATGCCGATTATGATGAATATTATGATGATGATTATGATGATGATTATGATGATGATTATGATGTTGATTATGATGATGATTATGGTGATGATTATGATGATGATTATGATGATGATTATGATGATGATTATGATGATGATTGTGATGATGATTATGATGATGATTATGAAGATGATTATGATGATGATGATTATGATGATGATTATGATGATGATTGTGAAGATGATTATGATGATGATGATTATGATGATGATTATGGTGATGATTATGATGATGATTATGATGATGATTATGATGATGATTATGTTGATGATTATGATGATGATTATGATGATGATTATGATGATGATTATGATGATGATCATGATGATGATTATGATGACTATAATGATGACGATTATGATGACTATTACGATGCCGATTATGATGAATATTATGATGATGATTATGATGATGATTATGAAGATGATTATGATGATGATAATGATAATGATTATGATGATGATTATGATGATGATTATGATGATGATTATGATGATGATTATGATGATGATTATGATGATGATTATGATGATGATTATGATGATGATTATGATGATGATTATGATGATGAATTATGATGACGATTACGATGATGATTATGTTGATGATAATGATAATGATTCTGATGATGATTATGATGATGATTATGATGATGATTATGATGATGATTATGATGACGATTATGATGATGATTATGATGATGATTATGATGATGATTACGATGATGATGATTATGATGATGATTATGATGATGATTATGATGATGATTGTGATGATGATTGTGAAGATGATTATGATGATGATTATGAAGATGATTATGATGATGATTACCATGATGATTATGCTCATGATTATGATGATGAATTATAACGATGATTATGATGATGATTATGATGATGATTATGATGATGATTATGATGATGATTATGATGATGATTATGATGATGATTATGATGATGATTATGATGATGATCATGATGATGATTATGATGACTATAATGATGACGATTATGATGACTATTATGATGCCGATTATGATGAATATTATGATGATGATTATGATGATGATTATGAATATGATTATGATGATGATGATTATGATGATGATTATGATGATGATTATGATGATGATTATGATGATGATTATGATGATGATTATGATGATGATTATCATGATGATTATGCTCATGATTATGATGATGAATTATAACAATGATTATGATGATGATTATGATGATGATTATGATGATGATTATGATGATGATTATGATGATGATTATGATGATGATTATGGTGATGATTATGATGATGATTATGATGATGATTATGATGATGATTATGATGATGATTATGATGATGATTATGATGATGATTGTGAAGATGATTATGATGATGATGATTATGATGATGATTATGATGATGATTATGATGATGAATTATAACGATGATTATGATGATGATTTTGATGATGATTATGATGATGATTATAATGATGATCATGATGATGGTGATGATGATTATGATGATGATCATGATGATTATGATGATGATTATGATGATGATCATGATGATGCTTATGACAACTATAATGATGACGATTATGATGACTATTATGATGATTATGATGACAATTATGATAAATATTATGATGATGATCATGATGAATATTATGATGATGGTTATGATGATGGTTACTATGACAATTATGACTATTATGATGATGACTATGATGATGATTATGATGACGATTATGATGACGATTATGATGATGATTATGATGATGATTACTATGAGGATTATGATTATTATAATGACGACGATTATGATGACTATTATGATGATGACTATGATGATGACTGTGATCATGCTTATGATCATGATTATGATCATGATTATGATGATGACTATTATGATGACTATTACGATGCCGATTATGATGAATATTATGATGATGATTATGATGATGATTATGAAGATGATTATGATGATGATGATTATGATGATGATTATGATGATGATTATGATGATGATTATGATGACGATTATGATGATGATTTTGATGATGATTATGATGATGACTATGATGATGATTCTGATGATGACTATGATGATGATTCTGATGATGATTATGATGATGATTATGATGATGATTATGATGATGATTATGATGACGATTATGATGATGATTAGCATGATGATTATGCTCATGATTATGATGATGAATTATAACGATGATTATGATGATGATTTTGATGATGATTATGATGATGATTATAATGATGATCATGATGATGGTGATGATGATTATGATGATGATCATGATGATTATGATGATGATTATGATGATGATCATGATGATGCTTATGACAACTATAATGATGACGATTATGATGACTATTATGATGATTATGATGACAATTATGATAAATATTATGATGATGATCATGATGAATATTATGATGATGGTTATGATGATGGTTACTATGACAATTATGACTATTATGATGATGACTATGATGATGATTATGATGACGATTATGATGACGATTATGATGATGATTATGATGATGATTACTATGACGATTATGATTATTATAATGACGACGATTATGATGACTATTATGATGATGACTATGATGATGACTGTGATCATGCTTATGATCATGATTATGATCATGATTATGATGATGACTATTATGATGATGACTATGATGATGACTGTGATCATGATTATGATCATGATTATGATCATGATTATGATGATGACTATGATGATGATTATCATGATGATTATCATGATGATTATGCTCATGATTATGATGATGAATTATGATGACGATTATGATGATGATTATGTTGATGATAATGATAATGATTATGATGATGATTATGATGATGATTATGATGATGATTATGATGATGATTATGATGATGATTATGATGATGATTATGATGATGATTATGATGATGATTATGATGATGATTATGATGATGAATTATGATGACGATTACGATGATGATTATGTTGATGATAATGATAATGATTCTGATGATGATTATGATGATGATTATGATGATGATTATGATGATGATTATGATGACGATTATGCTGATGATTATGATGATGATTATGATGATGATTACGATGATGATGATTATGATGATGATTATGATGATGATTATGATGATGATTGTGATGATGATTGTGAAGATGATTATGATGATGATTATGAAGATGATTATGATGATGATTACCATGATGATTATGCTCATGATTATGATGATGAATTATAACGATGATTATGATGATGATTATGATGATGATTATGATGATGATTATGATGATGATTATGATGATGATTGTGATGATGATTGTGAAGATGATTATGATGATGATTATGAAGATGATTATGATGATGATTACCATGATGATTATGCTCATGATTATGATGATGAATTATAACAATGATTATGATGATGATTATGATGATGATTATGATGATGATTATGATGATGATTATGATGATGATTATGGTGATGATTATGATGATGATTATGATGATGATTATGATGATGATTATGATGATGATTATGATGATGATTATGATGATGATTATGATGATGATTATGATGACGATTATGATGACTATTATGATGATGACTATGATGATGATTATGATGACGATTATGATGATGATTATGATGATGATTATGATGATGATTATGGTGATGATTATGATGGTGATTATCATGATGATTATGATGATGATTATGATGATGATTATGCTCATGATTATGATGATGAATTATAACGATGATTATGATGATGATTTTGATGATGATTATGATGATGATTATGATGATGATCATGATGATGGTGATGATGATTATGATGATGATCATGATGATTATGATGATGATTATGATGATGATCATGATGATGCTTATGACAACTATAATGATGACGATTATGATGACTATTATGATGATTATGATGACAATTATGATAAATATTATGATGATGATCATGATGAATATTATGATGATGGTTATGATGATGGTTACTATGACAATTATGATGACTATTATGATGATGACTATGATGATGATTATGATGACGATTATGATGACGATTATGATTACTATAATGACGGCGATTATGATGACTATTATGATGATGACTATGATGATGACTGTGATCATGCTTATGATCATGATTATGATCATGATTATGATGATGACTATTATGATGATGACTATGATGATGACTGTGATCATGATTATGATCATGATTATGATCATGATTATGATGATGACTATGATGATGATTATCATGATGATTATGCTCATGATTATGATGATGAATTATGATGACGATTATGATGATGATTATGTTGATGATAATGATAATGATTATGATGATGATTATGATGATGATTATGATGATGATTATGATGATGATTATGATGATGATTATGATGATGATTATGATGATGATTATGATGATGATTATGATGATGAATTATGATGACGATTACGATGATGATTATGTTGATGATAATGATAATGATTCTGATGATGATTATGATGATGATTATGATGATGATTATGATGATGATTATGATGACGATTATGATGATGATTATGATGATGATTATGATGATGATTACGATGATGATGATTATGATGATGATTATGATGATGATTATGATGATGATTATGATGATCATTATGATGATGATTATGATGATGATTATGATGATGATTATGATGATGATTATGATGATGATTGTGATGATGATTGTGAAGATGATTATGATGATGATTATGAAGATGATTATGATGATGATTACCATGATGATTATGCTCATGATTATGATGATGAATTATAACGATGATTATGATGATGATTATGATGATGATTATGATGATGATTATGATGATGATTATGATGATGATTATGATGATGATTATGATGATGATTATGATGATGATCATGATGATGATTATGATGACTATAATGATGACGATTATGATGACTATTATGATGCCGATTATGATGAATATTATGATGATGATTATGATGATGATTATGAATATGATTATGATGATGATGATTATGATGATGATTATGATGATGATTATGATGATGATTATGATGATGATTATGATGATGATTATGATGATGATTATCATGATGATTATGCTCATGATTATGATGATGAATTATAACAATGATTATGATGATGATTATGATGATGATTATGATGATGATTATGATGATGATTATGATGATGATTATGGTGATGATTATGATGATGATTATGATGATGATTATGATGATGATTATGATGATGATTATGATGATGATTATGATGATGATTATGATGATGATTATGATGATGATTGTGATGATGATTGTGAAGATGATTATGATGATGATTATGAAGATGATTATGATGATGATTACCATGATGATGATTATGATGATGATTATGATGATGATTATGATGATGATTATGATGATGATTATGATGATGATTATGATGATGATTATGATGATGATTATGATGATGATTATGATGATGATTGTGATGATGATTGTGAAGATGATTATGATGATGATTATGAAGATGATTATGATGATGATTACCATGATGATTATGCTCATGATTATGATGATGAATTATAACGATGATTATGATGATGATTATGATGATTATTATGATGATGATTATGATGATGATTATGATGATGATTATGATGATGATTATGATGATGATTATGATGATGATCATGATGATGATTATGATGACTATAATGATGACGATTATGATGACTATTATGATGCCGATTATGATGAATATTATGATGATGATTATGATGATGATTATGAAGATGATTATGATGATGATGATTATGATGATGATTATGATGATGATTATGATGATGATTATGATGATGATTATGATGATGATTATGATGATGATTATGATGATGATTATGATGATGATTATGCTCATGATTATGATGATGAATTATAACGATGATTATGATGATGATTATGATGATGATTATGATGATGATTATGATGATGATTATGATGATGATTATGGTGATGATTATGATGATGATTATGATGATGATTATGATGATGATTATGATGATGATTGTGAAGATGATTATGATGATGATGATTATGATGATGATTATGATGATGATTATGATGATGATTATGATGATGATGATTATGATGATGATTATCATGATGATTATGCTCATGATTATGATCATGATTATGATGATGACTATGATGATGATTATCATGATGATTATGCTCATGATTATGATGATGAATTATGATGACGATTATGATGATGATTATGTTGATGATAATGATAATGATTATGATTATGATTATGATGATGATTATGATGATGATTATGATGATGATTATGATGATGATTATGATGATGAATTATAACGATGATTATGATGATGATTATGATGATGATTATGATGATGATTATGATGATGATTATGATGATGATTATGATGATGATTATGATGATGATCATGATGATGATTATGATGACTATAATGATGACGATTATGATGACTATTATGATGCCGATTATGATGAATATTATGATGATGATTATGATGATGATTATGAAGGTGATTATGATGATGATGATTATGATGATGATTATGATGATGATTATGATGATGATTATGATGATGATTATGATGATGATTATCATGATGATTATGCTCATGATGATTATGCTCATGATTATGATGATGAATTATAACGATGATTATGATGATGATTTTGATGATGATTATGATGATGATTATGATGATGATTATGGTGATGATTATGATGATGATTATGATGATGATTATGATGATGATTATGATGATGATTGTGATGATGAATTATAACGATGATTATGATGATGATTATGATGATGATTATGATGATGATTATGATGATGATTATGATGATGATTATGATGATGATTATGATGATGATTATGATGATGATCATGATGATGATTATGATGACTATAATGATGACGATAATGATGACTATTATGATGCCGATTATGATGAATATTATGATGATGATTATGATGATGATTATGAAGGTGATTATGATGATGATGATTATGATGATGATTATGATGATGATTATGATGATGATTATGATGATGATTATGATGATGATTATGATGATGATTATCATGATGATTATGCTCATGATTATGATGATGAATTATAACGATGATTATGATGATGATTATGATGATGATTATGATGATGATTATGATGATGATTATGATGATGATTATGGTGATGATTATGATGATGATTATGATGATGATTATGATGATGATTATGATGATGATTGTGAAGATGATTATGATGATGATGATTATGATGATGATTATGATGATGATTATGATGATGATTATGATGATGATTACTATGACGATTATGATTACTATAATGACGACGATTATGATGACTATTATGATGATGACTATGATGATGACTGTGATCATGATTCTGATCATGATTATGATCATGATTATGATGATGACTATGATGATGATTATCATGATGATTATGCTCATGATTATGATGATGAATTATAACGATGATTATGATGATGATTATGATGATGATTATGATGATGATTATGATGATGATTATGATGATGATTATGGTGATGATTATGATGATGATTATGATGATGATTATGATGATGATTATGATGATGATTGTGATGATGACTTATAACGATGATTATGATGATGATTATGATGATGATTATGATGATGATTATGATGATGATTATGATGATGATTATGATGATGATTATGATGATGATTATGATGATGATTATGATGATGATTATGATGATGATTATGATGACTATAATGATGACGATTATGATGATGATTATGATGATGACTATGATGATGATTATGATGACGATTATGATGATGATTTTGATGATGATTATGATGATGACTATGATGATGATTAGCATGATGATTATGCTCATGATTATGATGATGACTATGATGATGATTAGCATGATGATTATGCTCATGATTATGATGATGAATTATAACGATGATTATGATGATGATTTTGATGATGATTATGATGATGATTATGATGATGATTATGGTGATGATTATGATGATGATTATGATGATGATTATGATGATGATTGTGATGATGAATTATAACGATGATTATGATGATGATTATGATGATGATTATGATGATGATTATGATGATGATTATGATGATGATTATGATGATGATTATGATGATGATTATGATGATGATGATGATGATGATTACTATGTCGATTATGATGACTAGTGTGATGATGACTATGATGATGATTATGATGACTATTATGATGATGACTATGATGATGATTATGATGATGATTATGATGATGATTATGATGATGATCATGATGATGCTTATTACAACTATAATGATGACGATTATGATGACTATTATGATGATTATGATGACAATTATGATAAATATTATGATGATGATCATGATGAATATTATGATGATGGTTATGATGATGGTTACTATGACAATTATGATGACTATTATGATGATGACTATGATGATGATTATGATGACGATTATGATGACGATTATGATGATGATTATGATGATGATTACTATGACGATTATGATTACTATAATGACGACGATTATGATGACTATTATGATGATGACTATGATGATGACTGTGATCATGATTATGATCATGATTGTGATCATGATTATGATGATGACTATGATGATGATTATCATGATGATTATGCTCATGATTATGATGATGAATTATGATGACGATTATGATGATGATTATGTTGATGATAATGATAATGATTATGATGATGATTATGATGATGATTATGATGATGATTATGATGATGATTATGATGATGATTATGATGATGATTATGATGATGAATTATGATGACGATTATGATGATGATTATGTTGATGATAATGATAATGATTATGATGATGATTATGATGATGATTATGATGATGATTATGATGATGATTATGATGATGATTATGATGATGATTATGATGATGAATTATGATGACGATTATGATGATGATTATGTTGATGATAATGATAATGATTCTGATGATGATTATGATGATGATTATGATGATGATTATGATGACGATTATGATGATGATTATGATGATGACTATGATGATGATTACGATGATGATGATTATGATGATGATTATGATGATGATTATGATGATGATTATGATGATGATTATGATGATGATTATGATGATGATTATGATGATGATTATGATGATGATTATGATGATGATTGTGATGATGATTGTGAAGATGATTATGATGATGATTATGAAGATGATTATGATGATGATTACCATGATGATTATGCTCATGATTATGATGATGGATTATAACGATGATTATGATGATGATTATGATGATGATTATGATGATGATTATGATGATGATTATGATGATGATTATGATGATGATTATGATGATGATTATGATGATGATTATGATGATGATTATGATGACTATAATGATGACGATTATGATGATGATTATGATGATGACTATGATGATGATTATGATGACGATTATGATGATGATTTTGATGATGATTATGATGATGACTATGATGATGATTAGCATGATGATTATGCTCATGATTATGATGATGAATTATAACGATGATTATGATGATGATTTTGATGATGATTATGATGATGATTATGATGATGATTATGGTGATGATTATGATGATGATTATGATGATGATTATGATGATGATTGTGATGATGAATTATAACGATGATTATGATGATGATTATGATGATGATTATGATGATGATTATGATGATGATTATGATGATGATTATGATGATGATTATGATGATGATTATGATGATGATGATGATGATGATTACTATGTCGATTATGATGACTAGTGTGATGATGACTATGATGATGATTATGATGACTATTATGATGATGACTATGATGATGATTATGATGATGATTATGATGATGATTATGATGATGATCATGATGATGCTTATTACAACTATAATGATGACGATTATGATGACTATTATGATGATTATGATGACAATTATGATAAATATTATGATGATGATCATGATGAATATTATGATGATGGTTATGATGATGGTTACTATGACAATTATGATGACTATTATGATGATGACTATGATGATGATTATGATGACGATTATGATGACGATTATGATGATGATTATGATGATGATTACTATGACGATTATGATTACTATAATGACGACGATTATGATGACTATTATGATGATGACTATGATGATGACTGTGATCATGATTATGATCATGATTGTGATCATGATTATGATGATGACTATGATGATGATTATCATGATGATTATGCTCATGATTATGATGATGAATTATGATGACGATTATGATGATGATTATGTTGATGATAATGATAATGATTATGATGATGATTATGATGATGATTATGATGATGATTATGATGATGATTATGATGATGATTATGATGATGATTATGATGATGAATTATGATGACGATTATGATGATGATTATGTTGATGATAATGATAATGATTATGATGATGATTATGATGATGATTATGATGATGATTATGATGATGATTATGATGATGATTATGATGATGATTATGATCATGAATTATGATGACGATTATGATGATGATTATGTTGATGATAATGATAATGATTCTGATGATGATTATGATGATGATTATGATGATGATTATGATGACGATTATGATGATGATTATGATGATGACTATGATGATGATTACGATGATGATGATTATGATGATGATTATGATGATGATTATGATGATGATTATGATGATGATTATGATGATGATTATGATGATGATTATGATGATGATTATGATGATGATTATGATGATGATTGTGATGATGATTGTGAAGATGATTATGATGATGATTATGAAGATGATTATGATGATGATTACCATGATGATTATGCTCATGATTATGATGATGGATTATAACGATGATTATGATGATGATTATGATGATGATTATGATGATGATTATGATGATGATTATGATGATGATTATGATGATGATTATGATGATGATTATGATGATGATCATGATGATGATTATGATGACTATAATGATCACGATTATGATGACTATTATGATGCCGATTATGATGAATATTATGATGATGATTATGATGATGATTATGAAGGTGATTATGATGATGATGATTATGATGATGATTATGATGATGATTATGATGATGATTATGATGATGATTATGATGATGATTATGATGATGATTATCATGATGATTATGCTCATGATTATGATGATGAATTATAACGATGATTATGATGATGATTATGATGATGATTATGATGATGATTATGATGATGATTATGATGATGATTATGATGATGATTATGATGATGATTATGGTGATGATTATGATGATGATTATGATGATGATTATGATGATGATTATGATGATGATTATGATGATGATTGTGAAGATGATTATGATGATGATGATTATGATGATGATTATGATGATGATTATGATGATGATTATGATGATGATGATTATGATGATGATTATCATGATGATTATGATGATGATTATGATGATGATTACTATGACGATTATGATTACTATAATGACGACGATTATGATGACTATTATGATGATGACTATGATGATGACTGTGATCATGATTATGATCATGATTATGATCATGATTATGATGATGACTATGATGATGATTATCATGATGATTATGCTCATGATTATGATGATGAATTATAACGATGATTATGATGATGATTATGATGATGATTATGATGATGATTATGATGATGATTATGATGATGATTATGGTGATGATTATGATGATGATTATGATGATGATTATGATGATGATTATGATGATGATTATGATGATGATTATGATGATGATTATGATGATGATTATGATGATGATTATGATGACGATTATGATGATGATTATGATGATGATTATGATGATGATTACGATGATGATGATTATGATGATGATTATGATGATGATTATGATGATGATTATGATGATGATTATGATGATGATTATGATGATGATTATGATGATGATTATGATGATGATTGTGAAGATGATTATGATGGTGATTATGAAGATGATTATGATGATGATTATGATGATGATTATGGTGATGATTATGATGATGATTATGATGATGATTATGATGATGACTATGATGATGATTATGATGATGATCATGATGATGATTATGATGACTATAATGATGACGATTATGATGACTATTATGATGATGACTATGATGATGATTATGATGACGATTATGATGATGATTATGATGATGATTATGGTGATGATTATGATGATGATTATCATGATGATTATGATGATGATTATGATGATGATTATGCTCATGATTATGATGATGAATTATAACGATGATTATGATGATGATTTTGATGATGATTATGATGATGATTATGATGATGATTATGATGATGATCATGATGATGATTGTGAAGACGATTATGATGATGATTATGGAGATGATTATGATGATGATTATCATGATGATTATGCTCATGATTATGATGATGAATTATAACGATGATTATGATGATGATTATGATGATGATTATGATGATGATTATGATGATGATTATGATGATGATTATGGTGATGATTATGATGATGATTATGATGATGCTTATGATGATGATTATGATGATGATTGTGATGATGATTATGATGATGATTATGAAGATGATTATGATAATGATGATTATGATGATGATTATGATGATGATTATGATGATGATTATGATGATGATTATGATGATGACTATGATGATGATCCTGATGATGACTATGATGATGATTAGCATGATGACTATGCTCATGATTATGATGATGAATTATAACGATGATTATGATGATGATTTTGATGATGATTGTGATGATGATTTTGATGATGATTATGATGATGACTATGATGATGATTCTGATGATGACTATGATGATGATTAGCATAATGATTATGCTCACGATTATGATGATGAATTATAACGATGATTATGATGATGATTTTGATGATGATTATGATGATGATTATGATGATGATTATGATGATGATTATGATGATGATTATGGTGATGATTATGATGATGATTATGATGATGATTATGATGATGATTATGATGATGATTATGATGATGATTGTGATGATGAATTATAACGATGATTATGATGATGATTATGATGATGATTATGATGATGATTATGATGATGATTATGATGATGATCATGATGATGGTGATGATGATTATGATGATGATCATGATGATTATGATGATGATTATGATGATGATCATGATGATGCTTATGACAACTATAATGATGACGATTATGATGACTATTATGATGATTATGATGACAATTATGATGAATATTATGATGATGATCATGATGAATATTATGATGATGCTTATGATGCTGTTTACTCTGACAATTATGATGACTATGATGATGATTATGATGACGATTATGCTGACGATTATGATGATAATTATGATGATGATTACTATGACGATTATGATTACTATAATGACGACGATTATGATGACTATTATGATGATGACTATGATGATGACTGTGCTCATGATTATGATCATGATTATGATCATGATTATGATGATGACTATGATGATGATTATCATGATGATTATGCTCATGATTATGATGATGAATTATGATGACGATTATGATGATGATTATGTTGATGATAATGATAATGATTATGATGATGATTATGATGATGATTATGATGATGATTATGATGACGATTATGATGATGATTATGATGATGATTATGATGATGATTATGATGATGATTATGATGATGATTATGATGATGATTATGATGACGATTATGATGATGATTATGATGATGATTATGATGATGATTACGATGATGATGATTATGATGATGATTATGATGATGATTACTATGACGATTATGATTACTATAATGACGACGATTATGATGACTATTATGATGATGACTATGATGATGACTGTGATCATGATTATGATCATGATTATGATCATGATTATGATGATGACTATGATGATGATTATCATGATGATTATGCTCATGATTATGATGATGAATTATAACGATGATTATGATGATGATTATGATGATGATTATGATGATGATTATGATGACGATTATGATGATGATTATGATGATGACTATGATGATGATTACGATGATGATGATTATGATGATGATTATGATGATGATTGTGATGATGATTATGATGATGATTATGATGATGATTATGATGATGATTATGATGATGATTATGATGATGATTATGATGATGATTGTGATGATGATTGT
The DNA here is from genome assembly GCA_947623535.1 of Coelioxys conoideus. Lineage (NCBI taxonomy): Eukaryota > Metazoa > Arthropoda > Insecta > Hymenoptera > Megachilidae > Coelioxys > Coelioxys conoideus. The sequence continues at coordinate 1,232,798 of CANQJN010000043.1, forward strand.
GAAGATGATTATGATGATGATTATGAAGATGATTATGATGATGATTACCATGATGATTATGCTCATGATTATGATGATGGATTATAACGATGATTATGATGATGATTATGATGATGATTATGATGATGATTATGATGATGATTATGATGATGATTATGATGATGATTATGATGATGATTATGATGATGATCATGATGATGATTATGATGACTATAATGATGACGATTATGATGACTATTATGATGCCGATTATGATGAATATTATGATGATGATTATGATGATGATTATGAAGGTGATTATGATGATGATGATTATGATGATGATTATGATGATGATTATGATGATGATTATGATGATGATTATGATGATGATTATGATGATGATTATCATGATGATTATGCTCATGATTATGATGATGAATTATAACGATGATTATGATGATGATTATGATGATGATTATGATGATGATTATGATGATGATTATGATGATGATTATGATGATGATTATGGTGATGATTATGATGATGATTATGATGATGATTATGATGATGATTATGATGATGATTATGATGATGATTGTGAAGATGATTATGATGATGATGATTATGATGATGATTATGATGATGATTATGATGATGATTATGATGATGATGATTATGATGATGATTATGATGATGATTATGATCATGATTACTATGACGATTATGATTACTATAATGACGACGATTATGATGACTATTATGATGATGACTATGATGATGACTGTGATCATGATTATGATCATGATTATGATCATGATTATGATGATGACTATGATGATGATTATCATGATGATTATGCTCATGATTATGATGATGAATTATAACGATGATTATGATGATGATTATGATGATGATTATGATGATGATTATGATGATGATTATGATGATGATTATGGTGATGATTATGATGATGATTATGATGATGATTATGATGATGATTATGATGATGATTATGATGATGATTATGATGATGATTATGATGATGATTATGATGATGATTATGATGACGATTATGATGATGATTATGATGATGATTATGATGATGATTACGATGATGATGATTATGATGATGATTATGATGATGATTATGATGATGATTATGATGATGATTATGATGATGATTATGATGATGATTATGATGATGATTATGATGATGATTATGATGATGATTGTGAAGATGATTATGATGGTGATTATGAAGATGATTATGATGATGATTATGATGATGATTATGGTGATGATTATGATGATGATTATGATGATGATTATGATGATGACTATGATGATGATTATGATGATGATCATGATGATGATTATGATGACTATAATGATGACGATTATGATGACTATTATGATGATGACTATGATGATGATTATGATGACGATTATGATGATGATTATGATGATGATTATGGTGATGATTATGATGATGATTATCATGATGATTATGATGATGATTATGATGATGATTATGCTCATGATTATGATGATGAATTATAACGATGATTATGATGATGATTTTGATGATGATTATGATGATGATTATGATGATGATTATGATGATGATCATGATGATGATTGTGAAGACGATTATGATGATGATTATGGAGATGATTATGATGATGATTATCATGATGATTATGCTCATGATTATGATGGTGAATTATAACGATGATTATGATGATGATTATGATGATGATTATGATGATGATTATGATGATGATTATGATGATGATTATGGTGATGATTATGATGATGATTATGATGATGCTTATGATGATGATTATGATGATGATTGTGATGATGATTATGATGATGATTATGAAGATGATTATGATAATGATGATTATGATGATGATTATGATGATGATTATGATGATGATTATGATGATGATTATGATGATGACTATGATGATGATCCTGATGATGACTATGATGATGATTAGCATGATGACTATGCTCATGATTATGATGATGAATTATAACGATGATTATGATGATGATTTTGATGATGATTGTGATGATGATTTTGATGATGATTATGATGATGACTATGATGATGATTCTGATGATGACTATGATGATGATTAGCATAATGATTATGCTCACGATTATGATGATGAATTATAACGATGATTATGATGATGATTTTGATGATGATTATGATGATGATTATGATGATGATTATGATGATGATTATGATGATGATTATGGTGATGATTATGATGATGATTATGATGATGATTATGATGATGATTATGATGATGATTATGATGATGATTGTGATGATGAATTATAACGATGATTATGATGATGATTATGATGATGATTATGATGATGATTATGATGATGATTATGATGATGATCATGATGATGGTGATGATGATTATGATGATGATCATGATGATTATGATGATGATTATGATGATGATCATGATGATGCTTATGACAACTATAATGATGACGATTATGATGACTATTATGATGATTATGATGACAATTATGATGAATATTATGATGATGATCATGATGAATATTATGATGATGCTTATGATGCTGTTTACTCTGACAATTATGATGACTATGATGATGATTATGATGACGATTATGATGACGATTATGATGATAATTATGATGATGATTACTATGACGATTATGATTACTATAATGACGACGATTATGATGACTATTATGATGATGACTATGATGATGACTGTGCTCATGATTATGATCATGATTATGATCATGATTATGATGATGACTATGATGATGATTATCATGATGATTATGCTCATGATTATGATGATGAATTATGATGACGATTATGATGATGATTATGTTGATGATAATGATAATGATTATGATGATGATTATGATGATGATTATGATGATGATTATGATGACGATTATGATGATGATTATGATGATGATTATGATGATGATTATGATGATGATTATGATGATGATTATGATGATGATTATGATGACGATTATGATGATGATTATGATGATGATTATGATGATGATTACGATGATGATGATTATGATGATGATTATGATGATGATTATGATGATGATTATGATGATGATTATGATGATGATTATGATGATGATTATGATGATGATTATGATGATGATTGTGAAGATGATTATGATGGTGATTATGAAGATGATTATGATGATGATTATTATGATGATTATGGTGATGATTATGATGATGATTATGATGATGATTATGATGATGACTATGATGATGATTATGATGATGATCATGATGATGATTATGATGACTATAATGATGACGATTATGATGACTATTATGATGATGACTATGATGATGATTATGATGACGATTATGATGATGATTATGATGATGATTATGGTGATGATTATGATGATGATTATCATGATGATTATGATGATGATTATGATGATGATTATGCTCATGATTATGATGATGAATTATAACGATGATTATGATGATGATTTTGATGATGATTATGATGATGATTATGATGATGATCATGATGATGGTGATGATGATTATGATGATGATCATGATGATTATGATGATGATTATGATGATGATCATGATGATACTTATGACAACTATAATGATGACGATTATGATGACTATTATGATGATTATGATGACAATTATGATGAATATTATGATGATGATCATGATGAATATTATGATGATGGTTATGATGATGGTTACTATGACAATTATGATGACTATGATGATGATTATGATGACGATTATGATGACGATTATGATGATAATTATGATGATGATTACTATGACGATTATGATTACTATAATGACGACGATTATGATGACTATTATGATGATGACTATGATGATGACAGTGCTCATGATTATGATCATGATTATGATCATGATTATGATGATGACTATGATGATGATTATCATGATGATTATGCTCATGATTATGATGATGAATTATGATGACGATTATGATGATGATTATGTTGATGATAATGATAATGATTATGATGATGATTATGATGATGATTATGATGATGATTATGATGACGATTATGATGATGATTATGATGATGATTATGATGATGATTATGATGATGAATTATGATGACGATTATGATGATGATTATGTTGATGATAATGATAATGATTCTGATGATGATTATGATGATGATTATGATGATGATTATGATGATGATTATGATGACGATTATGATGATGATTATGATGATGATTATGATGATGATTACGATGATGATGATTATGATGATGATTATGATGATGATTATGATGAGATTATGATGATGATTATGATGATGATTGTGAAGATGATTATGATGGTGATTATGAAGATGATTATGATGATGATTACCATGATGATTATGCTCATGATTATGATGATGAATTATAACGATGATTATGATGATGATTATGATGATGATTATGATGATGACTATGCTGATGATTATGATGATGATCATGATGATGATTATGATGACTATAATGATGACGATTATGATGACTATTATGATGATGACTATGATGATGATTATGATGACGATTATGATGATGATTATGATGATGATTATGGTGATGATTATGATGATGATTATCATGATGATTATGATGATGATTATGATGATGGTTATGATGATGATTATGATGATGATTATGATGATGATTATGATGATGATTATGATGATGATTCTGATGATGACTATGATGATGATTAGCATGATGATTATGCTCATGATTATGATGATGAATTATAACGATGATTATGATGATGATTATGATGATGATTATGATGATGATTATGATGATGACTATGATGATGATTATGATGATGATTGTGATGATGATTATGATGATGATTATGATGTCGATTATGATGACGATTATGATGATGATTTTGATGATGATTATGATGATGACTATGATGATGATTCTGATGATGATTATGATGATGATTAGCATGATGATTATGCTCATGATTATGATGATGAATTATAACGATGATTATGATGATGATTATGATGATGATCATGACGATGGTGATGATGATTATGATGATGATCATGATGATTATGATGATGATTATGATGATGATCATGATGATGCTTATGACAACTATAATGATGACGATTATGATGACTATTATGATGATTATGATGACAATTATGATGAATATTATGATGATGGTTATGTTGATGGTTACTATGACAATTATGATGACTATTATGATGATGACTATGATGATGATTATGATAACGATTATGATGACGATTATGATGATGATTATGATGATGATTACTATGACGATTATGATTACTATAATGACGACGATTATGATGACTATTATGATGATGACTATGATGATGACTGTGATCATGATTATGATCATGATTATGATCATGATTATGATGTTGACTATGATGATGATTATCATGATGATTATGCTCATGATTATGATGATGATTATGTTGATGATTATGATGATGATTATGATGATGATTATGATGATGATTATGATGATGAATTATAATGACGATTATGATGATGATTATGTTGATGATAATGATAATGATTCTGATGATGATTATGATGATGATTATGATGATGATTATGATGATGATCATGACGATGGTGATGATGATTATGATGATGATCATGATGATTATGATGATGATTATGATGATGATCATGATGATGCTTATGACAACTATAATGATGACGATTATGATGACTATTATGATGATTATGATGACAATTATGATGAATATTATGATGATGGTTATGTTGATGGTTACTATGACAATTATGATGACTATTATGATGATGACTATGATGATGATTATGATAACGATTATGATGACGATTATGATGATGATTATGATGATGATTACTATGACGATTATGATTACTATAATGACGACGATTATGATGACTATTATGATGATGACTATGATGATGACTGTGATCATGATTATGATGATGATTATGATGATGATTATGATGATGATTATGATGATGATTGTGAAGATGATTATGATGATGATTATGAAGATGATTATGATGATGATTACCATGATGATTATGCTCATGATTATGATGATGAATTATAACGATGATTATGATGATGATTATGATGATGATTATGATGATGATTATGATGATGATTATGATGATGATTATGATGACGATTATGATGATGATTATGATGATGATTATGATGATGATTGCGATGATGATGATTATGATGATGATTATGATGATGATTATGATGATGATTATGATGATGATTATGATGATGATTGTGAAGATGATTATGATGGTGATTATGAAGATGATTATGATGATGATTACCATGATGATTATGCTCATGATTATGATGATGAATTATAACGATGATTATGATGATGATTATGATGATGATTATGATGATGACTATGCTGATGATTATGATGATGATCATGTTGATGATTATGATGACTATAATGATGACGATTATGATGACTATTATGATGATGACTATGATGATGATTATGATGACGATTATGATGATGATTATGATGATGATTATGGTGATGATTATGATGATGATTATCATGATGATTATGATGATGATTATGATGATGGTTATGATGATGATTATGATGATGATTATGATGATGATTATGATGATGATTATGATGATGATTATGATGATCATAATGATGATGATTACGATGTCGGTTATGATGATGATTATGATGATGATTATGCTCATGATTATGATGATGAATTATAACGATGATTATGATGATGATTATGATGATGATTATGATGATGATTATGATGATGATTGTGAAGATGATTATGATGGTGATTATGAAGATGATTATGATGATGATTATGATGATGATTATGGTGATGATTATGATGATGATTATGATGATGATTATGATGATGATTATGATGATGATTATGATGGTGATTATGAAGATGATTATGATGATGATTATGATGACTATAATGATGACGATTATGATGACTATTATGATGATGACTATGATGATGACTGTGATCATGATTATGATGATGATTATGATGATGATTATGATGATGATTATGATGATGATTGTGAAGATGATTATGATGATGATTATGAAGATGATTATGATGATGATTACCATGATGATTATGCTCATGATTATGATGATGAATTATAACGATGATTATGATGATGATTATGATGATGATTATGATGATGATTATGATGATGATTATGATGATGATTATGATGACGATTATGATGATGATTATGATGATGATTATGATGATGATTGCGATGATGATGATTATGATGATGATTATGATGATGATTATGATGATGATTATGATGATGATTATGATGATGATTGTGAAGATGATTATGATGGTGATTATGAAGATGATTATGATGATGATTACCATGATGATTATGCTCATGATTATGATGATGAATTATAACGATGATTATGATGATGATTATGATGATGATTATGATGATGACTATGCTGATGATTATGATGATGATCATGTTGATGATTATGATGACTATAATGATGACGATTATGATGACTATTATGATGATGACTATGATGATGATTATGATGACGATTATGATGATGATTATGATGATGATTATGGTGATGATTATGATGATGATTATCATGATGATTATGATGATGATTATGATGATGGTTATGATGATGATTATGATGATGATTATGATGATGATTATGATGATGATTATGATGATGATTATGATGATGATTATGATGATCATAATGATGATGATTACGATGTCGGTTATGATGATGATTATGATGATGATTATGCTCATGATTATGATGATGAATTATAACGATGATTATGATGATGATTATGATGATGATTATGATGATGATTATGATGATGATTGTGAAGATGATTATGATGGTGATTATGAAGATGATTATGATGATGATTATGATGATGATTATGGTGATGATTATGATGATGATTATGATGATGATTATGATGATGATTATGATGATGATTATGATGGTGATTATGAAGATGATTATGATGATGATTATGATGACTATAATGATGACGATTATGATGACTATTATGATGATGACTATGATGATGATTATGATGACGATTATGATGATGATTATGATGATGATTATGGTGATGATTATGATGATGATTATCATGATGATTATGATGATGATTATGATGATGATTATGCTCATGATTATGATGATGAATTATAACGATGATTATGATGATGATTTTGATGATGATTATGATGATGATTATGATGATGATTATGATGATGATTATGATGATGAATTATAATGACGATTATGATGATGATTATGTTGATGATAATGATAATGATTCTGATGATGATTATGATGATGATTATGATGATGACTATGATGATGATTCTGATGATGACTATGATGATGATTAGCATGATGATTATGCTCATGATTATGATGATGAATTATAACGATGATTATGATGATGATTATGATGATGATCATGACGATGGTGATGATGATTATGATGATGATCATGATGATTATGATGATGATTATGATGATGATCATGATGTTGCTTATGACAACTATAATGATGACGATTATGATGACTATTATGATGATTATGATGACAATTATGATGAATATTATGATGATGGTTATGTTGATGGTTACTATGACAATTATGATGACTATTATGATGATGACTATGATGATGATTATGATAACAATTATGATGACGATTATGATGATGATTATGATGATGATTACTATGACGATTATGATTACTATAATGACGACGATTATGATGACTATTATGATGATGACTATGATGATGACTGTGATCATGATTATGATCATGATTATGATCATGATTATGATGTTGACTATGATGATGATTATCATGATGATTATGCTCATGATTATGATGATGATTATGTTGATGATTATGATGATGATTATGATGATGATTATGATGATGATTATGATGATGAATTATAATGACGATTATGATGATGATTATGTTGATGATAATGATAATGATTCTGATGATGATTATGATGATGATTATGATGATGATTATGATGATGATTATGATGACGATTATGATGATGATTATGATGATGATTATGATGATGATTGCGATGATGATGATTATGATGATGATTATGATGATGATTATGATGATGATTATGATGATGATTATGATGATGATTGTGAAGATGATTATGATGGTGATTATGAAGATGATTATGATGATGATTACCATGATGATTATGCTCATGATTATGATGATGAATTATAACGATGATTATGATGATGATTATGATGATGATTATGATGATGACTATGCTGATGATTATGATGATGATCATGTTGATGATTATGATGACTATAATGATGACGATTATGATGACTATTATGATGATGACTATGATGATGATTATGATGACGATTATGATGATGATTATGATGATGATTATGGTGATGATTATGATGATGATTATCATGATGATTATGATGATGATTATGATGATGGTTATGATGATGATTATGATGATGATTATGATGATGATTATGATGATGATTATGATGATGATTATGATGATCATAATGATGATGATTACGATGTCGGTTATGATGATGATTATGATGATGATTATGCTCATGATTATGATGATGAATTATAACGATGATTATGATGATGATTATGATGATGATTATGATGATGATTATGATGATGATTGTGAAGATGATTATGATGGTGATTATGAAGATGATTATGATGATGATTATGATGATGATTATGGTGATGATTATGATGATGATTATGATGATGATTATGATGATGATTATGATGATGATTATGATGGTGATTATGAAGATGATTATGATGATGATTATGATGACTATAATGATGACGATTATGATGACTATTATGATGATGACTATGATGATGATTATGATGACGATTATGATGATGATTATGATGATGATTATGGTGATCATTATGATGATGATTATCATGATGATTATGATGATGATTATGATGATGATTATGCTCATGATTATGATGATGAATTATAACGATGATTATGATGATGATTTTGATGATGATTATGATGATGATTATGATGATGATTATGATGATGATTATGATGATGAATTATAATGACGATTATGATGATGATTATGTTGATGATAATGATAATGATTCTGATGATGATTATGATGATGATTATGATGATGACTATGATGATGATTCTGATGATGACTATGATGATGATTAGCATGATGATTATGCTCATGATTATGATGATGAATTATAACGATGATTATGATGATGATTATGATGATGATCATGACGATGGTGATGATGATTATGATGATGATCATGATGATTATGATGATGATTATGATGATGATCATGATGATGCTTATGACAACTATAATGATGACGATTATGATGACTATTATGATGATTATGATGACAATTATGATGAATATTATGATGATGGTTATGTTGATGGTTACTATGACAATTATGATGACTATTATGATGATGACTATGATGATGATTATGATAACGATTATGATGACGATTATGATGATGATTATGATGATGATTACTATGACGATTATGATTACTATAATGACGACGATTATGATGACTATTATGATGATGACTATGATGATGACTGTGATCATGATTATGATCATGATTATGATCATGATTATGATGTTGACTATGATGATGATTATCATGATGATTATGCTCATGATTATGATGATGATTATGTTGATGATTATGATGATGATTATGATGATGATTATGATGATGATTATGATGATGAATTATAATGACGATTATGATGATGATTATGTTGATGATAATGATAATGATTCTGATGATGATTATGATGATGATTATGATGATGATTATGATGACGATTATGATGATGATTATGATGATGATTATGATGATGATTACGATGATGATGATTATGATGATGATTATGATGATGATTATGATGATGATTATGATGATGATTATGATGATGATTATGATGATGATTATGATGATGATTATGATGATGATTATGATGATGATTATGATGACTATAATGATGACGATTATGATGACTATTATGATGATGACTATGATGATGATTATGATGACGATTATGATGATGATTATGATGATGATTCTGATGATGATTATGATGATGATTAGCATGATGATTATGCTCATGATTATGATGATGAATTATAACGATGATTATGATGATGATTATGATGATGATCATGACGATGGTGATGATGATTATGATGATGATCATGATGATTATGATGATGATTATGATGATGATCATGATGATGCTTATGACAACTATAATGATGACGATTATGATGACTATTATGATGATTATGATGACAATTATGATGAATATTATGATGATGGTTATGTTGATGGTTACTATGACAATTATGATGACTATTATGATGATGACTATGATGATGATTATGATAACGATTATGATGACGATTATGATGATGATTATGATGATGATTACTATGACGATTATGATTACTATAATGACGACGATTATGATGACTATTATGATGATGACTATGATGATGACTGTGATCATGATTATGATCATGATTATGATCATGATTATGATGTTGACTATGATGATGATTATCATGATGATTATGCTCATGATTATGATGATGATTATGTTGATGATTATGATGATGATTATGATGATGATTATGATGATGATTATGATGATGAATTATAATGACGATTATGATGATGATTATGTTGATGATAATGATAATGATTCTGATGATGATTATGATGATGATTATGATGATGATTATGATGATGATTATGATGATGACTATGATGATGATTCTGATGATGACTATGATGATGATTAGCATGATGATTATGCTCATGATTATGATGATGAATTATAACGATGATTATGATGATGATTATGATGATGATCATGACGATGGTGATGATGATTATGATGATGATCATGATGATTATGATGATGATTATGATGATGATCATGATGATGCTTATGACAACTATAATGATGACGATTATGATGACTATTATGATGATTATGATGACAATTATGATGAATATTATGATGATGGTTATGTTGATGGTTACTATGACAATTATGATGACTATTATGATGATGACTATGATGATGATTATGATAACGATTATGATGACGATTATGATGATGATTATGATGATGATTACTATGACGATTATGATTACTATAATGACGACGATTATGATGACTATTATGATGATGACTATGATGATGACTGTGATCATGATTATGATGATGATTATGATGATGATTATGATGATGATTATGATGATGATTGTGAAGATGATTATGATGATGATTATGAAGATGATTATGATGATGATTACCATGATGATTATGCTCATGATTATGATGATGAATTATAACGATGATTATGATGATGATTATGATGATGATTATGATGATGATTATGATGATGATTATGATGATGATTATGATGACGATTATGATGATGATTATGATGATGATTATGATGATGATTGCGATGATGATGATTATGATGATGATTATGATGATGATTATGATGATGATTGTGAAGATGATTATGATGGTGATTATGAAGATGATTATGATGATGATTACCATGATGATTATGCTCATGATTATGATGATGAATTATAACGATGATTATGATGATGATTATGATGATGATTATGATGATGACTATGCTGATGATTATGATGATGATCATGTTGATGATTATGATGACTATAATGATGACGATTATGATGACTATTATGATGATGACTATGATGATGATTATGATGACGATTATGATGATGATTATGATGATGATTATGGTGATGATTATGATGATGATTATCATGATGATTATGATGATGATTATGATGATGGTTATGATGATGATTATGATGATGATTATGATGATGATTATGATGATGATTATGATGATGATTATGATGATCATAATGATGATGATTACGATGTCGGTTATGATGATGATTATGATGATGATTATGCTCATGATTATGATGATGAATTATAACGATGATTATGATGATGATTATGATGATGATTATGATGATGATTATGATGATGATTGTGAAGATGATTATGATGGTGATTATGAAGATGATTATGATGATGATTATGATGATGATTATGGTGATGATTATGATGATGATTATGATGATGATTATGATGATGATTATGATGATGATTATGATGGTGATTATGAAGATGATTATGATGATGATTATGATGACTATAATGATGACGATTATGATGACTATTATGATGATGACTATGATGATGATTATGATGACGATTATGATGATGATTATGATGATGATTATGGTGATGATTATGATGATGATTATCATGATGATTATGATGATGATTATGATGATGATTATGCTCATGATTATGATGATGAATTATAACGATGATTATGATGATGATTTTGATGATGATTATGATGATGATTATGATGATGATTATGATGATGATTATGATGATGAATTATAATGACGATTATGATGATGATTATGTTGATGATAATGATAATGATTCTGATGATGATTATGATGATGATTATGATGATGACTATGATGATGATTCTGATGATGACTATGATGATGATTAGCATGATGATTATGCTCATGATTATGATGATGAATTATAACGATGATTATGATGATGATTATGATGATGATCATGACGATGGTGATGATGATTATGATGATGATCATGATGATTATGATGATGATTATGATGATGATCATGATGATGCTTATGACAACTATAATGATGACGATTATGATGACTATTATGATGATTATGATGACAATTATGATGAATATTATGATGATGGTTATGTTGATGGTTACTATGACAATTATGATGACTATTATGATGATGACTATGATGATGATTATGATAACGATTATGATGACGATTATGATGATGATTATGATGATGATTACTATGACGATTATGATTACTATAATGACGACGATTATGATGACTATTATGATGATGACTATGATGATGACTGTGATCATGATTATGATCATGATTATGATCATGATTATGATGTTGACTATGATGATGATTATCATGATGATTATGCTCATGATTATGATGATGATTATGTTGATGATTATGATGATGATTATGATGATGATTATGATGATGATTATGATGATGAATTATAATGACGATTATGATGATGATTATGTTGATGATAATGATAATGATTCTGATGATGATTATGATGATGATTATGATGATGATTATGATGACGATTATGATGATGATTATGATGATGATTATGATGATGATTACGATGATGATGATTATGATGATGATTATGATGATGATTATGATGATGATTATGATGATGATTATGATGATGATTATGATGATGATTATGATGATGATTATGATGATGATTGTGAAGATGATTATGATGATGATTATGAAGATGATTATGATGATGATTACCATGATGATTATGCTCATGATTATGATGATGAATTATAACGATGATTATGATGATGATTATGATGATGATTATGATGATGATTATGATGATGATTATGATGATGATTATGATGACGATTATGATGATGATTATGATGATGATTATGATGATGATTACGATGATGATGATTATGATGATGATTATGATGATGATTATGATGATGATTATGATGATGATTATGATGATGATTGTGAAGATGATTATGATGGTGATTATGAAGATGATTATGATGATGATTACCATGATGATTATGCTCATGATTATGATGATGAATTATAACGATGATTATGATGATGATTATGATGATGATTATGATGATGACTATGCTGATGATTATGATGATGATCATGTTGATGATTATGATGACTATAATGATGACGATTATGATGACTATTATGATGATGACTATGATGATGATTATGATGACGATTATGATGATGATTATGATGATGATTATGGTGATGATTATGATGATGATTATCATGATGATTATGATGATGATTATGATGATGGTTATGATGATGATTATGATGATGATTATGATGATGATTATGATGATGATTATGATGATGATTATGATGATCATAATGATGATGATTACGATGTCGGTTATGATGATGATTATGATGATGATTATGCTCATGATTATGATGATGAATTATAACGATGATTATGATGATGATTATGATGATGATTATGATGATGATTATGATGATGATTGTGAAGATGATTATGATGGTGATTATGAAGATGATTATGATGATGATTATGATGATGATTATGGTGATGATTATGATGATGATTATGATGATGATTATGATGATGACTATGATGATGATTATGATGATGATCATGATGATGATTATGATGACTATAATGATGACGATTATGATGACTATTATGATGATGACTATGATGATGATTATGATGACGATTATGATGATGATTATGATGATGATTATGGTGATGATTATGATGATGATTATCATGATGATTATGATGATGATTATGATGATGATTATGCTCATGATTATGATGATGAATTATAACGATGATTATGATGATGATTTTGATGATGATTATGATGATGATTATCATGATGATCATGATGATGGTGATGATGATTATGATGATGATCATGATGATTATGATGATGATTATGATGATGATCATGATGATGCTTATGACAACTATAATGATGACGATTATGATGACTATTATGATGATGATTATGATGCTGATTACTATGACGATTATGATTACTATAATGACGACGATTATGATGACTATTATGATGATGACTATGATGATGACTGTGATCATGATTATGATCATGATTATGATCATGATTATGATGATGACTATGATGATGATTATCATGATGATTATGCTCATGATTATGATGATGAATTATGATGACGATTATGATGATGATTATGTTGATGATAATGATAATGATTATGATGATGATTATGATGATGATTATGATGATGATTATGATGATGATTATGATGATGATTATGATGATGATTATGATGATGATTATGATGATGATTATGATGACGATTATGATGATGATTATTATGATGATTATGATGATGATTACGATGATGATGATTATGATGATGATTACCATGATGATTATGCTCATGATTATGATGATGAATTATAACGATGATTATGATGATGATTATGATGATGATTACGATGATGATTATGATGATGATTATGATGATGATTATGATGATGATTATGATGATGATTGTGAAGATGATTATGATGATGATTATGAAGATGATTATGATGATGATTATGAAGATGATTATGATGATGATTACCATGATGATTATGCTCATGATTATGATGATGAATTATAACGATGATTATGATGATGATTATGATGATGATTATGATGATGATCATGATGATGATTATGATGACTATAATGATGACGATTATGATGACTATTATGATGATGACTATGATGATGATTATGATGACGATTATGATGATGATTATGATGATGATTATGGTGATGATTATGATGATGATTAACATGATGATTATGATGATGATTATGATGATGATTATGATGATGATTATGATGATGATTATGATGACGATTATGATGATGATTATGATGATGATTATGATGATGATTACGATGATGATGATTATGATGATGATTATGATGATGATTATGATGAGATTATGATGATGATTATGATGATGATTGTGAAGATGATTATGATGGTGATTATGAAGATGATTATGATGATGATTACCATGATGATTATGCTCATGATTATGATGATGAATTATAACGATGATTATGATGATGATTATGATGATGATTATGATGATGACTATGCTGATGATTATGATGATGATCATGATGATGATTATGATGACTATAATGATGACGATTATGATGACTATTATGATGATGACTATGATGATGATTATGATGACGATTATGATGATGATTATGATGATGATTATGGTGATGATTATGATGATGATTATCATGATGATTATGATGATGATTATGATGATGGTTATGATGATGATTATGATGATGATTATGATGATGATTATGATGATGATTATGATGATGATTATGATGATCATAATGATGATGATTACGATGTCGGTTATGATGATGATTATGATGATGATTATGCTCATGATTATGATGATGAATTATAACGATGATTATGATGATGATTATGATGATGATTATGATGATGATTATGATGATGATTGTGAAGATGATTATGATGGTGATTATGAAGATGATTATGATGATGATTATGATGATGATTATGGTGATGATTATGATGATGATTATGATGATGATTATGATGATGACTATGATGATGATTATGATGATGATCATGATGATGATTATGATGACTATAATGATGACGATTATGATGACTATTATGATGATGACTATGATGATGATTATGATGACGATTATGATGATGATTATGATGATGATTATGGTGATGATTATGATGATGATTATCATGATGATTATGATGATGATTATGATGATGATTATGCTCATGATTATGATGATGAATTATAACGATGATTATGATGATGATTTTGATGATGATTATGATGATGATTATCATGATGATCATGATGATGGTGATGATGATTATGATGATGATCATGATGATTATGATGATGATTATGATGATGATCATGATGATGCTTATGACAACTATAATGATGACGATTATGATGACTATTATGATGATGATTATGATGCTGATTACTATGACGGTTATGATTACTATAATGACGACGATTATGATGCTGATTACTATGACGATTATGATTACTATAATGACGACGATTATGATGACTATTATGATGATGACTATGATGATGACTGTGATCATGATTATGATCATGATTATGATCATGATTATGATGATGACTATGATGATGATTATCATGATGATTATGCTCATGATTATGATGATGAATTATGATGACGATTATGATGATGATTATGTTGATGATAATGATAATGATTATGATGATGATTATGATGATGATTATGATGATGATTATGATGATGATTATGATGATGATTATGATGATGATTATGATGATGATTATGATGACGATTATGATGATGATTATTATGATGATTATGATGATGATTACGATGATGATGATTATGATGATGATTACCATGATGATTATGCTCATGATTATGATGATGAATTATAACGATGATTATGATGATGATTATGATGATGATTACGATGATGATTATGATGATGATTATGATGATGATTATGATGATGATTATGATGATGATTGTGAAGATGATTATGATGATGATTATGAAGATGATTATGATGATGATTATGAAGATGATTATGATGATGATTACCATGATGATTATGCTCATGATTATGATGATGAATTATAACGATGATTATGATGATGATTATGATGATGATTATGATGATGATCATGATGATGATTATGATGACTATAATGATGACGATTATGATGACTATTATGATGATGACTATGATGATGATTATGATGACGATTATGATGATGATTATGATGATGATTATGGTGATGATTATGATGATGATTAACATGATGATTATGATGATGATTATGATGATGATTATGATGATGATTATGATGATGATTATGATGATGATTATGATGATGATTATGATGATGATTATGATGATGATTATGATGATGATTATGGTGATGATTATGATGATGATTATCATGATGATTATGATGATGATTATGATGATGATTATGCTCATGATTATGATGATGAATTATAACGATGATTATGATGATGATTTTGATGATGATTATGATGATGATTATGATGATGATCATGATGATGATTATGATGATGATTATGATGATGATTATGATGATCATAATGATGATGATTACGATGTCGGTTATGATGATGATTATGATGATGATTATGATCATGATTATGATGATGATTGTGATGATGATTATGATGATGATTATCATGATGATTATGCTCATGATTATGATGATGAATTATAACGATGATTATGATGATGCTTATGACAACTATAATGATGACGATTATGATGACTATTATGATGATTATGATGACAATTATGATGAATATTATGATGATGGTTATGTTGATGGTTACTATGACAATTATGATGACTATTATGATGATGACTATGACGATGATTATGATAACGATTATGATGACGATTATGATGATGATTATGATGATGATTACTATGACGATTATGATTACTATAATGACGACGATTATGATGACTATTATGATGATGACTATGATGATGACTGTGATCATGATTATGATCATGATTATGATCATGATTATGATGTTGACTATGATGATGATTATCATGATGATTATGCTCATGATTATGATGATGATTATGTTGATGATTATGATGATGATTATGATGATGATTATGATGATGATTATGATGATCAATTATAATGACGATTATGATGATGATTATGTTGATGATAATGATAATGATTCTGATGATGATTATGATGATGATTATGATGATGATTATGATGACGATTATGATGATGATTATGATGATGATTATGATGATGATTACGATGATGATGATTATGATGATGATTATGATGATGATTATGATGATGATTATGATGATGATTATGATGATGATTATGATGATGATTATGATGATGATTATGATGATGATTGTGAAGATGATTATGATGATGATTATGAAAATGATTATGATGATGATTACCATGATGATTATGCTCATGATTATGATGATGAATTATAACGATGATTATGATGATGATTATGATGATGATTATGATGATGATTATGATGATGATTATGATGATGATTATGATGACGATTATGATGATGATTATGATGATGATTATGATGATGATCATGATGATGATTATGATGACTATAATGATGACGATTATGATGACTATTATGATGCCGATTATGATGAATATTATGATGATGATTATGATGATGATTATGAAGATGATTATGATGATGATGATTATGATGATGATTATGATGATGATTATGATGACGATTATGATGACTATTATGATGATGATTATGATGCTGATTACTATGACGATTATGATTACTATAATGATGATGACTATGATGATGACTGTGATCATGATTATGATCATGATTATGATCATGATTATGATGATGACTATGATGATGATTATCATGATGATTATGCTCATGATTATGATGATGAATTATGATGACGATTATGATGATGATTATGTTGATGATAATGATAATGATTATGATGATGATTACGATGATGATTATGATGATGATTATGATGATGATTATGATGATGATTATGATGATGATTATGATGATGATTATGATGACGATTATGATGATGATTATGATGATGATTATGATGATGATTACGATGATGATGATTATGATGATGATTACCATGATGATTATGCTCATGATTATGATGATGATTACGATGATGATTATGATGATGATTATGATGATGATTATGATGATGATTATGATGATGATTGTGAAGATGATTATGATGATGATTATGAAGATGATTATGATGATGATTATGAAGATGATTATGATGATGATTACCATGATGATTATGCTCATGATTATGATGATGAATTATAACGATGATTATGATGATGATTATGATGATGATTATGATGATGATTATGATGATGACTATGATGATGATTATGATGATGATCATGATGATGATTATGATGACTATAATGATGACGATTATGATGACTATTATGATGATGACTATGATGATGATTATGATGACGATTATGATGACGATTATGATGATGATTATGATGATGATTATGGTGATGATTATGATGATGATTAACATGATGATTATGATGATGATTATGATGATGATTATGATGATGATTATGATGATGATTATGATGATGATTATGATGATGATTATGATGATGATTATGATGATGATTATGATGATGATTATGATGATCATAATGATGATGATTACGATGTCGGTTATGATGATGATTATGATGATGATTATGATCATGATTATGATGATGAATTATAACGATGATTATGATGATGATTATGATGATGATTATGATGATGATTATGATGACTATTATGATGCCGATTATGATGAATATTATGATGATGATTATGATGATGACTATGAAGATGATTATGATGATCATGATTATGATGATGATTATGATGATGATTATGATGATGATTGTGATGATGATTATGATGATGATTATGATGACGATTATGATGATGATCATGATGATGATTATGGAGATGATTATGATGATGATTATCATGATGATTATGCTCATGATTATGATGATGAATTATAACGATGATTATGATGATGATTATGATGATGATTATGATGATGATTATGATGATGATTATGATGATGATTATGGTGACGATTATGATGATCATTATGATGATGATTATGATGATGATTACGATGATGATGATTATGATGATGATTATGATGATGATTATGATGATGATTATGATGATGATTATGATGATGATTGTGAAGATGATTATGATGGTGATTATGAAGATGATTATGATGATGATTACCATGATGATTATGCTCATGATTATGATGATGAATTATAACGATGATTATGATGATGATTATGATGATGATTATGATGATGACTATGCTGATGATTATGATGATGATCATGATGATGATTATGATGACTATAATGATGACGATTATGATGACTATTATGATGATGACTATGATGATGATTATGATGACGATTATGATGATGATTATGATGATGATTATGGTGATGATTATGATGATGATTATCATGATGATTATGATGATGATTATGATGATGGTTATGATGATGATTATGATGATGATTATGATGATGATTATGATGATGATTATGATGATGATTATGATGATCATAATGATGATGATTACGATGTCGGTTATGATGATGATTATGATGATGATTATGCTCATGATTATGATGATGAATTATAACGATGATTATGATGATGATTATGATGATGATTATGATGATGATTATGATGATGATTGTGAAGATGATTATGATGGTGATTATGATGATGATTATGATGATGATTATGGTGATGATTATGATGATGATTATGATGATGATTATGATGATGACTATGATGATGATTATGATGATGATCATGATGATGATTATGATGACTATAATGATGACGATTATGATGACTATTATGATGATGACTATGATGATGATTATGATGACGATTATGATGATGATTATGATGATGATTATGGTGATGATTATGATGATGATTATCATGATGATTATGATGATGATTATGATGATGATTATGCTCATGATTATGATGATGAATTATAACGATGATTATGATGATGATTTTGATGATGATTATGATGATGATTATGATGATGATCATGATGATGGTGATGATGATTATGATGATGATCATGATGATTATGATGATGATTATGATGATGATCATGATGATGCTTATGACAACTATAATGATGACGATTATGATGACTATTATGATGATTATGATGACAATTATGATGAATATTATGATGATGATTATGATGATGATTATGATGATGATTATGATGATGATTATGATGATGATTGTGACGATGATTATGATGATGATGATTATGATGATGATTATGATGATGATTATGATGATGATCATGATGATGATTATGATGACTATAATGATGACGATTATGATGACTATTATGATGCCGATTATGATGAATATTATGATGATGATTATGATGATGATTATGAAGATGATTATGATGATGATGATTATGATGATGATTATGATGATGATTATGATGACGATTATGATGACTATTATGATGATGATTATGATGCTGATTACTATGACGATTATGATTACTATAATGACGACGATTATGATGACTATTATGATGATGACTATGATGATGACTGTGATAATGATTATGATCATGATTATGATCATGATTATGATGATGACTATGATGATGATTATCATGATGATTATGCTCATGATTATGATGATGAATTATGATGACGATTATGATGATGATTATGTTGATGATAATGATAATGATTATGATGATGATTATGATGATGATTATGATGATGATTGTGACGATGATTATGATGATGATGATTATGATGATGATTATGATGATGATTATGGTGATGATTATGATGATGATTAACATGATGATTATGATGATGATTATGATGATGATTATGATGATGATTATGATGATGATTATGATGATGATTATGATGATGATTATGATGATGATTATGATGATGATTATGATGATGATTATGATGATCATAATGATGATGATTACGATGCCGATTATGATGAATATTATGATGATGATTATGATGATGATTATGAAGATGATTATGATGATGATGATTATGATGATGATTATGATGATGATTATGATGACGATTATGATGACTATTATGATGATGATTATGATGCTGATTACTATGACGATTATGATTACTATAATGACGACGATTATGATGACTATTATGATGATGACTATGATGATGACTGTGATCATGATTATGATCATGATTATGATCATGATTATGATGATGACTATGATGATGATTATCATGATGATTATGCTCATGATTATGATGATGAATTATCATGATGATTATGATGATGATTATGATGATGGTTATGATTATGATTATGATGATGATTATGATGATGATTATGATGATGATTATGATGATGATTATGATGATCATAATGATGATGATTACGATGTCGGTTATGATGATGATTATGATGATGATTATGCTCATGATTATGATGATGAATTATAACGATGATTATGATGATGATTATGATGATGATTATGATGATGATTATGATGATGATTGTGAAGATGATTATGATGGTGATTATGAAGATGATTATGATGATGATTATGATGATGATTATGGTGATGATTATGATGATGATTATGATGATGATTATGATGATGACTATGATGATGATTATGATGATGATCATGATGATGATTATGATGACTATAATGATGACGATTATGATGACTATTATGATGATGACTATGATGATGATTATGATGACGATTATGATGATGATTATGATGATGATTATGGTGATGATTATGATGATGATTATCATGATGATTATGATGATGATTATGATGATGATTATGCTCATGATTATGATGATGAATTATAACGATGATTATGATGATGATTTTGATGATGATTATGATGATGATTATCATGATGATCATGATGATGGTGATGATGATTATGATGATGATCATGATGATTATGATGATGATTATGATGATGATCATGATGATGCTTATGACAACTATAATGATGACGATTATGATGACTATTATGATGATGATTATGATGCTGATTACTATGACGGTTATGATTACTATAATGACGACGATTATGATGCTGATTACTATGACGATTATGATTACTATAATGACGACGATTATGATGACTATTATGATGATGACTATGATGATGACTGTGATCATGATTATGATCATGATTATGATCATGATTATGATGATGACTATGATGATGATTATCATGATGATTATGCTCATGATTATGATGATGAATTATGATGACGATTATGATGATGATTATGTTGATGATAATGATAATGATTATGATGATGATTATGATGATGATTATGATGATGATTATGATGATGATTATGATGATGATTATGATGATGATTATGATGATGATTATGATGACGATTATGATGATGATTATTATGATGATTATGATGATGATTACGATGATGATGATTATGATGATGATTACCATGATGATTATGCTCATGATTATGATGATGAATTATAACGATGATTATGATGATGATTATGATGATGATTACGATGATGATTATGATGATGATTATGATGATGATTATGATGATGATTATGATGATGATTGTGAAGATGATTATGATGATGATTATGAAGATGATTATGATGATGATTATGAAGATGATTATGATGATGATTACCATGATGATTATGCTCATGATTATGATGATGAATTATAACGATGATTATGATGATGATTATGATGATGATTATGATGATGATCATGATGATGATTATGATGACTATAATGATGACGATTATGATGACTATTATGATGATGACTATGATGATGATTATGATGACGATTATGATGATGATTATGATGATGATTATGGTGATGATTATGATGATGATTAACATGATGATTATGATGATGATTATGATGATGATTATGATGATGATTATGATGATGATTATGATGATGATTATGATGATGATTATGATGATGATTATGATGATGATTATGATGATGATTATGGTGATGATTATGATGATGATTATCATGATGATTATGATGATGATTATGATGATGATTATGATGATGATTATGATGATGATTATGATGATGATTGTGACGATGATTATGATGATGATGATTATGATGATGATTATGATGATGATTATGATGATGATCATGATGATGATTATGATGACTATAATGATGACGATTATGATGACTATTATGATGCCGATTATGATGAATATTATGATGATGATTATGATGATGATTATGAAGATGATTATGATGATGATGATTATGATGATGATTATGATGATGATTATGATGACGATTATGATGACTATTATGATGATGATTATGATGCTGATTACTATGACGATTATGATTACTATAATGACGACGATTATGATGACTATTATGATGATGACTATGATGATGACTGTGATAATGATTATGATCATGATTATGATCATGATTATGATGATGACTATGATGATGATTATCATGATGATTATGCTCATGATTATGATGATGAATTATGATGACGATTATGATGATGATTATGTTGATGATAATGATAATGATTATGATGATGATTATGATGATGATTATGATGATGATTGTGACGATGATTATGATGATGATGATTATGATGATGATTATGATGATGATTATGGTGATGATTATGATGATGATTAACATGATGATTATGATGATGATTATGATGATGATTATGATGATGATTATGATGATGATTATGATGATGATTACGATGTCGGTTATGATGATGATTATGATGATGATTATGATCATGATTATGATGATGAATTATGGTGATGATTATGATGATGATTAACATGATGATTATGATGATGATTATGATGATGATTATGATGATGATTATGATGATGATTATGATGATGATTATGATGATGATTATGATGATGATTATGATGATGATTATGATGATGATTATGGTGATGATTATGATGATGATTATCATGATGATTATGATGATGATTATGATGATGATTATGCTCATGATTATGATGATGAATTATAACGATGATTATGATGATGATTTTGATGATGATTATGATGATGATTATGATGATGATCATGATGATGATTATGATGATGATTATGATGATGATTATGATGATCATAATGATGATGATTACGATGTCGGTTATGATGATGATTATGATGATGATTATGATCATGATTATGATGATGATTGTGATGATGATTATGATGATGATTATCATGATGATTATGCTCATGATTATGATGATGAATTATAACGATGATTATGATGATGCTTATGACAACTATAATGATGACGATTATGATGACTATTATGATGATTATGATGACAATTATGATGAATATTATGATGATGGTTATGTTGATGGTTACTATGACAATTATGATGACTATTATGATGATGACTATGACGATGATTATGATAACGATTATGATGACGATTATGATGATGATTATGATGATGATTACTATGACGATTATGATTACTATAATGACGACGATTATGATGACTATTATGATGATGACTATGATGATGACTGTGATCATGATTATGATCATGATTATGATCATGATTATGATGTTGACTATGATGATGATTATCATGATGATTATGCTCATGATTATGATGATGATTATGTTGATGATTATGATGATGATTATGATGATGATTATGATGATGATTATGATGATCAATTATAATGACGATTATGATGATGATTATGTTGATGATAATGATAATGATTCTGATGATGATTATGATGATGATTATGATGATGATTATGATGACGATTATGATGATGATTATGATGATGATTATGATGATGATTACGATGATGATGATTATGATGATGATTATGATGATGATTATGATGATGATTATGATGATGATTATGATGATGATTATGATGATGATTATGATGATGATTATGATGATGATTGTGAAGATGATTATGATGATGATTATGAAAATGATTATGATGATGATTACCATGATGATTATGCTCATGATTATGATGATGAATTATAACGATGATTATGATGATGATTATGATGATGATTATGATGATGATTATGATGATGATTATGATGATGATTATGATGATGATTATGATGACGATTATGATGATGATTATGATGATGATTATGATGATGATCATGATGATGATTATGATGACTATAATGATGACGATTATGATGACTATTATGATGCCGATTATGATGAATATTATGATGATGATTATGATGATGATTATGAAGATGATTATGATGATGATGATTATGATGATGATTATGATGATGATTATGATGACGATTATGATGACTATTATGATGATGATTATGATGCTGATTACTATGACGATTATGATTACTATAATGATGATGACTATGATGATGACTGTGATCATGATTATGATCATGATTATGATCATGATTATGATGATGACTATGATGATGATTATCATGATGATTATGCTCATGATTATGATGATGAATTATGATGACGATTATGATGATGATTATGTTGATGATAATGATAATGATTATGATGATGATTACGATGATGATTATGATGATGATTATGATGATGATTATGATGATGATTATGATGATGATTATGATGATGATTATGATGACGATTATGATGATGATTATGATGATGATTATGATGATGATTACGATGATGATGATTATGATGATGATTACCATGATGATTATGCTCATGATTATGATGATGATTACGATGATGATTATGATGATGATTATGATGATGATTATGATGATGATTATGATGATGATTGTGAAGATGATTATGATGATGATTATGAAGATGATTATGATGATGATTATGAAGATGATTATGATGATGATTACCATGATGATTATGCTCATGATTATGATGATGAATTATAACGATGATTATGATGATGATTATGATGATGATTATGATGATGATTATGATGATGACTATGATGATGATTATGATGATGATCATGATGATGATTATGATGACTATAATGATGACGATTATGATGACTATTATGATGATGACTATGATGATGATTATGATGACGATTATGATGACGATTATGATGATGATTATGATGATGATTATGGTGATGATTATGATGATGATTAACATGATGATTATGATGATGATTATGATGATGATTATGATGATGATTATGATGATGATTATGATGATGATTATGATGATGATTATGATGATGATTATGATGATGATTATGATGATCATAATGATGATGATTACGATGTCGGTTATGATGATGATTATGATGATGATTATGATCATGATTATGATGATGAATTATAACGATGATTATGATGATGATTATGATGATGATTATGATGATGATTATGATGACTATTATGATGCCGATTATGATGATGATTATGATGATGATTATGGTGATGATTATGATGATGATTAACATGATGATTATGATGATGATTATGATGATGACTATGATGACTATAATGATGACGATTATGATGACTATTATGATGATGACTATGATGATGATTATGATGACGATTATGATGACGATTATGATGACGATTATGATGACGATTATGATGATGATTATGATGATGATTATGGTGATGATTATGAAGATGATTATGATGATGATTACCATGATGATTATGCTCATGATTATGATGATGAATTATAACGATGATTATGATGATGATTATGATGATGATTATGATGATGATTATGATGATGACTATGATGATGATTATGATGATGATCATGATGATGATTATGATGACTATAATGATGACGATTATGATGACTATTATGATGATGACTATGATGATGATTATGATGACGATTATGATGACGATTATGATGACGATTATGATGACGATTATGATGATGATTATGATGATGATTATGGTGATGATTATGATGATGATTAACATGATGATTATGATGATGATTATGATGATGACTATGATGATGATTATGATGATGATCATGATGATGATTATGATGACTATAATGATGACGATTATGATGACTATTATGATGATGACTATGATGATGATTATGATGACGATTATGATGACGATTATGATGATGATTATGATGATGATTATGGTGATGATTATGATGATGATTAACATGATGATTATGATGATGATTATGATGATGATTATGATGATGATTATGATGATGATTATGATGATGACTATGAAGATGATTATGATGATCATGATTATGATGATGATTATGATGATGATTATGATGATGATTGTGATGATGATTATGATGATGATTATGATGACGATTATGATGATGATCATGATGATGATTATGGAGATGATTATGATGATGATTATCATGATGATTATGCTCATGATTATGATGATGAATTATAACGATGATTATGATGATGATTATGATGATGATTATGATGATGATTATGATGATGATTATGATGATGATTATGGTGACGATTATGATGATCATTATGATGATGATTATGATGATGATTACGATGATGATGATTATGATGATGATTATGATGATGATTATGATGATGATTATGATGATGATTATGATGATGATTGTGAAGATGATTATGATGGTGATTATGAAGATGATTATGATGATGATTACCATGATGATTATGCTCATGATTATGATGATGAATTATAACGATGATTATGATGATGATTATGATGATGATTATGATGATGACTATGCTGATGATTATGATGATGATCATGATGATGATTATGATGACTATAATGATGACGATTATGATGACTATTATGATGATGACTATGATGATGATTATGATGACGATTATGATGATGATTATGATGATGATTATGGTGATGATTATGATGATGATTATCATGATGATTATGATGATGATTATGATGATGGTTATGATGATGATTATGATGATGATTATGATGATGATTATGATGATGATTATGATGATGATTATGATGATCATAATGATGATGATTACGATGTCGGTTATGATGATGATTATGATGAT
Organism: Coelioxys conoideus; assembly: GCA_947623535.1. NCBI lineage: Eukaryota > Metazoa > Arthropoda > Insecta > Hymenoptera > Megachilidae > Coelioxys > Coelioxys conoideus. The sequence continues at coordinate 1,263,652 of CANQJN010000043.1, forward strand.
GATTATGCTCATGATTATGATGATGAATTATAACGATGATTATGATGATGATTATGATGATGATTATGATGATGATTATGATGATGATTGTGAAGATGATTATGATGGTGATTATGATGATGATTATGATGATGATTATGGTGATGATTATGATGATGATTATGATGATGATTATGATGATGACTATGATGATGATTATGATGATGATCATGATGATGATTATGATGACTATAATGATGACGATTATGATGACTATTATGATGATGACTATGATGATGATTATGATGACGATTATGATGATGATTATGATGATGATTATGGTGATGATTATGATGATGATTATCATGATGATTATGATGATGATTATGATGATGATTATGCTCATGATTATGATGATGAATTATAACGATGATTATGATGATGATTTTGATGATGATTATGATGATGATTATGATGATGATCATGATGATGGTGATGATGATTATGATGATGATCATGATGATTATGATGATGATTATGATGATGATCATGATGATGCTTATGACAACTATAATGATGACGATTATGATGACTATTATGATGATTATGATGACAATTATGATGAATATTATGATGATGATTATGATGATGATTATGATGATGATTATGATGATGATTATGATGATGATTGTGACGATGATTATGATGATGATGATTATGATGATGATTATGATGATGATTATGATGATGATCATGATGATGATTATGATGACTATAATGATGACGATTATGATGACTATTATGATGCCGATTATGATGAATATTATGATGATGATTATGATGATGATTATGAAGATGATTATGATGATGATGATTATGATGATGATTATGATGATGATTATGATGACGATTATGATGACTATTATGATGATGATTATGATGCTGATTACTATGACGATTATGATTACTATAATGACGACGATTATGATGACTATTATGATGATGACTATGATGATGACTGTGATAATGATTATGATCATGATTATGATCATGATTATGATGATGACTATGATGATGATTATCATGATGATTATGCTCATGATTATGATGATGAATTATGATGACGATTATGATGATGATTATGTTGATGATAATGATAATGATTATGATGATGATTATGATGATGATTATGATGATGATTGTGACGATGATTATGATGATGATGATTATGATGATGATTATGATGATGATTATGGTGATGATTATGATGATGATTAACATGATGATTATGATGATGATTATGATGATGATTATGATGATGATTATGATGATGATTATGATGATGATTACGATGTCGGTTATGATGATGATTATGATGATGATTATGATCATGATTATGATGATGAATTATAACGATGATTATGATGATGATTATGATGATGATTATGATGATGATTATGATGACTATTATGATGCCGATTATGATGAATATTATGATGATGATTATGATGATGACTATGAAGATGATTATGATGATCATGATTATGATGATGATTATGATGATGATTATCATGATGATTGTGATGATGATTATGATGATGATTATGATGACGATTATGATGATGATCATGATGATGATTATGGAGATGATTATGATGATGATTATCATGATGATTATGCTCATGATTATGATGATGAATTATAACGATGATTATGATGATGATTATGATGATGATTATGATGATGATTATGATGATGATTATGATGATGATTATGATGACGATTATGATGATCATTATGATGATGATTATGATGATGATTACGATGATGATGATTATGATGATGATTATGATGATGATTATGATGATGATTATGATGATGATTATGATGATGATTGTGAAGATGATTATGATGGTGATTATGCAGATGATTATGATGATGATTACCATGATGATTATGCTCATGATTATGATGATGAATTATAACGATGATTATGATGATGATTATGATGATGATTATGATGATGACTATGCTGATGATTATGATGATGATCATGATGATGATTATGATGACTATAATGATGACGATTATGATGACTATTATGATGATGACTATGATGATGATTATGATGACGATTATGATGATGATTATGATGATGATTATGGTGATGATTATGATGATGATTATCATGATGATTATGATGATGATTATGATGATGGTTATGATGATGATTATGATGATGATTATGATGATGATTATGATGATGATTATGATGATGATTATGATGATCATAATGATGATGATTACGATGTCGGTTATGATGATGATTATGATGATGATTATGCTCATGATTATGATGATGAATTATAACGATGATTATGATGATGATTATGATGATGATTATGATGATGATTATGATGATGATTGTGAAGATGATTATGATGGTGATTATGAAGATGATTATGATGATGATTATGATGATGATTATGGTGATGATTATGATGATGATTATGATGATGATTATGATGATGACTATGATGATGATTATGATGATGATCATGATGATGATTATGATGACTATAATGATGACGATTATGATGACTATTATGATGATGACTATGATGATGATTATGATGACGATTATGATGATGATTATGATGATGATTATGGTGATGATTATGATGATGATTATCATGATGATTATGATGATGATTATGATGATGATTATGCTCATGATTATGATGATGAATTATAACGATGATTATGATGATGATTTTGATGATGATTATGATGATGATTATGATGATGATCATGATGATGGTGATGATGATTATGATGATGATCATGATGATTATGATGATGATTATGATGATGATCATGATGATGCTTATGACAACTATAATGATGACGATTATGATGACTATTATGATGATTATGATGACAATTATGATGAATATTATGATGATGATTATGATGATGATTATGATGATGATTATGATGATGATTATGATGATGATTATGATGATGATTGTGACGATGATTATGATGATGATGATTATGATGATGATTATGATGATGATTATGATGATGATCATGATGATGATTATGATGACTATAATGATGACGATTATGATGACTATTATGATGCCGATTATGATGAATATTATGATGATGATTATGATGATGATTATGAAGATGATTATGATGATGATGATTATGATGATGATTATGATGATGATTATGATGACGATTATGATGACTATTATGATGATGATTATGATGCTGATTACTATGACGATTATGATTACTATAATGACGACGATTATGATGACTATTATGATGATGACTATGATGATGACTGTGATCATGATTATGATCATGATTATGATCATGATTATGATGATGACTATGATGATGATTATCATGATGATTATGCTCATGATTATGATGATGAATTATGATGACGATTATGATGATGATTATGTTGATGATAATGATAATGATTATGATGATGATTGTGATGATGATTATGATGATGATTATGATGATGATTATGATGATGATTATGATGATGATTATGATGATGATTATGATGACGATTATGATGATGATTATGATGATGATTATGATGATGATTACGATGATGATGATTATGATGATGATTACCATGATGATTATGCTCATGATTATGATGATGAATTATAACGATGATTATGATGATGATTATGATGATGATTATGATGATGATTATGATGACGATTATGATGACTATTATGATGATGATTATGATGCTGATTACTATGACGATTATGATTACTATAATGACGACGATTATGATGACTATTATGATGATGACTATGATGATGACTGTGATCATGATTATGATCATGATTATGATCATGATTATGATGATGACTATGATGATGATTATCATGATGATTATGCTCATGATTATGATGATGAATTATGATGACGATTATGATGATGATTATGTTGATGATAATGATAATGATTATGATGATGATTGTGATGATGATTATGATGATGATTATGATGATGATTATGATGATGATTATGATGATGATTATGATGATGATTATGATGACGATTATGATGATGATTATGATGATGATTATGATGATGATTACGATGATGATGATTATGATGATGATTACCATGATGATTATGCTCATGATTATGATGATGAATTATAACGATGATTATGATGATGATTATGATGATGATTACGATGATGATTATGATGATGATTATGATGATGATTATGATGATGATTATGATGATGATTGTGAAGATGATTATGATGATGATTATGAAGATGATTATGATGATGATTATGAAGATGATTATGATGATGATTACCATGATGATTATGCTCATGATTATGATGATGAATTATAACGGTGATTATGATGATGATTATGATGATGATTATGATGATGATTATGATGATGACTATGATGATGATTATGATGATGATCATGATGATGATTATGATGACTATAATGATGACGATTATGATGACTATTATGATGATGACTATGATGATGATTATGATGACGATTATGATGATGATTATGATGATGATTATGGTGATGATTATGATGATGATTAACATGATGATTATGATGATGATTATGATGATGATTATGATGATGATTATGATGATGATTATGATGATGATTATGATGATGATTATGATGATGATTATGATGATGATTATGATGATGATTATGATGATAATAATGATGATGATTACGATGTCGGTTATGATGATGATTATGATGATGATTATGATCATGATTATGATGATGAATTATAACGATGATTATGATGATGATTATGATGATGATTATGATGATGATTATGATGACTATTATGATGCCGATTATGATGAATATTATGATGATGATTATGATGATGACTATGAAGATGATTATGATGATCATGATTATGATGATGATTATGATGATGATTATGATGATGATTGTGATGATGATTATGATGATGATTATGATGACGATTATGATGATGATCATGATGATGATTATGGAGATGATTATGATGATGATTATCATGATGATTATGCTCATGATTATGATGATGAATTATAACGATGATTATGATGATGATTATGATGATGATTATGATGATGATTATGATGATGATTATGATGATGATCATGATGATGGTGATGATGATTATGATGATGATCATGATGATTATGATGATGATTATGATGATGATCATGATGATGCTTATGACAACTATAATGATGACGATTATGATGACTATTATGATGATTATGATGACAATTATGATGAATATTATGATGATGGTTATGTTGATGGTTACTATGACAATTATGATGACTATTATGATGATGACTATGATGATGATTATGATAACGATTATGATGACGATTATGATGATGATTATGATGATGATTACTATGACGATTATGATTACTATAATGACGACGATTATGATGACTATTATGATGATGACTATGATGATGACTGTGATCATGATTATGATCATGATTATGATCATGATTATGATCATGATTATGATGTTGACTATGATGATGATTATCATGATGATTATGCTCATGATTATGATGATGATTATGTTGATGATTATGATGATGATTATGATGATGATTATGATGATGATTATGATGATGAATTATAATGACGATTATGATGATGATTATGTTGATGATTATGATGATGATTATGATGATGATTATGATGATGATTATGATGATGAATTATAATGACGATTATGATGATGATTATGTTGATGATAATGATAATGATTCTGATGATGATTATGATGATGATTATGATGATGATTATGATGACGATTATGATGATGATTATGATGATGATTATGATGATGATTACGATGATGATGATTATGATGATGATTATGATGATGATTATGATGATGATTATGATGATGATTATGATGATGATTATGATGATGATTATGATGATGATTATGATGATGATTGTGAAGATGATTATGATGATGATTATGAAGATGATTATGATGATGATTACCATGATGATTATGCTCATGATTATGATGATGAATTATAACGATGATTATGATGATGATTATGATGATGATTATGATGACGATTATGATGATGATTATGATGATGATTATGGTGATGATTATGATGATGATTAACATGATGATTATGATGATGATTATGATGATGATTATGATGATGATTATGATGATGATTATGATGATGATTATGATGATGATCATGATGATGCTTATGACAACTATAATGATGACGATTATGATGACTATTATGATGATTATGATGACAATTATGATGAATATTATGATGATGGTTATGTTGATGGTTACTATGACAATTATGATGACTATTATGATGATGACTATGATGATGATTATGATAACGATTATGATGACGATTATGATGATGATTATGATGATGATTACTATGACGATTATGATTACTATAATGACGACGATTATGATGACTATTATGATGATGACTATGATGATGACTGTGATCATGATTATGATCATGATTATGATCATGATTATGATGTTGACTATGATGATGATTATCATGATGATTATGCTCATGATTATGATGATGATTATGTTGATGATTATGATGATGATTATGATGATGATTATGATGATGATTATGATGATGAATTATAATGACGATTATGATGATGATTATGTTGATGATAATGATAATGATTCTGATGATGATTATGATGATGATTATGATGATGATTATGATGACGATTATGATGATGATTATGATGATGATTATGATGATGATTACGATGATGATGATTATGATGATGATTATGATGATGATTATGATGATGATTATGATGATGATTATGATGATGATTATGATGATGATTATGATGATGATTATGATGATGATTGTGAAGATGATTATGATGATGATTATGAAGATGATTATGATGATGATTACCATGATGATTATGCTCATGATTATGATGATGAATTATAACGATGATTATGATGATGATTATGATGATGATTATGATGATGATTATGATGATGATTATGATGATGATTATGATGATGATTATGATGACGATTATGATGATGATTATGATGATGATTATGATGATGATTACGATGATGATGATTATGATGATGATTATGATGATGATTATGATGATGATTATGATGATGATTATGATGATGATTGTGAAGATGATTATGATGGTGATTATGAAGATGATTATGATGATGATTACCATGATGATTATGCTCATGATTATGATGATGAATTATAACGATGATTATGATGATGATTATGATGATGATTATGATGATGACTATGCTGATGATTATGATGATGATCATGATGATGATTATGATGACTATAATGATGACGATTATGATGACTATTATGATGATGACTATGATGATGATTATGATGACGATTATGATGATGATTATGATGATGATTATGGTGATGATTATGATGATGATTATCATGATGATTATGATGATGATTATGATGATGGTTATGATGATGATTATGATGATGATTATGATGATGATTATGATGATGATTATGATGATGATTATGATGATCATAATGATGATGATTACGATGTCGGTTATGATGATGATTATGATGATGATTATGCTCATGATTATGATGATGAATTATAACGATGATTATGATGATGATTATGATGATGATTATGATGATGATTATGATGATGATTGTGAAGATGATTATGATGGTGATTATGAAGATGATTATGATGATGATTATGATGATGATTATGGTGATGATTATGATGATGATTATGATGATGATTATGATGATGACTATGATGATGATTAGGATGATGATCATGATGATGATTATGATGACTATAATGATGACGATTATGATGACTATTATGATGATGACTATGATGATGATTATGATGACGATTATGATGATGATTATGATGATGATTATGATGATGATTATGGTGATGATTATGATGGTGATTATCATGATGATTATGATGATGATTATGATGATGATTATGCTCATGATTATGATGATGAATTATAACGATGATTATGATGATGATTTTGATGATGATTATGATGATGATTATGATGATGATCATGATGATGGTGATGATGATTATGATGATGATCATGATGATTATGATGATGATTATGATGATGATCATGATGATGCTTATGACAACTATAATGATGACGATTATGATGACTATTATGATGATTATGATGACAATTATGATGAATATTATGATGATGATTATGATGATGATTATGATGATGATTATGATGATGATTATGATGATGATTATGATGATGATTGTGACGATGATTATGATGATGATGATTATGATAATGATTATGATGATGATTATGATGATGATCATGATGATGATTATGATGACTATAATGATGACGATTATGATGACTATTATGATGCCGATTATGATGAATATTATGATGATGATTATGATGATGATTATGAAGATGATTATGATGATGATGATTATGATGATGATTATGATGATGATTATGATGACGATTATGATGACTATTATGATGATGATTATGATGCTGATTACTATGACGATTATGATTACTATAATGACGACGATTATGATGACTATTATGATGATGACTATGATGATGACTGTGATCATGATTATGATCATGATTATGATCATGATTATGATGATGACTATGATGATGATTATCATGATGATTATGCTCATGATTATGATGATGAATTATGATGACGATTATGATGATGATTATGTTGATGATAATGATAATGATTATGATGATGATTATGATGATGATTATGATGATGATTATGATGATGATTATGATGATGATTATGATGATGATTATGATGATGATTATGATGACGATTATGATGATGATTATGATGATGATTATGATGATGATTACGATGATGATGATTATGATGATGATTACCATGATGATTATGCTCATGATTATGATGATGAATTATAACGATGATTATGATGATGATTATGATGATGATTACGATGATGATTATGATGATGATTATGATGATGATTACGATGATGATTATGATGATGATTATGATGATGATTATGATGATGATCATGATGATGATTATGATGATGATTATGATGATGATTATGATGATCATAATGATGATGATTACGATGTCGGTTATGATGATGATTATGATGATGATTATGATCATGATTATGATGATGAATTATAACGATGATTATGATGATGATTATGATGATGATTATGATGATGATTATGATGACTATTATGATGCCGATTATGATGAATATTATGATGATGATTATGATGATGACTATGAAGATGATTATGATGATCGTGATTATGATGATGATTATGATGATGATTATGATGATGATTGTGATGATGATTATGATGATGATTATGATGACGATTATGATGATGATCATGATGATGATTATGGAGATGATTATGATGATGATTATCATAATGATTATGCTCATGATTATGATGATGAATTATAGCGATGATTATGATGATGATTATGATGATGATTATGATGATGATTATGATGATGATTATGATGATGATCATGATGATGGTGATGATGATTATGATGATGATCATGATGATTATGATGATGATTATGATGATGATCATGATGATGCTTATGACAACTATAATGATGACGATTATGATGACTATTATGATGATTATGATGACAATTATGATGAATATTATGATGATGGTTATGTTGATGGTTACTATGACAATTATGATGACTATTATGATGATGACTATGATGATGATTATGATAACGATTATGATGACGATTATGATGATGATTATGATGATGATTACTATGACGATTATGATTACTATAATGACGACGATTATGATGACTATTATGATGATGACTATGATGATGACTGTGATCATGATTATGATCATGATTATGATCATGATTATGATGTTGACTATGATGATGATTATCATGATGATTATGCTCATGATTATGATGATGATTATGTTGATGATTATGATGATGATTATGATGATGATTATGATGATGATTATGATGATGAATTATAATGACGATTATGATGATGACCATGAAGACGACTATGATGATGATTATGATGATGATTATGATGATGATTATGATGATGATTATGATGACGATTATGATGATGATTATGATGATGATTATGATGATGATTACGATGATGATGATTATGATGATGATTATGATGATGATTATGATGATGATTATGATGATGATTATGATGATGATTATGATGATGATTATGATGATGATTATGATGATGATTGTGAAGATGATTATGATGATGATTATGAAGATGATTATGATGATGAATTATAACGATGATTATGATGATGATTATGATGATGATTACGATGATGATTATGATGATGATTATGATGATGATTATGATGATGATTATGATGATGATTGTGAAGATGATTATGATGATGATTATGAAGATGATTATGATGATGATTATGAAGATGATTGTGATGATGATTACCATGATGATTATGCTCATGATTATGATGATGAATTATAACGATGATTATGATGATGATTATGATGATGATTATGATGATGATTATGATGATGACTATGATGATGATTCTGATGATGATTATGATGATGACTATGATGATGATTATGATGATGATCATGATGATGATTATGATGACTAATATGATGATGACTATGATGATGATTATGATGACGATTATGATGACGATTATGATGATGATTATGATGATGATTATGGTGATGATTATGATGATGATTAACATGATGATTATGATGATGATTATGATGATGATTATGATGATGATTATGATGATGATTATGATGATGATTATGATGATGATTATGATGATGATTATGATGATGGTTATGATGATGATTATGATGATGATTATGATGATGATTATGATGATGATTATGATGATGATTATGATGATCATAATGATGATGATTACGATGTCGGTTATGATGATGATTATGATGATGATTATGCTCATGATTATGATGATGAATTATAACGATGATTATGATGATGATTATGATGATGATTATGATGATGATTATGATGATGATTGTGAAGATGATTATGATGGTGCTTATGAAGATGATTATGATGATGATTATGATGATGATTATGGTGATGATTATGATGATGATTATGATGATGATTATGATGATGACTATGATGATGATTAGGATGATGATCATGATGATGATTATGATGACTATAATGATGACGATTATGATGACTATTATGATGATGACTATGATGATGATTATGATGACGATTATGATGATGATTATGATGATGATTATGATGATGATTATGGTGATGATTATGATGATGATTATCATGATGATTATGATGATGATTATGATGATGATTATGCTCATGATTATGATGATGAATTATAACGATGATTATGATGATGATTTTGATGATGATTATGATGATGATTATGATGATGATCATGATGATGGTGATGATGATTATGATGATGATCATGATGATTATGATGATGATTATGATGATGATCATGATGATGCTTATGACAACTATAATGATGACGATTATGATGACTATTATGATGATTATGATGACAATTATGATGAATATTATGATGATGATTATGATGATGATTATGATGATGATTATGATGATGATTATGATGATGATTATGATGATGATTGTGACGATGATTATGATGATGATGATTATGATAATGATTATGATGATGATTATGATGATGATCATGATGATGATTATGATGACTATAATGATGACGATTATGATGACTATTATGATGCCGATTATGATGAATATTATGATGATGATTATGATGATGATTATGAAGATGATTATGATGATGATGATTATGATGATGATTATGATGATGATTATGATGACGATTATGATGACTATTATGATGATGATTATGATGCTGATTACTATGACGATTATGATTACTATAATGACGACGATTATGATGACTATTATGATGATGACTATGATGATGACTGTGATCATGATTATGATCATGATTATGATCATGATTATGATGATGACTATGATGATGATTATCATGATGATTATGCTCATGATTATGATGATGAATTATGATGACGATTATGATGATGATTATGTTGATGATAATGATAATGATTATGATGATGATTATGATGATGATTATGATGATGATTATGATGATGATTATGATGATGATTATGATGATGATTATGATGATGATTATGATGACGATTATGATGATGATTATGATGATGATTATGATGATGATTACGATGATGATGATTATGATGATGATTACCATGATGATTATGCTCATGATTATGATGATGAATTATAACGATGATTATGATGATGATTATGATGATGATTACGATGATGATTATGATGATGATTATGATGATGATTACGATGATGATTATGATGATGATTATGATGATGATTATGATGATGATCATGATGATGATTATGATGATGATTATGATGATGATTATGATGATCATAATGATGATGATTACGATGTCGGTTATGATGATGATTATGATGATGATTATGATCATGATTATGATGATGAATTATAACGATGATTATGATGATGATTATGATGATGATTATGATGATGATTATGATGACTATTATGATGCCGATTATGATGAATATTATGATGATGATTATGATGATGACTATGAAGATGATTATGATGATCGTGATTATGATGATGATTATGATGATGATTATGATGATGATTGTGATGATGATTATGATGATGATTATGATGACGATTATGATGATGATCATGATGATGATTATGGAGATGATTATGATGATGATTATCATAATGATTATGCTCATGATTATGATGATGAATTATAACGATGATTATGATGATGATTATGATGATGATTATGATGATGATTATGATGATGATTATGATGATGATCATGATGATGGTGATGATGATTATGATGATGATCATGATGATTATGATGATGATTATGATGATGATCATGATGATGCTTATGACAACTATAATGATGACGATTATGATGACTATTATGATGATTATGATGACAATTATGATGAATATTATGATGATGGTTATGTTGATGGTTACTATGACAATTATGATGACTATTATGATGATGACTATGATGATGATTATGATAACGATTATGATGACGATTATGATGATGATTATGATGATGATTACTATGACGATTATGATTACTATAATGACGACGATTATGATGACTATTATGATGATGACTATGATGATGACTGTGATCATGATTATGATCATGATTATGATCATGATTATGATGTTGACTATGATGATGATTATCATGATGATTATGCTCATGATTATGATGATGATTATGTTGATGATTATGATGATGATTATGATGATGATTATGATGATGATTATGATGATGAATTATAATGACGATTATGATGATGACCATGAAGACGACTATGATGATGATTATGATGATGATTATGATGATGATTATGATGATGATTATGATGACGATTATGATGATGATTATGATGATGATTATGATGATGATTACGATGATGATGATTATGATGATGATTATGATGATGATTATGATGATGATTATGATGATGATTATGATGATGATTATGATGATGATTATGATGATGATTATGATGATGATTGTGAAGATGATTATGATGATGATTATGAAGATGATTATGATGATGAATTATAACGATGATTATGATGATGATTATGATGATGATTACGATGATGATTATGATGATGATTATGATGATGATTATGATGATGATTATGATGATGATTGTGAAGATGATTATGATGATGATTATGAAGATGATTATGATGATGATTATGAAGATGATTATGATGATGATTACCATGATGATTATGCTCATGATTATGATGATGAATTATAACGATGATTATGATGATGATTATGATGATGATTATGATGATGATTATGATGATGACTATGATGATGATTCTGATGATGATTATGATGATGACTATGATGATGATTATGATGATGATCATGATGATGATTATGATGACTATTATGATGATGACTATGATGATGATTATGATGACGATTATGATGACGATTATGATGATGATTATGATGATGATTATGGTGATGATTATGATGATGATTAACATGATGATTATGATGATGATTATGATGATGATTATGATGATGATTATGATGATGATTATGATGATGATTATGATGATGATTATGATGATGATTATGATGATGATTATGATGATGATTATGATGATCATAATGATGATGATTACGATGTCGGTTATGATGATGATTATGATGATGATTATGATCATGATTATGATGATGAATTATAACGATGATTATGATGATGATTATGATGATGATTATGATGATGATTGTGAAGATGATTATGATGGTGATTATGAAGATGATTATGATGATGATTACCATGATGATTATGCTCATGATTATGATGATGAATTATAACGATGATTATGATGATGATTATGATGATGATTATGATGATGACTATGCTGATGATTATGATGATGATCATGATGATGATTATGATGACTATAATGATGACGATTATGATGACTATTATGATGATGACTATGATGATGATTATGATGACGATTATGATGATGATTATGATGATGATTATGGTGATGATTATGATGATGATTATCATGATGATTATGATGATGATTATGATGATGGTTATGATGATGATTATGATGATGATTATGATGATGATTATGATGATGATTATGATGATGATTATGATGATCATAATGATGATGATTACGATGTCGGTTATGATGATGATTATGATGATGATTATGCTCATGATTATGATGATGAATTATAACGATGATTATGATGATGATTATGATGATGATTATGATGATGATTATGATGATGATTGTGAAGATGATTATGATGGTGATTATGAAGATGATTATGATGATGATTATGATGATGATTATGGTGATGATTATGATGATGATTATGATGATGATTATGATGATGACTATGATGATGATTAGGATGATGATCATGATGATGATTATGATGACTATAATGATGACGATTATGATGACTATTATGATGATGACTATGATGATGATTATGATGACGATTATGATGATGATTATGATGATGATTATGATGATGATTATGGTGATGATTATGATGATGATTATCATGATGATTATGATGATGATTATGATGATGATTATGCTCATGATTATGATGATGAATTATAACGATGATTATGATGATGATTTTGATGATGATTATGATGATGATTATGATGATGATCATGATGATGGTGATGATGATTATGATGATGATCATGATGATTATGATGATGATTATGATGATGATCATGATGATGCTTATGACAACTATAATGATGACGATTATGATGACTATTATGATGATTATGATGACAATTATGATGAATATTATGATGATGATTATGATGATGATTATGATGATGATTATGATGATGATTATGATGATGATTATGATGATGATTGTGACGATGATTATGATGATGATGATTATGATAATGATTATGATGATGATTATGATGATGATCATGATGATGATTATGATGACTATAATGATGACGATTATGATGACTATTATGATGCCGATTATGATGAATATTATGATGATGATTATGATGATGATTATGAAGATGATTATGATGATGATGATTATGATGATGATTATGATGATGATTATGATGACGATTATGATGACTATTATGATGATGATTATGATGCTGATTACTATGACGATTATGATTACTATAATGACGACGATTATGATGACTATTATGATGATGACTATGATGATGACTGTGATCATGATTATGATCATGATTATGATCATGATTATGATGATGACTATGATGATGATTACGATGATGATTATGATGATGATTATGATGATGATTATGATGATGATCATGATGATGATTATGATGATGATTATGATGATGATTATGATGATCATAATGATGATGATTACGATGTCGGTTATGATGATGATTATGATGATGATTATGATCATGATTATGATGATGAATTATAACGATGATTATGATGATGATTATGATGATGATTATGATGATGATTATGATGACTATTATGATGCCGATTATGATGAATATTATGATGATGATTATGATGATGACTATGAAGATGATTATGATGATCGTGATTATGATGATGATTATGATGATGATTATGATGATGATTGTGATGATGATTATGATGATGATTATGATGACGATTATGATGATGATCATGATGATGATTATGGAGATGATTATGATGATGATTATCATAATGATTATGCTCATGATTATGATGATGAATTATAGCGATGATTATGATGATGATTATGATGATGATTATGATGATGATTATGATGATGATTATGATGATGATCATGATGATGGTGATGATGATTATGATGATGATCATGATGATTATGATGATGATTATGATGATGATCATGATGATGCTTATGACAACTATAATGATGACGATTATGATGACTATTATGATGATTATGATGACAATTATGATGAATATTATGATGATGGTTATGTTGATGGTTACTATGACAATTATGATGACTATTATGATGATGACTATGATGATGATTATGATAACGATTATGATGACGATTATGATGATGATTATGATGATGATTACTATGACGATTATGATTACTATAATGACGACGATTATGATGACTATTATGATGATGACTATGATGATGACTGTGATCATGATTATGATCATGATTATGATCATGATTATGATGTTGACTATGATGATGATTATCATGATGATTATGCTCATGATTATGATGATGATTATGTTGATGATTATGATGATGATTATGATGATGATTATGATGATGATTATGATGATGAATTATAATGACGATTATGATGATGACCATGAAGACGACTATGATGATGATTATGATGATGATTATGATGATGATTATGATGATGATTATGATGACGATTATGATGATGATTATGATGATGATTATGATGATGATTACGATGATGATGATTATGATGATGATTATGATGATGATTATGATGATGATTATGATGATGATTATGATGATGATTATGATGATGATTATGATGATGATTATGATGATGATTGTGAAGATGATTATGATGATGATTATGAAGATGATTATGATGATGAATTATAACGATGATTATGATGATGATTATGATGATGATTACGATGATGATTATGATGATGATTATGATGATGATTATGATGATGATTATGATGATGATTGTGAAGATGATTATGATGATGATTATGAAGATGATTATGATGATGATTATGAAGATGATTGTGATGATGATTACCATGATGATTATGCTCATGATTATGATGATGAATTATAACGATGATTATGATGATGATTATGATGATGATTATGATGATGATTATGATGATGACTATGATGATGATTCTGATGATGATTATGATGATGACTATGATGATGATTATGATGATGATCATGATGATGATTATGATGACTAATATGATGATGACTATGATGATGATTATGATGACGATTATGATGACGATTATGATGATGATTATGATGATGATTATGGTGATGATTATGATGATGATTAACATGATGATTATGATGATGATTATGATGATGATTATGATGATGATTATGATGATGATTATGATGATGATTATGATGATGATTATGATGATGATTATGATGATGGTTATGATGATGATTATGATGATGATTATGATGATGATTATGATGATGATTATGATGATGATTATGATGATCATAATGATGATGATTACGATGTCGGTTATGATGATGATTATGATGATGATTATGCTCATGATTATGATGATGAATTATAACGATGATTATGATGATGATTATGATGATGATTATGATGATGATTATGATGATGATTGTGAAGATGATTATGATGGTGCTTATGAAGATGATTATGATGATGATTATGATGATGATTATGGTGATGATTATGATGATGATTATGATGATGATTATGATGATGACTATGATGATGATTAGGATGATGATCATGATGATGATTATGATGACTATAATGATGACGATTATGATGACTATTATGATGATGACTATGATGATGATTATGATGACGATTATGATGATGATTATGATGATGATTATGATGATGATTATGGTGATGATTATGATGATGATTATCATGATGATTATGATGATGATTATGATGATGATTATGCTCATGATTATGATGATGAATTATAACGATGATTATGATGATGATTTTGATGATGATTATGATGATGATTATGATGATGATCATGATGATGGTGATGATGATTATGATGATGATCATGATGATTATGATGATGATTATGATGATGATCATGATGATGCTTATGACAACTATAATGATGACGATTATGATGACTATTATGATGATTATGATGACAATTATGATGAATATTATGATGATGATTATGATGATGATTATGATGATGATTATGATGATGATTATGATGATGATTATGATGATGATTGTGACGATGATTATGATGATGATGATTATGATAATGATTATGATGATGATTATGATGATGATCATGATGATGATTATGATGACTATAATGATGACGATTATGATGACTATTATGATGCCGATTATGATGAATATTATGATGATGATTATGATGATGATTATGAAGATGATTATGATGATGATGATTATGATGATGATTATGATGATGATTATGATGACGATTATGATGACTATTATGATGATGATTATGATGCTGATTACTATGACGATTATGATTACTATAATGACGACGATTATGATGACTATTATGATGATGACTATGATGATGACTGTGATCATGATTATGATCATGATTATGATCATGATTATGATGATGACTATGATGATGATTATCATGATGATTATGCTCATGATTATGATGATGAATTATGATGACGATTATGATGATGATTATGTTGATGATAATGATAATGATTATGATGATGATTATGATGATGATTATGATGATGATTATGATGATGATTATGATGATGATTATGATGATGATTATGATGATGATTATGATGACGATTATGATGATGATTATGATGATGATTATGATGATGATTACGATGATGATGATTATGATGATGATTACCATGATGATTATGCTCATGATTATGATGATGAATTATAACGATGATTATGATGATGATTATGATGATGATTACGATGATGATTATGATGATGATTATGATGATGATTACGATGATGATTATGATGATGATTATGATGATGATTATGATGATGATCATGATGATGATTATGATGATGATTATGATGATGATTATGATGATCATAATGATGATGATTACGATGTCGGTTATGATGATGATTATGATGATGATTATGATCATGATTATGATGATGAATTATAACGATGATTATGATGATGATTATGATGATGATTATGATGATGATTATGATGACTATTATGATGCCGATTATGATGAATATTATGATGATGATTATGATGATGACTATGAAGATGATTATGATGATCGTGATTATGATGATGATTATGATGATGATTATGATGATGATTGTGATGATGATTATGATGATGATTATGATGACGATTATGATGATGATCATGATGATGATTATGGAGATGATTATGATGATGATTATCATAATGATTATGCTCATGATTATGATGATGAATTATAACGATGATTATGATGATGATTATGATGATGATTATGATGATGATTATGATGATGATTATGATGATGATCATGATGATGGTGATGATGATTATGATGATGATCATGATGATTATGATGATGATTATGATGATGATCATGATGATGCTTATGACAACTATAATGATGACGATTATGATGACTATTATGATGATTATGATGACAATTATGATGAATATTATGATGATGGTTATGTTGATGGTTACTATGACAATTATGATGACTATTATGATGATGACTATGATGATGATTATGATAACGATTATGATGACGATTATGATGATGATTATGATGATGATTACTATGACGATTATGATTACTATAATGACGACGATTATGATGACTATTATGATGATGACTATGATGATGACTGTGATCATGATTATGATCATGATTATGATCATGATTATGATGTTGACTATGATGATGATTATCATGATGATTATGCTCATGATTATGATGATGATTATGTTGATGATTATGATGATGATTATGATGATGATTATGATGATGATTATGATGATGAATTATAATGACGATTATGATGATGACCATGAAGACGACTATGATGATGATTATGATGATGATTATGATGATGATTATGATGATGATTATGATGACGATTATGATGATGATTATGATGATGATTATGATGATGATTACGATGATGATGATTATGATGATGATTATGATGATGATTATGATGATGATTATGATGATGATTATGATGATGATTATGATGATGATTATGATGATGATTATGATGATGATTGTGAAGATGATTATGATGATGATTATGAAGATGATTATGATGATGAATTATAACGATGATTATGATGATGATTATGATGATGATTACGATGATGATTATGATGATGATTATGATGATGATTATGATGATGATTATGATGATGATTGTGAAGATGATTATGATGATGATTATGAAGATGATTATGATGATGATTATGAAGATGATTATGATGATGATTACCATGATGATTATGCTCATGATTATGATGATGAATTATAACGATGATTATGATGATGATTATGATGATGATTATGATGATGATTATGATGATGACTATGATGATGATTCTGATGATGATTATGATGATGACTATGATGATGATTATGATGATGATCATGATGATGATTATGATGACTATTATGATGATGACTATGATGATGATTATGATGACGATTATGATGACGATTATGATGATGATTATGATGATGATTATGGTGATGATTATGATGATGATTAACATGATGATTATGATGATGATTATGATGATGATTATGATGATGATTATGATGATGATTATGATGATGATTATGATGATGATTATGATGATGATTATGATGATGATTATGATGATGATTATGATGATCATAATGATGATGATTACGATGTCGGTTATGATGATGATTATGATGATGATTATGATCATGATTATGATGATGAATTATAACGATGATTATGATGATGATTATGATGATGATTATGATGATGATTGTGAAGATGATTATGATGGTGATTATGAAGATGATTATGATGATGATTACCATGATGATTATGCTCATGATTATGATGATGAATTATAACGATGATTATGATGATGATTATGATGATGATTATGATGATGACTATGCTGATGATTATGATGATGATCATGATGATGATTATGATGACTATAATGATGACGATTATGATGACTATTATGATGATGACTATGATGATGATTATGATGACGATTATGATGATGATTATGATGATGATTATGGTGATGATTATGATGATGATTATCATGATGATTATGATGATGATTATGATGATGGTTATGATGATGATTATGATGATGATTATGATGATGATTATGATGATGATTATGATGATGATTATGATGATCATAATGATGATGATTACGATGTCGGTTATGATGATGATTATGATGATGATTATGCTCATGATTATGATGATGAATTATAACGATGATTATGATGATGATTATGATGATGATTATGATGATGATTATGATGATGATTGTGAAGATGATTATGATGGTGATTATGAAGATGATTATGATGATGATTATGATGATGATTATGGTGATGATTATGATGATGATTATGATGATGATTATGATGATGACTATGATGATGATTAGGATGATGATCATGATGATGATTATGATGACTATAATGATGACGATTATGATGACTATTATGATGATGACTATGATGATGATTATGATGACGATTATGATGATGATTATGATGATGATTATGATGATGATTATGGTGATGATTATGATGATGATTATCATGATGATTATGATGATGATTATGATGATGATTATGCTCATGATTATGATGATGAATTATAACGATGATTATGATGATGATTTTGATGATGATTATGATGATGATTATGATGATGATCATGATGATGGTGATGATGATTATGATGATGATCATGATGATTATGATGATGATTATGATGATGATCATGATGATGCTTATGACAACTATAATGATGACGATTATGATGACTATTATGATGATTATGATGACAATTATGATGAATATTATGATGATGATTATGATGATGATTATGATGATGATTATGATGATGATTATGATGATGATTATGATGATGATTGTGACGATGATTATGATGATGATGATTATGATAATGATTATGATGATGATTATGATGATGATCATGATGATGATTATGATGACTATAATGATGACGATTATGATGACTATTATGATGCCGATTATGATGAATATTATGATGATGATTATGATGATGATTATGAAGATGATTATGATGATGATGATTATGATGATGATTATGATGATGATTATGATGACGATTATGATGACTATTATGATGATGATTATGATGCTGATTACTATGACGATTATGATTACTATAATGACGACGATTATGATGACTATTATGATGATGACTATGATGATGACTGTGATCATGATTATGATCATGATTATGATCATGATTATGATGATGACTATGATGATGATTATCATGATGATTATGCTCATGATTATGATGATGAATTATGATGACGATTATGATGATGATTATGTTGATGATAATGATAATGATTATGATGATGATTATGATGATGATTATGATGATGATTATGATGATGATTATGATGATGATTATGATGATGATTATGATGATGATTATGATGACGATTATGATGATGATTATGATGATGATTATGATGATGATTACGATGATGATGATTATGATGATGATTACCATGATGATTATGCTCATGATTATGATGATGAATTATAACGATGATTATGATGATGATTATGATGATGATTACGATGATGATTATGATGATGATTATGATGATGATTACGATGATGATTATGATGATGATTATGATGATGATTATGATGATGATCATGATGATGATTATGATGATGATTATGATGATGATTATGATGATCATAATGATGATGATTACGATGTCGGTTATGATGATGATTATGATGATGATCATGATCATGATTATGATGATGAATTATAACGATGATTATGATGATGATTATGATGATGATTATGATGATGATTATGATGACTATTATGATGCCGATTATGATGAATATTATGATGATGATTATGATGATGACTATGAAGATGATTATGATGATCGTGATTATGATGATGATTATGATGATGATTATGATGATGATTGTGATGATGATTATGATGATGATTATGATGACGATTATGATGATGATCATGATGATGATTATGGAGATGATTATGATGATGATTATCATAATGATTATGCTCATGATTATGATGATGAATTATAACGATGATTATGATGATGATTATGATGATGATTATGATGATGATTATGATGATGATTATGATGATGATCATGATGATGGTGATGATGATTATGATGATGATCATGATGATTATGATGATGATTATGATGATGATCATGATGATGCTTATGACAACTATAATGATGACGATTATGATGACTATTATGATGATTATGATGACAATTATGATGAATATTATGATGATGGTTATGTTGATGGTTACTATGACAATTATGATGACTATTATGATGATGACTATGATGATGATTATGATAACGATTATGATGACGATTATGATGATGATTATGATGATCATTACTATGACGATTATGATTACTATAATGACGACGATTATGATGACTATTATGATGATGACTATGATGATGACTGTGATCATGATTATGATCATGATTATGATCATGATTATGATGTTGACTATGATGATGATTATCATGATGATTATGCTCATGATTATGATGATGATTATGTTGATGATTATGATGATGATTATGATGATGATTATGATGATGATTATGATGATGAATTATAATGACGATTATGATGATGACCATGAAGACGACTATGATGATGATTATGATGATGATTATGATGATGATTATGATGATGATTATGATGACGATTATGATGATGATTATGATGATGATTATGATGATGATTATGATGATGATTATGATGATGATTATGATGATGATTATGATGATGATTATGATGATGATTGTGAAGATGATTATGATGATGATTATGAAGATGATTATGATGATGAATTATAACGATGATTATGATGATGATTATGATGATGATTACGATGATGATTATGATGATGATTATGATGATGATTATGATGATGATTATGATGATGATTGTGAAGATGATTATGATGATGATTATGAAGATGATTATGATGATGATTATGAAGATGATTATGATGATGATTACCATGATGATTATGCTCATGATTATGATGATGAATTATAACGATGATTATGATGATGATTATGATGATGATTATGATGATGATTATGATGATGACTATGATGATGATTCTGATGATGATTATGATGATGACTATGATGATGATTATGATGATGATCATGATGATGATTATGATGACTATTATGATGATGACTATGATGATGATTATGATGACGATTATGATGACGATTATGATGATGATTATGATGATGATTATGGTGATGATTATGATGATGATTAACATGATGATTATGATGATGATTATGATGATGATTATGATGATGATTATGATGATGATTATGATGATGATTATGATGATGATTATGATGATGATTATGATGATGATTATGATGATGATTATGATGATCATAATGATGATGATTACGATGTCGGTTATGATGATGATTATGATGATGATTATGATCATGATTATGATGATGAATTATAACGATGATTATGATGATGATTATGATGATGATTATGATGATGATTGTGAAGATGATTATGATGGTGATTATGAAGATGATTATGATGATGATTACCATGATGATTATGCTCATGATTATGATGATGAATTATAACGATGATTATGATGATGATTATGATGATGATTATGATGATGACTATGCTGATGATTATGATGATGATCATGATGATGATTATGATGACTATAATGATGACGATTATGATGACTATTATGATGATGACTATGATGATGATTATGATGACGATTATGATGATGATTATGATGATGATTATGGTGATGATTATGATGATGATTATCATGATGATTATGATGATGATTATGATGATGGTTATGATGATGATTATGATGATGATTATGATGATGATTATGATGATGATTATGATGATGATTATGATGATCATAATGATGATGATTACGATGTCGGTTATGATGATGATTATGATGATGATTATGCTCATGATTATGATGATGAATTATAACGATGATTATGATGATGATTATGATGATGATTATGATGATGATTATGATGGTGATTGTGAAGATGATTATGATGGTGATTATGAAGATGATTATGATGATGATTATGATGATGATTATGGTGATGATTATGATGATGATTATGATGATGATTATGATGATGACTATGATGATGATTATGATGATGATCATGATGATGATTATGATGACTATAATGATGACGATTATGATGACTATTATGATGATGACTATGATGATGATTATGATGACGATTATGATGATGATTATGATGATGATTATGATGCTGATTACTATGACGATTATGATTACTATAATGACGACGATTATGATGACTATTATGATGATGACTATGATGATGACTGTGATCATGATTATGATCATGATTATGATCATGATTATGATGATGACTATGATGATGATTATCATGATGATTATGCTCATGATTATGATGATGAATTATGATGACGATTATGATGATGATTATGTTGATGATAATGATAATGATTATGCTCATGATTATGATGATGAATTATAACGATGATTATGATGATGATTATGATGATGATTATGATGATGATTATGATGATGATCATGATGATGGTGATGATGATTATGATGATGATCATGATGATTATGATGATGATTATGATGATGATCATGATGATGATTATGATGATGATTATGATGATGATTATGATGATGATTATGATGATGATTATGATGATGATTATGCTCATGATTATGATGATGAATTATAACGATGATTATGATGATGATTATGATGATGATTATGATGATGATTATGATGATGATTATGCTCATGATTATGATGATGAATTATAACGATGATTATGATGATGATTTTGATGATGATTATGATGATGATTATGATGATGATTACGATGATGATTATGCTCATGATTATGATGATGAATTATAACGATGATTATGATGATGATTTTGATGATGATTATGATGATGATTATGCTCATGATTATGATGATGAATTATAACGATGATTATGATGATGATTTTGATGATGATTATGATGATGATTATGATGATGATTACGATGATGATGATTATGATGATGATTACCATGATGATTATGCTCATGATTATGATGATGAATTATAACGATGATTATGATGATGATTATGATGATGATTACGATGATGATTATGATGATGATTATGATGATGATTATGATGATGATCATGATGATGATTATGATGATGATTATGATGATGATTATGATGATCATAATGATGATGATTACGATGTCGGTTATGATGATGATTATGATGATGATTATGATCATGATTATGATGATGAATTATAACGATGATTATGATGATGATTATGATGATGATTATGATGATGATTATGATGACTATTATGATGCCGATTATGATGAATATTATGATGATGATTATGATGATGACTATGAAGATGATTATGATGATCGTGATTATGATGATGATTATGATGATGATTATGATGATGATTGTGATGATGATTATGATGATGATTATGATGACGATTATGATGATGATCATGATGATGATTATGGAGATGATTATGATGATGATTATCATAATGATTATGCTCATGATTATGATGATGAATTATAACGATGATTATGATGATGATTATGATGATGATTATGATGATGATTATGATGATGATTATGATGATGATCATGATGATGGTGATGATGATTATGATGATGATCATGATGATTATGATGATGATTATGATGATGATCATGATGATGCTTATGACAACTATAATGATGACGATTATGATGACTATTATGATGATTATGATGACAATTATGATGAATATTATGATGATGGTTATGTTGATGGTTACTATGACAATTATGATGACTATTATGATGATGACTATGATGATGATTATGATAACGATTATGATGACGATTATGATGATGATTATGATGATGATTACTATGACGATTATGATTACTATAATGACGACGATTATGATGACTATTATGATGATGACTATGATGATGACTGTGATCATGATTATGATCATGATTATGATCATGATTATGATGTTGACTATGATGATGATTATCATGATGATTATGCTCATGATTATGATGATGATTATGTTGATGATTATGATGATGATTATGATGATGATTATGATGATGATTATGATGATGAATTATAATGACGATTATGATGATGACCATGAAGACGACTATGATGATGATTATGATGATGATTATGATGATGATTATGATGATGATTATGATGACGATTATGATGATGATTATGATGATGATTATGATGATGATTACGATGATGATGATTATGATGATGATTATGATGATGATTATGATGATGATTATGATGATGATTATGATGATGATTATGATGATGATTATGATGATGATTATGATGATGATTGTGAAGATGATTATGATGATGATTATGAAGATGATTATGATGATGAATTATAACGATGATTATGATGATGATTATGATGATGATTACGATGATGATTATGATGATGATTATGATGATGATTATGATGATGATTATGATGATGATTGTGAAGATGATTATGATGATGATTATGAAGATGATTATGATGATGATTATGAAGATGATTATGATGATGATTACCATGATGATTATGCTCATGATTATGATGATGAATTATAACGATGATTATGATGATGATTATGATGATGATTATGATGATGATTATGATGATGACTATGATGATGATTCTGATGATGATTATGATGATGACTATGATGATGATTATGATGATGATCATGATGATGATTATGATGACTATTATGATGATGACTATGATGATGATTATGATGACGATTATGATGACGATTATGATGATGATTATGATGATGATTATGGTGATGATGATTAACATGATGATTATGATGATGATTATGATGATGATTATGATGATGATTATGATGATGATTATGATGATGATTATGATGATGATTATGATGATGATTATGATGATGATTATGATGATCATAATGATGATGATTACGATGTCGGTTATGATGATGATCATGATGATGATTATGATCATGATTATGATGATGAATTATAACGATGATTATGATGATGATTATGATGATGATTATGATGATGATTGTGAAGATGATTATGATGGTGATTATGAAGATGATTATGATGATGATTACCATGATGATTATGCTCATGATTATGATGATGAATTATAACGATGATTATGATGATGATTATGATGATGATTATGATGATGACTATGCTGATGATTATGATGATGATCATGATGATGATTATGATGACTATAATGATGACGATTATGATGACTATTATGATGATGACTATGATGATGATTATGATGACGATTATGATGATGATTATGATGATGATTATGGTGATGATTATGATGATGATTATCATGATGATTATGATGATGATTATGATGATGGTTATGATGATGATTATGATGATGATTATGATGATGATTATGATGATGATTATGATGATGATTATGATGATCATAATGATGATGATTACGATGTCGGTTATGATGATGATTATGATGATGATTATGCTCATGATTATGATGATGAATTATAACGATGATTATGATGATGATTATGATGATGATTATGATGATGATTATGATGGTGATTGTGAAGATGATTATGATGGTGATTATGAAGATGATTATGATGATGATTATGATGATGATTATGGTGATGATTATGATGATGATTATGATGATGATTATGATGATGACTATGATGATGATTATGATGATGATCATGATGATGATTATGATGACTATAATGATGACGATTATGATGACTATTATGATGATGACTATGATGATGATTATGATGACGATTATGATGATGATTATGATGATGATTATGATGCTGATTACTATGACGATTATGATTACTATAATGACGACGATTATGATGACTATTATGATGATGACTATGATGATGACTGTGATCATGATTATGATCATGATTATGATCATGATTATGATGATGACTATGATGATGATTATCATGATGATTATGCTCATGATTATGATGATGAATTATGATGACGATTATGATGATGATTATGTTGATGATAATGATAATGATTATGATGATGATTATGATGATGATTATGATGATGATTATGATGATGATTATGATGATGATTATGACGATGATTATGATGATGATTATGATGATGATTATGATGACGATTATGATGATGATTATGATGATGATTATGATGATGATTATGATGATGATTGTGAAGATGATTATGATGATGATTTCGAAGATGATTATGATGATGATTACCATGATGATTATGCTCATGATTATGATGATGAATTATAACGATGATTATGATGATGATTATGATGATGATTATGATGATGATTATGATGATGATTATGATGATGATTATGATGACGATTATGATGATGATTATGATGATGATTATGATGATGATCATGATGATGATTATGATGACTATAATGATGACGATTATGATGACTATTATGATGCCGATTATGATGAATATTATGATGATGATTATGATGATGATTATGAAGATGATTATGATGATGATGATTATGATGATGATTATGATGATGATTATGATGACGATTATGATGACTATTATGATGATGATTATGATGCTGATTACTATGACGATTATGATTACTATAATGACGACGATTATGATGACTATTATGATGATGACTATGATGATGACTGTGATCATGATTATGATCATGATTATGATCATGATTATGATGATGACTATGATGATGATTATCATGATGATTATGCTCATGATTATGATGATGAATTATGATGACGATTATGATGATGATTATGTTGATGATAATGATAATGATTATGATGATGATTATGATGAGGATTATGATGATGATTATGATGATGATTATGATGATGATTATGATGATGATTATGATTATGATGATGATTATGATGACGATTATGATGATGATTATGATGGTGATTATGATGATGATTACGATGATGATGATTATGATGATGATTACCATGATGATTATGCTCATGATTATGATGATGAATTATAACGATGATTATGATGATGATTATGATGATGATTACGATGATGATTATGATGATGATTATGATGATGATTATGATGATGATTATGATGATGATTATGATGATGATTATGGTGATGATTATGATGATGATTAACATGATGATTATGATGATGATTATGATGATGATTATGATGATGATTATGATGATGATTATGATGATGATTATGATGATGATTATGATGATGATTATGATGATGATTATGATGATGACTATGAAGATGATTATGATGATCATGATTATGATGATGATTATGATGATGATTATGATGATGATTGTGATGATGATTATGATGATGATTATGATGACGATTATGATGATGATCATGATGATGATTATGGAGATGATTATGATGATGATTATCATGATGATTATGCTCATGATTATGATGATGAATTATAACGATGATTATGATGATGATTATGATGATGATTATGATGATGATTATGATGATGATTATGATGATGATTATGATGACGATTATGATGATGATTATGATGATGATTATGATGATGATTACGATGATGATGATTATGATGATGATTATGATGATGATTATGATGATGATTATGATGATGATTATGATGACGATTATGATGATGATTATGATGATGATTATGATGATGATTACGATGATGATGATTATGATGATGATTATGATGATGATTATGATGATGATTATGATGATGATTATGATGATGATTGTGAAGATGATTATGATGGTGATTATGAAGATGATTATGATGATGATTACCATGATGATTATGCTCATGATTATGATGATGAATTATAACGATGATTATGATGATGATTATGATGATGATTATGATGATGACTATGCTGATGATTATGATGATGATCATGATGATGATTATGATGACTATAATGATGACGATTATGATGACTATTATGATGATGACTATGATGATGATTATGATGACGATTATGATGATGATTATGATGATGATTATGGTGATGATTATGATGATGATTATCATGATGATTATGATGATGATTATGATGATGGTTATGATGATGATTATGATGATGATTATGATGATGATTATGATGATGATTATGATGATCATAATGATGATGATTACGATGTCGGTTATGATGATGATTATGATGATGATTATGCTCATGATTATGATGATGAATTATAACGATGATTATGATGATGATTATGATGATGATTAAGATGATGATTATGATGATGATTGTGAAGATGATTATGATGGTGATTATGAAGATGATTATGATGATGATTATGATGATGATTATGGTGATGATTATGATGATGATTATGATGATGATTATGATGATGACTATGATGATGATTATGATGATGATCATGATGATTATGCTCATGATTATGATGATGATTTATGATGACGATTATGATGATGATTATGTTGATGATAATGATAATGATTATGATGATGATTATGATGAGGATTATGATGATGATTATGATGATGATTATGATGATGATTATGATGATGATTATGATTATGATGATGATTATGATGACGATTATGATGATGATTATGATGGTGATTATGATGATGATTACGATGATGATGATTATGATGATGATTACCATGATGATTATGCTCATGATTATGATGATGAATTATAACGATGATTATGATGATGATTATGATGATGATTACGATGATGATTATGATGATGATTATGATGATGATTATGATGATGATTATGATGATGATTGTGAAGATGATTATGATGATGATTATGAAGATGATTATGATGATGATTATGAAGATGATTATGATGATGATTACCATGATGATTATGCTCATGATTATGATGATGAATTATAACGATGATTATGATGATGATTATGATGATGATTATGATGATGATTATGATGATGACTATGATGATGATTATGATGATGATCATGATGATGATTATGATGACTATAATGATGACGATTATGATGACTATTATGATGATGACTATGATGATGATTATGATGACGATTATGATGATGATTATGATGATGATTATGGTGATGATTATGATGATGATTAACATGATGATTATGATGATGATTATGATGATGATTATGATGATGATTATGATGATGATTATGATGATGATTATGATGATGATTATGATGATGATTATGATGATGATTATGATGATGATTATGGTGATGATTATGATGATGATTATCATGATGATTATGATGACGATTATGATGATGATTATGTTGATGATAATGATAATGATTATGATGATGATTATGATGAGGATTATGATGATGATTATGATGATGACTATGATGATGATTATGATGATGATCATGATGATGATTATGATGACTATAATGATGACGATTATGATGACTATTATGATGATGACTATGATGATGATTATGATGACGATTATGATGATGATTATGATGATGATTATGATGCTGATTACTATGACGATTATGATTACTATAATGACGACGATTATGATGACTATTATGATGATGACTATGATGATGACTGTGATCATGATTATGATCATGATTATGATCATGATTATGATGATGACTATGATGATGATTATCATGATGATTATGCTCATGATTATGATGATGAATTATGATGACGATTATGATGATGATTATGTTGATGATAATGATAATGATTATGATGATGATTATGATGATGATTATGATGATGATTATGATGATGATTATGATGATGATTATGACGATGATTATGATGATGATTATGATGATGATTATGATGACGATTATGATGATGATTATGATGATGATTATGATGATGATTATGATGATGATTGTGAAGATGATTATGATGATGATTTCGAAGATGATTATGATGATGATTACCATGATGATTATGCTCATGATTATGATGATGAATTATAACGATGATTATGATGATGATTATGATGATGATTATGATGATGATTATGATGATGATTATGATGATGATTATGATGACGATTATGATGATGATTATGATGATGATTATGATGATGATCATGATGATGATTATGATGACTATAATGATGACGATTATGATGACTATTATGATGCCGATTATGATGAATATTATGATGATGATTATGATGATGATTATGAAGATGATTATGATGATGATGATTATGATGATGATTATGATGATGATTATGATGACGATTATGATGACTATTATGATGATGATTATGATGCTGATTACTATGACGATTATGATTACTATAATGACGACGATTATGATGACTATTATGATGATGACTATGATGATGACTGTGATCATGATTATGATCATGATTATGATCATGATTATGATGATGACTATGATGATGATTATCATGATGATTATGCTCATGATTATGATGATGAATTATGATGACGATTATGATGATGATTATGTTGATGATAATGATAATGATTATGATGATGATTATGATGAGGATTATGATGATGATTATGATGATGATTATGATGATGATTATGATGATGATTATGATTATGATGATGATTATGATGACGATTATGATGATGATTATGATGGTGATTATGATGATGATTACGATGATGATGATTATGATGATGATTACCATGATGATTATGCTCATGATTATGATGATGAATTATAACGATGATTATGATGATGATTATGATGATGATTACGATGATGATTATGATGATGATTATGATGATGATTATGATGATGATTATGATGATGATTGTGAAGATGATTATGATGATGATTATGAAGATGATTATGGTGATGATTATGAAGATGATTATGGTGATGATTACCATGATGATTATGCTCATGATTATGATGATGAATTATAACGATGATTATGATGATGATTATGATGATGATTATGATGATGATTATGATGATGATTATGATGATGACTATGATGATGATTATGATGATGATCATGATGATGATTATGATGACTATAATGATGACGATTATGATGACTATTATGATGATGACTATGATGATGATTATGATGACGATTATGATGACGATTATGATGATGATTATGATGATGATTATGGTGATGATTATGATGATGATTAACATGATGATTATGATGATGATTATGATGATGATTATGATGATGATTATGATGATGATTATGATGATGATTATGATGATGATTATGATGATGATTATGATGATGATTATGATGATGACTATGAAGATGATTATGATGATCATGATTATGATGATGATTATGATGATGATTATGATGATGATTGTGATGATGATTATGATGATGATTATGATGACGATTATGATGATGATCATGATGATGATTATGGAGATGATTATGATGATGATTATCATGATGATTATGCTCATGATTATGATGATGAATTATAACGATGATTATGATGATGATTATGATGATGATTATGATGATGATTATGATGATGATTATGATGATGATTATGATGACGATTATGATGATGATTATGATGATGATTATGATGATGATTACGATGATGATGATTATGATGATGATTATGATGATGATTATGATGATGATTATGATGATGATTATGATGATGATTGTGAAGATGATTATGATGGTGATTATGAAGATGATTATGATGATGATTACCATGATGATTATGCTCATGATTATGATGATGAATTATAACGATGATTATGATGATGATTATGATGATGATTATGATGATGACTATGCTGATGATTATGATGATGATCATGATGATGATTATGATGACTATAATGATGACGATTATGATGACTATTATGATGATGACTATGATGATGATTATGATGACGATTATGATGATGATTATGATGATGATTATGGTGATGATTATGATGATGATTATCATGATGATTATGATGATGATTATGATGATGGTTATGATGATGATTATGATGATGATTATGATGATGATTATGATGATGATTATGATGATCATAATGATGATGATTACGATGTCGGTTATGATGATGATTATGATGATGATTATGCTCATGATTATGATGATGAATTATAACGATGATTATGATGATGATTATGATGATGATTAAGATGATGATTATGATGATGATTGTGAAGATGATTATGATGGTGATTATGAAGATGATTATGATGATGATTATGATGATGATTATGGTGATGATTATGATGATGATTATGATGATGATTATGATGATGACTATGATGATGATTATGATGATGATCATGATGATTATGCTCATGATTATGATGATGATTTATGATGACGATTATGATGATGATTATGTTGATGATAATGATAATGATTATGATGATGATTATGATGAGGATTATGATGATGATTATGATGATGATTATGATGATGATTATGATGATGATTATGATTATGATGATGATTATGATGACGATTATGATGATGATTATGATGGTGATTATGATGATGATTACGATGATGATGATTATGATGATGATTACCATGATGATTATGCTCATGATTATGATGATGAATTATAACGATGATTATGATGATGATTATGATGATGATTACGATGATGATTATGATGATGATTATGATGATGATTATGATGATGATTATGATGATGATTGTGAAGATGATTATGATGATGATTATGAAGATGATTATGATGATGATTATGAAGATGATTATGATGATGATTACCATGATGATTATGCTCATGATTATGATGATGAATTATAACGATGATTATGATGATGATTATGATGATGATTATGATGATGATTATGATGATGACTATGATGATGATTATGATGATGATCATGATGATGATTATGATGACTATAATGATGACGATTATGATGACTATTATGATGATGACTATGATGATGATTATGATGACGATTATGATGATGATTATGATGATGATTATGGTGATGATTATGATGATGATTAACATGATGATTATGATGATGATTATGATGATGATTATGATGATGATTATGATGATGATTATGATGATGATTATGATGATGATTATGATGATGATTATGATGATGATTATGATGATGATTATGGTGATGATTATGATGATGATTATCATGATGATTATGATGATGATTATGATGATGATTATGCTCATGATTATGATGATGAATTATAACGATGATTATGATGATGATTTTGATGATGATTATGATGATGATTATGATGATGATTACGATGATGATGATTATGATGATGATTACCATGATGATTATGCTCATGATTATGATGATGAATTATAACGATGATTATGATGATGATTATGATGATGATTACGATGATGATTATGATGATGATTATGATGATGATTATGATGATGATCATGATGATGATTATGATGATGATTATGATGATGATTATGATGATCATAATGATGATGATTACGATGTCGGTTATGATGATGATTATGATGATGATTATGATGATGATTATGATGATGAATTATAACGATGATTATGATGATGATTATGATGATGATTATGATGATGATTATGATGACTATTATGATGCCGATTATGATGAATATTATGATGATGATTATGATGATGACTATGAAGATGATTATGATGATCGTGATTATGATGATGATTATGATGATGATTATGATGATGATTGTGATGATGATTATGATGATGATTATGATGACGATTATGATGATGATCATGATGATGATTATGGAGATGATTATGATGATGATTATCATAATGATTATGCTCATGATTATGATGATGAATTATAACGATGATTATGATGATGATTATGATGATGATTATGATGATGATTATGATGATGATTATGATGATGATCATGATGATGGTGATGATGATTATGATGATGATCATGATGATTATGATGATGATTATGATGATGATCATGATGATGCTTATGACAACTATAATGATGACGATTATGATGACTATTATGATGATTATGATGACAATTATGATGAATATTATGATGATGGTTATGTTGATGGTTACTATGACAATTATGATGACTATTATGATGATGACTATGATGATGATTATGATAACGATTATGATGACGATTATGATGATGATTATGATGATGATTACTATGACGATTATGATTACTATAATGACGACGATTATGATGACTATTATGATGATGACTATGATGATGACTGTGATCATGATTATGATCATGATTATGATCATGATTATGATGTTGACTATGATGATGATTATCATGATGATTATGCTCATGATTATGATGATGATTATCATGATGATTATGATGATGATTATGATGATGATTATGATGATGACTATGCTGATGATTATGATGATGATCATGATGATGATTATGATGACTATAATGATGACGATTATGATGACTATTATGATGATGACTATGATGATGATTATGATGACGATTATGATGATGATTATGATGATGATTATGGTGATGATTATGATGATGATTATCATGATGATTATGATGATGATTATGATGATGGTTATGATGATGATTATGATGATGATTATGATGATGATTATGATGATGATTATGATGATGATTATGATGATCATAATGATGATGATTACGATGTCGGTTATGATGATGATTATGATGATGATTATGCTCATGATTATGATGATGAATTATAACGATGATTATGATGATGATTATGATGATGATTATGATGATGATTATGATGATGATTGTGAAGATGATTATGATGGTGATTATGAAGATGATTATGATGATGATTATGATGATGATTATGGTGATGATTATGATGATGATTATGATGATGATTATGATGATGACTATGATGATGATTAGGATGATGATCATGATGATGATTATGATGACTATAATGATGACGATTATGATGACTATTATGATGATGACTATGATGATGATTATGATGACGATTATGATGATGATTATGATGATGATTATGATGATGATTATGGTGATGATTATGATGGTGATTATCATGATGATTATGATGATGATTATGATGATGATTATGCTCATGATTATGATGATGAATTATAACGATGATTATGATGATGATTTTGATGATGATTATGATGATGATTATGATGATGATCATGATGATGGTGATGATGATTATGATGATGATCATGATGATTATGATGATGATTATGATGATGATCATGATGATGCTTATGACAACTATAATGATGACGATTATGATGACTATTATGATGATTATGATGACAATTATGATGAATATTATGATGATGATTATGATGATGATTATGATGATGATTATGATGATGATTATGATGATGATTATGATGATGATTGTGACGATGATTATGATGATGATGATTATGATAATGATTATGATGATGATTATGATGATGATCATGATGATGATTATGATGACTATAATGATGACGATTATGATGACTATTATGATGCCGATTATGATGAATATTATGATGATGATTATGATGATGATTATGAAGATGATTATGATGATGATGATTATGATGATGATTATGATGATGATTATGATGACGATTATGATGACTATTATGATGATGATTATGATGCTGATTACTATGACGATTATGATTACTATAATGACGACGATTATGATGACTATTATGATGATGACTATGATGATGACTGTGATCATGATTATGATCATGATTATGATCATGATTATGATGATGACTATGATGATGATTATCATGATGATTATGCTCATGATTATGATGATGAATTATGATGACGATTATGATGATGATTATGTTGATGATAATGATAATGATTATGATGATGATTATGATGATGATTATGATGATGATTATGATGATGATTATGATGATGATTATGATGATGATTATGATGATGATTATGATGACGATTATGATGATGATTATGATGATGATTATGATGATGATTACGATGATGATGATTATGATGATGATTACCATGATGATTATGCTCATGATTATGATGATGAATTATAACGATGATTATGATGATGATTATGATGATGATTACGATGATGATTATGATGATGATTATGATGATGATTACGATGATGATTATGATGATGATTATGATGATGATTATGATGATGATCATGATGATGATTATGATGATGATTATGATGATGATTATGATGATCATAATGATGATGATTACGATGTCGGTTATGATGATGATTATGATGATGATTATGATCATGATTATGATGATGAATTATAACGATGATTATGATGATGATTATGATGATGATTATGATGATGATTATGATGACTATTATGATGCCGATTATGATGAATATTATGATGATGATTATGATGATGACTATGAAGATGATTATGATGATCGTGATTATGATGATGATTATGATGATGATTATGATGATGATTGTGATGATGATTATGATGATGATTATGATGACGATTATGATGATGATCATGATGATGATTATGGAGATGATTATGATGATGATTATCATAATGATTATGCTCATGATTATGATGATGAATTATAACGATGATTATGATGATGATTATGATGATGATTATGATGATGATTATGATGATGATTATGATGATGATCATGATGATGGTGATGATGATTATGATGATGATCATGATGATTATGATGATGATTATGATGATGATCATGATGATGCTTATGACAACTATAATGATGACGATTATGATGACTATTATGATGATTATGATGACAATTATGATGAATATTATGATGATGGTTATGTTGATGGTTACTATGACAATTATGATGACTATTATGATGATGACTATGATGATGATTATGATAACGATTATGATGACGATTATGATGATGATTATGATGATGATTACTATGACGATTATGATTACTATAATGACGACGATTATGATGACTATTATGATGATGACTATGATGATGACTGTGATCATGATTATGATCATGATTATGATCATGATTATGATGTTGACTATGATGATGATTATCATGATGATTATGCTCATGATTATGATGATGATTATGTTGATGATTATGATGATGATTATGATGATGATTATGATGATGATTATGATGATGAATTATAATGACGATTATGATGATGACCATGAAGACGACTATGATGATGATTATGATGATGATTATGATGATGATTATGATGATGATTATGATGACGATTATGATGATGATTATGATGATGATTATGATGATGATTACGATGATGATGATTATGATGATGATTATGATGATGATTATGATGATGATTATGATGATGATTATGATGATGATTATGATGATGATTATGATGATGATTATGATGATGATTGTGAAGATGATTATGATGATGATTATGAAGATGATTATGATGATGAATTATAACGATGATTATGATGATGATTATGATGATGATTACGATGATGATTATGATGATGATTATGATGATGATTATGATGATGATTATGATGATGATTGTGAAGATGATTATGATGATGATTATGAAGATGATTATGATGATGATTATGAAGATGATTGTGATGATGATTACCATGATGATTATGCTCATGATTATGATGATGAATTATAACGATGATTATGATGATGATTATGATGATGATTATGATGATGATTATGATGATGACTATGATGATGATTCTGATGATGATTATGATGATGACTATGATGATGATTATGATGATGATCATGATGATGATTATGATGACTATTATGATGATGACTATGATGATGATTATGATGACGATTATGATGACGATTATGATGATGATTATGATGATGATTATGGTGATGATTATGATGATGATTAACATGATGATTATGATGATGATTATGATGATGATTATGATGATGATTATGATGATGATTATGATGATGATTATGATGATGATTATGATGATGATTATGATGATGGTTATGATGATGATTATGATGATGATTATGATGATGATTATGATGATGATTATGATGATGATTATGATGATCATAATGATGATGATTACGATGTCGGTTATGATGATGATTATGATGATGATTATGCTCATGATTATGATGATGAATTATAACGATGATTATGATGATGATTATGATGATGATTATGATGATGATTATGATGATGATTGTGAAGATGATTATGATGGTGATTATGAAGATGATTATGATGATGATTATGATGATGATTATGGTGATGATTATGATGATGATTATGATGATGATTATGATGATGACTATGATGATGATTAGGATGATGATCATGATGATGATTATGATGACTATAATGATGACGATTATGATGACTATTATGATGATGACTATGATGATGATTATGATGACGATTATGATGATGATTATGATGATGATTATGATGATGATTATGGTGATGATTATGATGATGATTATCATGATGATTATGATGATGATTATGATGATGATTATGCTCATGATTATGATGATGAATTATAACGATGATTATGATGATGATTTTGATGATGATTATGATGATGATTATGATGATGATCATGATGATGGTGATGATGATTATGATGATGATCATGATGATTATGATGATGATTATGATGATGATCATGATGATGCTTATGACAACTATAATGATGACGATTATGATGACTATTATGATGATTATGATGACAATTATGATGAATATTATGATGATGATTATGATGATGATTATGATGATGATTATGATGATGATTATGATGATGATTATGATGATGATTGTGACGATGATTATGATGATGATGATTATGATAATGATTATGATGATGATTATGATGATGATCATGATGATGATTATGATGACTATAATGATGACGATTATGATGACTATTATGATGCCGATTATGATGAATATTATGATGATGATTATGATGATGATTATGAAGATGATTATGATGATGATGATTATGATGATGATTATGATGATGATTATGATGACGATTATGATGACTATTATGATGATGATTATGATGCTGATTACTATGACGATTATGATTACTATAATGACGACGATTATGATGACTATTATGATGATGACTATGATGATGACTGTGATCATGATTATGATCATGATTATGATCATGATTATGATGATGACTATGATGATGATTATCATGATGATTATGCTCATGATTATGATGATGAATTATGATGACGATTATGATGATGATTATGTTGATGATAATGATAATGATTATGATGATGATTATGATGATGATTATGATGATGATTATGATGATGATTATGATGATGATTATGATGATGATTATGATGATGATTATGATGACGATTATGATGATGATTATGATGATGATTATGATGATGATTACGATGATGATGATTATGATGATGATTACCATGATGATTATGCTCATGATTATGATGATGAATTATAACGATGATTATGATGATGATTATGATG
Source organism: Coelioxys conoideus (assembly GCA_947623535.1). Lineage (NCBI taxonomy): Eukaryota > Metazoa > Arthropoda > Insecta > Hymenoptera > Megachilidae > Coelioxys > Coelioxys conoideus. The sequence goes on from CANQJN010000043.1 coordinate 1,307,244, forward strand.
ATGATTACGATGATGATTATGATGATGATTATGATGATGATTACGATGATGATTATGATGATGATTATGATGATGATTATGATGATGATCATGATGATGATTATGATGATGATTATGATGATGATTATGATGATCATAATGATGATGATTACGATGTCGGTTATGATGATGATTATGATGATGATTATGATCATGATTATGATGATGAATTATAACGATGATTATGATGATGATTATGATGATGATTATGATGATGATTATGATGACTATTATGATGCCGATTATGATGAATATTATGATGATGATTATGATGATGACTATGAAGATGATTATGATGATCGTGATTATGATGATGATTATGATGATGATTATGATGATGATTGTGATGATGATTATGATGATGATTATGATGACGATTATGATGATGATCATGATGATGATTATGGAGATGATTATGATGATGATTATCATAATGATTATGCTCATGATTATGATGATGAATTATAACGATGATTATGATGATGATTATGATGATGATTATGATGATGATTATGATGATGATTATGATGATGATCATGATGATGGTGATGATGATTATGATGATGATCATGATGATTATGATGATGATTATGATGATGATCATGATGATGCTTATGACAACTATAATGATGACGATTATGATGACTATTATGATGATTATGATGACAATTATGATGAATATTATGATGATGGTTATGTTGATGGTTACTATGACAATTATGATGACTATTATGATGATGACTATGATGATGATTATGATAACGATTATGATGACGATTATGATGATGATTATGATGATGATTACTATGACGATTATGATTACTATAATGACGACGATTATGATGACTATTATGATGATGACTATGATGATGACTGTGATCATGATTATGATCATGATTATGATCATGATTATGATGTTGACTATGATGATGATTATCATGATGATTATGCTCATGATTATGATGATGATTATGTTGATGATTATGATGATGATTATGATGATGATTATGATGATGATTATGATGATGAATTATAATGACGATTATGATGATGACCATGAAGACGACTATGATGATGATTATGATGATGATTATGATGATGATTATGATGATGATTATGATGACGATTATGATGATGATTATGATGATGATTATGATGATGATTACGATGATGATGATTATGATGATGATTATGATGATGATTATGATGATGATTATGATGATGATTATGATGATGATTATGATGATGATTATGATGATGATTATGATGATGATTGTGAAGATGATTATGATGATGATTATGAAGATGATTATGATGATGAATTATAACGATGATTATGATGATGATTATGATGATGATTACGATGATGATTATGATGATGATTATGATGATGATTATGATGATGATTATGATGATGATTGTGAAGATGATTATGATGATGATTATGAAGATGATTATGATGATGATTATGAAGATGATTATGATGATGATTACCATGATGATTATGCTCATGATTATGATGATGAATTATAACGATGATTATGATGATGATTATGATGATGATTATGATGATGATTATGATGATGACTATGATGATGATTCTGATGATGATTATGATGATGACTATGATGATGATTATGATGATGATCATGATGATGATTATGATGACTATTATGATGATGACTATGATGATGATTATGATGACGATTATGATGACGATTATGATGATGATTATGATGATGATTATGGTGATGATTATGATGATGATTAACATGATGATTATGATGATGATTATGATGATGATTATGATGATGATTATGATGATGATTATGATGATGATTATGATGATGATTATGATGATGATTATGATGATGATTATGATGATCATAATGATGATGATTACGATGTCGGTTATGATGATGATTATGATGATGATTATGCTCATGATTATGATGATGAATTATAACGATGATTATGATGATGATTATGATGATGATTGTGAAGATGATTATGATGGTGATTATGAAGATGATTATGATGATGATTACCATGATGATTATGCTCATGATTATGATGATGAATTATAACGATGATTATGATGATGATTATGATGATGATTATGATGATGACTATGCTGATGATTATGATGATGATCATGATGATGATTATGATGACTATAATGATGACGATTATGATGACTATTATGATGATGACTATGATGATGATTATGATGACGATTATGATGATGATTATGATGATGATTATGGTGATGATTATGATGATGATTATCATGATGATTATGATGATGATTATGATGATGGTTATGATGATGATTATGATGATGATTATGATGATGATTATGATGATGATTATGATGATGATTATGATGATCATAATGATGATGATTACGATGTCGGTTATGATGATGATTATGATGATGATTATGCTCATGATTATGATGATGAATTATAACGATGATTATGATGATGATTATGATGATGATTATGATGATGATTATGATGGTGATTGTGAAGATGATTATGATGGTGATTATGAAGATGATTATGATGATGATTATGATGATGATTATGGTGATGATTATGATGATGATTATGATGATGATTATGATGATGACTATGATGATGATTATGATGATGATCATGATGATGATTATGATGACTATAATGATGACGATTATGATGACTATTATGATGATGACTATGATGATGATTATGATGACGATTATGATGATGATTATGATGATGATTATGATGCTGATTACTATGACGATTATGATTACTATAATGACGACGATTATGATGACTATTATGATGATGACTATGATGATGACTGTGATCATGATTATGATCATGATTATGATCATGATTATGATGATGACTATGATGATGATTATCATGATGATTATGCTCATGATTATGATGATGAATTATGATGACGATTATGATGATGATTATGTTGATGATAATGATAATGATTATGCTCATGATTATGATGATGAATTATAACGATGATTATGATGATGATTATGATGATGATTATGATGATGATTATGATGATGATCATGATGATGGTGATGATGATTATGATGATGATCATGATGATTATGATGATGATTATGATGATGATCATGATGATGATTATGATGATGATTATGATGATGATTATGATGATGATTATGATGATGATTATGATGATGATTATGCTCATGATTATGATGATGAATTATAACGATGATTATGATGATGATTATGATGATGATTATGATGATGATTATGATGATGATTATGCTCATGATTATGATGATGAATTATAACGATGATTATGATGATGATTTTGATGATGATTATGATGATGATTATGATGATGATTACGATGATGATTATGCTCATGATTATGATGATGAATTATAACGATGATTATGATGATGATTTTGATGATGATTATGATGATGATTATGCTCATGATTATGATGATGAATTATAACGATGATTATGATGATGATTTTGATGATGATTATGATGATGATTATGATGATGATTACGATGATGATGATTATGATGATGATTACCATGATGATTATGCTCATGATTATGATGATGAATTATAACGATGATTATGATGATGATTATGATGATGATTACGATGATGATTATGATGATGATTATGATGATGATTATGATGATGATCATGATGATGATTATGATGATGATTATGATGATGATTATGATGATCATAATGATGATGATTACGATGTCGGTTATGATGATGATTATGATGATGATTATGATCATGATTATGATGATGAATTATAACGATGATTATGATGATGATTATGATGATGATTATGATGATGATTATGATGACTATTATGATGCCGATTATGATGAATATTATGATGATGATTATGATGATGACTATGAAGATGATTATGATGATCGTGATTATGATGATGATTATGATGATGATTATGATGATGATTGTGATGATGATTATGATGATGATTATGATGACGATTATGATGATGATCATGATGATGATTATGGAGATGATTATGATGATGATTATCATAATGATTATGCTCATGATTATGATGATGAATTATAACGATGATTATGATGATGATTATGATGATGATTATGATGATGATTATGATGATGATTATGATGATGATCATGATGATGGTGATGATGATTATGATGATGATCATGATGATTATGATGATGATTATGATGATGATCATGATGATGCTTATGACAACTATAATGATGACGATTATGATGACTATTATGATGATTATGATGACAATTATGATGAATATTATGATGATGGTTATGTTGATGGTTACTATGACAATTATGATGACTATTATGATGATGACTATGATGATGATTATGATAACGATTATGATGACGATTATGATGATGATTATGATGATGATTACTATGACGATTATGATTACTATAATGACGACGATTATGATGACTATTATGATGATGACTATGATGATGACTGTGATCATGATTATGATCATGATTATGATCATGATTATGATGTTGACTATGATGATGATTATCATGATGATTATGCTCATGATTATGATGATGATTATGTTGATGATTATGATGATGATTATGATGATGATTATGATGATGATTATGATGATGAATTATAATGACGATTATGATGATGACCATGAAGACGACTATGATGATGATTATGATGATGATTATGATGATGATTATGATGATGATTATGATGACGATTATGATGATGATTATGATGATGATTATGATGATGATTACGATGATGATGATTATGATGATGATTATGATGATGATTATGATGATGATTATGATGATGATTATGATGATGATTATGATGATGATTATGATGATGATTATGATGATGATTGTGAAGATGATTATGATGATGATTATGAAGATGATTATGATGATGAATTATAACGATGATTATGATGATGATTATGATGATGATTACGATGATGATTATGATGATGATTATGATGATGATTATGATGATGATTATGATGATGATTGTGAAGATGATTATGAAGATGATTATGATGATGATTATGAAGATGATTATGATGATGATTACCATGATGATTATGCTCATGATTATGATGATGAATTATAACGATGATTATGATGATGATTATGATGATGATTATGATGATGATTATGATGATGACTATGATGATGATTCTGATGATGATTATGATGATGACTATGATGATGATTATGATGATGATCATGATGATGATTATGATGACTATTATGATGATGACTATGATGATGATTATGATGACGATTATGATGACGATTATGATGATGATTATGATGATGATTATGGTGATGATTATGATGATGATTAACATGATGATTATGATGATGATTATGATGATGATTATGATGATGATTATGATGATGATTATGATGATGATTATGATGATGATTATGATGATGATTATGATGATGATTATGATGATCATAATGATGATGATTACGATGTCGGTTATGATGATGATTATGATGATGATTATGCTCATGATTATGATGATGAATTATAACGATGATTATGATGATGATTATGATGATGATTATGATGATGATTGTGAAGATGATTATGATGGTGATTATGAAGATGATTATGATGATGATTACCATGATGATTATGCTCATGATTATGATGATGAATTATAACGATGATTATGATGATGATTATGATGATGATTATGATGATGACTATGCTGATGATTATGATGATGATCATGATGATGATTATGATGACTATAATGATGACGATTATGATGACTATTATGATGATGACTATGATGATGATTATGATGACGATTATGATGATGATTATGATGATGATTATGGTGATGATTATGATGATGATTATCATGATGATTATGATGATGATTATGATGATGGTTATGATGATGATTATGATGATGATTATGATGATGATTATGATGATGATTATGATGATGATTATGATGATCATAATGATGATGATTACGATGTCGGTTATGATGATGATTATGATGATGATTATGCTCATGATTATGATGATGAATTATAACGATGATTATGATGATGATTATGATGATGATTATGATGATGATTATGATGGTGATTGTGAAGATGATTATGATGGTGATTATGAAGATGATTATGATGATGATTATGATGATGATTATGGTGATGATTATGATGATGATTATGATGATGATTATGATGATGACTATGATGATGATTATGATGATGATCATGATGATGATTATGATGACTATAATGATGACGATTATGATGACTATTATGATGATGACTATGATGATGATTATGATGACGATTATGATGATGATTATGATGATGATTATGATGCTGATTACTATGACGATTATGATTACTATAATGACGACGATTATGATGACTATTATGATGATGACTATGATGATGACTGTGATCATGATTATGATCATGATTATGATCATGATTATGATGATGACTATGATGATGATTATCATGATGATTATGCTCATGATTATGATGATGAATTATGATGACGATTATGATGATGATTATGTTGATGATAATGATAATGATTATGCTCATGATTATGATGATGAATTATAACGATGATTATGATGATGATTATGATGATGATTATGATGATGATTATGATGATGATCATGATGATGGTGATGATGATTATGATGATGATCATGATGATTATGATGATGATTATGATGATGATCATGATGATGATTATGATGATGATTATGATGATGATTATGATGATGATTATGATGATGATTATGATGATGATTATGCTCATGATTATGATGATGAATTATAACGATGATTATGATGATGATTATGATGATGATTATGATGATGATTATGATGATGATTATGCTCATGATTATGATGATGAATTATAACGATGATTATGATGATGATTTTGATGATGATTATGATGATGATTATGATGATGATTACGATGATGATTATGCTCATGATTATGATGATGAATTATAACGATGATTATGATGATGATTTTGATGATGATTATGATGATGATTATGCTCATGATTATGATGATGAATTATAACGATGATTATGATGATGATTTTGATGATGATTATGATGATGATTATGATGATGATTACGATGATGATGATTATGATGATGATTACCATGATGATTATGCTCATGATTATGATGATGAATTATAACGATGATTATGATGATGATTATGATGATGATTACGATGATGATTATGATGATGATTATGATGATGATTATGATGATGATCATGATGATGATTATGATGATGATTATGATGATGATTATGATGATCATAATGATGATGATTACGATGTCGGTTATGATGATGATTATGATGATGATTATGATCATGATTATGATGATGAATTATAACGATGATTATGATGATGATTATGATGATGATTATGATGATGATTATGATGACTATTATGATGCCGATTATGATGAATATTATGATGATGATTATGATGATGACTATGAAGATGATTATGATGATCGTGATTATGATGATGATTATGATGATGATTATGATGATGATTGTGATGATGATTATGATGATGATTATGATGACGATTATGATGATGATCATGATGATGATTATGGAGATGATTATGATGATGATTATCATAATGATTATGCTCATGATTATGATGATGAATTATAACGATGATTATGATGATGATTATGATGATGATTATGATGATGATTATGATGATGATTATGATGATGATCATGATGATGGTGATGATGATTATGATGATGATCATGATGATTATGATGATGATTATGATGATGATCATGATGATGCTTATGACAACTATAATGATGACGATTATGATGACTATTATGATGATTATGATGACAATTATGATGAATATTATGATGATGGTTATGTTGATGGTTACTATGACAATTATGATGACTATTATGATGATGACTATGATGATGATTATGATAACGATTATGATGACGATTATGATGATGATTATGATGATGATTACTATGACGATTATGATTACTATAATGACGACGATTATGATGACTATTATGATGATGACTATGATGATGACTGTGATCATGATTATGATCATGATTATGATCATGATTATGATGTTGACTATGATGATGATTATCATGATGATTATGCTCATGATTATGATGATGATTATGTTGATGATTATGATGATGATTATGATGATGATTATGATGATGATTATGATGATGAATTATAATGACGATTATGATGATGACCATGAAGACGACTATGATGATGATTATGATGATGATTATGATGATGATTATGATGATGATTATGATGACGATTATGATGATGATTATGATGATGATTATGATGATGATTACGATGATGATGATTATGATGATGATTATGATGATGATTATGATGATGATTATGATGATGATTATGATGATGATTATGATGATGATTATGATGATGATTATGATGATGATTGTGAAGATGATTATGATGATGATTATGAAGATGATTATGATGATGAATTATAACGATGATTATGATGATGATTATGATGATGATTACGATGATGATTATGATGATGATTATGATGATGATTATGATGATGATTATGATGATGATTGTGAAGATGATTATGATGATGATTATGAAGATGATTATGATGATGATTATGAAGATGATTATGATGATGATTACCATGATGATTATGCTCATGATTATGATGATGAATTATAACGATGATTATGATGATGATTATGATGATGATTATGATGATGATTATGATGATGACTATGATGATGATTCTGATGATGATTATGATGATGACTATGATGATGATTATGATGATGATCATGATGATGATTATGATGACTATTATGATGATGACTATGATGATGATTATGATGACGATTATGATGACGATTATGATGATGATTATGATGATGATTATGGTGATGATGATTAACATGATGATTATGATGATGATTATGATGATGATTATGATGATGATTATGATGATGATTATGATGATGATTATGATGATGATTATGATGATGATTATGATGATGATTATGATGATGATTATGATGATCATAATGATGATGATTACGATGTCGGTTATGATGATGATTATGATGATGATTATGATCATGATTATGATGATGAATTATAACGATGATTATGATGATGATTATGATGATGATTATGATGATGATTGTGAAGATGATTATGATGGTGATTATGAAGATGATTATGATGATGATTACCATGATGATTATGCTCATGATTATGATGATGAATTATAACGATGATTATGATGATGATTATGATGATGATTATGATGATGACTATGCTGATGATTATGATGATGATCATGATGATGATTATGATGACTATAATGATGACGATTATGATGACTATTATGATGATGACTATGATGATGATTATGATGACGATTATGATGATGATTATGATGATGATTATGGTGATGATTATGATGATGATTATCATGATGATTATGATGATGATTATGATGATGGTTATGATGATGATTATGATGATGATTATGATGATGATTATGATGATGATTATGATGATGATTATGATGATCATAATGATGATGATTACGATGTCGGTTATGATGATGATTATGATGATGATTATGCTCATGATTATGATGATGAATTATAACGATGATTATGATGATGATTATGATGATGATTATGATGATGATTATGATGGTGATTGTGAAGATGATTATGATGGTGATTATGAAGATGATTATGATGATGATTATGATGATGATTATGGTGATGATTATGATGATGATTATGATGATGATTATGATGATGACTATGATGATGATTATGATGATGATCATGATGATGATTATGATGACTATAATGATGACGATTATGATGACTATTATGATGATGACTATGATGATGATTATGATGACGATTATGATGATGATTATGATGATGATTATGATGCTGATTACTATGACGATTATGATTACTATAATGACGACGATTATGATGACTATTATGATGATGACTATGATGATGACTGTGATCATGATTATGATCATGATTATGATCATGATTATGATGATGACTATGATGATGATTATCATGATGATTATGCTCATGATTATGATGATGAATTATGATGACGATTATGATGATGATTATGTTGATGATAATGATAATGATTATGATGATGATTATGATGATGATTATGATGATGATTATGATGATGATTATGATGATGATTATGACGATGATTATGATGATGATTATGATGATGATTATGATGACGATTATGATGATGATTATGATGATGATTATGATGATGATTATGATGATGATTGTGAAGATGATTATGATGATGATTTCGAAGATGATTATGATGATGATTACCATGATGATTATGCTCATGATTATGATGATGAATTATAACGATGATTATGATGATGATTATGATGATGATTATGATGATGATTATGATGATGATTATGATGATGATTATGATGACGATTATGATGATGATTATGATGATGATTATGATGATGATCATGATGATGATTATGATGACTATAATGATGACGATTATGATGACTATTATGATGCCGATTATGATGAATATTATGATGATGATTATGATGATGATTATGAAGATGATTATGATGATGATGATTATGATGATGATTATGATGATGATTATGATGACGATTATGATGACTATTATGATGATGATTATGATGCTGATTACTATGACGATTATGATTACTATAATGACGACGATTATGATGACTATTATGATGATGACTATGATGATGACTGTGATCATGATTATGATCATGATTATGATCATGATTATGATGATGACTATGATGATGATTATCATGATGATTATGCTCATGATTATGATGATGAATTATGATGACGATTATGATGATGATTATGTTGATGATAATGATAATGATTATGATGATGATTATGATGAGGATTATGATGATGATTATGATGATGATTATGATGATGATTATGATGATGATTATGATTATGATGATGATTATGATGACGATTATGATGATGATTATGATGGTGATTATGATGATGATTACGATGATGATGATTATGATGATGATTACCATGATGATTATGCTCATGATTATGATGATGAATTATAACGATGATTATGATGATGATTATGATGATGATTACGATGATGATTATGATGATGATTATGATGATGATTATGATGATGATTATGATGATGATTGTGAAGATGATTATGATGATGATTATGAAGATGATTATGATGATGATTATGAAGATGATTATGGTGATGATTACCATGATGATTATGCTCATGATTATGATGATGAATTATAACGATGATTATGATGATGATTATGATGATGATTATGATGATGATTATGATGATGATTATGATGATGACTATGATGATGATTATGATGATGATCATGATGATGATTATGATGACTATAATGATGACGATTATGATGACTATTATGATGATGACTATGATGATGATTATGATGACGATTATGATGACGATTATGATGATGATTATGATGATGATTATGGTGATGATTATGATGATGATTAACATGATGATTATGATGATGATTATGATGATGATTATGATGATGATTATGATGATGATTATGATGATGATTATGATGATGATTATGATGATGATTATGATGATGATTATGATGATGACTATGAAGATGATTATGATGATCATGATTATGATGATGATTATGATGATGATTATGATGATGATTGTGATGATGATTATGATGATGATTATGATGACGATTATGATGATGATCATGATGATGATTATGGAGATGATTATGATGATGATTATCATGATGATTATGCTCATGATTATGATGATGAATTATAACGATGATTATGATGATGATTATGATGATGATTATGATGATGATTATGATGATGATTATGATGATGATTATGATGATGATTATGATGACGATTATGATGATGATTATGATGATGATTATGATGATGATTACGATGATGATGATTATGATGATGATTATGATGATGATTATGATGATGATTATGATGATGATTATGATGATGATTGTGAAGATGATTATGATGGTGATTATGAAGATGATTATGATGATGATTACCATGATGATTATGCTCATGATTATGATGATGAATTATAACGATGATTATGATGATGATTATGATGATGATTATGATGATGACTATGCTGATGATTATGATGATGATCATGATGATGATTATGATGACTATAATGATGACGATTATGATGACTATTATGATGATGACTATGATGATGATTATGATGACGATTATGATGATGATTATGATGATGATTATGGTGATGATTATGATGATGATTATCATGATGATTATGATGATGATTATGATGATGGTTATGATGATGATTATGATGATGATTATGATGATGATTATGATGATGATTATGATGATCATAATGATGATGATTACGATGTCGGTTATGATGATGATTATGATGATGATTATGCTCATGATTATGATGATGAATTATAACGATGATTATGATGATGATTATGATGATGATTAAGATGATGATTATGATGATGATTGTGAAGATGATTATGATGGTGATTATGAAGATGATTATGATGATGATTATGATGATGATTATGGTGATGATTATGATGATGATTATGATGATGATTATGATGATGACTATGATGATGATTATGATGATGATCATGATGATTATGCTCATGATTATGATGATGATTTATGATGACGATTATGATGATGATTATGTTGATGATAATGATAATGATTATGATGATGATTATGATGAGGATTATGATGATGATTATGATGATGATTATGATGATGATTACGATGATGATTATGATGATGATTATGATGATGATTATGATGATGATTATGATGATGATTGTGAAGATGATTATGATGATGATTATGAAGATGATTATGATGATGATTATGAAGATGATTATGGTGATGATTACCATGATGATTATGCTCATGATTATGATGATGAATTATAACGATGATTATGATGATGATTATGATGATGATTATGATGATGATTATGATGATGACTATGATGATGATTATGATGATGATCATGATGATGATTATGATGACTATAATGATGACGATTATGATGACTATTATGATGATGACTATGATGATGATTATGATGACGATTATGATGACGATTATGATGATGATTATGATGATGATTATGGTGATGATTATGATGATGATTAACATGATGATTATGATGATGATTATGATGATGATTATGATGATGATTATGATGATGATTATGATGATGATTATGATGATGATTATGATGATGATTATGATGATGATTATGATGATGACTATGAAGATGATTATGATGATCATGATTATGATGATGATTATGATGATGATTATGATGATGATTGTGATGATGATTATGATGATGATTATGATGACGATTATGATGATGATCATGATGATGATTATGGAGATGATTATGATGATGATTATCATGATGATTATGCTCATGATTATGATGATGAATTATAACGATGATTATGATGATGATTATGATGATGATTATGATGATGATTATGATGATGATTATGATGATGATTATGATGATGATTATGATGACGATTATGATGATGATTATGATGATGATTATGATGATGATTACGATGATGATGATTATGATGATGATTATGATGATGATTATGATGATGATTATGATGATGATTATGATGATGATTGTGAAGATGATTATGATGGTGATTATGAAGATGATTATGATGATGATTACCATGATGATTATGCTCATGATTATGATGATGAATTATAACGATGATTATGATGATGATTATGATGATGATTATGATGATGACTATGCTGATGATTATGATGATGATCATGATGATGATTATGATGACTATAATGATGACGATTATGATGACTATTATGATGATGACTATGATGATGATTATGATGACGATTATGATGATGATTATGATGATGATTATGGTGATGATTATGATGATGATTATCATGATGATTATGATGATGATTATGATGATGGTTATGATGATGAGTATGATGATGATTATGATGATGATTATGATGATGATTATGATGATCATAATGATGATGATTACGATGTCGGTTATGATGATGATTATGATGATGATTATGCTCATGATTATGATGATGAATTATAACGATGATTATGATGATGATTATGATGATGATTAAGATGATGATTATGATGATGATTGTGAAGATGATTATGATGGTGATTATGAAGATGATTATGATGATGATTATGATGATGATTATGGTGATGATTATGATGATGATTATGATGATGATTATGATGATGACTATGATGATGATTATGATGATGATCATGATGATTATGCTCATGATTATGATGATGATTTATGATGACGATTATGATGATGATTATGTTGATGATAATGATAATGATTATGATGATGATTATGATGAGGATTATGATGATGATTATGATGATGATTATGATGATGATTATGATGATGATTATGATTATGATGATGATTATGATGACGATTATGATGATGATTATGATGGTGATTATGATGATGATTACGATGATGATGATTATGATGATGATTACCATGATGATTATGCTCATGATTATGATGATGAATTATAACGATGATTATGATGATGATTATGATGATGATTACGATGATGATTATGATGATGATTATGATGATGATTATGATGATGATTATGATGATGATTGTGAAGATGATTATGATGATGATTATGAAGATGATTATGATGATGATTATGAAGATGATTATGATGATGATTACCATGATGATTATGCTCATGATTATGATGATGAATTATAACGATGATTATGATGATGATTATGATGATGATTATGATGATGATTATGATGATGACTATGATGATGATTATGATGATGATCATGATGATGATTATGATGACTATAATGATGACGATTATGATGACTATTATGATGATGACTATGATGATGATTATGATGACGATTATGATGATGATTATGATGATGATTATGGTGATGATTATGATGATGATTAACATGATGATTATGATGATGATTATGATGATGATTATGATGATGATTATGATGATGATTATGATGATGATTATGATGATGATTATGATGATGATTATGATGATGATTATGATGATGATTATGGTGATGATTATGATGATGATTATCATGATGATTATGATGACGATTATGATGATGATTATGTTGATGATAATGATAATGATTATGATGATGATTATGATGAGGATTATGATGATGATTATGATGATGACTATGATGATGATTATGATGATGATCATGATGATGATTATGATGACTATAATGATGACGATTATGATGACTATTATGATGATGACTATGATGATGATTATGATGACGATTATGATGATGATTATGATGATGATTATGATGCTGATTACTATGACGATTATGATTACTATAATGACGACGATTATGATGACTATTATGATGATGACTATGATGATGACTGTGATCATGATTATGATCATGATTATGATCATGATTATGATGATGACTATGATGATGATTATCATGATGATTATGCTCATGATTATGATGATGAATTATGATGACGATTATGATGATGATTATGTTGATGATAATGATAATGATTATGATGATGATTATGATGATGATTATGATGATGATTATGATGATGATTATGATGATGATTATGACGATGATTATGATGATGATTATGATGATGATTATGATGACGATTATGATGATGATTATGATGATGATTATGATGATGATTATGATGATGATTGTGAAGATGATTATGATGATGATTTCGAAGATGATTATGATGATGATTACCATGATGATTATGCTCATGATTATGATGATGAATTATAACGATGATTATGATGATGATTATGATGATGATTATGATGATGATTATGATGATGATTATGATGATGATTATGATGACGATTATGATGATGATTATGATGATGATTATGATGATGATCATGATGATGATTATGATGACTATAATGATGACGATTATGATGACTATTATGATGCCGATTATGATGAATATTATGATGATGATTATGATGATGATTATGAAGATGATTATGATGATGATGATTATGATGATGATTATGATGATGATTATGATGACGATTATGATGACTATTATGATGATGATTATGATGCTGATTACTATGACGATTATGATTACTATAATGACGACGATTATGATGACTATTATGATGATGACTATGATGATGACTGTGATCATGATTATGATCATGATTATGATCATGATTATGATGATGACTATGATGATGATTATCATGATGATTATGCTCATGATTATGATGATGAATTATGATGACGATTATGATGATGATTATGTTGATGATAATGATAATGATTATGATGATGATTATGATGAGGATTATGATGATGATTATGATGATGATTATGATGATGATTATGATGATGATTATGATTATGATGATGATTATGATGACGATTATGATGATGATTATGATGGTGATTATGATGATGATTACGATGATGATGATTATGATGATGATTACCATGATGATTATGCTCATGATTATGATGATGAATTATAACGATGATTATGATGATGATTATGATGATGATTACGATGATGATTATGATGATGATGATGATGATGATTATGATGATGATTATGATGATGATTGTGAAGATGATTATGATGATGATTATGAAGATGATTATGATGATGATTATGAAGATGATTATGGTGATGATTACCATGATGATTATGCTCATGATTATGATGATGAATTATAACGATGATTATGATGATGATTATGATGATGATTATGATGATGATTATGATGATGATTATGATGATGACTATGATGATGATTATGATGATGATCATGATGATGATTATGATGACTATAATGATGACGATTATGATGACTATTATGATGATGACTATGATGATGATTATGATGACGATTATGATGACGATTATGATGATGATTATGATGATGATTATGGTGATGATTATGATGATGATTAACATGATGATTATGATGATGATTATGATGATGATTATGATGATGATTATGATGATGATTATGATGATGATTATGATGATGATTATGATGATGATTATGATGATGATTATGATGATGACTATGAAGATGATTATGATGATCATGATTATGATGATGATTATGATGATGATTATGATGATGATTGTGATGATGATTATGATGATGATTATGATGACGATTATGATGATGATCATGATGATGATTATGGAGATGATTATGATGATGATTATCATGATGATTATGCTCATGATTATGATGATGAATTATAACGATGATTATGATGATGATTATGATGATGATTATGATGATGATTATGATGATGATTATGATGATGATTATGATGACGATTATGATGATGATTATGATGATGATTATGATGATGATTACGATGATGATGATTATGATGATGATTATGATGATGATTATGATGATGATTATGATGATGATTATGATGATGATTGTGAAGATGATTATGATGATGATTTCGAAGATGATTATGATGATGATTACCATGATGATTATGCTCATGATTATGATGATGAATTATAACGATGATTATGATGATGATTATGATGATGATTATGATGATGATTATGATGATGATTATGATGATCATAATGATGATGATTACGATGTCGGTTATGATGATGATTATGATGATGATTATGCTCATGATTATGATGATGAATTATAACGATGATTATGATGATGATTATGATGATGATTATGATGATGATTATGATGGTGATTGTGAAGATGATTATGATGGTGATTATGAAGATGATTATGATGATGATTATGATGATGATTATGGTGATGATTATGATGATGATTATGATGATGATTATGATGATGACTATGATGATGATTATGATGATGATCATGATGATGATTATGATGACTATAATGATGACGATTATGATGACTATTATGATGATGACTATGATGATGATTATGATGACGATTATGATGATGATTATGATGATGATTATGATGCTGATTACTATGACGATTATGATTACTATAATGACGACGATTATGATGACTATTATGATGATGACTATGATGATGACTGTGATCATGATTATGATCATGATTATGATCATGATTATGATGATGACTATGATGATGATTATCATGATGATTATGCTCATGATTATGATGATGAATTATGATGACGATTATGATGATGATTATGTTGATGATAATGATAATGATTATGCTCATGATTATGATGATGAATTATAACGATGATTATGATGATGATTATGATGATGATTATGATGATGATTATGATGATGATCATGATGATGGTGATGATGATTATGATGATGATCATGATGATTATGATGATGATTATGATGATGATCATGATGATGATTATGATGATGATTATGATGATGATTATGATGATGATTATGATGATGATTATGATGATGATTATGCTCATGATTATGATGATGAATTATAACGATGATTATGATGATGATTATGATGATGATTATGATGATGATTATGATGATGATTATGCTCATGATTATGATGATGAATTATAACGATGATTATGATGATGATTTTGATGATGATTATGATGATGATTATGATGATGATTACGATGATGATTATGCTCATGATTATGATGATGAATTATAACGATGATTATGATGATGATTTTGATGATGATTATGATGATGATTATGCTCATGATTATGATGATGAATTATAACGATGATTATGATGATGATTTTGATGATGATTATGATGATGATTATGATGATGATTACGATGATGATGATTATGATGATGATTACCATGATGATTATGCTCATGATTATGATGATGAATTATAACGATGATTATGATGATGATTATGATGATGATTACGATGATGATTATGATGATGATTATGATGATGATTATGATGATGATCATGATGATGATTATGATGATGATTATGATGATGATTATGATGATCATAATGATGATGATTACGATGTCGGTTATGATGATGATTATGATGATGATTATGATCATGATTATGATGATGAATTATAACGATGATTATGATGATGATTATGATGATGATTATGATGATGATTATGATGACTATTATGATGCCGATTATGATGAATATTATGATGATGATTATGATGATGACTATGAAGATGATTATGATGATCGTGATTATGATGATGATTATGATGATGATTATGATGATGATTGTGATGATGATTATGATGATGATTATGATGACGATTATGATGATGATCATGATGATGATTATGGAGATGATTATGATGATGATTATCATAATGATTATGCTCATGATTATGATGATGAATTATAACGATGATTATGATGATGATTATGATGATGATTATGATGATGATTATGATGATGATTATGATGATGATCATGATGATGGTGATGATGATTATGATGATGATCATGATGATTATGATGATGATTATGATGATGATCATGATGATGCTTATGACAACTATAATGATGACGATTATGATGACTATTATGATGATTATGATGACAATTATGATGAATATTATGATGATGGTTATGTTGATGGTTACTATGACAATTATGATGACTATTATGATGATGACTATGATGATGATTATGATAACGATTATGATGACGATTATGATGATGATTATGATGATGATTACTATGACGATTATGATTACTATAATGACGACGATTATGATGACTATTATGATGATGACTATGATGATGACTGTGATCATGATTATGATCATGATTATGATCATGATTATGATGTTGACTATGATGATGATTATCATGATGATTATGCTCATGATTATGATGATGATTATGTTGATGATTATGATGATGATTATGATGATGATTATGATGATGATTATGATGATGAATTATAATGACGATTATGATGATGACCATGAAGACGACTATGATGATGATTATGATGATGATTATGATGATGATTATGATGATGATTATGATGACGATTATGATGATGATTATGATGATGATTATGATGATGATTACGATGATGATGATTATGATGATGATTATGATGATGATTATGATGATGATTATGATGATGATTATGATGATGATTATGATGATGATTATGATGATGATTATGATGATGATTGTGAAGATGATTATGATGATGATTATGAAGATGATTATGATGATGAATTATAACGATGATTATGATGATGATTATGATGATGATTACGATGATGATTATGATGATGATTATGATGATGATTATGATGATGATTATGATGATGATTGTGAAGATGATTATGATGATGATTATGAAGATGATTATGATGATGATTATGAAGATGATTATGATGATGATTACCATGATGATTATGCTCATGATTATGATGATGAATTATAACGATGATTATGATGATGATTATGATGATGATTATGATGATGATTATGATGATGACTATGATGATGATTCTGATGATGATTATGATGATGACTATGATGATGATTATGATGATGATCATGATGATGATTATGATGACTATTATGATGATGACTATGATGATGATTATGATGACGATTATGATGACGATTATGATGATGATTATGATGATGATTATGGTGATGATGATTAACATGATGATTATGATGATGATTATGATGATGATTATGATGATGATTATGATGATGATTATGATGATGATTATGATGATGATTATGATGATGATTATGATGATGATTATGATGATGATTATGATGATCATA
This sequence comes from Coelioxys conoideus, assembly GCA_947623535.1. Classification (NCBI taxonomy): domain Eukaryota; kingdom Metazoa; phylum Arthropoda; class Insecta; order Hymenoptera; family Megachilidae; genus Coelioxys; species Coelioxys conoideus. Next base: position 1,328,438 of record CANQJN010000043.1, read on the forward strand.
ATGATGATGATTACGATGTCGGTTATGATGATGATTATGATGATGATTATGATCATGATTATGATGATGAATTATAACGATGATTATGATGATGATTATGATGATGATTATGATGATGATTGTGAAGATGATTATGATGGTGATTATGAAGATGATTATGATGATGATTACCATGATGATTATGCTCATGATTATGATGATGAATTATAACGATGATTATGATGATGATTATGATGATGATTATGATGATGACTATGCTGATGATTATGATGATGATCATGATGATGATTATGATGACTATAATGATGACGATTATGATGACTATTATGATGATGACTATGATGATGATTATGATGACGATTATGATGATGATTATGATGATGATTATGGTGATGATTATGATGATGATTATCATGATGATTATGATGATGATTATGATGATGGTTATGATGATGATTATGATGATGATTATGATGATGATTATGATGATGATTATGATGATGATTATGATGATCATAATGATGATGATTACGATGTCGGTTATGATGATGATTATGATGATGATTATGCTCATGATTATGATGATGAATTATAACGATGATTATGATGATGATTATGATGATGATTATGATGATGATTATGATGGTGATTGTGAAGATGATTATGATGGTGATTATGAAGATGATTATGATGATGATTATGATGATGATTATGGTGATGATTATGATGATGATTATGATGATGATTATGATGATGACTATGATGATGATTATGATGATGATCATGATGATGATTATGATGACTATAATGATGACGATTATGATGACTATTATGATGATGACTATGATGATGATTATGATGACGATTATGATGATGATTATGATGATGATTATGATGCTGATTACTATGACGATTATGATTACTATAATGACGACGATTATGATGACTATTATGATGATGACTATGATGATGACTGTGATCATGATTATGATCATGATTATGATCATGATTATGATGATGACTATGATGATGATTATCATGATGATTATGCTCATGATTATGATGATGAATTATGATGACGATTATGATGATGATTATGTTGATGATAATGATAATGATTATGATGATGATTATGATGATGATTATGATGATGATTATGATGATGATTATGATGATGATTATGACGATGATTATGATGATGATTATGATGATGATTATGATGACGATTATGATGATGATTATGATGATGATTATGATGATGATTATGATGATGATTGTGAAGATGATTATGATGATGATTTCGAAGATGATTATGATGATGATTACCATGATGATTATGCTCATGATTATGATGATGAATTATAACGATGATTATGATGATGATTATGATGATGATTATGATGATGATTATGATGATGATTATGATGATGATTATGATGACGATTATGATGATGATTATGATGATGATTATGATGATGATCATGATGATGATTATGATGACTATAATGATGACGATTATGATGACTATTATGATGCCGATTATGATGAATATTATGATGATGATTATGATGATGATTATGAAGATGATTATGATGATGATGATTATGATGATGATTATGATGATGATTATGATGACGATTATGATGACTATTATGATGATGATTATGATGCTGATTACTATGACGATTATGATTACTATAATGACGACGATTATGATGACTATTATGATGATGACTATGATGATGACTGTGATCATGATTATGATCATGATTATGATCATGATTATGATGATGACTATGATGATGATTATCATGATGATTATGCTCATGATTATGATGATGAATTATGATGACGATTATGATGATGATTATGTTGATGATAATGATAATGATTATGATGATGATTATGATGAGGATTATGATGATGATTATGATGATGATTATGATGATGATTATGATGATGATTATGATTATGATGATGATTATGATGACGATTATGATGATGATTATGATGGTGATTATGATGATGATTACGATGATGATGATTATGATGATGATTACCATGATGATTATGCTCATGATTATGATGATGAATTATAACGATGATTATGATGATGAATTATAACGATGATTATGATGATGATTATGATGATGATTACGATGATGATTATGATGATGATTATGATGATGATTATGATGATGATTATGATGATGATTGTGAAGATGATTATGATGATGATTATGAAGATGATTATGATGATGATTATGAAGATGATTATGGTGATGATTACCATGATGATTATGCTCATGATTATGATGATGAATTATAACGATGATTATGATGATGATTATGATGATGATTATGATGATGATTATGATGATGATTATGATGATGACTATGATGATGATTATGATGATGATCATGATGATGATTATGATGACTATAATGATGACGATTATGATGACTATTATGATGATGACTATGATGATGATTATGATGACGATTATGATGACGATTATGATGATGATTATGATGATGATTATGGTGATGATTATGATGATGATTAACATGATGATTATGATGATGATTATGATGATGATTATGATGATGATTATGATGATGATTATGATGATGATTATGATGATGATTATGATGATGATTATGATGATGATTATGATGATGACTATGAAGATGATTATGATGATCATGATTATGATGATGATTATGATGATGATTATGATGATGATTGTGATGATGATTATGATGATGATTATGATGACGATTATGATGATGATCATGATGATGATTATGGAGATGATTATGATGATGATTATCATGATGATTATGCTCATGATTATGATGATGAATTATAACGATGATTATGATGATGATTATGATGATGATTATGATGATGATTATGATGATGATTATGATGATGATTATGATGATGATTATGATGACGATTATGATGATGATTATGATGATGATTATGATGATGATTACGATGATGATGATTATGATGATGATTATGATGATGATTATGATGATGATTATGATGATGATTATGATGATGATTGTGAAGATGATTATGATGGTGATTATGAAGATGATTATGATGATGATTACCATGATGATTATGCTCATGATTATGATGATGAATTATAACGATGATTATGATGATGATTATGATGATGATTATGATGATGACTATGCTGATGATTATGATGATGATCATGATGATGATTATGATGACTATAATGATGACGATTATGATGACTATTATGATGATGACTATGATGATGATTATGATGACGATTATGATGATGATTATGATGATGATTATGGTGATGATTATGATGATGATTATCATGATGATTATGATGATGATTATGATGATGGTTATGATGATGATTATGATGATGATTATGATGATGATTATGATGATGATTATGATGATCATAATGATGATGATTACGATGTCGGTTATGATGATGATTATGATGATGATTATGCTCATGATTATGATGATGAATTATAACGATGATTATGATGATGATTATGATGATGATTAAGATGATGATTATGATGATGATTGTGAAGATGATTATGATGGTGATTATGAAGATGATTATGATGATGATTATGATGATGATTATGGTGATGATTATGATGATGATTATGATGATGATTATGATGATGACTATGATGATGATTATGATGATGATCATGATGATTATGCTCATGATTATGATGATGATTTATGATGACGATTATGATGATGATTATGTTGATGATAATGATAATGATTATGATGATGATTATGATGAGGATTATGATGATGATTATGATGATGATTATGATGATGATTACGATGATGATTATGATGATGATTATGATGATGATTATGATGATGATTATGATGATGATTGTGAAGATGATTATGATGATGATTATGAAGATGATTATGATGATGATTATGAAGATGATTATGGTGATGATTACCATGATGATTATGCTCATGATTATGATGATGAATTATAACGATGATTATGATGATGATTATGATGATGATTATGATGATGATTATGATGATGATTATGATGATGACTATGATGATGATTATGATGATGATCATGATGATGATTATGATGACTATAATGATGACGATTATGATGACTATTATGATGATGACTATGATGATGATTATGATGACGATTATGATGACGATTATGATGATGATTATGATGATGATTATGGTGATGATTATGATGATGATTAACATGATGATTATGATGATGATTATGATGATGATTATGATGATGATTATGATGATGATTATGATGATGATTATGATGATGATTATGATGATGATTATGATGATGATTATGATGATGACTATGAAGATGATTATGATGATCATGATTATGATGATGATTATGATGATGATTATGATGATGATTGTGATGATGATTATGATGATGATTATGATGACGATTATGATGATGATCATGATGATGATTATGGAGATGATTATGATGATGATTATCATGATGATTATGCTCATGATTATGATGATGAATTATAACGATGATTATGATGATGATTATGATGATGATTATGATGATGATTATGATGATGATTATGATGATGATTATGATGATGATTATGATGACGATTATGATGATGATTATGATGATGATTATGATGATGATTACGATGATGATGATTATGATGATGATTATGATGATGATTATGATGATGATTATGATGATGATTATGATGATGATTGTGAAGATGATTATGATGGTGATTATGAAGATGATTATGATGATGATTACCATGATGATTATGCTCATGATTATGATGATGAATTATAACGATGATTATGATGATGATTATGATGATGATTATGATGATGACTATGCTGATGATTATGATGATGATCATGATGATGATTATGATGACTATAATGATGACGATTATGATGACTACTATGATGATGACTATGATGATGATTATGATGACGATTATGATGATGATTATGATGATGATTATGGTGATGATTATGATGATGATTATCATGATGATTATGATGATGATTATGATGATGGTTATGATGATGATTATGATGATGATTATGATGATGATTATGATGATGATTATGATGATCATAATGATGATGATTACGATGTCGGTTATGATGATGATTATGATGATGATTATGCTCATGATTATGATGATGAATTATAACGATGATTATGATGATGATTATGATGATGATTAAGATGATGATTATGATGATGATTGTGAAGATGATTATGATGGTGATTATGAAGATGATTATGATGATGATTATGATGATGATTATGGTGATGATTATGATGATGATTATGATGATGATTATGATGATGACTATGATGATGATTATGATGATGATCATGATGATTATGCTCATGATTATGATGATGATTTATGATGACGATTATGATGATGATTATGTTGATGATAATGATAATGATTATGATGATGATTATGATGAGGATTATGATGATGATTATGATGATGATTATGATGATGATTATGATGATGATTATGATTATGATGATGATTATGATGACGATTATGATGATGATTATGATGGTGATTATGATGATGATTACGATGATGATGATTATGATGATGATTACCATGATGATTATGCTCATGATTATGATGATGAATTATAACGATGATTATGATGATGATTATGATGATGATTACGATGATGATTATGATGATGATTATGATGATGATTATGATGATGATTATGATGATGATTGTGAAGATGATTATGATGATGATTATGAAGATGATTATGATGATGATTATGAAGATGATTATGATGATGATTACCATGATGATTATGCTCATGATTATGATGATGAATTATAACGATGATTATGATGATGATTATGATGATGATTATGATGATGATTATGATGATGACTATGATGATGATTATGATGATGATCATGATGATGATTATGATGACTATAATGATGACGATTATGATGACTATTATGATGATGACTATGATGATGATTATGATGACGATTATGATGACGATTATGATGATGATTATGATGATGATTATGGTGATGATTATGATGATGATTAACATGATGATTATGATGATGATTATGATGATGATTATGATGATGATTATGATGATGATTATGATGATGATTATGATGATGATTATGATGATGATTATGATGATGATTATGATGATGACTATGAAGATGATTATGATGATCATGATTATGATGATGATTATGATGATGATTATGATGATGATTGTGATGATGATTATGATGATGATTATGATGACGATTATGATGATGATCATGATGATGATTATGGAGATGATTATGATGATGATTATCATGATGATTATGCTCATGATTATGATGATGAATTATAACGATGATTATGATGATGATTATGATGATGATTATGATGATGATTATGATGATGATTATGATGATGATTATGATGATGATTATGATGACGATTATGATGATGATTATGATGATGATTATGATGATGATTACGATGATGATGATTATGATGATGATTATGATGATGATTATGATGATGATTATGATGATGATTATGATGATGATTGTGAAGATGATTATGATGGTGATTATGAAGATGATTATGATGATGATTACCATGATGATTATGCTCATGATTATGATGATGAATTATAACGATGATTATGATGATGATTATGATGATGATTATGATGATGACTATGCTGATGATTATGATGATGATCATGATGATGATTATGATGACTATAATGATGACGATTATGATGACTATTATGATGATGACTATGATGATGATTATGATGACGATTATGATGATGATTATGATGATGATTATGGTGATGATTATGATGATGATTATCATGATGATTATGATGATGATTATGATGATGGTTATGATGATGAGTATGATGATGATTATGATGATGATTATGATGATGATTATGATGATCATAATGATGATGATTACGATGTCGGTTATGATGATGATTATGATGATGATTATGCTCATGATTATGATGATGAATTATAACGATGATTATGATGATGATTATGATGATGATTAAGATGATGATTATGATGATGATTGTGAAGATGATTATGATGGTGATTATGAAGATGATTATGATGATGATTATGATGATGATTATGGTGATGATTATGATGATGATTATGATGATGATTATGATGATGACTATGATGATGATTATGATGATGATCATGATGATTATGCTCATGATTATGATGATGATTTATGATGACGATTATGATGATGATTATGTTGATGATAATGATAATGATTATGATGATGATTATGATGAGGATTATGATGATGATTATGATGATGATTATGATGATGATTATGATGATGATTATGATTATGATGATGATTATGATGACGATTATGATGATGATTATGATGGTGATTATGATGATGATTACGATGATGATGATTATGATGATGATTACCATGATGATTATGCTCATGATTATGATGATGAATTATAACGATGATTATGATGATGATTATGATGATGATTACGATGATGATTATGATGATGATTATGATGATGATTATGATGATGATTATGATGATGATTGTGAAGATGATTATGATGATGATTATGAAGATGATTATGATGATGATTATGAAGATGATTATGATGATGATTACCATGATGATTATGCTCATGATTATGATGATGAATTATAACGATGATTATGATGATGATTATGATGATGATTATGATGATGATTATGATGATGACTATGATGATGATTATGATGATGATCATGATGATGATTATGATGACTATAATGATGACGATTATGATGACTATTATGATGATGACTATGATGATGATTATGATGACGATTATGATGATGATTATGATGATGATTATGGTGATGATTATGATGATGATTAACATGATGATTATGATGATGATTATGATGATGATTATGATGATGATTATGATGATGATTATGATGATGATTATGATGATGATTATGATGATGATTATGATGATGATTATGATGATGATTATGGTGATGATTATGATGATGATTATCATGATGATTATGATGACGATTATGATGATGATTATGTTGATGATAATGATAATGATTATGATGATGATTATGATGAGGATTATGATGATGATTATGATGATGACTATGATGATGATTATGATGATGATCATGATGATGATTATGATGACTATAATGATGACGATTATGATGACTATTATGATGATGACTATGATGATGATTATGATGACGATTATGATGATGATTATGATGATGATTATGATGCTGATTACTATGACGATTATGATTACTATAATGACGACGATTATGATGACTATTATGATGATGACTATGATGATGACTGTGATCATGATTATGATCATGATTATGATCATGATTATGATGATGACTATGATGATGATTATCATGATGATTATGCTCATGATTATGATGATGAATTATGATGACGATTATGATGATGATTATGTTGATGATAATGATAATGATTATGATGATGATTATGATGATGATTATGATGATGATTATGATGATGATTATGATGATGATTATGACGATGATTATGATGATGATTATGATGATGATTATGATGACGATTATGATGATGATTATGATGATGATTATGATGATGATTATGATGATGATTGTGAAGATGATTATGATGATGATTTCGAAGATGATTATGATGATGATTACCATGATGATTATGCTCATGATTATGATGATGAATTATAACGATGATTATGATGATGATTATGATGATGATTATGATGATGATTATGATGATGATTATGATGATGATTATGATGACGATTATGATGATGATTATGATGATGATTATGATGATGATCATGATGATGATTATGATGACTATAATGATGACGATTATGATGACTATTATGATGCCGATTATGATGAATATTATGATGATGATTATGATGATGATTATGAAGATGATTATGATGATGATGATTATGATGATGATTATGATGATGATTATGATGACGATTATGATGACTATTATGATGATGATTATGATGCTGATTACTATGACGATTATGATTACTATAATGACGACGATTATGATGACTATTATGATGATGACTATGATGATGACTGTGATCATGATTATGATCATGATTATGATCATGATTATGATGATGACTATGATGATGATTATCATGATGATTATGCTCATGATTATGATGATGAATTATGATGACGATTATGATGATGATTATGTTGATGATAATGATAATGATTATGATGATGATTATGATGAGGATTATGATGATGATTATGATGATGATTATGATGATGATTATGATGATGATTATGATTATGATGATGATTATGATGACGATTATGATGATGATTATGATGGTGATTATGATGATGATTACGATGATGATGATTATGATGATGATTACCATGATGATTATGCTCATGATTATGATGATGAATTATAACGATGATTATGATGATGATTATGATGATGATTACGATGATGATTATGATGATGATTATGATGATGATTATGATGATGATTATGATGATGATTGTGAAGATGATTATGATGATGATTATGAAGATGATTATGATGATGATTATGAAGATGATTATGGTGATGATTACCATGATGATTATGCTCATGATTATGATGATGAATTATAACGATGATTATGATGATGATTATGATGATGATTATGATGATGATTATGATGATGATTATGATGATGACTATGATGATGATTATGATGATGATCATGATGATGATTATGATGACTATAATGATGACGATTATGATGACTATTATGATGATGACTATGATGATGATTATGATGACGATTATGATGACGATTATGATGATGATTATGATGATGATTATGGTGATGATTATGATGATGATTAACATGATGATTATGATGATGATTATGATGATGATTATGATGATGATTATGATGATGATTATGATGATGATTATGATGATGATTATGATGATGATTATGATGATGATTATGATGATGACTATGAAGATGATTATGATGATCATGATTATGATGATGATTATGATGATGATTATGATGATGATTGTGATGATGATTATGATGATGATTATGATGACGATTATGATGATGATCATGATGATGATTATGGAGATGATTATGATGATGATTATCATGATGATTATGCTCATGATTATGATGATGAATTATAACGATGATTATGATGATGATTATGATGATGATTATGATGATGATTATGATGATGATTATGATGATGATTATGATGACGATTATGATGATGATTATGATGATGATTATGATGATGATTACGATGATGATGATTATGATGATGATTATGATGATGATTATGATGATGATTATGATGATGATTATGATGATGATTGTGAAGATGATTATGATGGTGATTATGAAGATGATTATGATGATGATTACCATGATGATTATGCTCATGATTATGATGATGAATTATAACGATGATTATGATGATGATTATGATGATGATTATGATGATGACTATGCTGATGATTATGATGATGATCATGATGATGATTATGATGACTATAATGATGACGATTATGATGACTATTATGATGATGACTATGATGATGATTATGATGACGATTATGATGATGATTATGATGATGATTATGGTGATGATTATGATGATGATTATCATGATGATTATGATGATGATTATGATGATGGTTATGATGATGATTATGATGATGATTATGATGATGATTATGATGATGATTATGATGATCATAATGATGATGATTACGATGTCGGTTATGATGATGATTATGATGATGATTATGCTCATGATTATGATGATGAATTATAACGATGATTATGATGATGATTATGATGATGATTAAGATGATGATTATGATGATGATTGTGAAGATGATTATGATGGTGATTATGAAGATGATTATGATGATGATTATGATGATGATTATGGTGATGATTATGATGATGATTATGATGATGATTATGATGATGACTATGATGATGATTATGATGATGATCATGATGATTATGCTCATGATTATGATGATGATTTATGATGACGATTATGATGATGATTATGTTGATGATAATGATAATGATTATGATGATGATTATGATGAGGATTATGATGATGATTATGATGATGATTATGATGATGATTATGATGATGATTATGATTATGATGATGATTATGATGACGATTATGATGATGATTATGATGGTGATTATGATGATGATTACGATGATGATGATTATGATGATGATTACCATGATGATTATGCTCATGATTATGATGATGAATTATAACGATGATTATGATGATGATTATGATGATGATTACGATGATGATTATGATGATGATTATGATGATGATTATGATGATGATTATGATGATGATTGTGAAGATGATTATGATGATGATTATGAAGATGATTATGATGATGATTATGAAGATGATTATGATGATGATTACCATGATGATTATGCTCATGATTATGATGATGAATTATAACGATGATTATGATGATGATTATGATGATGATTATGATGATGATTATGATGATGACTATGATGATGATTATGATGATGATCATGATGATGATTATGATGACTATAATGATGACGATTATGATGACTATTATGATGATGACTATGATGATGATTATGATGACGATTATGATGATGATTATGATGATGATTATGGTGATGATTATGATGATGATTAACATGATGATTATGATGATGATTATGATGATGATTATGATGATGATTATGATGATGATTATGATGATGATTATGATGATGATTATGATGATGATTATGATGATGATTATGATGATGATTATGGTGATGATTATGATGATGATTATCATGATGATTATGATGATGATTATGATGATGATTATGCTCATGATTATGATGATGAATTATAACGATGATTATGATGATGATTTTGATGATGATTATGATGATGATTATGATGATGATTACGATGATGATGATTATGATGATGATTACCATGATGATTATGCTCATGATTATGATGATGAATTATAACGATGATTATGATGATGATTATGATGATGATTACGATGATGATTATGATGATGATTATGATGATGATTATGATGATGATCATGATGACGATTATGATGATGATTATGATGATGATTATGATGATCATAATGATGATGATTACGATGTCGGTTATGATGATGATTATGATGATGATTATGATCATGATTATGATGATGAATTATAACGATGATTATGATGATGATTATGATGATGATTATGATGATGATTATGATGACTATTATGATGCCGATTATGATGAATATTATGATGATGATTATGATGATGACTATGAAGATGATTATGATGATCGTGATTATGATGATGATTATGATGATGATTATGATGATGATTGTGATGATGATTATGATGATGATTATGATGACGATTATGATGATGATCATGATGATGATTATGGAGATGATTATGATGATGATTATCATAATGATTATGCTCATGATTATGATGATGAATTATAACGATGATTATGATGATGATTATGATGATGATTATGATGATGATTATGATGATGATTATGATGATGATCATGATGATGGTGATGATGATTATGATGATGATCATGATGATTATGATGATGATTATGATGATGATCATGATGATGCTTATGACAACTATAATGATGACGATTATGATGACTATTATGATGATTATGATGACAATTATGATGAATATTATGATGATGGTTATGTTGATGGTTACTATGACAATTATGATGACTATTATGATGATGACTATGATGATGATTATGATAACGATTATGATGACGATTATGATGATGATTATGATGATGATTACTATGACGATTATGATTACTATAATGACGACGATTATGATGACTATTATGATGATGACTATGATGATGACTGTGATCATGATTATGATCATGATTATGATCATGATTATGATGTTGACTATGATGATGATTATCATGATGATTATCATGATGATTATGCTCATGATTATGATGATGATTATGTTGATGATTATGATGATGATTATGATGATGATTATGATGATGATTATGATGATGAATTATAATGACGATTATGATGATGACCATGAAGACGACTATGATGATGATTATGATGATGATTATGATGATGATTATGATGATGATTATGATGACGATTATGATGATGATTATGATGATGATTATGATGATGATTACGATGATGATGATTATGATGATGATTATGATGATGATTATGATGATGATTATGATGATGATTATGATGATGATTATGATGATGATTATGATGATGATTATGATGATGATTGTGAAGATGATTATGATGATGATTATGAAGATGATTATGATGATGAATTATAACGATGATTATGATGATGATTATGATGATGATTACGATGATGATTATGATGATGATTATGATGATGATTATGATGATGATTATGATGATGATTGTGAAGATGATTATGATGATGATTATGAAGATGATTATGATGATGATTATGAAGATGATTATGATGATGATTACCATGATGATTATGCTCATGATTATGATGATGAATTATAACGATGATTATGATGATGATTATGATGATGATTATGATGATGATTATGATGATGACTATGATGATGATTATGATGATGATCATGATGATGATTATGATGACTATAATGATGACGATTATGATGACTATTATGATGATGACTATGATGATGATTATGATGACGATTATGATGACGATTATGATGATGATTATGATGATGATTATGGTGATGATTATGATGATGATTAACATGATGATTATGATGATGATTATGATGATGATTATGATGATGATTATGATGATGATTATGATGATGATTATGATGATGATTATGATGATGATTATGATGATGATTATGATGATCATAATGATGATGATTACGATGTCGGTTATGATGATGATTATGATGATGATTATGATCATGATTATGATGATGAATTATAACGATGATTATGATGATGATTATGATGATGATTATGATGATGATTGTGAAGATGATTATGATGGTGATTATGAAGATGATTATGATGATGATTACCATGATGATTATGCTCATGATTATGATGATGAATTATAACGATGATTATGATGATGATTATGATGATGATTATGATGATGACTATGCTGATGATTATGATGATGATCATGATGATGATTATGATGACTATAATGATGACGATTATGATGACTATTATGATGATGACTATGATGATGATTATGATGACGATTATGATGATGATTATGATGATGATTATGGTGATGATTATGATGATGATTATCATGATGATTATGATGATGATTATGATGATGGTTATGATGATGATTATGATGATGATTATGATGATGATTATGATGATGATTATGATGATGATTATGATGATCATAATGATGATGATTACGATGTCGGTTATGATGATGATTATGATGATGATTATGCTCATGATTATGATGATGAATTATAACGATGATTATGATGATGATTATGATGATGATTATGATGATGATTATGATGGTGATTGTGAAGATGATTATGATGGTGATTATGAAGATGATTATGATGATGATTATGATGATGATTATGGTGATGATTATGATGATGATTATGATGATGATTATGATGATGACTATGATGATGATTATGATGATGATCATGATGATGATTATGATGACTATAATGATGACGATTATGATGACTATTATGATGATGACTATGATGATGATTATGATGACGATTATGATGATGATTATGATGATGATTATGATGCTGATTACTATGACGATTATGATTACTATAATGACGACGATTATGATGACTATTATGATGATGACTATGATGATGACTGTGATCATGATTATGATCATGATTATGATCATGATTATGATGATGACTATGATGATGATTATCATGATGATTATGCTCATGATTATGATGATGAATTATGATGACGATTATGATGATGATTATGTTGATGATAATGATAATGATTATGATGATGATTATGATGATGATTATGATGATGATTATGATGATGATTATGACGATGATTATGATGATGATTATGATGATGATTATGATGACGATTATGATGATGATTATGATGATGATTATGATGATGATTATGATGATGATTGTGAAGATGATTATGATGATGATTTCGAAGATGATTATGATGATGATTACCATGATGATTATGCTCATGATTATGATGATGAATTATAACGATGATTATGATGATGATTATGATGATGATTATGATGATGATTATGATGATGATTATGATGATGATTATGATGACGATTATGATGATGATTATGATGATGATTATGATGATGATCATGATGATGATTATGATGACTATAATGATGACGATTATGATGACTATTATGATGCCGATTATGATGAATATTATGATGATGATTATGATGATGATTATGAAGATGATTATGATGATGATGATTATGATGATGATTATGATGATGATTATGATGACGATTATGATGACTATTATGATGATAATTATGATGCTGATTACTATGACGATTATGATTACTATAATGACGACGATTATGATGACTATTATGATGATGACTATGATGATGACTGTGATCATGATTATGATCATGATTATGATCATGATTATGATGATGACTATGATGATGATTATCATGATGATTATGCTCATGATTATGATGATGAATTATGATGACGATTATGATGATGATTATGTTGATGATAATGATAATGATTATGATGATGATTATGATGAGGATTATGATGATGATTATGATGATGATTATGATGATGATTATGATGATGATTATGATTATGATGATGATTATGATGACGATTATGATGATGATTATGATGGTGATTATGATGATGATTACGATGATGATGATTATGATGATGATTACCATGATGATTATGCTCATGATTATGATGATGAATTATAACGATGATTATGATGATGATTATGATGATGATTACGATGATGATTATGATGATGATTACGATGATGATTATGATGATGATTATGATGATGATTGTGAAGATGATTATGATGATGATTATGAAGATGATTATGATGATGATTATGAAGATGATTATGATGATGATTACCATGATGATTATGCTCATGATTATGATGATGAATTATAACGATGATTATGATGATGATTATGATGATGATTATGATGATGATTATGATGATGACTATGATGATGATTATGATGATGATCATGATGATGATTATGATGACTATAATGATGACGATTATGATGACTATTATGATGATGACTATGATGATGATTATGATGACGATTATGATGACGATTATGATGATGATTATGATGATGATTATGGTGATGATTATGATGATGATTAACATGATGATTATGATGATGATTATGATGATGATTATGATGATGATTATGATGATGATTATGATGATGATTATGATGATGATTATGATGATGATTATGATGATGACTATGAAGATGATTATGATGATCATGATTATGATGATGATTATGATGATGATTATGATGATGATTGTGATGATGATTATGATGATGATTATGATGACGATTATGATGATGATCATGATGATGATTATGGAGATGATTATGATGATGATTATCATGATGATTATGCTCATGATTATGATGATGAATTATAACGATGATTATGATGATGATTATGATGATGATTATGATGATGATTATGATGATGATTATGATGATGATTATGATGACGATTATGATGATGATTATGATGATGATTATGATGATGATTACGATGATGACTATGCTGATGATTATGATGATGATCATGATGATGATTATGATGACTATAATGATGACGATTATGATGACTATTATGATGATGACTATGATGATGATTATGATGACGATTATGATGATGATTATGATGATGATTATGGTGATGATTATGATGATGATTATCATGATGATTATGATGATGATTATGATGATGGTTATGATGATGATTATGATGATGATTATGATGATGATTATGATGATGATTATGATGATGATTATGATGATCATAATGATGATGATTACGATGTCGGTTATGATGATGATTATGATGATGATTATGCTCATGATTATGATGATGAATTATAACGATGATTATGATGATGATTATGATGATGATTAAGATGATGATTATGATGATGATTGTGAAGATGATTATGATGGTGATTATGAAGATGATTATGATGATGATTATGATGATGATTATGGTGATGATTATGATGATGATTATGATGATGATTATGATGATGACTATGATGATGATTATGATGATGATCATGATGATGATTATGATGACTATAATGATGACGATTATGATGACTATTATGATGATGACTATGATGATGATTATGATGACGATTATGATGATGATTATGATGATGATTATGGTGATGATTATGATGATGATTATCATGATGATTATGATGATGATTATGATGATGATTAGGCTCATGATTATGATGATGAATTATAACGATGATTATGATGATGATTTTGATGATGATTATGATGATGATTATGATGATGATCATGATGATGGTGATGATGATTATGATGATGATCATGATGATTATGATGATGATTATGATGATGATCATGATGATGCTTATGCCAACTATAATGATGACGATTATGATGACTATTATGATGATTATGATGACAATTATGATGAATATTATGATGATGATTATGATGATGATTATGATGATGATTATGATGATGATTATGATGATGATTATGATGATGATTGTGACGATGATTATGATGATGATGATTATGATGATGATTATGATGATGATTATGATGATGATCATGATGATGATTATGATGACTATAATGATGACGATTATGATGACTATTATGATGCCGATTATGATGAATATTATGATGATGATTATGATGATGATTATGAAGATGATTATGATGATGATTATGATGATGATTATGATGATGATTATGATGACGATTATGATGACTATTATGATGATGATTATGATGCTGATTACTATGACGATTATGATTACTATAATGACGACGATTATGATGACTATTATGATGATGACTATGATGATGACTGTGATCATGATTATGATCATGATTATGATCATGATTATGATGATGACTATGATGATGATTATCATGATGATTATGCTCATGATTATGATGATGAATTATGATGACGATTATGATGATGATTATGTTGATGATAATGATAATGATTATGATGATGATTATGATGATGATTATGATGATGATTATGATGATGATTATGACGATGATTATGATGATGATTATGATGATGATTATGATGACGATTATGATGATGATTATGATGATGATTATGATGATGATTACGATGATGATGAATATGATGATGATTACCATGATGATTATGCTCATGATTATGATGATGAATTATAACGATGATTATGATGATGATTATGATGATGATTACGATGATGATTATGATGATGATTATGATGATGATTATGATGATGATTATGATGATGATTGTGAAGATGATTATGATGATGATTATGAAGATGATTATGATGATGATTATGAAGATGATTATGATGATGATTACCATGATGATTATGCTCATGATTATGATGATGAATTATAACGATGATTATGATGATGATTATGATGATGATTATGATGATGATTATGATGATGACTATGATGATGATTATGATGATGATTATGATGATGATTATGATGACTATTATGATGCCGATTATGATGAATATTATGATGATGATTATGATGATGACTATGAAGATGATTATGATGATCATGATTATGATGATGATTATGATGATGATTATGATGATGATTGTGATGATGATTATGATGATGATTATGATGACGATTATGATGATGATCATGATGATGATTATGGAGATGATTATGATGATGATTATCATGATGATTATGCTCATGATTATGATGATGAATTATAACGATGATTATGATGATGATTATGATGATGATTATGATGATGATTATGATGATGATTATGATGATGATTATGATGATGATTATGATGATGACTATGATGATGATTATGATGATGATCATGATGATGATTATGATGACTATAATGATGACGATTATGATGACTATTATGATGATGACTATGATGATGATTATGATGACGATTATGATGATGATTATGATGATGATTATGGTGATGATTATGATGATGATTAACATGATGATTATGATGATGATTATGATGATGATTATGATGATGATTATGATGATGATTATGATGATGATTATGATGATGATTATGATGATGATTATGATGATGATTATGATGATGATTATGATGATAATAATGATGATGATTACGATGTCGGTTATGATGATGATTATGATGATGATTATGATCATGATTATGATGATGAATTATAACGATGATTATGATGATGATTATGATGATGATTATGATGATGATTATGATGACTATTATGATGCCGATTATGATGAATATTATGATGATGATTATGATGATGACTATGAAGATGATTATGATGATCATGATTATGATGATGATTATGATGATGATTATGATGATGATTGTGATGATGATTATGATGATGATTATGATGACGATTATGATGATGATCATGATGATGATTATGGAGATGATTATGATGATGATTATCATGATGATTATGCTCATGATTATGATGATGAATTATAACGATGATTATGATGATGATTATGATGATGATTATGATGATGATTATGATGATGATTATGATGATGATCATGATGATGGTGATGATGATTATGATGATGATCATGATGATTATGATGATGATTATGATGATGATCATGATGATGCTTATGACAACTATAATGGTGACGATTATGATGACTATTATGATGATTATGATGACAATTATGATGAATATTATGATGATGATTATGTTGATGGTTACTATGACAATTATGATGACTATTATGATGATGACTATGATGATGATTATGATAACGATTATGATGACGATTATGATGATGATTATGATGATGATTACTATGACGATTATGATTACTATAATGACGACGATTATGATGACTATTATGATGATGACTATGATGATGACTGTGATCATGATTATGATCATGATTATGATCATGATTATGATGTTGACTATGATGATGATTATCATGATGATTATGCTCATGATTATGATGATGATTATGTTGATGATTATGATGATGATTATGATGATGATTATGATGATGATTATGATGATGAATTATAATGACGATTATGATGATGATTATGTTGATGATAATGATAATGATTCTGATGATGATTATGATGATGATTATGATGATGATTATGATGACGATTATGATGATGATTATGATGATGATTATGATGATGATTACGATGATGATGATTATGATGATGATTATGATGATGATTATGATGATGATTATGATGATGATTATGATGATGATTATGATGATGATTATGATGATGATTATGATGATGATTGTGAAGATGATTACGATGATGATGATTATGATGATGATTATGATGATGATTATGATGATGATTATGATGATGATTATGATGATGATTATGAAGATGATTATGATGATGATTACCATGATGATTATGCTCATGATTATGATTATGAATTATAACGATGATTATGATGATGATTATGATGATGATTATGATGACGATTATGATGATGATTATGATGATGATTATGGTGATGATTATGATGATGATTAACATGATGATTATGATGATGATTATGATGATGATTATGATGATGATTATGATGATGATTATGATGATGATTATGATGATGATTATGATGATGATTATGATGATCATAATGATGATGATTACGATGTCGGTTATGATGATGATTATGATGATGATTATGATCATGATTATGATGATGAATTATAACGATGATTATGATGATGATTATGATGATGATTATGATGATGATTATGATGACTATTATGATGCCGATTATGATGAATATTATGATGATGATTATGATGATGACTATGAAGATGATTATGATGATCATGATTATGATGATGATTATGATGATGATTATGATGATGATTGTGATGATGATTATGATGATGATTATGATGACGATTATGATGATGATCATGATGATGATTATGGAGATGATTATGATGATGATTATCATGATGATTATGCTCATGATTATGATGATGAATTATAACGATGATTATGATGATGATTATGATGATGATTATGATGATGATTATGATGATGATTATGATGATGATTATGATGACGATTATGATGATGATTATGATGATGATTATGATGATGATTACGATGATGATGATTATGATGATGATTATGATGATGATTATGATGATGATTATGATGATGATTATGATGATGATTATGATGATGATTGTGAAGATGACTATGATGGTGATTATGAAGATGATTATGATGATGATTACCATGATGATTATGCTCATGATTATGATGATGAATTATAACGATGATTATGATGATGATTATGATGATGATTATGAAGATGATTATGATGATGATTATGAAGATGATTATGATGATGATTACCATGATGATTATGCTCATGATTATGATGATGAATTATAACGATGATTATGATGAATATTATGATGATGATTATGATGATGATTATGATGATGATTATGATGATGATTATGATGATGATTATGATGATGATTGTGACGATGATTATGATGATGATGATTATGATGATGATTATGATTATGATTATGATGATGATCATGATGATGATTATGATGACTATAATGATGACGATTATGATGACTATTATGATGCCGATTATGATGAATATTATGATGATGATTATGATGATGATTATGAAGATGATTATGATGATGATTGTGACGATGATTATGATGATGATGATTATGATGATGATTATGATGATGATTATGATGATGATCATGATGATGATTATGATGACTATAATGATGACGATTATGATGACTATTATGATGCCGATTATGATGAATATTATGATGATGATTATGATGATGATTATGAAGATGATTATGATGATGATGATTATGATGATGATTATGATGATGATTATGATGACGATTATGATGACTATTATGATGATGATTATGATGCTGATTACTATGACGATTATGATTACTATAATGACGACGATTATGATGACTATTATGATGATGACTATGATGATGACTGTGATCATGATTATGATCATGATTATGATCATGATTATGATGATGACTATGATGATGATTATCATGATGATTATGCTCATGATTATGATGATGAATTATGATGACGATTATGATGACGATTATGTTGATGATAATGATAATGATTATGATGATGATTATGATGATGATTATGATGATGATTATGATGATGATTATGACGATGATTATGATGATGATTATGATGATGATTATGATGACGATTATGATGATGATTATGATGATGATTATGATGATGATTACGATGATGATGATTATGATGATGATTACCATGATGATTATGCTCATGATTATGATGATGAATTATAACGATGATTATGATGATGATTATGATGATGATTACGATGATGATTATGATGATGATTATGATGATGATTATGATGATGATTATGATGATGATTGTGAAGATGATTATGATGATGATTATGAAGATGATTATGATGATGATTATGAAGATGATTATGATGATGATTACCATGATGATTATGCTCATGATTATGATGATGAATTATAACGATGATTATGATGATGATTATGATGATGATTATGATGATGATTATGATGATGACTATGATGATGATTATGATGATGATCATGATGATGATTATGATGACTATAATGATGACGATTATGATGACTATTATGATGATGACTATGATGATGATTATGATGACGATTATGATGATGATTATGATGATGATTATGGTGATGATTATGATGATGATTAACATGATGATTATGATGATGATTATGATGATGATTATGATGATGATTATGATGATGATTATGATGATGATTATGATGATGATTATGATGATGATTATGATGATGATTATGATGATAATAATGATGATGATTACGATGTCGGTTATGATGATGATTATGATGATGATTATGATCATGATTATGATGATGAATTATAACGATGATTATGATGATGATTATGATGATGATTATGATGATGATTATGATGACTATTATGATGCCGATTATGATGAATATTATGATGATGATTATGATGATGACTATGAAGATGATTATGATGATCATGATTATGATGATGATTATGATGATGATTATGATGATGATTGTGATGATGATTATGATGATGATTATGATGACGATTATGATGATGATCATGATGATGATTATGGAGATGATTATGATGATGATTATCATGATGATTATGCTCATGATTATGATGATGAATTATAACGATGATTATGATGATGATTATGATGATGATTATGATGATGATTATGATGATGATTATGATGATGATCATGATGATGGTGATGATGATTATGATGATGATCATGATGATTATGATGATGATTATGATGATGATCATGATGATGCTTATGACAACTATAATGATGACGATTATGATGACTATTATGATGATTATGATGACAATTATGATGAATATTATGATGATGGTTATGTTGATGGTTACTATGACAATCATGATGACTATTATGATGATGACTATGATGATGATTATGATAACGATTATGATGACGATTATGATGATGATTATGATGATGATTACTATGACGATTATGATTACTATAATGACGACGATTATGATGACTATTATGATGATGACTATGATGATGACTGTGATCATGATTATGATCATGATTATGATCATGATTATGATGTTGACTATGATGATGATTATCATGATGATTATGCTCATGATTATGATGATGATTATGTTGATGATTATGATGATGATTATGATGATGATTATGATGATGATTATGATGATGAATTATAATGACGATTATGATGATGATTATGTTGATGATAATGATAATGATTCTGATGATGATTATGATGATGATTATGATGATGATTATGATGACGATTATGATGATGATTATGATGATGATTATGATGATGATGATTATGATGATGATTATGATGATGATTATGATGATGATTATGATGATGATTATGATGATGATTATGATGATGATTATGATGATGATTATGATGATGATTGTGAAGATGATTATGATGATGATTATGAAGATGATTATGATGATGATTACCATGATGATTATGCTCATGATTATGATGATGAATTATAACGATGATTATGATGATGATTATGATGATGATTATGATGACGATTATGATGATGATTATGATGATGATTATGGTGATGATTATGATGATGATTAACATGATGATTATGATGATGATTATGATGATGATTATGATGATGATTATGATGATGATTATGATGATGATTATGATGATGATTATGATGATGATTATGATGATGATTATGATGATTATGATGATCATAATGATGATGATTACGATGTCGGTTATGATGATGATTATGATGATGATTATGATCATGATTATGATGATGAATTATAACGATGATTATGATGATGATTATGATGATGATTATGATGATGATTATGATGACTATTATGATGCCGATTATGATGAATATTATGATGATGATTATGATGATGACTATGAAGATGATTATGATGATCATGATTATGATGATGATTATGATGATGATTATGATGATGATTGTGATGATGATTATGATGATGATTATGATGACGATTATGATGATGATCATGATGATGATTATGGAGATGATTATGATGATGATTATCATGATGATTATGCTCATGATTATGATGATGAATTATAACGATGATTATGATGATGATTATGATGATGATTATGATGATGATTATGATGATGATTATGATGATGATTATGATGACGATTATGATGATGATTATGATGATGATTATGATGATGATTACGATGATGATGATTATGATGATGATTATGATGATGATTATGATGATGATTATGATGATGATTATGATGATGATTGTGAAGATGATTATGATGGTGATTATGAAGATGATTATGATGATGATTACCATGATGATTATGCTCATGATTATGATGATGAATTATAATGATGATTATGATGATGATTATGATGATGATTATGAAGATGATTATGATGATGATTATGAAGATGATTATGATGATGATTACCATGATGATTATGCTCATGATTATGATGATGAATTATAACGATGATTATGATGAATATTATGATGATGATTATGATGATGATTATGATGATGATTATGATGATGATTATGATGATGATTATGATGATGATTGTGACGATGATTATGATGATGATGATTATGATGATGATTATGATGATGATTATGATGATGATCATGATGATGATTATGATGACTATAATGATGACGATTATGATGACTATTATGATGCCGATTATGATGAATATTATGATGATGATTATGATGATGATTATGAAGATGATTATGATGATGATTATGATGATGATTATGATGATGATTATGATGACGATTATGATGACTATTATGATGATGATTATGATGCTGATTACTATGACGATTATGATTACTATAATGACGACGATTATGATGACTATTATGATGATGACTATGATGATGACTGTGATCATGATTATGATCATGATTATGATCATGATTATGATGATGACTATGATGATGATTATCATGATGATTATGCTCATGATTATGATGATGAATTATGATGACGATTATGATGATGATTATGTTGATGATAATGATAATGATTATGATGATGATTATGATGATGATTATGATGATGATTATGATGATGATTATGACGATGATTATGATGATGATTATGATGATGATTATGATGACGATTATGATGATGATTATGATGATGATTATGATGATGATTACGATGATGATGAATATGATGATGATTACCATGATGATTATGCTCATGATTATGATGATGAATTATAACGATGATTATGATGATGATTATGATGATGATTACGATGATGATTATGATGATGATTATGATGATGATTATGATGATGATTATGATGATGATTGTGAAGATGATTATGATGATGATTATGAAGATGATTATGATGATGATTATGAAGATGATTATGATGATGATTACCATGATGATTATGCTCATGATTATGATGATGAATTATAACGATGATTATGATGATGATTATGATGATGATTATGATGATGATTATGATGATGACTATGATGATGATTATGATGATGATTATGATGATGATTATGATGACTATTATGATGCCGATTATGATGAATATTATGATGATGATTATGATGATGACTATGAAGATGATTATGATGATCATGATTATGATGATGATTATGATGATGATTATGATGATGATTGTGATGATGATTATGATGATGATTATGATGACGATTATGATGATGATCATGATGATGATTATGGAGATGATTATGATGATGATTATCATGATGATTATGCTCATGATTATGATGATGAATTATAACGATGATTATGATGATGATTATGATGATGATTATGATGATGATTATGATGATGATTATGATGATGATTATGATGATGATTATGATGATGACTATGATGATGATTATGATGATGATCATGATGATGATTATGATGACTATAATGATGACGATTATGATGACTATTATGATGATGACTATGATGATGATTATGATGACGATTATGATGATGATTATGATGATGATTATGGTGATGATTATGATGATGATTAACATGATGATTATGATGATGATTATGATGATGATTATGATGATGATTATGATGATGATTATGATGATGATTATGATGATGATTATGATGATGATTATGATGATGATTATGATGATGATTATGATGATAATAATGATGATGATTACGATGTCGGTTATGATGATGATTATGATGATGATTATGATCATGATTATGATGATGAATTATAACGATGATTATGATGATGATTATGATGATGATTATGATGATGATTATGATGACTATTATGATGCCGATTATGATGAATATTATGATGATGATTATGATGATGACTATGAAGATGATTATGATGATCATGATTATGATGATGATTATGATGATGATTATGATGATGATTGTGATGATGATTATGATGATGATTATGATGACGATTATGATGATGATCATGATGATGATTATGGAGATGATTATGATGATGATTATCATGATGATTATGCTCATGATTATGATGATGAATTATAACGATGATTATGATGATGATTATGATGATGATTATGATGATGATTATGATGATGATTATGATGATGATCATGATGATGGTGATGATGATTATGATGATGATCATGATGATTATGATGATGATTATGATGATGATCATGATGATGCTTATGACAACTATAATGGTGACGATTATGATGACTATTATGATGATTATGATGACAATTATGATGAATATTATGATGATGGTTATGTTGATGGTTACTATGACAATTATGATGACTATTATGATGATGACTATGATGATGATTATGATAACGATTATGATGACGATTATGATGATGATTATGATGATGATTACTATGACGATTATGATTACTATAATGACGACGATTATGATGACTATTATGATGATGACTATGATGATGACTGTGATCATGATTATGATCATGATTATGATCATGATTATGATGTTGACTATGATGATGATTATCATGATGATTATGCTCATGATTATGATGATGATTATGTTGATGATTATGATGATGATTATGATGATGATTATGATGATGATTATGATGATGAATTATAATGACGATTATGATGATGATTATGTTGATGATAATGATA
This sequence comes from Coelioxys conoideus, assembly GCA_947623535.1. NCBI lineage: Eukaryota > Metazoa > Arthropoda > Insecta > Hymenoptera > Megachilidae > Coelioxys > Coelioxys conoideus. The sequence continues at coordinate 1,356,840 of CANQJN010000043.1, forward strand.
ATGATTCTGATGATGATTATGATGATGATTATGATGATGATTATGATGACGATTATGATGATGATTATGATGATGATTATGATGATGATTACGATGATGATGATTATGATGATGATTATGATGATGATTATGATGATGATTATGATGATGATTATGATGATGATTATGATGATGATTATGATGATGATTATGATGATGATTGTGAAGATGATTACGATGATGATGATTATGATGATGATTATGATGATGATTATGATGATGATTATGATGATGATTATGATGATGATTATGAAGATGATTATGATGATGATTACCATGATGATTATGCTCATGATTATGATGATGAATTATAACGATGATTATGATGATGATTATGATGATGATTATGAAGATGATTATGATGATGATTATGAAGATGATTATGATGATGATTACCATGATGATTATGCTCATGATTATGATGATGAATTATAACGATGATTATGATGAATATTATGATGATGATTATGATGATGATTATGATGATGATTATGATGATGATTATGATGATGATTATGATGATGATTGTGACGATGATTATGATGATGATGATTATGATGATGATTATGATTATGATTATGATGATGATCATGATGATGATTATGATGACTATAATGATGACGATTATGATGACTATTATGATGCCGATTATGATGAATATTATGATGATGATTATGATGATGATTATGAAGATGATTATGATGATGATTGTGACGATGATTATGATGATGATGATTATGATGATGATTATGATGATGATTATGATGATGATCATGATGATGATTATGATGACTATAATGATGACGATTATGATGACTATTATGATGCCGATTATGATGAATATTATGATGATGATTATGATGATGATTATGAAGATGATTATGATGATGATGATTATGATGATGATTATGATGATGATTATGATGACGATTATGATGACTATTATGATGATGATTATGATGCTGATTACTATGACGATTATGATTACTATAATGACGACGATTATGATGACTATTATGATGATGACTATGATGATGACTGTGATCATGATTATGATCATGATTATGATCATGATTATGATGATGACTATGATGATGATTATCATGATGATTATGCTCATGATTATGATGATGAATTATGATGACGATTATGATGACGATTATGTTGATGATAATGATAATGATTATGATGATGATTATGATGATGATTATGATGATGATTATGATGATGATTATGACGATGATTATGATGATGATTATGATGATGATTATGATGACGATTATGATGATGATTATGATGATGATTATGATGATGATTACGATGATGATGATTATGATGATGATTACCATGATGATTATGCTCATGATTATGATGATGAATTATAACGATGATTATGATGATGATTATGATGATGATTACGATGATGATTATGATGATGATTATGATGATGATTATGATGATGATTATGATGATGATTGTGAAGATGATTATGATGATGATTATGAAGATGATTATGATGATGATTATGAAGATGATTATGATGATGATTACCATGATGATTATGCTCATGATTATGATGATGAATTATAACGATGATTATGATGATGATTATGATGATGATTATGATGATGATTATGATGATGACTATGATGATGATTATGATGATGATCATGATGATGATTATGATGACTATAATGATGACGATTATGATGACTATTATGATGATGACTATGATGATGATTATGATGACGATTATGATGATGATTATGATGATGATTATGGTGATGATTATGATGATGATTAACATGATGATTATGATGATGATTATGATGATGATTATGATGATGATTATGATGATGATTATGATGATGATTATGATGATGATTATGATGATGATTATGATGATGATTATGATGATAATAATGATGATGATTACGATGTCGGTTATGATGATGATTATGATGATGATTATGATCATGATTATGATGATGAATTATAACGATGATTATGATGATGATTATGATGATGATTATGATGATGATTATGATGACTATTATGATGCCGATTATGATGAATATTATGATGATGATTATGATGATGACTATGAAGATGATTATGATGATCATGATTATGATGATGATTATGATGATGATTATGATGATGATTGTGATGATGATTATGATGATGATTATGATGACGATTATGATGATGATCATGATGATGATTATGGAGATGATTATGATGATGATTATCATGATGATTATGCTCATGATTATGATGATGAATTATAACGATGATTATGATGATGATTATGATGATGATTATGATGATGATTATGATGATGATTATGATGATGATCATGATGATGGTGATGATGATTATGATGATGATCATGATGATTATGATGATGATTATGATGATGATCATGATGATGCTTATGACAACTATAATGATGACGATTATGATGACTATTATGATGATTATGATGACAATTATGATGAATATTATGATGATGGTTATGTTGATGGTTACTATGACAATCATGATGACTATTATGATGATGACTATGATGATGATTATGATAACGATTATGATGACGATTATGATGATGATTATGATGATGATTACTATGACGATTATGATTACTATAATGACGACGATTATGATGACTATTATGATGATGACTATGATGATGACTGTGATCATGATTATGATCATGATTATGATCATGATTATGATGTTGACTATGATGATGATTATCATGATGATTATGCTCATGATTATGATGATGATTATGTTGATGATTATGATGATGATTATGATGATGATTATGATGATGATTATGATGATGAATTATAATGACGATTATGATGATGATTATGTTGATGATAATGATAATGATTCTGATGATGATTATGATGATGATTATGATGATGATTATGATGACGATTATGATGATGATTATGATGATGATTATGATGATGATGATTATGATGATGATTATGATGATGATTATGATGATGATTATGATGATGATTATGATGATGATTATGATGATGATTATGATGATGATTATGATGATGATTGTGAAGATGATTATGATGATGATTATGAAGATGATTATGATGATGATTACCATGATGATTATGCTCATGATTATGATGATGAATTATAACGATGATTATGATGATGATTATGATGATGATTATGATGACGATTATGATGATGATTATGATGATGATTATGGTGATGATTATGATGATGATTAACATGATGATTATGATGATGATTATGATGATGATTATGATGATGATTATGATGATGATTATGATGATGATTATGATGATGATTATGATGATGATTATGATGATGATTATGATGATTATGATGATCATAATGATGATGATTACGATGTCGGTTATGATGATGATTATGATGATGATTATGATCATGATTATGATGATGAATTATAACGATGATTATGATGATGATTATGATGATGATTATGATGATGATTATGATGACTATTATGATGCCGATTATGATGAATATTATGATGATGATTATGATGATGACTATGAAGATGATTATGATGATCATGATTATGATGATGATTATGATGATGATTATGATGATGATTGTGATGATGATTATGATGATGATTATGATGACGATTATGATGATGATCATGATGATGATTATGGAGATGATTATGATGATGATTATCATGATGATTATGCTCATGATTATGATGATGAATTATAACGATGATTATGATGATGATTATGATGATGATTATGATGATGATTATGATGATGATTATGATGATGATTATGATGACGATTATGATGATGATTATGATGATGATTATGATGATGATTACGATGATGATGATTATGATGATGATTATGATGATGATTATGATGATGATTATGATGATGATTATGATGATGATTGTGAAGATGATTATGATGGTGATTATGAAGATGATTATGATGATGATTACCATGATGATTATGCTCATGATTATGATGATGAATTATAATGATGATTATGATGATGATTATGATGATGATTATGAAGATGATTATGATGATGATTATGAAGATGATTATGATGATGATTACCATGATGATTATGCTCATGATTATGATGATGAATTATAACGATGATTATGATGAATATTATGATGATGATTATGATGATGATTATGATGATGATTATGATGATGATTATGATGATGATTATGATGATGATTGTGACGATGATTATGATGATGATGATTATGATGATGATTATGATGATGATTATGATGATGATCATGATGATGATTATGATGACTATAATGATGACGATTATGATGACTATTATGATGCCGATTATGATGAATATTATGATGATGATTATGATGATGATTATGAAGATGATTATGATGATGATGATTATGATGATGATTATGATGATGATTATGATGACGATTATGATGACTATTATGATGATGATTATGATGCTGATTACTATGACGATTATGATTACTATAATGACGACGATTATGATGACTATTATGATGATGACTATGATGATGACTGTGATCATGATTATGATCATGATTATGATCATGATTATGATGATGACTATGATGATGATTATCATGATGATTATGCTCATGATTATGATGATGAATTATGATGACGATTATGATGATGATTATGTTGATGATAATGATAATGATTATGATGATGATTATGATGATGATTATGATGATGATTATGATGATGATTATGACGATGATTATGATGATGATTATGATGATGATTATGATGACGATTATGATGATGATTATGATGATGATTATGATGATGATTACGATGATGATGATTATGATGATGATTACCATGATGATTATGCTCATGATTATGATGATGAATTATAACGATGATTATGATGATGATTATGATGATGATTACGATGATGATTATGATGATGATTATGATGATGATTATGATGATGATTATGATGATGATTGTGAAGATGATTATGATGATGATTATGAAGATGATTATGATGATGATTATGAAGATGATTATGATGATGATTACCATGATGATTATGCTCATGATTATGATGATGAATTATAACGATGATTATGATGATGATTATGATGATGATTATGATGATGATTATGATGATGACTATGATGATGATTATGATGATGATCATGATGATGATTATGATGACTATAATGATGACGATTATGATGACTATTATGATGATGACTATGATGATGATTATGATGACGATTATGATGATGATTATGATGATGATTATGGTGATGATTATGATGATGATTAACATGATGATTATGATGATGATTATGATGATGATTATGATGATGATTATGATGATGATTATGATGATGATTATGATGATGATTATGATGATGATTATGATGATAATAATGATGATGATTACGATGTCGGTTATGATGATGATTATGATGATGATTATGATCATGATTATGATGATGAATTATAACGATGATTATGATGATGATTATGATGATGATTATGATGATGATTATGATGACTATTATGATGCCGATTATGATGAATATTATGATGATGATTATGATGATGACTATGATGATGATTATGATGATGATTGTGATGATGATTATTATGATGATTATGATGACGATTATGATGATGATCATGATGATGATTATGGAGATGATTATGATGATGATTATCATGATGATTATGCTCATGATTATGATGATGAATTATAACGATGATTATGATGATGATTATGATGATGATTATGATGATGATTATGATGATGATTATGATGATGTTCATGATGATGGTGATGATGATTATGATGATGATCATGATGATTATGATGATGATTATGATGATGATCATGATGATGCTTATGACAACTATAATGATGACGATTATGATGACTATTATGATGATTATGATGACAATTATGATGAATATTATGATGATGGTTATGTTGATGGTTACTATGACAATTATGATGACTATTATGATGATGACTATGATGATGATTATGATAACGATTATGATGACGATTATGATGATGATTATGATGATGATTACTATGACGATTATGATTACTATAATGACGACGATTATGATGACTATTATGATGATGACTATGATGATGACTGTGATCATGATTATGATCATGATTATGATCATGATTATGATGTTGACTATGATGATGATTATCATGATGATTATGCTCATGATTATGATGATGATTATGTTGATGATTATGATGATGATTATGATGATGATTATGATGATGATTATGATGATGAATTATAATGACGATTATGATGATGATTATGTTGATGATAATGATAATGATTCTGATGATGATTATGATGATGATTATGATGATGATTATGATGACGATTATGATGATGATTATGATGATGATTATGATGATGATTACGATGATGATGATTATGATGATGATTATGATGATGATTATGATGATGATTATGATGATGATTATGATGATGATTATGATGATGATTATGATGATGATTATGATGATGATTGTGAAGATGATTATGATGATGATTATGAAGATGATTATGATGATGATTACCATGATGATTATGCTCATGATTATGATGATGAATTATAACGATGATTATGATGATGATTATGATGATGATTATGATGACGATTATGATGATGATTATGATGATGATTATGGTGATGATTATGATGATGATTAACATGATGATTATGATGATGATTATGATGATGATTATGATGATGATTATGATGATGATTATGATGATGATTATGATGACTATTATGATGCCGATTATGATGAATATTATGATGATGATTATGATGATGACTATGAAGATGATTATGATGATCATGATTATGATGATGATTATGATGATGATTATGATGATGATTGTGATGATGATTATGATGATGATTATGATGACGATTATGATGATGATCATGATGATGATTATGGAGATGATTATGATGATGATTATCATGATGATTATGCTCATGATTATGATGATGAATTATAACGATGATTATGATGATGATTATGATGATGATTATGATGATGATTATGATGATGATTATGATGATGATTATGATGACGATTATGATGATGATTATGATGATGATTATGATGATGATTACGATGATGATGATTATGATGATGATTATGATGATGATTATGATGATGATTATGATGATGATTATGATGATGATTATGATGATGATTATGATGATCATAATGATGATGATTACGATGTCGGTTATGATGATGATTATGATGATGATTATGCTCATGATTATGATGATGAATTATAACGATGATTATGATGATGATTATGATGATGATTATGATGATGATTATGATGATGATTGTGAAGATGATTATGATGGTGATTATGAAGATGATTATGATGATGATTATGATGATGATTATGGTGATGATTATGATGATGATTATGATGATGATTATGATGATGACTATGATGATGATTATGATGATGATCATGATGATGATTATGATGACTATAATGATGACGATTATGATGACTATTATGATGATGACTATGATGATGATTATGATGACGATTATGATGATGATTATGATGATGATTATGGTGATGATTATGATGATGATTATCATGATGATTATGATGATGATTATGATGATGATTATGATGATGATTATGCTCATGATTATGATGATGAATTATAACGATGATTATGATGATGATTTTGATGATGATTATGATGATGATTATGATGATGATCATGATGATGGTGATGATGATTATGATGATGATCATGATGATTATGATGATGATTATGATGATGATCATGATGATGCTTATGACAACTATAATGATGACGATTATGATGACTATTATGATGATTATGATGACAATTATGATGAATATTATGATGATGATTATGATGATGATTATGATGATGATTATGATGATGATTATGATGATGATTATGATGATGATTGTGACGATGATTATGATGATGATGATTATGATGATGATTATGATGATGATTATGATGATGATCATGATGATGATTATGATGACTATAATGATGACGATTATGATGACTATTATGATGCCGATTATGATGAATATTATGATGATGATTATGATGATGATTATGAAGATGATTATGATGATGATGATTATGATGATGATTATGATGATGATTATGATGACGATTATGATGACTATTATGATGATGATTATGATGCTGATTACTATGACGATTATGATTACTATAATGACGACGATTATGATGACTATTATGATCATGACTATGATGATGACTGTGATCATGATTATGATCATGATTATGATCATGATTATGATGATGACTATGATGATGATTATCATGATGATTATGCTCATGATTATGATGATGAATTATGATGACGATTATGATGATGATTATGTTGATGATAATGATAATGATTATGATGATGATTATGATGATGATTATGATGATGATTATGATGATGATTATGATGATGATTATGATGATGATTATGATCATGATTATGATCATGATTATGATGATGACTATGATGATGATTATCATGATGATTATGCTCATGATTATGATGATGAATTATGATGACGATTATGATGATGATTATGTTGATGATAATGATAATGATTATGATGATGATTATGATGATGATTATGATGATGATTATGATGATGATTATGATGATGATTATGATGATGATTATGATGATGATTATGATGACGATTATGATGATGATTATGATGATGATTATGATGATGATTACGATGATGATGATTATGATGATGATTACCATGATGATTATGCTCATGATTATGATGATGAATTATAACGATGATTATGATGATGATTATGATGATGATTACGATGATGATTATGATGATGATTATGATGATGATTATGATGATGATTATGATGATGATTGTGAAGATGATTATGATGATGATTATGAAGATGATTATGATGATGATTATGAAGATGATTATGATGATGATTGCCATGATGATTATGCTCATGATTATGATGATGATTATGATGATGATTATGATGATGATTATGATGATGACTATGATGATGATTATGATGATGATCATGATGATGATTATGATGACTATAATGATGACGATTATGATGACTATTATGATGATGACTATGATGATGATTATGATGACGATTATGATGATGATTATGATGATGATTATGGTGATGATTATGATGATGATTAACATGATGATTATGATGATGATTATGATGATGATTATGATGATGATTATGATGATGATTATGATGATGATTATGATGATGATTATGATGATGATTATGATGATGATTATGATGATCATAATGATGATGATTACGATGTCGGTTATGATGATGATTATGATGATGATTATGATCATGATTATGATGATGAATTATAACGATGATTATGATGATGATTATGATGATGATTGTGATGATGATTATGATGATGATTATGATGACGATTATGATGATGATCATGATGATGATTATGGAGATGATTATGATGATGATTATCATGATGATTATGCTCATGATTATGATGATGAATTATAACGATGATTATGATGATGATTATGATGATGATTATGATGATGATTATGATGATGATTATGATGATGATTATGATGATGATCATGATGATGGTGATGATGATTATGATGATGATCATGATGATTATGATGATGATTATGATGATGATCATGATGATGCTTATGACAACTATAATGATGACGATTATGATGACTATTATGATGATTATGATGACAATTATGATGAATATTATGATGATGGTTATGTTGATGGTTACTATGACAATTATGATGACTATTATGATGATGACTATGATGATGATTATGATAACGATTATGATGACGATTATGATGATGATTATGATGATGATTACTATGACGATTATGATTACTATAATGACGACGATTATGATGACTATTATGATGATGACTATGATGATGACTGTGATCATGATTATGATCATGATTATGATCATGATTATGATGTTGACTATGATGATGATTATCATGATGATTATGCTCATGATTATGATGATGATTATGTTGATGATTATGATGATGATTATGATGATGATTATGATGATGATTATGATGATGAATTATAATGACGATTATGATGATGATTATGTTGATGATAATGATAATGATTCTGATGATGATTATGATGATGATTATGATGATGATTATGATGACGATTATGATGATGATTATGATGATGATTATGATGATGATTACGATGATGATGATTATGATGATGATTATGATGATGATTATGATGATGATTATGATGATGATTATGATGATGATTATGATGATGATTATGATGATGATTATGATGATGATTGTGAAGATGATTATGATGATGATTATGAAGATGATTATGATGATGATTACCATGATGATTATGCTCATGATTATGATGATGAATTAGAACGATGATTATGATGATGATTATGATGATGATTATGATGATGATTATGATGATGATTATGATGATGATTATGATGATGATCATGATGATGATTATGATGACTATAATGATGACGATTATGATGACTATTATGATGCCGATTATGATGAATATTATGATGATGATTATGATGATGACTATGAAGATGATTATGATGATCATGATTATGATGATGATTATGATGATGATTATGATGATGATTGTGATGATGATTATGATGATGATTATGATGACGATTATGATGATGATCATGATGATGATTATGGAGATGATTATGATGATGATTATCATGATGATTATGCTCATGATTATGATGATGAATTATAACGATGATTATGATGATGATTATGATGATGATTATGATGATGATTATGATGATGATTATGATGATGATTATGATGATGATTATGATGATGATTGTGAAGATGATTATGATGGTGATTATGAAGATGATTATGATGATGATTACCATGATGATTATGCTCATGATTATGATGATGAATTATAACGATGATTATGATGATGATTATGATGATGATTATGAAGATGATTATGATGATGATTATGAAGATGATTATGATGCTGATTACCATGATGATTATGCTCATGATTATGATGATGAATTATAACGATGATTATGATGAATATTATGATGATGATTATGATGATGATTATGATGATGATTATGATGATGATTATGATGATGATTATGATGATGATTGTGACGATGATTATGATGATGATGATTATGATGATGATTATGATGATGATTATGATGATGATCATGATGATGATTATGATGACTATAATGATGACGATTATGATGACTATTATGATGCCGATTATGATGAATATTATGATGATGATTATGATGATGATTATGAAGATGATTATGATGATGATGATTATGATGATGATTATGATGATGATTATGATGACGATTATGATGACTATTATGATGATGATTATGATGCTGATTACTATGACGATTATGATTACTATAATGACGACGATTATGATGACTATTATGATGATGACTATGATGATGACTGTGATCATGATTATGATCATGATTATGATCATGATTATGATGATGACTATGATGATGATTATCATGATGATTATGCTCATGATTATGATGATGAATTATGATGACGATTATGATGATGATTATGTTGATGATAATGATAATGATTATGATGATGATTATGATGATGATTATGATGATGATTATGATGATGATTATGACGATGATTATGATGATGATTATGATGATGATTATGATGACGATTATGATGATGATTATGATGATGATTATGATGATGATTACGATGATGATGATTATGATGATGATTACCATGATGATTATGCTCATGATTATGATGATGAATTATAACGATGATTATGATGATGATTATGATGATGATTACGATGATGATTATGATGATGATTATGATGATGATTATGATGATGATTATGATGATGATTGTGAAGATGATTATGATGATGATTATGAAGATGATTATGATGATGATTATGAAGATGATTATGATGATGATTACCATGATGATTATGCTCATGATTATGATGATGAATTATAACGATGATTATGATGATGATTATGATGATGATTATGATGATGATTATGATGATGACTATGATGATGATTATGATGATGATCATGATGATGATTATGATGACTATAATGATGACGATTATGATGACTATTATGATGATGACTATGATGATGATTATGATGACGATTATGATGATGATTATGATGATGATTATGGTGATGATTATGATGATGATTAACATGATGATTATGATGATGATTATGATGATGATTATGATGATGATTATGATGATGATTATGATGATGATTATGATGATGATTATGATGATGATTATGATGATGATTATGATGATGATTATGATGATAATAATGATGATGATTACGATGTCGGTTATGATGATGATTATGATGATGATTATGATCATGATTATGATGATGAATTATAACGATGATTATGATGATGATTATGATGATGATTATGATGATGATTATGATGACTATTATGATGCCGATTATGATGAATATTATGATGATGATTATGATGATGACTATGAAGATGATTATGATGATCATGATTATGATGATGATTATGATGATGATTATGATGATGATTGTGATGATGATTATGATGATGATTATGATGACGATTATGATGATGATCATGATGATGATTATGGAGATGATTATGATGATGATTATCATGATGATTATGCTCATGATTATGATGATGAATTATAACGATGATTATGATGATGATTATGATGATGATTATGATGATGATTATGATGATGATTATGATGATGATCATGATGATGGTGATGATGATTATGATGATGATCATGATGATTATGATGATGATTATGATGATGATCATGATGATGCTTATGACAACTATAATGATGACGATTATGATGACTATTATGATGATTATGATGACAATTATGATGAATATTATGATGATGGTTATGTTGATGGTTACTATGACAATTATGATGACTATTATGATGATGACTATGATGATGATTATGATAACGATTATGATGACGATTATGATGATGATTATGATGATGATTACTATGACGATTATGATTACTATAATGACGACGATTATGATGACTATTATGATGATGACTATGATGATGACTGTGATCATGATTATGATCATGATTATGATCATGATTATGATGTTGACTATGATGATGATTATCATGATGATTATGCTCATGATTATGATGATGATCATGATGATGATTATGGAGATGATTATGATGATGATTATCATGATGATTATGCTCATGATTATGATGATGAATTATAACGATGATTATGATGATGATTATGATGATGATTATGATGATGATTATGATGATGATTATGATGATGATTCTGATGACGATTATGATGATGATTATGATGATGATTATGATGATGATTACGATGATGATGATTATGATGATGATTATGATGATGATTATGATGATGATTATGATGATGATTATGATGATGATTATGATGATGATTATGATGATCATAATGATGATGATTACGATGTCGGTTATGATGATGATTATGATGATGATTATGCTCATGATTATGATGATGAATTATAACGATGATTATGATGATGATTATGATGATGATTATGATGATGATTATGATGATGATTGTGAAGATGATTATGATGGTGATTATGAAGATGATTATGATGATGATTATGATGACGATTATGATGACTATTATGTGATGACTATGATGATGATTATCGTGATGATTATGATGATGATCATGATGATGATTATGATGACTATAATGATGACGATTATGATGACTATTATGATGATGACTATGACGATGATTATGATGACTATTATGATGATGACTATGATGATGATTATCGTGATGATTATGATGATGATCATGATGATGATTATGATGACTATAATGATGACGATTATGATGACTATTATGATGATTATGATGATGATTACTATGACGATTATGATGACTATAATGACGACGATTATGATGACTATTATGATGATGACTATGATGATGACTGTGATCATGATTATGATCATGATTATGCTCATGATTATGATGATGACTATGATGATGATTATCATGATGATTATGCTCATGATTATGATGATGAATTATAACGATGATTATGATGATGATTATGATGATGATTATGATGATGATTATGATGATGATTATGATGATGATTATGAAGATGATTATGATGATGATGATTATGATGATGATTATGATGATGATTATGGTGATGATTATGATGATGATTATGATGATGATTATGATGATGATTATGATGATGATTATGATGACGATTATGATGATGATTATGATGAATATTATGATGATGATTATGATGATGATTACTATGACGATAATGATGACTATAAGGATGACGATTATGATGACTATTATGATGATTATGATGACGATTATGATGACTATTATGTGATGACTATGATGATGATTATCGTGATGATTATGATGATGATCATGATGATGATTATGATGACTATAATGATGACGATTATGATGACTATTATGATGATTATGATGATGATTACTATGACGATTATGATGACTATAATGATGACGATTATGATGACTATTATGATGATTATGATGATGATTACTATGACGATTATGATGACTATAATGACGACGATTATGATGACTATTATGATGATGACTATGATGATGACTGTGATCATGATTATGATCATGATTATGATCATGATTATGATGATGACTATGATGATGATTATCATGATGATTATGCTCATGATTATGATGATGAATTATAACGATGATTATGATGATGATTATGATGATGATTATGATGATGATTATGATGATGATTATGATGATAATTATGATGATGATTATGATGATGATTATGGTGATGATTATGATGATGATTATGATGATGATTATGATGATGATTATGATGATGATTGTGATGATGAATTATAACGATGATTATGATGATGATTATGATGATGATTATGATGATGATTATGATGATGATTATGATGATGATTATGATGATGATTATGATGATGATTATGGTGATGATTATGATGATGATTATGATGATGATTATGGTGATGATTATGATGATGATTATGATGATGATTATGATGATGATTATGATGATGATTATGATGATGATTATGATGACGATTATGATGATGATTATGATGAATATTATGATGATGATTATGATGATGATTACTATGACGATAATGATGACTATAAGGATGACGATTATGATGACTATTATGATGATTATGATGACGATTATGATGACTATTATGTGATGACTATGATGATGATTATCGTGATGATTATGATGATGATCATGATGATGATTATGATGACTATAATGATGACGATTATGATGACTATTATGATGATTATGATGATGATTACTATGACGATTATGATGACTATAATGATGACGATTATGATGACTATTATGATGATTATGATGATGATTACTATGACGATTATGATGACTATAATGACGACGATTATGATGACTATTATGATGATGACTATGATGATGACTGTGATCATGATTATGATCATGATTATGATCATGATTATGATGATGACTATGATGATGATTATCATGATGATTATGCTCATGATTATGATGATGAATTATAACGATGATTATGATGATGATTATGATGATGATTATGATGATGATTATGATGATGATTATGATGATAATTATGATGATGATTATGATGATGATTATGGTGATGATTATGATGATGATTATGATGATGATTATGATGATGATTATGATGATGATTGTGATGATGAATTATAACGATGATTATGATGATGATTATGATGATGATTATGATGATGATTATGATGATGATTATGATGATGATTATGATGATGATTATGATGATGATTATGGTGATGATTATGATGATGATTATGATGATGATTATGGTGATGATTATGATGATGATTATGATGATGATTATGATGATGATTATGATGATGATTATGATGATGATTATGATGATGATTATGATGATGACTATGATGATGATTCTGATGATGACTATGATGATGATTAGCATGATGATTATGCTCATGATTATGATGATGAATTATAACGATGATTGTGATGATGATTATGATGATGATTATGATGATGATTATGATGATGATTATGATGATGATTATGATGATGATTATGATGATGATTATGATGACGATTATGATGATGATTATGATGAATATTATGATGATGATTATGATGATGATTACTATGACGATAATGATGACTATAAGGATGACGATTATGATGACTATTATGATGATTATGATGACGATTATGATGACTATTATGTGATGACTATGATGATGATTATCGTGATGATTATGATGATGATCATGATGATGATTATGATGACTATAATGATGACGATTATGATGACTATTATGATGATTATGATGATGATTACTATGACGATTATGATGACTATAATGATGACGATTATGATGACTATTATGATGATGACTATGACGATGATTATGATGACTATTATGATGATGACTATGATGATGATTATCGTGATGATTATGATGATGATCATGATGATGATTATGATGACTATAATGATGACGATTATGATGACTATTATGATGATTATGATGATGATTACTATGACGATTATGATGACTATAATGACGACGATTATGATGACTATTATGATGATGACTATGATGATGACTGTGATCATGATTATGATCATGATTATGATCATGATTATGATCATGATTATGATGATGACTATGATGATGATTATCATGATGATTATGCTCATGATTATGATGATGAATTATAACGAGGATTATGATGATGATTATGATGATGATTATGATGATGATTATGATGATGATTATGATGATGATTGTGATGATGAATTATAACGATGATTATGATGATGATTATGATGATGATTATGATGATGATTATGATGATGATTATGATGATGATTATGATGATGATTATGGTGATGATTATGATGATGATTATGATGATGATTATGATGATGATTATGATGATGATTATGATGATGATTATGATGATGATTATGGTGATGATTATGATGATGATTATGATGATGATTATGGTGATGATTATGATGATGATTATGATGATGATTATGATGATGATTATGATGATGATTATGATGATGATTATGATGATGATTATGATGATGATTATGATGATTATAATGATGACGATTATGATGATGATTATGATGATGACTATGATGATGATTATGATGACGATTATGATGATGATTTTGATGATGATTATGATGATGACTATGATGATGATTCTGATGATGACTATGATGATGATTAGCATGATGATTATGCTCATGATTATGATGATGAATTATAACGATGATTATGATGATGTTTTTGATGATGATTATAATGATGATTATGATGATGATCATGATGATGGTGATGATGATTATGATGATGATTATGATGATGATCATGATGATGCTTATGACAACCATAATGATGACGATTATGATGACTATTATGATGATTATGATGACAATTATGATGAATATTATGATGATGATTATGATGATGATTACTATGACGATAATGATGACTATAAGGATGACGATTATGATGACTATTATGATGATTATGATGACGATTATGATGACTATTATGTGATGACTATGATGATGATTATCGTGATGATTATGATGATGATCATGATGATGATTATGATGACTATAATGATGACGATTATGATGACTATTATGATGATTATGATGATGATTACTATGACGATTATGATGACTATAATGATGACGATTATGATGACTATTATGATGATTATGATGATGATTACTATGACGATTATGATGACTATAATGACGACGATTATGATGACTATTATGATGATGACTATGATGATGACTGTGATCATGATTATGATCATGATTATGATCATGATTATGATGATGACTATGATGATGATTATCATGATGATTATGCTCATGATTATGATGATGAATTATAACGATGATTATGATGATGATTATGATGATGATTATGATGACGATTATGATGATAATTATGATGATGATTATGATGATGATTATGGTGATGATTATGATGATGATTATGATGATGATTATGATGATGATTATGATGATGATTGTGATGATGAATTATAACGATGATTATGATGATGATTATGATGATGATTATGATGATGATTATGATGATGATTATGATGATGATTATGATGATGATTATGATGATGATTATGGTGATGATTATGATGATGATTATGATGATGATTATGGTGATGATTATGATGATGATTATGATGATGATTATGATGATGATTATGATGATGATTATGATGATGATTATGATGATGATTATGATGATGACTATGATGATGATTCTGATGATGACTATGATGATGATTAGCATGATGATTATGCTCATGATTATGATGATGAATTATAACGATGATTGTGATGATGATTATGATGATGATTATGATGATGATTATGATGATGATTATGATGATGATTATGATGATGATTATGATGACGATTATGATGATGATTATGATGAATATTATGATGATGATTATGATGATGATTACTATGACGATAATGATGACTATAAGGATGACGATTATGATGACTATTATGATGATTATGATGACGATTATGATGACTATTATGTGATGACTATGATGATGATTATCGTGATGATTATGATGATGATCATGATGATGATTATGATGACTATAATGATGACGATTATGATGACTATTATGATGATTATGATGATGATTACTATGACGATTATGATGACTATAATGATGACGATTATGATGACTATTATGATGATGACTATGACGATGATTATGATGACTATTATGATGATGACTATGATGATGATTATCGTGATGATTATGATGATGATCATGATGATGATTATGATGACTATAATGATGACGATTATGATGACTATTATGATGATTATGATGATGATTACTATGACGATTATGATGACTATAATGACGACGATTATGATGACTATTATGATGATGACTATGATGATGACTGTGATCATGATTATGATCATGATTATGATCATGATTATGATCATGATTATGATGATGACTATGATGATGATTATCATGATGATTATGCTCATGATTATGATGATGAATTATAACGAGGATTATGATGATGATTATGATGATGATTATGATGATGATTATGATGATGATTATGATGATGATTGTGATGATGAATTATAACGATGATTATGATGATGATTATGATGATGATTATGATGATGATTATGATGATGATTATGATGATGATTATGATGATGATTATGGTGATGATTATGATGATGATTATGATGATGATTATGATGATGATTATGGTGATGATTATGATGATGATTATGATGATGATTATGGTGATGATTATGATGATGATTATGATGATGATTATGGTGATGATTATGATGATGATTATGATGATGATTATGATGATGATTATGATGATGATTATGATGATGATTATGATGATGATTATGATGATGATTATGATGATTATAATGATGACGATTATGATGATGATTATGATGATGACTATGATGATGATTATGATGACGATTATGATGATGATTTTGATGATGATTATGATGATGACTATGATGATGATTCTGATGATGACTATGATGATGATTAGCATGATGATTATGCTCATGATTATGATGATGAATTATAACGATGATTATGATGATGTTTTTGATGATGATTATAATGATGATTATGATGATGATCATGATGATGGTGATGATGATTATGATGATGATTATGATGATGATCATGATGATGCTTATGACAACCATAATGATGACGATTATGATGACTATTATGATGATTATGATGACAATTATGATGAATATTATGATGATGATCATGATGAATATTATGATGATGGTTATGATGATGGTTACTATGACAATTATGATGACTATGATGATGATTATGATGACGATTATGATGACGATTATGATGATAATTATGATGATGATTACTATGACCATTATGATTACTATAATGACGACGATTATGATGACTATTATGATCATGACTATGATGATGACTGTGCTCATGATTATGATCATGATTATGATCATGATTATGATGATGACTATGATGATGATTATCATGATGATTATGCTCATGATTATGATGATGAATTATGATGACGATTATGATGATGATTATGTTGATGATAATGATAATGATTATGATGATGATTATGATGATGATTATGATGATGATTATGATGACGATTATGATGATGATTATGATGATGATTATGATGATGATTATGATGATGATTACTATGACGATAATGATGACTATAAGGATGACGATTATGATGACTATTATGATGATTATGATGACGATTATGATGACTATTATGTGATGACTATGATGATGATTATCGTGATGATTATGATGATGATCATGATGATGATTATGATGACTATAATGATGACGATTATGATGACTATTATGATGATTATGATGATGATTACTATGACGATTATGATGACTATAATGATGACGATTATGATGACTATTATGATGATGACTATGACGATGATTATGATGACTATTATGATGATGACTATGATGATGATTATCGTGATGATTATGATGATGATCATGATGATGATTATGATGACTATAATGATGACGATTATGATGACTATTATGATGATTATGATGATGATTACTATGACGATTATGATGACTATAATGACGACGATTATGATGACTATTATGATGATGACTATGATGATGACTGTGATCATGATTATGATCATGATTATGATCATGATTATGATGATGACTATGATGATGATTATCATGATGATTATGCTCATGATTATGATGATGAATTATAACGATGATTATGATGATGATTATGATGATGCTTATGATGATGATTATGATGATGATTATGATGATGATTATGATGATGATTATGATGATGATTATGGTGATGATTATGATGATGATTATGATGATGATTATGATGATGATTATGATGATGATTGTGATGATGAATTATAACGATGATTATGATGATGATTGTGATGATGATTATGATGATGATTATGATGATGATTATGATGATGATTATGATGATGATTATGATGATGATTATGGTGATGATTATGATGATGATTATGATGATGATTATGATGATGATTATGATGATGATTATGATGATGATTATGATGATGATTATGATGATGATTATGATGATGACTATGATGATGATTCTGATGATGACTATGATGATGGTTAGCATGATGATTATGCTCATGATTATGATGATGAATTATAACGATGATTGTGATGATGATTATGATGATGATTATGAAGATGATTATGATGATGATGATTATGATGATGATTATGATGATGATTATGATGATGATTATGATGATGATTATGATGATGATTATGATGATGATTATGATGATGATTATGATGATGATTATGATGACGATTATGATGATGATTATGATGAATATTATGATGATGATTATGATGATGATTACTATGACGATAATGATGACTCTAAGGATGACGATTATGATGACTATTATGATGATTATGATGACGATTATGATGACTATTATGTGATGACTATGATGATGATTATCGTGATGATTATGATGATGATCATGATGATGATTATGATGACTATAATGATGACGATTATGATGACTATTATGATGATTATGATGATGATTACTATGACGATTATGATGACTATAATGATGACGATTATGATGACTATTATGATGATTATGATGATGATTACTATGACGATTATGATGACTATAATGACGACGATTATGATGACTATTATGATGATGACTATGATGATGACTGTGATCATGATTATGATCATGATTATGATCATGATTATGATGATGACTATGATGATGATTATCATGATGATTATGCTCATGATTATGATGATGAATTATAACGATGATTATGATGATGATTATGATGATGATTATGATGATGATTATGATGATGATTATGATGATGATTATGATGATGATTATGATGATGATTATGGTGATGATTATGATGATGATTATGATGATGATTATGATGATGATTATGATGATGATTGTGATGATGAATTATAACGATGATTATGATGATGATTATGATGATGATTATGATGATGATTATGATGATGATTATGATGATGATTATGATGATGATTATGGTGATGATTATGATGATGATTATGATGATGATTATGATGATGATTATGATGATGATTATGATGATGATTATGATGATGATTATGGTGATGATTATGATGATGATTATGATGATGATTATGGTGATGATTATGATGATGATTATGATGATGATTATGATGATGATTATGATGATGATTATGATGATGATTATGATGATGATTATGATGATGACTATGATGATGATTCTGATGATGACTATGATGATGATTAGCATGATGATTATGCTCATGATTATGATGATGAATTATAACGATGATTGTGATGATGATTATGATGATGATTATGAAGATGATTATGATGATGATGATTATGATGATGATTATGATGATGATTATGATGATGATTATGATGATGATTATGATGATGATTATGATGATGATTATGATGATGATTATGATGACGATTATGATGATGATTATGATGAATATTATGATGATGATTATGATGATGATTACTATGACGATAATGATGACTATAAGGATGACGATTACGATGACTATTATGATGATTATGATGACGATTATGATGACTATTATGTGATGACTATGATGATGATTATCGTGATGATTATGATGATGATCATGATGATGATTATGATGACTATAATGATGACGATTATGATGACTATTATGATGATTATGATGATGATTACTATGACGATTATGATGACTATAATGACGACGATTATGATGACTATTATGATGATGACTATGATGATGACTGTGATCATGATTATGATCATGATTATGATCATGATTATGATGATGACTATGATGATGATTATGCTCATGATTATGATGATGAATTATAACGATGATTATGATGATGATTATGATGATGATTATGATGATGATTATGATGATGATTATGATGATGATTATGATGATGATTATGGTGATGATTATGATGATGATTATGATGATGATTATGATGATGATTATGATGATGATTGTGATGATGAATTATAACGATGATTATGATGATGATTATGATGATGATTATGATGATGATTATGATGATGATGATGGTGATGATTATGATGATGATTATGATGATGATTATGATGATGATTATGATGATGATTATGATGATGATTATGATGATGATTATGGTGATGATTATGATGATGATTATGATGATGATTATGGTGATGATTATGATGATGATTATGATGATGATTATGATGATTATTATGATGATGATTATGATGATGATTATGATGATGATTATGATGATGATTATGATGATTATAATGATGACGATTATGATGATGATTATGATGATGACTATGATGATGATTATGATGACGATTATGATGATGATTTTGATGATGATTATGATGATGACTATGATGATGATTCTGATGATGACTATGATGATGATTAGCATGATGATTATGCTCATGATTATGATGATGAATTATAACGATGATTATGATGATGATTTTGATGATGATTATGATGACAATTATGATGAATATTATGATGATGATCATGATGAATATTATGATGATGGTTATGATGATGGTTACTATGACAATTATGATGACTATGATGATGATTATGATGACGATTATGATGACGATTATGATGATAATTATGATGATGATTACTATGACGATTATGATTACTATAATGACGACGATTATGATGACTATTATGATCATGACTATGATGATGACTGTGCTCATGATTATGATCATGATTATGATCATGATTATGATGATGACTATGATGATGATTATCATGATGATTATGCTCATGATTATGATGATGAATTATGATGACGATTATGATGATGATTATGTTGATGATAATGATAATGATTATGATGATGATTATGATGATGATTATGATGATGATTATGATGACGATTATGATGATGATTATGATGATGATTATGATGATGATTATGATGATGAATTATGATGGCGATTATGATGATGATTATGTTGATGATAATGATAATAATTCTGATGATGATTATGATGATGATTATGATGATGATTATGATGATGATTATGATGACGATTATGATGATGATTATGATGATGATTATGATGATGATTACGATGATGATGATTATGATGATGATTATGATGATGATTATGATGATGATTATGATGATGATTATGATGATGATTATGATGATGATTATGATGATGATTATGATGATGATTGTGAAGATGATTATGATGGTGATTATGAAGATGATTATGATGATGATTACCATGATGATTATGCTCATGATTATGATGATGAATTATAACGATGATTATGATGATGATTATGATGATGATTATGATGATGACTATGATGATGATTATGATGATGATCATGATGATGATTATGATGACTATAATCATGACGATTATGATGACTATTATGATGATGACTATGATGATGATTATGATGACGATTATGATGATGATTATGATGACGATTATGGTGATGATTATGATGTTGATTATCATGATGATTATGATGATGACTATGATGATGATTATCATGATGATTATGCTCATGATTATGATGATGAATTATGATGACGATTATGATGATGATTATGTTGATGATAATGATAATGATTATGATGATGATTATGATGATGATTATGATGATGATTATGATGACGATTATGATGATGATTATGATGATGATTATGATGATGATTATGATGATGAAATATGATGACGATTATGATGATGATTATGTTGATGATAATGATAATGATTCTGATGATGATTATGATGATGATTATGATGATGATTATGATGATGATTATGATGACGATTATGATGATGATTATGATGATGATTATGATGATGATTACGATGATGATGATTATGATGATGATTATGATGATGATTATGATGATGATTATGATGATGATTATGATGATGATTATGATGATGATTATGATGATGATTATGATGATGATTGTGAAGATGATTATGATGGTGATTATGAAGATGATTATGATGATGATTGCCATGATGATTATGCTCATGATTATGATGATGAATTATAACGATGGTTATGATGATGATTATGATGATGATTATGATGATGACTATGATGATGATTATGATGATGATTGTGAAGATGATTATGATGACTATAATGATGACGATTATGATGACTATTATGATGATGACTATGATGATGATTATGATGACGATTATGATGATGATTATGATGATGATTATGGTGATGATTATGATGATGATTATCATGATGATTATGATGATGATTATGATGATGGTTATGATGATGATTATGATGATGATTATGATGATGATTACCATGATGATTATGCTCATGATTATGATGATGAATTATAACGATGATTATGATGATGATTATGATGATGATTATGATGATGATTATGATGATGATTATGATGATGATTATGATGATGATTATGATGATGATTATGATGATGATTATGATGATGATTATGGTGATGATTATGATGATGATTATGATGATGATTATGATGATGATTATGATGATGATTGTGATGATGAATTATAACGATGATTATGATGATGATTTTGATGATGATTATGATGACAATTATGATGAATATTATGATGATGATCATGATGAATATTATGATGATGGTTATGATGATGGTTACTATGACAATTATGATGACTATGATGATGATTATGATGATGATTATGATGATGACTATGATGATGATTCTGATGATGACTATGATGATGATTAGCATGATGATTATGCTCATGATTATGATGATGAATTATAACGATGATTGTGATGATGATTATGATGATGATTATGAAGATGATTATGATGATGATGATTATGATGATGATTATGATGATGATTATGATGATGATTATGATGATGATTATGATGATGATTATGATGATGATTATGATGATGATTATGATGACGATTATGATGATGATTATGATGAATATTATGATGATGATTATGATGATGATTACTATGACGATAATGATGACTATAAGGATGACGATTACGATGACTATTATGATGATTATGATGATGATCATGATGATGATTATGATGACTATAATGATGACGATTATGATGACTATTATGATGATTATGATGATGATTACTATGACGATTATGATGACTATAATGACGACGATTATGATGACTATTATGATGATGACTATGATGATGACTGTGATCATGATTATGATCATGATTATGATCATGATTATGATGATCACTATGATGATGATTATGCTCATGATTATGATAATGAATTATAACGATGATTATGATGATGATTATGATGATGATTATGATGATGATTATGATGATGATTATGATGATGATTATGATGATGATTATGGTGATGATTATGATGATGATTATGATGATGATTATGATGATGATTATGATGATGATTGTGATGATGAATTATAACGATGATTATGATGATGATTATGATGATGATTATGATGATGATTATGATGATGATGATGGTGATGATTATGATGATGATTATGATGATGATTATGATGATGATTATGATGATGATTATGATGATGATTATGATGATGATTATGGTGATGATTATGATGATGATTATGATGATGATTATGGTGATGATTATGATGATGATTATGATGATGATTATGATGATTATTATGATGATGATTATGATGATGATTATGATGATGATTATGATGATGATTATGATGATTATAATGATGACGATTATGATGATGATTATGATGATGACTATGATGATGATTATGATGACGATTATGATGATGATTTTGATGATGATTATGATGATGACTATGATGATGATTCTGATGATGACTATGATGATGATTAGCATGATGATTATGCTCATGATTATGATGATGAATTATAACGATGATTATGATGATGATTTTGATGATGATTATGATGACAATTATGATGAATATTATGATGATGATCATGATGAATATTATGATGATGGTTATGATGATGGTTACTATGACAATTATGATGACTATGATGATGATTATGATGACGATTATGATGACGATTATGATGATAATTATGATGATGATTACTATGACGATTATGATTACTATAATGACGACGATTATGATGACTATTATGATCATGACTATGATGATGACTGTGCTCATGATTATGATCATGATTATGATCATGATTATGATGATGACTATGATGATGATTATCATGATGATTATGGTCATGATTATGATGATGAATTATGATGACGATTATGATGATGATTATGTTGATGATAATGATAATGATTATGATGATGATTATGATGATGATTATGATGATGATTATGATGACGATTATGATGATGATTATGATGATGATTATGATGATGATTATGATGATGAATTATGATGGCGATTATGATGATGATTATGTTGATGATAATGATAATAATTCTGATGATGATTATGATGATGATTATGATGATGATTATGATGATGATTATGATGACGATTATGATGATGATTATGATGATGATTATGATGATGATTACGATGATGATGATTATGATGATGATTATGATGATGATTATGATGATGATTATGATGATGATTATGATGATGATTATGATGATGATTATGATGATGATTATGATGATGATTGTGAAGATGATTATGATGGTGATTATGAAGATGATTATGATGATGATTACCATGATGATTATGCTCATGATTATGATGATGAATTATAACGATGATTATGATGATGATTATGATGATGATTATGATGATGACTATGATGATGATTATGAGGATGATCATGATGATGATTATGATGACTATAATCATGACGATTATGATGACTATTATGATGATGACTATGATGATGATTATGATGACGATTATGATGATGATTATGATGACGATTATGGTGATGATTATGATGTTGATTATCATGATGATTATGATGATGACTATGATGATGATTATCATGATGATTATGCTCATGATTATGATGATGAATTATGATGACGATTATGATGATGATTATGTTGATGATAATGATAATGATTATGATGATGATTATGATGATGATTATGATGATGATTATGATGACGATTATGATGATGATTATGATGATGATTATGATGATGATTATGATGATGAAATATGATGACGATTATGATGATGATTATGTTGATGATAATGATAATGATTCTGATGATGATTATGATGATGATTATGATGATGATTATGATGATGATTATGATGACGATTATGATGATGATTATGATGATGATTATGATGATGATTACGATGATGATGATTATGATGATGATTATGATGATGATTATGATGATGATTATGATGATGATTATGATGATGATTATGATGATGATTATGATGATGATTATGATGATGATTGTGAAGATGATTATGATGGTGATTATGAAGATGATTATGATGATGATTACCATGATGATTATGCTCATGATTATGATGATGAATTATAACGATGGTTATGATGATGATTATGATGATGATTATGATGATGACTATGATGATGATTATGATGATGATTGTGAAGATGATTATGATGACTATAATGATGACGATTATGATGACTATTATGATGATGACTATGATGATGATTATGATGACGATTATGATGATGATTATGATGATGATTATGGTGATGATTATGATGATGATTATCATGATGATTATGATGATGATTATGATGATGGTTATGATGATGATTATGATGATGATTATGATGATGATTACCATGATGATTATGCTCATGATTATGATGATGAATTATAACGATGATTATGATGATGATTATGATGATGATTATGATGATGATTATGATGATGATTATGATGATGATTATGATGATGATTATGATGATGATTATGATGATGATTATGATGATGATTATGGTGATGATTATGATGATGATTATGATGATGATTATGATGATGATTATGATGATGATTGTGATGATGAATTATAACGATGATTATGATGATGATTATGATGATGATTATGATGATGATTATGATGATGATTATGATGATGATTATGATGATGATTATGCTGATGATTATGATGATGATTATGATGATGATTATGATGATGATTATGATGATGATTATGATGATGATTATGATGATGATTATGGTGATGATTATGATGATGATTATGATGATGATTATGGTGATGATTATGATGATGATTATGATGATGATTATGATGATGATTATGATGATGATTATGATGATGATTATGATGATGATTATGATGATGATTATGATGATGATTATGATGATGATTATGATGACTATAATGATGACGATTATGATGATGATTATGATGATGACTATGATGATGATTATGATGACGATTATGATGATGATTTTGATGATGATTATGATGATGACTATGATGATGATTCTGATGATGACTATGATGATGATTAGCATGATGATTATGCTCATGATTATGATGATGAATTATAACGATGATTATGATGATGATTTTGATGATGATTATGATGATGATTATGATGATGATCATGATGATGGTGATGATGATTATGATGATGATTATGATGATGATCATGATGATGCTTATGACAACTATAATGATGACGATTATGATGACTATTATGATGATTATGATGACAATTATGATGAATATTATGATGATGATCATGATGAATATTATGATGATGGTTACTATGACAATTATGATGACTATGATGATGATTATGATGACGATTATGATGACGATTATGATGATAATTATGATGATGATTACTATGACGATTATGATTACTATAATGACGACGATTATGATGACTATTATGATCATGACTATGATGATGACTGTGCTCATGATTATGATCATGATTATGATCATGATTATGATGATGACTATGATGATGATTATCATGATGATTATGCTCATGATTATGATGATGAATTATGATGACTATAATGATGACGATTATGATGACTATTATGATGATTATGATGATGATTACTATGACGATTATGATGACTATAATGACGACGATTATGATGACTATTATGATGATGACTATGATGATGACTGTGATCATGATTATGATCATGATTATGATCATGATTATGATGATGACTATGATGATGATTATGCTCATGATTATGATAATGAATTATAACGATGATTATGATGATGATTATGATGATGATTATGATGATGATTATGATGATGATTATGATGATGATTATGATGATGATTATGGTGATGATTATGATGATGATTATGATGATGATTATGATGATGATTATGATGATGATTGTGATGATGAATTATAACGATGATTATGATTATGATTATGATGATGATTATGATGATGATTATGATGATGATGATGGTGATGATTATGATGATGATTATGATGATGATTATGATGATGATTATGATGATGATTATGATGATGATTATGATGATGATTATGGTGATGATTATGATGATGATTATGATGATGATTATGGTGATGATTATGATGATGATTATGATGATGATTATGATGATTATTATGATGATGATTATGATGATGATTATGATGATGATTATGATGATGATTATGATGATGATTATGATGACGATTATGATGATGATTATGATGATGATTATGATGATGATTATGATGATGAATTATGATGGCGATTATGATGATGATTATGTTGATGATAATGATAATAATTCTGATGATGATTATGATGATGATTATGATGATGATTATGATGATGATTATGATGACGATTATGATGATGATTATGATGATGATTATGATGATGATTACGATGATGACGATTATGATGATGATTATGATGATGACTATGATGATGATTATGATGACGATTATGATGATGATTTTGATGATGATTATGATGATGACTATGATGATGATTCTGATGATGACTATGATGATGATTAGCATGATGATTATGCTCATGATTATGATGATGAATTATAACGATGATTATGATGATGATTTTGATGATGATTATGATGACAATTATGATGAATATTATGATGATGATCATGATGAATATTATGATGATGGTTATGATGATGGTTACTATGACAATTATGATGACTATGAGGATGATTATGATGACGATTATGATGACGATTATGATGATAATTATGATGATGATTACTATGACGATTATGATTACTATAATGACGACGATTATGATGACTATTATGATCATGACTATGATGATGACTGTGCTCATGATTATGATCATGATTATGATCATGATTATGATGATGACTATGATGATGATTATCATGATGATTATGGTCATGATTATGATGATGAATTATGATGACGATTATGATGATGATTATGTTGATGATAATGATAATGATTATGATGATGATTATGATGATGATTATGATGATGATTATGATGACGATTATGATGATGATTATGATGATGATTATGATGATGATTATGATGATGAATTATGATGGCGATTATGATGATGATTATGTTGATGATAATGATAATAATTCTGATGATGATTATGATGATGATTATGATGATGATTATGATGATGATTATGATGACGATTATGATGATGATTATGATGACGATTATGATGATGATTACGATGATGATGATTATGATGATGATTATGATGATGATTATGATGATGATTATGATGATGATTATGATGATGATTATGATGATGATTATGATGATGATTATGATGATGATTGTGAAGATGATTATGATGGTGATTATGAAGATGATTATGATGATGATTACCATGATGATTATGCTCATGATTATGATGATGAATTATAACGATGATTATGATGATGATTATGATGATGATTATGATGATGACTATGATGATGATTATGATGATGATCATGATGATGATTATGATGACTATAATCATGACGATTATGATGACTATTATGATGATGACTATGATGATGATTATGATGACGATTATGATGATGATTATGATGACGATTATGGTGATGATTATGATGTTGATTATCATGATGATTATGATGATGACTATGATGATGATTATCATGATGATTATGCTCATGATTATGATGATGAATTATGATGACGATTATGATGATGATTATGTTGATGATAATGATAATGATTATGATGATGATTATGATGATGATTATGATGATGATTATGATGACGATTATGATGATGATTATGATGATGATTATGATGATGATTATGATGATGAAATATGATGACGATTATGATGATGATTATGTTGATGATAATGATAATGATTCTGATGATGATTATGATGATGATTATGATGATGATTATGATGATGATTATGATGACGATTATGATGATGATTATGATGATGATTATGATGATGATTACGATGATGATGATTATGATGATGATTATGATGATGATTATGATGATGATTATGATGATGATTATGATGATGATTATGATGATGATTATGATGATGATTATGATGATGATTGTGAAGATGATTATGATGGTGATTATGAAGATGATTATGATGATGATTACCATGATGATTATGCTCATGATTATGATGATGAATTATAACGATGGTTATGATGATGATTATGATGATGATTATGATGATGACTATGATGATGATTATGATGATGATTGTGAAGATGATTATGATGACTATAATGATGACGATTATGATGACTATTATGATGATGACTATGATGATGATTATGATGACGATTATGATGATGATTATGATGATGATTATGGTGATGATTATGATGATGATTATCATGATGATTATGATGATGATTATGATGATGGTTATGATGATGATTATGATGACGATTATGATGATGATTATGATGATGATTATGGTGATGATTATGATGATGATTATCATGATGATTATGATGATGATTATGATGATGGTTATGATGATGATTATGATGATGATTATGATGATGATTACCATGATGATTATGCTCATGATTATGATGATGAATTATAACGATGATTATGATGATGATTATGATGATGATTATGATGATGATTATGATGATGATTATGATGATGATTATGATGATGATTATGATGATGATTATGATGATGATTATGATGATGATTATGATGATGATTATGATGATGATTATGATGATGATTATGATGATGATTATGATGACTATAATGATGACGATTATGATGATGATTATGATGATGACTATGATGATGATTATGATGACGATTATGATGATGATTTTGATGATGATTATGATGATGACTATGATGATGATTCTGATGATGACTATGATGATGATTAGCATGATGATTATGCTCATGATTATGATGATGAATTATAACGATGATTATGATGATGATTTTGATGATGATTATGATGATGATTATGATGATGATCATGATGATGGTGATGATGATTATGATGATGATTATGATGATGATCATGATGATGCTTATGACAACTATAATGATGACGATTATGATGACTATTATGATGATTATGATGACAATTATGATGAATATTATGATGATGATCATGATGAATATTATGATGATGGTTACTATGACAATTATGATGACTATGATGATGATTATGATGACGATTATGATGACGATTATGATGATAATTATGATGATGATTACTATGACGATTATGATTACTATAATGACGACGATTATGATGACTATTATGATCATGACTATGATGATGACTGTGCTCATGATTATGATCATGATTATGATCATGATTATGATGATGACTATGATGATGATTATCATGATGATTATGCTCATGATTATGATGATGAATTATGATGACGATTATGATGATGATTATGTTGATGATAATGATAATGATTATGATGATGATTATGATGATGATTATGATGATGATTATGATGACGATTATGATGATGATTATGATGATGATTATGATGATGATTATGATGATGAATTATGATGACGATTATGATGATGATTATGTTGATGATAATGATAATGATTCGGATGATGATTATGATGATGATTATGATGATGATTATGATGATGATTATGATGACGATTATGATGATGATTATGATGATGATTATGATGATGATTACGATGATGATGATTATGATGATGATTATGATGATGATTATGATGATGATTATGATGATGATTATGATGATGATTATGATGATGATTATGATGATGATTATGATGATGATTATGATGATGATTGTGAAGATGATTATGATGGTGATTATGAAGATGATTATGATGATGATTATGGTGATGATTATGATGATGATTATGATGATGATTATGATGATGATTATGATGATGATTATGATGATGATTATGATGATGATTATGGTGATGATTATGATGATGATTATGATGATGATTATGGTGATGATTATGATGATGATTATGATGATGATTATGATGATGATTATGATGATGATTATGATGATGATTATGATGATGATTGTGATGATGAATTATAACGATGATTATGATGATGATTATGATGATGATTATGATGATGATTATGATGATGATTATGATGATGATTATGATGATGATTATGCTGATGATTATGATGATGATTATGATGATGATTATGATGATGATTATGATGATGATTATGATGATGATTATGATGATGATTATGGTGATGATTATGATGATGATTATGATGATGATTATGGTGATGATTATGATGATGATTATGATGATGATTATGATGATGATTATGATGATGATTATGATGATGATTATGATGATGATTATGATGATGATTATGATGATGATTATGATGACTATAATGATGACGATTATGATGATGATTATGATGATGACTATGATGATGATTATGATGACGATTATGATGATGATTTTGATGATGATTATGATGATGACTATGATGATGATTCTGATGATGACTATGATGATGATTAGCATGATGATTATGCTCATGATTATGATGATGAATTATAACGATGATTATGATGATGATTTTGATGATGATTATGATGATGATTATGATGATGATCATGATGATGGTGATGATGATTATGATGATGATTATGATGATGATCATGATGATGCTTATGACAACTATAATGATGACGATTATGATGACTATTATGATGCTTATGATGACAATTATGATGAATATTATGATGATGATCATGATGAATATTATGATGATGGTTACTATGACAATTATGATGACTATGATGATGATTATGATGACGATTATGATGACGATTATGATGATAATTATGATGATGATTACTATGACGATTATGATTACTATAATGACGACGATTATGATGACTATTATGATCATGACTATGATGATGACTGTGCTCATGATTATGATCATGATTATGATCATGATTATGATGATGACTATGATGATGATTATCATGATGATTATGCTCATGATTATGATGATGAATTATGATGACTATAATGATGACGATTATGATGACTATTATGATGATTATGATGATGATTACTATGACGATTATGATGACTATAATGACGACGATTATGATGACTATTATGATGATGACTATGATGATGACTGTGATCATGATTATGATCATGATTATGATCATGATTATGATGATGACTATGATGATGATTATGCTCATGATTATGATAATGAATTATAACGATGATTATGATGATGATTATGATGATGATTATGATGATGATTATGATGATGATTATGATGATGATTATGATGATGATTATGGTGATGATTATGATGATGATTATGATGATGATTATGATGATGATTATGATGATGATTGTGATGATGAATTATAACGATGATTATGATTATGATTATGATGATGATTATGATGATGATTATGATGATGATGATGGTGATGATTATGATGATGATTATGATGATGATTATGATGATGATTATGATGATGATTATGATGATGATTATGATGATGATTATGGTGATGATTATGATGATGATTATGATGATGATTATGGTGATGATTATGATGATGATTATGATGATGATTATGATGATTATTATGATGATGATTATGATGATGATTATGATGATGATTATGATGATGATTATGATGATGATTATGATGACGATTATGATGATGATTATGATGATGATTATGATGATGATTATGATGATGAATTATGATGGCGATTATGATGATGATTATGTTGATGATAATGATAATAATTCTGATGATGATTATGATGATGATTATGATGATGATTATGATGATGATTATGATGACGATTATGATGATGATTATGATGATGATTATGATGATGATTACGATGATGACGATTATGATGATGATTATGATGATGACTATGATGATGATTATGATGACGATTATGATGATGATTTTGATGATGATTATGATGATGACTATGATGATGATTCTGATGATGACTATGATGATGATTAGCATGATGATTATGCTCATGATTATGATGATGAATTATAACGATGATTATGATGATGATTTTGATGATGATTATGATGACAATTATGATGAATATTATGATGATGATCATGATGAATATTATGATGATGGTTATGATGATGGTTACTATGACAATTATGATGACTATGAGGATGATTATGATGACGATTATGATGACGATTATGATGATAATTATGATGATGATTACTATGACGATTATGATTACTATAATGACGACGATTATGATGACTATTATGATCATGACTATGATGATGACTGTGCTCATGATTATGATCATGATTATGATCATGATTATGATGATGACTATGATGATGATTATCATGATGATTATGGTCATGATTATGATGATGAATTATGATGACGATTATGATGATGATTATGTTGATGATAATGATAATGATTATGATGATGATTATGATGATGATTATGATGATGATTATGATGACGATTATGATGATGATTATGATGATGATTATGATGATGATTATGATGATGAATTATGATGGCGATTATGATGATGATTATGTTGATGATAATGATAATAATTCTGATGATGATTATGATGATGATTATGATGATGATTATGATGATGATTATGATGACGATTATGATGATGATTATGATGACGATTATGATGATGATTACGATGATGATGATTATGATGATGATTATGATGATGATTATGATGATGATTATGATGATGATTATGATGATGATTATGATGATGATTATGATGATGATTATGATGATGATTGTGAAGATGATTATGATGGTGATTATGAAGATGATTATGATGATGATTACCATGATGATTATGCTCATGATTATGATGATGAATTATAACGATGATTATGATGATGATTATGATGATGATTATGATGATGACTATGATGATGATTATGATGATGATCATGATGATGATTATGATGACTATAATCATGACGATTATGATGACTATTATGATGATGACTATGATGATGATTATGATGACGATTATGATGATGATTATGATGACGATTATGGTGATGATTATGATGTTGATTATCATGATGATTATGATGATGACTATGATGATGATTATCATGATGATTATGCTCATGATTATGATGATGAATTATGATGACGATTATGATGATGATTATGTTGATGATAATGATAATGATTATGATGATGATTATGATGATGATTATGATGATGATTATGATGACGATTATGATGATGATTATGATGATGATTATGATGATGATTATGATGATGAAATATGATGACGATTATGATGATGATTATGTTGATGATAATGATAATGATTCTGATGATGATTATGATGATGATTATGATGATGATTATGATGATGATTATGATGACGATTATGATGATGATTATGATGATGATTATGATGATGATTACGATGATGATGATTATGATGATGATTATGATGATGATTATGATGATGATTATGATGATGATTATGATGATGATTATGATGATGATTATGATGATGATTATGATGATGATTGTGAAGATGATTATGATGGTGATTATGAAGATGATTATGATGATGATTACCATGATGATTATGCTCATGATTATGATGATGAATTATAACGATGGTTATGATGATGATTATGATGATGATTATGATGATGACTATGATGATGATTATGATGATGATTGTGAAGATGATTATGATGACTATAATGATGACGATTATGATGACTATTATGATGATGACTATGATGATGATTATGATGACGATTATGATGATGATTATGATGATGATTATGGTGATGATTATGATGATGATTATCATGATGATTATGATGATGATTATGATGATGGTTATGATGATGATTATGATGACGATTATGATGATGATTATGATGATGATTATGGTGATGATTATGATGATGATTATCATGATGATTATGATGATGATTATGATGATGGTTATGATGATGATTATGATGATGATTATGATGATGATTACCATGATGATTATGCTCATGATTATGATGATGAATTATAACGATGATTATGATGATGATTATGATGATGATTATGATGATGATTATGATGATGATTATGATGATGATTATGATGATGATTATGATGATGATTGTGAAGATGATTATGATGGTGATTATGAAGATGATTATGATGATGATTATGGTGATGATTATGATGATGATTATGATGATGATTATGATGATGATTATGATGATGATTATGATGATGATTATGATGATGATTATGGTGATGATTATGATGATGATTATGATGATGATTATGGTGATGATTATGATGATGATTATGATGATGATTATGATGATGATTATGATGATGATTATGATGATGATTATGATGATGATTGTGATGATGAATTATAACGATGATTATGATGATGATTATGATGATGATTATGATGATGATTATGATGATGATTATGATGATGATTATGATGATGATTATGCTGATGATTATGATGATGATTATGATGATGATTATGATGATGATTATGATGATGATTATGATGATGATTATGATGATGATTATGGTGATGATTATGATGATGATTATGATGATGATTATGGTGATGATTATGATGATGATTATGATGATGATTATGATGATGATTATGATGATGATTATGATGATGATTATGATGATGATTATGATGATGATTATGATGATGATTATGATGACTATAATGATGACGATTATGATGATGATTATGATGATGACTATGATGATGATTATGATGACGATTATGATGATGATTTTGATGATGATTATGATGATGACTATGATGATGATTCTGATGATGACTATGATGATGATTAGCATGATGATTATGCTCATGATTATGATGATGAATTATAACGATGATTATGATGATGATTTTGATGATGATTATGATGATGATTATGATGATGATCATGATGATGGTGATGATGATTATGATGATGATTATGATGATGATCATGATGATGCTTATGACAACTATAATGATGACGATTATGATGACTATTATGATGCTTATGATGACAATTATGATGAATATTATGATGATGATCATGATGAATATTATGATGATGGTTACTATGACAATTATGATGACTATGATGATGATTATGATGACGATTATGATGACGATTATGATGATAATTATGATGATGATTACTATGACGATTATGATTACTATAATGACGACGATTATGATGACTATTATGATCATGACTATGATGATGACTGTGCTCATGATTATGATCATGATTATGATCATGATTATGATGATGACTATGATGATGATTATCATGATGATTATGCTCATGATTATGATGATGAATTATGATGACGATTATGATGATGATTATGTTGATGATAATGATAATGATTATGATGATGATTATGATGATGATTATGATGATGATTATGATGACGATTATGATGATGATTATGATGATGATTATGATGATGATTATGATGATGAATTATGATGACGATTATGATGATGATTATGTTGATGATAATGATAATGATTCGGATGATGATTATGATGATGATTATGATGATGATTATGATGATGATTATGATGACGATTATGATGATGATTATGATGATGATTATGATGATGATTACGATGATGATGATTATGATGATGATTATGATGATGATTATGATGATGATTATGATGATGATTATGATGATGATTATGATGATGATTATGATGATGATTATGATGATGATTATGATGATGATTATGATGATGATTGTGAAGATGATTATGATGGTGATTATGAAGATGATTATGATGATGATTATGGTGATGATTATGATGATGATTATGATGATGATTATGATGATGATTATGATGATGATTATGATGATGATTATGATGATGATTATGGTGATGATTATGATGATGATTATGATGATGATTATGGTGATGATTATGATGATGATTATGATGATGATTATGATGATGATTATGATGATGATTATGATGATGATTATGATGATGATTATGATGATGATTATGATGATGACTATGATGATGATTCTGATGATGACTATGATGATGATTGGCATGATGATTATGCTCATGATTATGATGATGAATTATAACGATGATTGTGATGATGATTATGATGATGATTATGAAGATGATTATGATGATGATGATTATGATGATGATTATGATGATGATTATGATGACTATAATGATGACGATTATGATGACTATTATGATGATGACTATGATGATGATTATGATGACGATTATGATGATGATTATGATGATGATTATGATGATGATTATGATGATGATTATCATGATGATTATGATGATGATTATGATCATGATTATGATGATGACTATGATGATGATTATCATGATGATTATGCTCATGATTATGATGATGAATTATGATGACGATTATGATGATGATTATGTTGATGATAATGATAATGATTATGATGATGATTATGATGATGATTATGATGATGATTATGATGATGATTATGATGATGAATTATGATGACGATTATGATGATGATTATGTTGATGATAATGATAATGATTCTGATGATGATTATGATGATGATTATGATGATGATTATGATGATGATTATGATGACGATTATGATGATGATTATGATGATGATTATGATGATGATTACGATGATG
Organism: Coelioxys conoideus; assembly: GCA_947623535.1. Lineage (NCBI taxonomy): Eukaryota > Metazoa > Arthropoda > Insecta > Hymenoptera > Megachilidae > Coelioxys > Coelioxys conoideus. The sequence goes on from CANQJN010000043.1 coordinate 1,398,767, forward strand.
ATGATTATGATGATGATTATGATGATGATTATGATGATGATTATGATGATGATTATGATGATGATTATGATGATGATTATGATGATGATTATGATGATGATTGTGAAGATGATTATGATGGTGATTATGAAGATGATTATGATGATGATTACCATGATGATTATGCTCATGATTATGATGATGAATTATAACGATGATTATGATGATGATTATGATGATGAATTATAACGATGATTATGATGATGATTATGATGATGATTATGATGATGATTATGATGATGATTATGATGATGATTATCATGATGATTATGATGATGATTACTATGACGATAATGATGACTATGATGATGATTATGATGACGATTATGATGATGATTATGATGATGATTATGGTGATGATTATGATGATGATTATCATGATGATTATGATGATGATTATGATGATGATTATGATGATGATTATGATGATGATTATGATGATGATTATGATGATGATTATGATGATGATTATGATGATGATTATGATGATGATTATGATGATGATTATGAAGATGATTATGATGATGATGATTATGATGATGATTATGATGATGATTATGATGATGATTATGATGACGATTATGATGATGATTTTGATGATGATTATGATGATGACTATGATGATGATTCTGATGATGACTATGATGATGATTACCATGATGATTATGCTCATGATTATGATGATGAATTATAACGATGATTATGATGATGATTTTGATGATGATTATGATGATGATTATGATGATGATCATGATGATGGTGATGATGATTATGATGATGATCATGATGATTATGATGATGATTATGATGATGATCACGATGATGATTATGATGACTATAATGATGACGATTATGATGACTATTATGATGCCGATTATGATGAATATTATGATGATGATTATGATGATGATTATGAAGATGATTATGATGATCATGATTATGATGATGATTATGATGATGATTATGATGATGATTATGATGATGATTATGATGATGATTATGGTGATGATTATGATGATGATTATGATGATGATTATGATGATGATTATGATGATGATTGTGATGATGAATTATAACGATGATTATGATGATGATTATGATGACGATTATGATGACGATTATGATGATAATTATGATGATGATTACTATGACGATTATGATTACTATAATGACGACGATTATGATGACTATTATGATCATGACTATGATGATGACTGTGCTCATGATTATGATCATGATTATGATCATGATTATGATGATGACTATGATGATGATTATCATGATGATTATGCTCATGATTATGATGATGAATTATGATGACGATTATGATGATGATTATGTTGATGATAATGATAATGATTATGATGATGATTATGATGATGATTATGATGATGATTATGATGACGATTATGATGATGATTATGATGATGATTATGATGATGATTATGATGATGAATTATGATGGCGATTATGATGATGATTATGTTGATGATAATGATAATAATTCTGATGATGATTATGATGATGATTATGATGATGATTATGATCATGATTATGATGACGATTATGATGATGATTATGATGATGATTATGATGATGATTACGATGATGATGATTATGATGATGATTATGATGATGATTATGATGATGATTATGATGATGATTATGATGATGATTATGATGATGATTATGATGATGATTATGATGATGATTGTGAAGATGATTATGATGGTGATTATGAAGATGATTATGATGATGATTACCATGATGATTATGCTCATGATTATGATGATGAATTATAACGATGATTATGATGATGATTATGATGATGATTATGATGATGACTATGATGATGATTATGATGATGATCATGATGATGATTATGATGACTATAATCATGACGATTATGATGACTATTATGATGATGACTATGATGATGATTATGATGACGATTATGATGATGATTATGATGACGATTATGGTGATGATTATGATGTTGATTATCATGATGATTATGATGATGACTATGATGATGATTATCATGATGATTATGCTCATGATTATGATGATGAATTATGATGACGATTATGATGATGATTATGTTGATGATAATGATAATGATTATGATGATGATTATGATGATGATTATGATGATGATTATGATGACGATTATGATGATGATTATGATGATGATTATGATGATGATTATGATGATGAAATATGATGACGATTATGATGATGATTATGTTGATGATAATGATAATGATTCTGATGATGATTATGATGATGATTATGATGATGATTATGATGATGATTATGATGACGATTATGATGATGATTATGATGATGATTATGATGATGATTACGATGATGATGATTATGATGATGATTATGATGATGATTATGATGATGATTATGATGATGATTATGATGATGATTATGATGATGATTATGATGATGATTATGATGATGATTGTGAAGATGATTATGATGGTGATTATGAAGATGATTATGATGATGATTATGATGATGATTATGATGATGATTATGATGATGATTACGATGATGATGATTATGATGATGATTATGATGATGATTATGATGATGATTATGATGATGATTATGATGATGATTATGATGATGATTATGATGATGATTATGATGACGATTATGATGATGATTATGATGATGATTATGATGATGATTACGATGATGATGATTATGATGATGATTATGATGATGATTATGATGATGATTATGATGATGATTATGATGATGATTATGATGATGACTATGATGATGATTATGATGATGATCATGATGATGATTATGATGACTATAATCACGACGATTATGATGACTATTATGATGATGACTATGATGATGATTATGATGACGATTATGATGATGATTATGATGACGATTATGGTGATGATTATGATGATGATTATGATGATGATTATGATGATGATTATGATGATGATTATGATGATGATTATGATGATGATTATGATGATGATTATGATGATGATTATGATGACTATAATGATGACGATTATGATGATGATTATGATGATGACTATGATGATGATTATGATGACGATTATGATGATGATTTTGATGATGATTATGATGATGACTATGATGATGATTCTGATGATGACTATGATGATGATTAGCATGATGATTATGCTCATGATTATGATGATGAATTATAACGATGATTATGATGATGATTTTGATGATGATTATGATGATGATTATGATGATGATCATGATGATGGTGATGATGATTATGATGATGATTATGATGATGATCATGATGATGCTTATGACAACTATAATGATGACGATTATGATGACTATTATGATGCTTATGATGACAATTATGATGAATATTATGATGATGATCATGATGAATATTATGATGATGGTTACTATGACAATTATGATGACTATGATGATGATTATGATGACGATTATGATGACGATTATGATGATAATTATGATGATGATTACTATGACGATTATGATTACTATAATGACGACGATTATGATGACTATTATGATCATGACTATGATGATGACTGTGCTCATGATTATGATCATGATTATGATCATGATTATGATGATGACTATGATGATGATTATCATGATGATTATGCTCATGATTATGATGATGAATTATGATGACGATTATGATGATGATTATGTTGATGATAATGATAATGATTATGATGATGATTATGATGATGATTATGATGATGATTATGATGACGATTATGATGATGATTATGATGATGATTATGATGATGATTATGATGATGAATTATGATGACGATTATGATGATGATTATGTTGATGATAATGATAATGATTCGGATGATGATTATGATGATGATTATGATGATGATTATGATGATGATTATGATGACGATTATGATGATGATTATGATGATGATTATGATGATGATTACGATGATGATGATTATGATGATGATTATGATGATGATTATGATGATGATTATGATGATGATTATGATGATGATTATGATGATGATTATGATGATGATTATGATGATGATTATGATGATGATTATGATGATGATTGTGAAGATGATTATGATGGTGATTATGAAGATGATTATGATGATGATTATGGTGATGATTATGATGATGATTATGATGATGATTATGATGATGATTATGATGATGATTATGATGATGATTATGATGATGATTATGGTGATGATTATGATGATGATTATGATGATGATTATGGTGATGATTATGATGATGATTATGATGATGATTATGATGATGATTATGATGATGATTATGATGATGATTATGATGATGATTATGATGATGATTATGATGATGACTATGATGATGATTCTGATGATGACTATGATGATGATTAGCATGATGATTATGCTCATGATTATGATGATGAATTATAACGATGATTGTGATGATGATTATGATGATGATTATGAAGATGATTATGATGATGATGATTATGATGATGATTATGATGATGATTATGATGACTATAATGATGACGATTATGATGACTATTATGATGATGACTATGATGATGATTATGATGACGATTATGATGATGATTATGATGATGATTATGATGATGATTATGATGATGATTATCATGATGATTATGATGATGATTATGATCATGATTATGATGATGACTATGATGATGATTATCATGATGATTATGCTCATGATTATGATGATGAATTATGATGACGATTATGATGATGATTATGTTGATGATAATGATAATGATTATGATGATGATTATGATGATGATTATGATGATGATTATGATGATGATTATGATGATGAATTATGATGACGATTATGATGATGATTATGTTGATGATAATGATAATGATTCTGATGATGATTATGATGATGATTATGATGATGATTATGATGATGATTATGATGACGATTATGATGATGATTATGATGATGATTATGATGATGATTACGATGATGATGATTATGATGATGATTATGATGATGATTATGATGATGATTATGATGATGATTATGATGATGATTATGATGATGATTATGATGATGATTATGATGATGATTGTGAAGATGATTATGATGGTGATTATGAAGATGATTATGATGATGATTACCATGATGATTATGCTCATGATTATGATGATGAATTATAACGATGATTATGATGATGATTATGATGATGAATTATAACGATGATTATGATGATGATTATGATGATGATTATGATGATGATTATGATGATGATTATGATGATGATTATCATGATGATTATGATGATGATTACTATGACGATAATGATGACTATGATGATGATTATGATGACGATTATGATGATGATTATGATGATGATTATGGTGATGATTATGATGATGATTATCATGATGATTATGATGATGATTATGATGATGATTATGATGATGATTATGATGATGATTATGATGATGATTATGATGATGATTATGATGATGATTATGATGATGATTATGATGATGATTATGATGATGATTATGAAGATGATTATGATGATGATGATTATGATGATGATTATGATGATGATTATGATGATGATTATGATGACGATTATGATGATGATTTTGATGATGATTATGATGATGACTATGATGATGATTCTGATGATGACTATGATGATGATTACCATGATGATTATGCTCATGATTATGATGATGAATTATAACGATGATTATGATGATGATTTTGATGATGATTATGATGATGATTATGATGATGATCATGATGATGGTGATGATGATTATGATGATGATCATGATGATTATGATGATGATTATGATGATGATCACGATGATGATTATGATGACTATAATGATGACGATTATGATGACTATTATGATGCCGATTATGATGAATATTATGATGATGATTATGATGATGATTATGAAGATGATTATGATGATCATGATTATGATGATGATTATGATGATGATTATGATGATGATTATGATGATGATTATGATGATGATTATGGTGATGATTATGATGATGATTATGATGATGATTATGATGATGATTATGATGATGATTGTGATGATGAATTATAACGATGATTATGATGATGATTATGATGACGATTATGATGACGATTATGATGATAATTATGATGATGATTACTATGACGATTATGATTACTATAATGACGACGATTATGATGACTATTATGATCATGACTATGATGATGACTGTGCTCATGATTATGATCATGATTATGATCATGATTATGATGATGACTATGATGATGATTATCATGATGATTATGCTCATGATTATGATGATGAATTATGATGACGATTATGATGATGATTATGTTGATGATAATGATAATGATTCGGATGATGATTATGATGATGATTATGATGATGATTATGATGATGATTATGATGACGATTATGATGATGATTATGATGATGATTATGATGATGATTACGATGATGATGATTATGATGATGATTATGATGATGATTATGATGATGATTATGATGATGATTATGATGATGATTATGATGATGATTATGATGATGATTATGATGATGATTATGATGATGATTATGATGATGATTGTGAAGATGATTATGATGGTGATTATGAAGATGATTATGATGATGATTATGGTGATGATTATGATGATGATTATGATGATGATTATGATGATGATTATGATGATGATTATGATGATGATTATGATGATGATTATGGTGATGATTATGATGATGATTATGATGATGATTATGGTGATGATTATGATGATGATTATGATGATGATTATGATGATGATTATGATGATGATTATGATGATGATTATGATGATGATTATGATGATGATTATGATGATGACTATGATGATGATTCTGATGATGACTATGATGATGATTAGCATGATGATTATGCTCATGATTATGATGATGAATTATAACGATGATTGTGATGATGATTATGATGATGATTATGAAGATGATTATGATGATGATGATTATGATGATGATTATGATGATGATTATGATGACTATAATGATGACGATTATGATGACTATTATGATGATGACTATGATGATGATTATGATGACGATTATGATGATGATTATGATGATGATTATGATGATGATTATGATGATGATTATCATGATGATTATGATGATGATTATGATCATGATTATGATGATGACTATGATGATGATTATCATGATGATTATGCTCATGATTATGATGATGAATTATGATGACGATTATGATGATGATTATGTTGATGATAATGATAATGATTATGATGATGATTATGATGATGATTATGATGATGATTATGATGATGATTATGATGATGAATTATGATGACGATTATGATGATGATTATGTTGATGATAATGATAATGATTCTGATGATGATTATGATGATGATTATGATGATGATTATGATGATGATTATGATGACGATTATGATGATGATTATGATGATGATTATGATGATGATTACGATGATGATGATTATGATGATGATTATGATGATGATTATGATGATGATTATGATGATGATTATGATGATGATTATGATGATGATTATGATGATGATTATGATGATGATTGTGAAGATGATTATGATGGTGATTATGAAGATGATTATGATGATGATTACCATGATGATTATGCTCATGATTATGATGATGAATTATAACGATGATTATGATGATGATTATGATGATGAATTATAACGATGATTATGATGATGATTATGATGATGATTATGATGATGATTATGATGATGATTATGATGATGATTATCATGATGATTATGATGATGATTACTATGACGATAATGATGACTATGATGATGATTATGATGACGATTATGATGATGATTATGATGATGATTATGGTGATGATTATGATGATGATTATCATGATGATTATGATGATGATTATGATGATGATTATGATGATGATTATGATGATGATTATGATGATGATTATGATGATGATTATGATGATGATTATGATGATGATTATGATGATGATTATGATGATGATTATGAAGATGATTATGATGATGATGATTATGATGATGATTATGATGATGATTATGATGATGATTATGATGACGATTATGATGATGATTTTGATGATGATTATGATGATGACTATGATGATGATTCTGATGATGACTATGATGATGATTACCATGATGATTATGCTCATGATTATGATGATGAATTATAACGATGATTATGATGATGATTTTGATGATGATTATGATGATGATTATGATGATGATCATGATGATGGTGATGATGATTATGATGATGATCATGATGATTATGATGATGATTATGATGATGATCACGATGATGATTATGATGACTATAATGATGACGATTATGATGACTATTATGATGCCGATTATGATGAATATTATGATGATGATTATGATGATGATTATGAAGATGATTATGATGATCATGATTATGATGATGATTATGATGATGATTATGATGATGATTATGATGATGATTATGATGATGATTATGGTGATGATTATGATGATGATTATGATGATGATTATGATGATGATTATGATGATGATTGTGATGATGAATTATAACGATGATTATGATGATGATTATGATGACGATTATGATGACGATTATGATGATAATTATGATGATGATTACTATGACGATTATGATTACTATAATGACGACGATTATGATGACTATTATGATCATGACTATGATGATGACTGTGCTCATGATTATGATCATGATTATGATCATGATTATGATGATGACTATGATGATGATTATCATGATGATTATGCTCATGATTATGATGATGAATTATGATGACGATTATGATGATGATTATGTTGATGATAATGATAATGATTATGATGATGATTATGATGATGATTATGATGATGATTATGATGACGATTATGATGATGATTATGATGATGATTATGATGATGATTATGATGATGAATTATGATGGCGATTATGATGATGATTATGTTGATGATAATGATAATAATTCTGATGATGATTATGATGATGATTATGATGATGATTATGATCATGATTATGATGACGATTATGATGATGATTATGATGATGATTATGATGATGATTACGATGATGATGATTATGATGATGATTATGATGATGATTATGATGATGATTATGATGATGATTATGATGATGATTATGATGATGATTATGATGATGATTATGATGATGATTGTGAAGATGATTATGATGGTGATTATGAAGATGATTATGATGATGATTACCATGATGATTATGCTCATGATTATGATGATGAATTATAACGATGATTATGATGATGATTATGATGATGATTATGATGATGACTATGATGATGATTATGATGATGATCATGATGATGATTATGATGACTATAATCATGACGATTATGATGACTATTATGATGATGACTATGATGATGATTATGATGACGATTATGATGATGATTATGATGACGATTATGGTGATGATTATGATGTTGATTATCATGATGATTATGATGATGACTATGATGATGATTATCATGATGATTATGCTCATGATTATGATGATGAATTATGATGACGATTATGATGATGATTATGTTGATGATAATGATAATGATTATGATGATGATTATGATGATGATTATGATGATGATTATGATGACGATTATGATGATGATTATGATGATGATTATGATGATGATTATGATGATGAAATATGATGACGATTATGATGATGATTATGTTGATGATAATGATAATGATTCTGATGATGATTATGATGATGATTATGATGATGATTATGATGATGATTATGATGACGATTATGATGATGATTATGATGATGATTATGATGATGATTACGATGATGATGATTATGATGATGATTATGATGATGATTATGATGATGATTATGATGATGATTATGATGATGATTATGATGATGATTATGATGATGATTATGATGATGATTGTGAAGATGATTATGATGGTGATTATGAAGATGATTATGATGATGATTACCATGATGATTATGCTCATGATTATGATGATGAATTATAACGATGGTTATGATGATGATTATGATGATGATTATGATGATGACTATGATGATGATTATGATGATGATTGTGAAGATGATTATGATGACTATAATGATGACGATTATGATGACTATTATGATGATGACTATGATGATGATTATTATGACGATTATGATGATGATTATGATGATGATTATGGTGATGATTATGATGATGATTATCATGATGATTATGATGATGATTATGATGATGGTTATGATGATGATTATGATGATGATTATGATGATGATTACCATGATGATTATGCTCATGATTATGATGATGAATTATAACAATGATTATGATGATGATTATGATGATGATTATGATGATGATTATGATGATGATTATGATGATGATTATGATGATGATTATGATGATGATTATGATGATGATTATGATGATGATTATGGTGATGATTATGATGATGATTATGATGATGATTATGATGATGATTATGATGATGATTGTGATGATGAATTATAACGATGATTATGATGATGATTATGATGATGATTATGATGATGATTATGATGATGATTATGATGATGATTATGATGATGATTATGCTGATGATTATGATGATGATTATGATGATGATTATGATGATGATTATGATGATGATTATGATGATGATTATGATGATGATTATGGTGATGATTATGATGATGATTATGATGATGATTATGATGATGATTATGATGATGATTATGATGATGATTATGATGATGATTATGATGATGATTATGATGATGATTATGATGACTATAATGATGACGATTATGATGATGATTATGATGATGACTATGATGATGATTATGATGACGATTATGATGATGATTTTGATGATGATTATGATGATGACTATGATGATGATTCTGATGATGACTATGATGATGATTAGCATGATGATTATGCTCATGATTATGATGATGAATTATAACGATGATTATGATGATGATTTTGATGATGATTATGATGATGATTATGATGATGATCATGATGATGGTGATGATGATTATGATGATGATTATGATGATGATCATGATGATGCTTATGACAACTATAATGATGACGATTATGATGACTATTATGATGATTATGATGACAATTATGATGAATATTATGATGATGATCATGATGAATATTATGATGATGGTTACTATGACAATTATGATGACTATGATGATGATTATGATGACGATTATGATGACGATTATGATGATAATTATGATGATGATTACTATGACGATTATGATTACTATAATGACGACGATTATGATGACTATTATGATCATGACTATGATGATGACTGTGCTCATGATTATGATCATGATTATGATCATGATTATGATGATGACTATGATGATGATTATCATGATGATTAAGCTCATGATTATGATGATGAATTATGATGACGATTATGATGATGATTATGTTGATGATAATGATAATGATTATGATGATGATTATGATGATGATTATGATGATGATTATGATGACGATTATGATGATGATTATGATGATGATTATGGTGATGATTATGATGATGATTATCATGATGATTATGATGATGATTATGATCATGATTATGATGATGACTATGATGATGATTAGCATGATGATTATGCTCATGATTATGATGATGAATTATAACGATGATTATGATGATGATTGTGATGATGATTATGATGATGATTATGATGATGATTATGATGATGATTATGATGATGATTATGATGATGATTATGTTGATGATAATGATAATGATTCGGATGATGATTATGATGATGATTATGATGATGATTATGATGATGATTATGATGACGATTATGATGATGATTATGATGATGATTATGATGATGATTACGATGATGATGATTATGATGATGATTATGATGATGATTATGATGATGATTATGATGATGATTATGATGATGATTATGATGATGATTATGATGATGATTATGATGATGATTATGATGATGATTGTGAAGATGATTATGATGGTGATTATGAAGATGATTATGATGATGATTACCATGATGATTATGCTCATGATTATGATGATGAATTATAACGATGATTATGATGATGATTATGATGATGATTATGATGATGACTATGATGATGATTATGATGATGATCATGATGATGATTATGATGACTATAATGATGACGATTATGATGACTATTATGATGATGACTATGATGATGATTATGATGACGATTATGATGATGATTATGATGATGATTATGGTGATGATTATGATGATGATTATCATGATGATTATGATGATGATTATGATCATGATTATGATGATGACTATGATGATGATTATCATGATGATTATGCTCATGATTATGATGATGAATTATGATGACGATTATGATGATGATTATGTTGATGATAATGATAATGATTATGATGATGATTATGATGATGATTATGATGATGATTATGATGATGATTATGATGATGAATTATGATGACGATTATGATGATGATTATGTTGATGATAATGATAATGATTCTGATGATGATTATGATGATGATTATGATGATGATTATGATGATGATTATGATGACGATTATGATGATGATTATGATGATGATTATGATGATGATTACGATGATGATGATTATGATGATGATTATGATGATGATTATGATGATGATTATGATGATGATTATGATGATGATTATGATGATGATTATGATGATGATTATGATGATGATTGTGAAGATGATTATGATGGTGATTATGAAGATGATTATGATGATGATTACCATGATGATTATGCTCATGATTATGATGATGAATTATAACGATGATTATGATGATGATTATGATGATGAATTATAACGATGATTATGATGATGATTATGATGATGATTATGATGATGATTATGATGATGATTATCATGATGATTATGATGATGATTACTATGACGATAATGATGACTATAATGATGACGATAATGATGACTATGATGATGATTATGATGACGATTATGATGATGATTATGATGATGATTATGGTGATGATTATGATGACGATTATCATGATGATTATGATGATGATTATGATGATGATTATGATGATGATTATGATGATGATTATGATGATGATTATGATGATGATTATGATGATGATTATGATGATGATTATGATGATGATTATGATGATGATTATGAAGATGATTATGATGATGATGATTATGATGATGATTATGATGATGATTATGATGATGATTATGATGACGATTATGATGATGATTTTGATGATGATTATGATGATGACTATGATGATGATTCTGATGATGACTATGATGATGATTACCATGATGATTATGCTCATGATTATGATGATGAATTATAACGATGATTATGATGATGATTTTGATGATGATTATGATGATGATTATGATGATGATCATGATGATGGTGATGATGATTATGATGATGATCATGATGATTATGATGATGATTATGATGATCATGATTATGATGATGATTATGATGATGATTATGATGATGATTATGATGATGATTATGATGATGATTATGGTGATGATTATGATGATGATTATGATGATGATTATGATGATGATTATGATGATGATTGTGATGATGAATTATAACGATGATTATGATGATGATTATGATGATGATTATGATGATGATTATGATGATGATTATGATGATGATTATGATGATGATTATGATGATGATTATGCTGATGATTATGATGATGATTATGATGATGATTATGATGATGATTATGATGATGATTATGATGATGATTATGATGATGATTATGGTGATGATTATGATGATGATTATGATGATGATTATGGTGATGATTATGATGATGATTATGATGATGATTATGATGATGATTATGATGATGATTATGATGATGATTATGATGATGATTATGATGATGATTATGATGATGATTATGATGACTATAATGATGACGATTATGATGATGATTATGATGATGACTATGATGATGATTATGATGACGATTATGATGATGATTTTGATGATGATTATGATGATGACTATGATGATGATTCTGATGATGACTATGATGATGATTAGCATGATGATTATGCTCATGATTATGATGATGAATTATAACGATGATTATGATGATGATTTTGATGATGATTATGATGATGATTATGATGATGATCATGATGATGGTGATGATGATTATGATGATGATTATGATGATGATCATGATGATGCTTATGACAACTATAATGATGACGATTATGATAACTATTATGATGATTATGATGACAATTATGATGAATATTATGATGATGATCATGATGAATATTATGATGATGGTTATGATGATGGTTACTATGACAATTATGATGACTATGATGATGATTAAGATGACGATTATGATGACGATTATGATGATAATTATGATGATGATTACTATGACGATTATGATTACTATAATGACGACGATTATGATGACTATTATGATCATGACTATGATGATGACTGTGCTCATGATTATGATCATGATTATGATCATGATTATGATGATGACTATGATGATGATTATCATGATGATTATGCTCATGATTATGATGATGAATTATGATGACGATTATGATGATGATTATGTTGATGATAATGATAATGATTATGATGATGATTATGATGATGATTATGATGATGATTATGATGACGATTATGATGATGATTATGATGATGATTATGATGATGATTATGATGATGAATTATGATGACGATTATGATGATGATTATGTTGATGATAATGATAATGATTCTGATGATGATTATGATGATGATTATGATGATGATTATGATGATGATTATGATGACGATTATGATGATGATTCTGATGATGATTATGATGATGATTATGATGATGATTGTGAAGATGATTATGATGGTGATTATGAAGATGATTATGATGATGATTACCATGATGATTATGCTCATGATTATGATGATGAATTATAACGATGATTATTATGATGATTATGATGATGATTATGATGATGACTATGATGATGATTATGATGATGATCATGATGATGATTATGATGACTATAATGATGACGATTATGATGACTATTATGATGATGACTATGATGATGATTATGATGACGATTATGATGATGATTATGATGATGATTATGGTGATGATTATGATGATGATTATCATGATGATTATGATGATGATTATGATCATGATTATGATGATGACTATGATGATGATTATCATGATGATTATGCTCATGATTATGATGATGAATTATGATGACGATTATGATGATGATTATGTTGATGATAATGATAATGATTATGATGATGATTATGATGATGATTATGATGATGATTATGATGATGATTATGATGATGAATTATGATGACGATTATGATGATGATTATGTTGATGATAATGATAATGATTCTGATGATGATTATGATGATGATTATGATGATGATTATGATGATGATTATGATGACGATTATGATGATGATTATGATGATGATTATGATGATGATTACGATGATGATGATTATGATGATGATTATGATGATGATTATGATGATGATTATGATGATGATTATGATGATGATTATGATGATGATTATGATGATGATTGTGAAGACGATTATGATGGTGATTATGAAGATGATTATGATGATGATTACCATGATGATTATGCTCATGATTATGATGATGAATTATAACGATGATTATGATGATGATTATGATGATGATTATGATGATGACTATGATGATGATTATGATGATGATCATGATGATGATTATGATGACTATAATGATGACGATTATGATGACTATTATGATGATGACTATGATGATGATTATGATGACGATTATGATGATGATTATGATGATGATAATGATAATGATTATGATGATGATTATGATGATGATTATGATGATGATTATGATGATGATTATGATGATGATTATGATGATGAATTATGATGACGATTATGATGATGATTATGATGATGATTATGATGATGATTATGATGATGATTATGATGATCATAATGATGATGATTACGATGTCGGTTATGATGATAATTATGATGATGACTATGATGATGATTATGATGATGATCATGATGATGATTATGATGACTATAATGATGACGATTATGATGACTATTATGATGATGACTATGATGATAATTATGATGACGATTATGATGATGACTATGATGATGATTATGATGACGATTATGATGATGATTATGATGATGATTATGGTGATGATTATGATGATGATTATCATGATGTTATGATGATGATTATGATGATGATTATGAAGATGATTATGATGATGATTATGAAGATGATTATGATGATGATTACCATGATGATTATGCTCATGATTATGATGATGATTATGATGATGATTATGATGATGATTATGATGATGACTATGATGATGATTATGATGATGATCATGATGATGATTATGATGACTATAATGATGACGATTATGATGACTATTATGATGATGACTATGATGATAATTATGATGACGATTATGATGATGATTATGATGATGATTATGGTGATGATTATGATGATGATTAACATGATGATTATGATGATGATTATGATGATGATTATGATGATGATTATGATGATGATTATGATGATGATTATGATGATGACTATGATGATGATTCTGATGATGACTATGATGATGATTAGCATGATGATTATGCTCATGATTATGATGATGAATTATAACGATGATTATGATGATGATTTTGATGATGATTATGATGATGATTATGATGATGATCATGATTATGGTGATGATGATTATGATGATGATTATGATGATGATCATGATGATGCTTATGACAACTATAATGATGACGATTATGATGACTATTATGATGATTATGATGACAATTATGATGAATATTATGATGATGATCATGATGAATATTATGATGATGGTTATGATGATGGTTACTATGACAATTATGATGACTATGATGATGATTAAGATGACGATTATGATGACGATTATGATGATAATTATGATGATGATTACTATGACGATTATGATTACTATAATGACGACGATTATGATGACTATTATGATCATGACTATGATGATGACTGTGCTCATGATTATGATCATGATTATGATCATGATTATGATGATGACTATGATGATGATTATCATGATGATTATGCTCATGATTATGATGATGAATTATGATGACGATTATGATGATGATTATGTTGATGATAATGATAATGATTATGATGATGATTATGATGATGATTATGATGATGATTATGATGACGATTATGATGATGATTATGATGATGATTATGATGATGATTATGATGATGAATTATGATGACGATTATGATGATGATTATGTTGATGATAATGATAATGATTCTGATGATGATTATGATGATGATTATGATGATGATTATGATGATGATTATGATGACGATTATGATGATGATTATGATGATGATTATGATGATGATTACGATGATGATGATTATGATGATGATTATGATGATGATTATGATGATGATTATGATGATGATTATGATGATGATTATGATGATGATTATGATGATGATTATGATGATGATTGTGAAGATGATTATGATGGTGATTATGAAGATGATTATGATGATGATTACCATGATGATTATGCTCATGATTATGATGATGAATTATAACGATGATTATTATGATGATTATGATGATGATTATGATGATGACTATGATGATGATTATGATGATGATCATGATGATGATTATGATGACTATAATGATGACGATTATGATGACTATTATGATGATGACTATGATGATGATTATGATGACGATTATGATGATGATTATGATGATGATTATGGTGATGATTATGATGATGATTATCATGATGATTATGATGATGATTATGATCATGATTATGATGATGACTATGATGATGATTATCATGATGATTATGCTCATGATTATGATGATGAATTATGATGACGATTATGATGATGATTATGTTGATGATAATGATAATGATTATGATGATGATTATGATGATGATTATGATGATGATTATGATGATGATTATGATGATGAATTATGATGACGATTATGATGATGATTATGTTGATGATAATGATAATGATTCTGATGATGATTATGATGATGATTATGATGATGATTATGATGATGATTATGATGACGATTATGATGATGATTATGATGATGATTATGATGATGATTACGATGATGATGATTATGATGATGATTATGATGATGATTATGATGATGATTATGATGATGATTATGATGATGATTATGATGATGATTATGATGATGATTGTGAAGATGATTATGATGGTGATTATGAAGATGATTATGATGATGATTACCATGATGATTATGCTCATGATTATGATGATGAATTATAACGATGATTATGATGATGATTATGATGATGATTATGATGATGACTATGATGATGATTATGATGATGATCATGATGATGATTATGATGACTATAATGATGACGATTATGATGACTATTATGATGATGACTATGATGATGATTATGATGACGATTATGATGATGATTATGATGATGATAATGATAATGATTATGATGATGATTATGATGATGATTATGATGATGATTATGATGATGATTATGATGATGAATTATGATGACGATTATGATGATGATTATGATGATGATTATGATGATGATTATGATGATGATTATGATGATCATAATGATGATGATTACGATGTCGGTTATGATGATAATTATGATGATGACTATGATGATGATTATGATGATGATCATGATGATGATTATGATGACTATAATGATGACGATTATGATGACTATTATGATGATGACTATGATGATAATTATGATGACGATTATGATGATGACTATGATGATGATTATGATGACGATTATGATGATGATTATGATGATGATTATGGTGATGATTATGATGATGATTATCATGATGTTATGATGATGATTATGATGATGATTATGAAGATGATTATGATGATGATTATGAAGATGATTATGATGATGATTACCATGATGATTATGCTCATGATTATGATGATGATTACGATGATGATTATGATGATGATTATGATGATGACTATGATGATGATTATGATGATGATCATGATGATGATTATGATGACTATAATGATGACGATTATGATGACTATTATGATGATGACTATGATGATAATTATGATGACGATTATGATGATGATTATGATGATGATTATGGTGATGATTATGATGATGATTAACATGATGATTATGATGATGATTATGATGATGATTATGATGATGATTATGATGATGATTATGATGATGATTATGATGATGATTATGATGATGATTATGATGATGATTATGATGATGATTATGATGATCATAATGATGATGATTACGATGTCGGTTATGATGATGATTATGATGATGATTATGATCATGATTATGATGATGAATTATAACGATGATTATGATGATGATTATGATGATGATTATGATGATGATTATGATGATGATTATGATGATGATTATCATGATGATTATGATGATGATTACTATGACGATAATGATGACTATAATGATGACGATTATGATGACTATTATGATGATGACTATGATGATGATTATGATGACGATTATGATGATGATTATGATGATGATTATGGTGATGATTATGATGATGATTATCATGATGATTATGATGATGATTATGATGATGATTATAACGATGATTATGATGATGATTATGATGATGATTATGATGATGATTATGATGATGATTATGATGATGATTATGATGACTATAATGATGACGATTATGATGATGATTATGATGATGACTATGATGATGATTATGATGACGATTATGATGATGATTTTGATGATGATTATGATGATGACTATGATGATGATTCTGATGATGACTATGATGATGATTAGCATGATGATTATGCTCATGATTATGATGATGAATTATAACGATGATTATGATGATGATTTTGATGATGATTATGATGATGATTATGATGACTATTATGATGATTATGATGACAATTATGATGAATATTATGATGATGATCATGATGAATATTATGATGATGGTTATGATGATGGTTACGATGACAATTATGATGACTATGATGATGATTATGATGACGATTATGATGACGATTATGATGATAATTATGATGATGATTACTATGACGATTATGATTACTATAATGACGACGATTATGATGACTATTATGATCATGACTATGATGATGACTGTGCTCATGATTATGATCATGATTATGATCATGATTATGATGATGACTATGATGATGATTATCATGATGATTATGCTCATGATTATGATGATGAATTATGATGACGATTATGATGATGATTATGTTGATGATAATGATAATGATTATGATGATGATTATGATGATGATTATGATGATGATTATGATGACGATTATGATGATGATTATGATGATGATTATGATGATGATTATGATGATGAATTATGATGACGATTATGATGATGATTATGTTGATGATAATGATAATGATTCTGATGATGATTATGATGATGATTATGATTATGATTATGATGATGATTATGATGACGATTATGATGATGATTATGATGATGATTATGATGATGATTACGATGATGATGATTATGATGATGATTATGATGATGATTATGATGATGATTATGATGATGATTATGATGATGATTATGATGATGATTGTGAAGATGATTATGATGGTGATTATGAAGATGATTATGATGATGATTACCATGATGATTATGCTCATGATTATGATGATGAATTATAACGATGATTATGATGATGATTATGATGATGATTATGATGTTGACTATGATGATGATTATGATGATGATCATGATGATGATTATGATGACTATAATGATGACGATTATGATGACTATTATGATGATGACTATGATGATGATTATGATGACGATTATGATGATGATTATGATGATGATTATGGTGAAGATTATGATGATGATTATCATGATGTTATGATGATGATTATGATGATGATTATGATGATGATTATGATGATGATTATGATGATGATTATGATGATGATTATGATGATGATTATGATGATCATAATGATGATGATTACGATGTCGGTTATGATGATGATTATGATGATGATTATGCTCATGATTATGATGATGAATTATAACGATGATTATGATGATGATTATGATGATGATTATGATGATGATTATGATGATGATTATGATGATCATAATGATGATGATTACGACGTCGGTTATGATGATGATTATGATGATGATTATGATCATGATTATGATGATGAATTATAACGATGATTATGATGATGATTATGATGATGATTATGATGATGATTATGATGATGATTATGATGATGATTATCATGATGATTATGATGATGATTACTATGACGATAATGATGACTATAATGATGACGATTATGATGACTATTATGATGATGACTATGATGATGATTATGATGACGATTATGATGATGATTATGATGATGATTATGGTGATGATTATGATGATGATTATCATGATGATTATGATGATGATTATGATGATGATTATAACGATGATTATGATGATGATTATGATGATGATTATGATGATGATTATGATGATGATTATGATGATGATTATGATGACTATAATGATGACGATTATGATGATGATTATGATGATGACTATGATGATGATTATGATGACGATTATGATGATGATTTTGATGATGATTATGATGATGACTATGATGATGATTCTGATGATGACTATGATGATGATTAGCATGATGATTATGCTCATGATTATGATGATGAATTATAACGATGATTATGATGATGATTTTGATGATGATTATGATGATGATTATGATGACTATTATGATGATTATGATGACAATTATGATGAATATTATGATGATGATCATGATGAATATTATGATGATGGTTATGATGATGGTTACGATGACAATTATGATGACTATGATGATGATTATGATGACGATTATGATGACGATTATGATGATAATTATGATGATGATTACTATGACGATTATGATTACTATAATGACGACGATTATGATGACTATTATGATCATGACTATGATGATGACTGTGCTCATGATTATGATCATGATTATGATCATGATTATGATGATGACTATGATGATGATTATCATGATGATTATGCTCATGATTATGATGATGAATTATGATGACGATTATGATGATGATTATGTTGATGATAATGATAATGATTATGATGATGATTATGATGATGATTATGATGATGATTATGATGACGATTATGATGATGATTATGATGATGATTATGATGATGATTATGATGATGAATTATGATGACGATTATGATGATGATTATGTTGATGATAATGATAATGATTCTGATGATGATTATGATGATGATTATGATTATGATTATGATGATGATTATGATGACGATTATGATGATGATTATGATGATGATTATGATGATGATTACGATGATGATGATTATGATGATGATTATGATGATGATTATGATGATGATTATGATGATGATTATGATGATGATTATGATGATGATTGTGAAGATGATTATGATGGTGATTATGAAGATGATTATGATGATGATTACCATGATGATTATGCTCATGATTATGATGATGAATTATAACGATGATTATGATGATGATTATGATGATGATTATGATGATGACTATGATGATGATTATGATGATGATCATGATGATGATTATGATGACTATAATGATGACGATTATGATGACTATTATGATGATGACTATGATGATGATTATGATGACGATTATGATGATGATTATGATGATGATTATGGTGATGATTATGATGATGATTATCATGATGTTATGATGATGATTATGATGATGATTATGATGATGATTATGATGATGATTATGATGATGATTATGATGATGATTATGATGATGATTATGATGATCATAATGATGATGATTACGATGTCGGTTATGATGATGATTATGATGATGATTATGCTCATGATTATGATGATGAATTATAACGATGATTATGATGATGATTATGATGATGATTATGATGATGATTATGATGATGATTATGATGATGATTATCATGATGATTATGATGATGATTACTATGACGATAATGATGACTATAATGATGACGATTATGATGACTATTATGATGATGACTATGATGATGATTATGATGACGATTATGATGATGATTATGATGATGATTATGGTGATGATTATGATAATGATTATCATGATGATCATGATGATGATTATGATGACTATAATGATGACGATTATGATGACTATTATGATGATGACTATGATGATGATTATGATGACGATTATGATGATGATTATGATGATGATTATGGTGATGATTATGATGATGATTATGCTCATGATTATGGTGATGAATTATAACGATGATTATGATGATGATTTTGATGATGATTATGATGATGATTATGATGATGATTATGATGATGATTATGATGATGATTATGGTGATGATTATGATGATGATTATGATGATGATTATGATGATGATTATGATGATGATTGTGATGATGAATTATAACGATGATTATGATGATGATTATGATGATGATTATGATGATGATTATGATGATGATTATGATGATGATTATGATGATGATTATGATGATGATTATGGTGATGATTATGATGATGATTATGATGATGATTATGATGATGATTATGATGATGATTATGATGATGATTATGATGATGATTATGGTGATGATTATGATGATGATTATGATGATGATTATGGTGATGATTATGATGATGATTATGATGATGATTATGATGATGATTATGATGATGATTATGATGATGATTATGATGATGATTATGATGATGATTATGATGACTATAATGATGACGATTATGATGATGATTATGATGATGACTATGATGATGATTATGATGACGATTATGATGATGATTTTGATGATGATTATGATGATGACTATGATGATGATTCTGATGATGACTATGATGATGATTAGCATGATGATTATGCTCATGATTATGATGATGAATTATAACGATGATTATGATGATGATTTTGATGATGATTATGATGATGATTATGATGATGATCATGATGATGGTGATGATGATTATGATGATGATTATGATGATGATCATGATGATGCTTATGACAACTATAATGATGACGATTATGATGACTATTATGATGATTATGATGACAATTATGATGATGCTTATGACAACTATAATGATGACGATTATGATGACTATTATGATGATTATGATGACAATTATGATGAATATTATGATGATGATCATGATGAATATTATGATGATGGTTATGATGATGGTTACTATGACAATTATGATGACTATGATGATGATTATGATGACGATTATGATGACGATTATGATGATAATTATGATGATGATTACTATGACGATTATGATTACTATAATGTCGACGATTATGATGACTATTATGATCATGACTATGATGATGACTGTGCTCATGATTATGATCATGATTATGATCATGATTATGATGATGACTATGATGATGATTATCATGATGATTATGCTCATGATTATGATGATGAATTATGATGACGATTATGATGATGATTATGTTGATGATAATGATAATGATTATGATGATGATTATGATGATGATTATGATGATGATTATGATGACGATTATGATGATGATTATGATGATGATTATGATGATGATTATGATGATGAATTATGATGACGATTATGATGATGATTATGTTGATGATAATGATAATGATTCTGATGATGATTATGATGATGATTATGATGATGATTATGATGACGATTATGATGATGATTATGATGATGATTATGATGATGATTATGATGATGATTATGATGATGATTATGATGATGATTATGATGATGATTATGATGATGATTATGATGATGATTATGATGATGATTGTGATGATGATTATGATGATGATTGTGAAGATGATTATGATGGTGATTATGAAGATGATTATGATGATGATTACCATGATGATTATGCTCATGATTATGATGATGAATTATAACGATGATTATGATGATGATTATGATGATGATTATGATGATGACTATGATGATGATTATGATGATGATCATGATGATGATTATGATGACTATAATGATGACGATTATGATGACTATTATGATGATGACTATGATGATGATTATGATGACGATTATGATGATGATTATGATGATGATTATGGTGATGATTATGATGATGACTATGATGATGATTATGATGACGATTATGATGATGATTATGATGATGATTATGGTGATGATTATGATAATGATTATCATGATGATCATGATGATGATTATGATGACTATAATGATGACGATTATGATGACTATTATGATGATGACTATGATGATGATTATGATGACGATTATGATGATGATTATGATGATGATTATGGTGATGATTATGATGATGATTATCATGATGATTATGATGATGATTATGATGATGATTATGATGATGATTATGCTCATGATTATGGTGATGAATTATAACGATGATTATGATGATGATTTTGATGATGATTATGATGATGATTATGATGATGATTATGATGATGATTATGATGATGATTATGGTGATGATTATGATGATGATTATGATGATGATTATGATGATGATTATGATGATGATTGTGATGATGACTTATAACGATGATTATGATGATGATTATGATGATGATTATGATGATGATTATGATGATGATTATGATGATGATTATGATGATGATTATGATGATGAATTATGATGACGATTATGATGATGATTATGTTGATGATAATGATAATGATTATGATGATGATTATGATGATGATTATGATGATGATTATGATGACGATTATGATGATGATTATGATGATGATTATGATGGTGATTATGATGATGAATTATGATGATGATTATGATGACGATTATGATGATGATTTTGATGATGATTATGATGATGATTATGATGATGATTATGATGATGATTGTGAAGATGATTATGATGGTGATTATGAAGATGATTATGATGATGATTACCATGATGATTATGCTCATGATTATGATGATGAATTATAACGATGATTATGATGATGATTTTGATGATGATTATGATGATGATTATGATGACTATTATGATGATTATGATGACAATTATGATGAATATTATGATGATGATCATGATGAATATTATGATGATGGTTATGATGATGGTTACTATGACAATTATGATGACTATGATGATGATTATGATGACGATTATGATGACGATTATGATGATAATTATGATGATGATTACTATGACGATCATGATTACTATAATGACGACGATTATGATGACTATTATGATCATGACTATGATGATGACTGTGCTCATGATTATGATCATGATTATGATCATGATTATGATGATGACTATGATGATGATTATCATGATGATTATGCTCATGATTATGATGATGAATTATGATGACGATTATGATGATGATTTTGTTGATGATAATGATAATGATTATGATGATGATTATGATGATGATTATGATGATGATTATGATGACGATTATGATGATGATTATGATGATGATTATGATGATGATTATGATGATGAATTACGATGACGATTATGATGATGATTATGTTGATGATAATGATAATGATTCTGATGATGATTATGATGATGATTATGATTATGATTATGATGATGATTATGATGACGATTATGATGATGATTATGATGATGATTATGATGATGATTACGATGATGATGATTATGATGATGATTATGATGATGATTATGATGATGATTATGATGATGATTATGATGATGATTATGATGATGATTGTGAAGATGATTATGATGGTGATTATGAAGATGATTATGATGATGATTACCATGATGATTATGCTCATGATTATGATGATGAATTATAACGATGATTATGATGATGATTATGATGATGATTATGATGATGACTATGATGATGATTATGATGATGATCATGATGATGATTATGATGACTATAATGATGACGATTATGATGACTATTATGATGATGACTATGATGATGATTATGATGACGATTATGATGATGATTATGATGATGATTATGGTGATGATTATGATGATGATTATCATGATGATTATGATGATGATTATGATGATGATTATGATGATGATTATGATGATGATTATGATGATGATTATGATGATGATTATGATGATGATTATGATGATCATAATGATGATGATTACGATGTCGGTTATGATGATGATTATGATGATGATTATGCTCATGATTATGATGATGAATTATAACGATGATTATGATGATGATTATGATGATGATTATGATGATGATTATGATGATGATTATCATGATGATTATGATGATGATTACTATGGCGATAATGATGACTATAATGATGACGATTATGATGACTATTATGATGATGACTATGATGATGATTATGATGACGATTATGATGATGATTATGATGATGATTATGGTGATGATTATGATGATGATTATCATGATGATCATGATGATGATTATGATGACTATAATGATGACGATTATGATGACTATTATGATGATGACTATGATGATGATTATGATGACGATTATGATGATGATTATGATGATGATTATGGTGATGATTATGATGATGATTATCATGATGATTATGATGATGATTATGATGATGATTATGATGATGATTATGATGATGATTATGATGATGATTATGATGATGATTATGATGATGATTATGATGATCATAATGATGATGATTACGATGTCGGTTATGATGATGATTATGATGATGATTATGCTCATGATTATGATGATGAATTATAACGATGATTATGATGATGATTATGATGATGATTATGATGATGATTATGATGATGATTATGATGATGATTATCATGATGATTATGATGATGATTACTATGACGATAATGATGACTATAATGATGACGATTATGATGACTATTATGATGATGACTATGATGATGATTATGATGACGATTATGATGATGATTATGATGATGATTATGGTGATGATTATGATGATGATTATCATGATGATCATGATGATGATTATGATGACTATAATGATGACGATTATGATGACTATTATGATGATGACTATGATGATGATTATGATGACGATTATGATGATGATTATGATGATGATTATGGTGATGATTATGATGATGATTATCATGATGATTATGATGATGATTATGATGATGATTATGATGATGATTATGCTCATGATTATGATGATGAATTATAACGATGATTATGATGATGATTTTGATGATGATTATGATGATGATTATGATGATGATCATGATGATGGTGATGATGATTATGATGATGATCATGATGATTATGATGATGATTATGATGATGATCATGATGATGCTTATGACAACTATAATGATGACGATTATGATGACTATTATGATGATTATGATGACAATTATGATGAATATTATGATGATGATCATGATGAATATTATGATGATGGTTATGATGATGGTTACTATGACAATTATGATGACTATGATGATGATTATGATGACGATTATGATGACGATTATGATGATAATTATGATGATGATTACTATGACGATTATGATTACTATAATGACGACGATTATGATGACTATTATGATGATGACTATGATGATGACTGTGCTCATGATTATGATCATGATTATGATCATGATTATGATGATGACTATGATGATTATTATCATGATGATTATGCTCATGATTATGATGATGAATTATGATTACGATTATGATGATGATTATGTTGATGATAATGATAATGATTATGATGATGATTATGATGATGATTATGATGATGATTATGATGACGATTATGATGATGATTATGATGATGATTATGATGATGATTATGATGATGAATTATGATGACGATTATGATGATGATTATGTTGATGATAATGATAATGATTCTGATGATGATTATGATGATGATTATGATGATGATTATGATGATGATTATCATGACGATTATGATGATGATTATGATGATGATTATGATGATGATTACGATGATGATGATTATGATGATGATTATGATGATGATTATGATGATAATTATGATGATGATTATGATGATGATTATGATGATGATTATGATGATGATTATGATGATGATTATGATGACGATTATGATGATGATTTTGATGATGATTATGATGATGACTATGATGATGATTCTGATGATGACTATGATGATGATTAGCATGATGATTATGCTCATGATTATGATGATGAATTATAACGATGATTATGATGATGATTTTGATGATGATTATGATGATGATTATGATGATGATCATGATGATGGTGATGATGATTATGATGATGATTATGATGATGATCATGATGATGCTTATGACAACTATAATGATGACGATTATGATGACTATTATGATGATTATGATGACAATTATGATGATGCTTATGACAACTATAATGATGACGATTATGATGACTATTATGATGATTATGATGACAATTATGATGAATATTATGATGATGATCATGATGAATATTATGATGATGGTTATGATGATGGTTACTATGACAATTATGATGACTATGATGATGATTATGATGACGATTATGATGACGATTATGATGATAATTATGATGATGATTACTATGACGATTATGATTACTATAATGTCGACGATTATGATGACTATTATGATCATGACTATGATGATGACTGTGCTCATGATTATGATCATGATTATGATCATGATTATGATGATGAATATGATGATGATTATCATGATGATTATGCTCATGATTATGATGATGAATTATGATGACGATTATGATGATGATTATGTTGATGATAATGATAATGATTATGATGATGATTATGATGATGATTATGATGATGATTATGATGACGATTATGATGATGATTATGATGATGATTATGATGATGATTATGATGATGAATTATGATGACGATTATGATGATGATTATGTTGATGATAATGATAATGATTCTGATGATGATTACGATGATGATTATGATGATGATTATGATGACGATTATGATGATGATTATGATGATGATTATGATGATGATTACGATGATGATGATTATGATGATTATGATGATGATTATGATGATGATTATGATGATGATTATGCTCATGATTATGATGATGATTATGATGATGATTATGATGATGATTATGATGATGATTATGATGATGATTGTGAAGATGATTATGATGGTGATTATGAAGATGATTATGATGATGATTACCATGATGATTATGCTCATGATTATGATGATGAATTATAACGATGATTATGATGATGATTATGATGATGATTATGATGATGACTATGATGATGATTATGATGATGATCATGATGATGATTATGATGACTATAATGATGACGATTATGATGACTATTATGATGATGACTATGATGATGATTATGATGACGATTATGATGATGATTATGATGATGATTATGGTGATGATTATGATGATGATTATCATGATGATTATGATGATGATTATGATGATGATTATGATGATGATTATGATGATGATTATGATGATGATTATGATGATGATTATGATGATGATTATGATGATCATAATGATGATGATTACGATGTCGGTTATGATGATGATTATGATGATGATTATGCTCATGATTATGATGATGAATTCTAACGATTATTATGATGATGATTATGATGATGATTATGATGATGATTATGATGATGATTATGATGATGATTATCATGATGATTATGATGATGATTACTATGACGATAATGATGACTATAATGATGACGATTATGATGACTATTATGATGATGACTATGATGATGATTATGATGACGATTATGATGATGATTATGATGATGATTATGGTGATGATTATGATGATGATTATCATGATGATCATGATGATGATTATGATGACTATAATGATGACGATTATGATGACTATTATGATGATGACTATGATGATGATTATGATGACGATTATGATGATGATTATGATGATGATTATGGTGATGATTATGATGATGATTATCATGATGATTATGATGATGATTATGATGATGATTATGATGATGATTATGCTCATGATTATGATGATGAATTATAACGATGATGGTGATGATGATTATGATGATGATCATGATGATTATGATGATGATTATGATGATGATCATGATGATGCTTATGACAACTATAATGATGACGATTATGATGACTATTATGATGATTATGATGACAATTATGATGAATATTATGATGATGATCATGATGAATATTATGATGATGGTTATGATGATGGTTACTATGACAATTATGATGACTATGATGATGATTATGATGACGATTATGATGACGATTATGATGATAATTATGATGATGATTACTATGACGATTATGATTACTATAATGACGACGATTATGATGACTATTATGATGATGACTATGATGATGACTGTGCTCATGATTATGATCATGATTATGATCATGATTATGATGATGACTATGATGATTATTATCATGATGATTATGCTCATGATTATGATGATGAATTATGATGACGATTATGATGATGATTATGTTGATGATAATGATAATGATTATGATGATGATTATGATGATGATTATGATGATGATTATGATGACGATTATGATGATGATTATGATGATGATTATGATGATGATTATGATGATGAATTATGATGACGATTATGATGATGATTATGTTGATGATAATGATAATGATTCTGATGATGATTATGATGATGATTATGATGATGATTATGATGATGATTATCATGACGATTATGATGATGATTATGATGATGATTATGATGATGATTACGATGATGATGATTATGATGATGATTATGATGATGATTATGATGATAATTATGATGATGATTATGATGATGATTATGATGATGATTATGATGATGATTATGATGATGATTATGATGATGATTATGATGATGATTATGATGATGATTATGATGAACATAATGATGATGATTACGATGTCGGTTATGATGATGATTATGATGATGATTATGCTCATGATTATGATGATGAATTATAACGATGATTATGATGATGATTATGATGATGATTATGATGATGATTATGATGATGATTATCATGATGATTATGATGATGATTACTATGACGATAATGATGACTATAATGATGACGATTATGATGACTATTATGATGATGACTATGATGATGATTATGATGACGATTATGATGAATATTATGATGATGATCATGATGAATATTATGATGATGGTTATGTTGATGGTTACTATGACAATTATGATGACTATTATGATGATGACTATGATGATGATTATGATAACGATTATGATGACGATTATGATGATGATTATGATGATGATTACTATGACGATTATGATTACTATAATGACGACGATTATGATGACTATTATGATGATGACTATGATGATGACTGTGATCATGATTATGATCATGATTATGATCATGATTATGATGATGACTATGATGATGATTATCATGATGATTATGCTCATGATTATGATGATGATTATGTTGATGATTATGATGATGATTATGATGATGATTATGATGATGATTATGATGATGATTATGATGATCATAATGATGATGATTACGATGATGATTACGACGTCGGTTATGATGATGATTATGATGATGATTATGCTCATGATTATGATGATGAATTATAACGATGATTATGATGATGATTATGATGATGAATTATAACGATGATTATGATGATGATTATGATGATGATTATGATGATGATTATGATGATGATTATCATGATGATTATGATGATGATTACTATGACTATAATGATGACTATAATGATGACGATAATGATGACTATGATGATGATTATGATGACGATTATGATGATGATTATGATGATGATTATGGTGATGATTATGATGATGATTATCATGATGATTATGATGATGATTATGATGATGATTATGATGATGATTATGATGATGATTATGATGATGATTATGATGATGATTATGATGATGATTATGATGATGATTATGATGATGATTATGATGATGATTATGAAGATGATTATGATGATGATGATTATGATGATGATTATGATGATGATTATGATGATGATTATGATGACGATTATGATGATGATTTTGATGATGATTATGATGATGACTATGATGATGATTCTGATGATGACTATGATGATGATTACCATGATGATTATGCTCATGATTATGATGATGAATTATAACGATGATTATGATGATGATTTTGATGATGATTATGATGATGATTATGATGATGATCATGATGATGGTGATGATGATTATGATGATGATCATGATGATTATGATGATGATTATGATGATGATCACGATGATGATTATGATGACTATAATGATGACGATTATGATGACTATTATGATGCCGATTATGATGAATATTATGATGATGATTATGATGATGATTATGAAGATGATTATGATGATCATGATTATGATGATGATTATGATGATGATTATGATGATGATTATGATGATGATTATGATGATGATTATGATGATGATTATGATGATGATCATGATGATGATTATGATGACTATAATGATGACGATTATGATGACTATTATGATGATGATTATGATGATGATTACTATGACGATTATGATTACTATAATGACGACGATTATGATGACTATTATGATGATGACTATGATGATGACTGTGATCATGATTATGATCATGATTATGATCATGATTATGATGATGACTATGATGATTATTATCATGATGATTATGCTCATGATTATGATGATGAATTATGATGACGATTATGATGATGATTATGTTGATGATAATGATAATGATTATGATGATGATTATGATGATGATTATGATGATGATTATGATGATGATTATGATGATGATTATGATGATGATTATGATGATGATTATGATGACGATTATGATGATGATTATGATGATGATTATGATGATGATTACGATGATGATGATTATGATGATGATTACCATGATGATTATGCTCATGATTATGATGATGAATTATAACGATGATTATGATGATGATTATGATGATGATTACGATGATGATTATGATGATGATTATGATGATGATTATGATGATGATTATGATGATGATTGTGAAGATGATTATGATGATGACTATGATGATGATTATGATGATGACTATGATGATGATTATGCTCATGATAATGATGATGATAATGATGATGATTATAATGATGATTATGATGATGATTATGATGATGATTATGATGATGATTATGATGATGATTATGATGATGATTATGATGATGATTATGATGATGATTATGATGATGATTATGGTGATGATTATGATGATGATTATAATGATGATTATGATGATGATTATGATGATGATTGTGATGATGATTATGATGATGATTATGATGATGATTATGATGATGAATTATGATGACGATTATGATGATGATTATGATGACGATTATGATGATGATTATGATGATGATTATGATGATGATTACGATGATGATGATTATGATGATGATTATGATGATGATTATGATGATGATTATGATGATGATTATGATGATGATTATGATGATGATTGTGAAGATGATTATGATGGTGATTATGAAGATGATTATGATGATGATTACCATGATGATTATGCTCATGATTATGATGATGAATTATAACGATGATTATGATGATGATTATGATGATGATTATGATGATGACTATGATGATGATTATGATGATGATCATGATGATGATTATGATGACTATAATGATGACGATTATGATGACTATTATGATGATGACTATGATGATGATTATGATGACGATTATGATGATGATTATGATGATGATTATGGTGATGATTATGATGATGATTATCATGATGATTATGATGATGATTATGATCATGATTATGATGATGACTATGATGATGATTATCATGATGATTATGCTCATGATTATGATGATGAATTATGATGACGATTATGATGATGATTATGTTGATGATAATGATAATGATTATGATGATGATTATGATGATGATTATGATGATGATTATGATGATGATTATGATGATGAATTATGATGACGATTATGATGATGATTATGTTGATGATAATGATAATGATTCTGATGATGATTATGATGATGATTATGATGATGATTATGATGATGATTATGATGACGTTTATGATGATGATTATGATGATGATTATGATGATGATTACGATGATGATGATTATGATGATGATTATGATGATGATTATGATGATGATTATGATGATGATTATGATGATGATTATGATGATGATTATGATGATGACTATGATGATGATTATGATGACGATTATGGTGATGATTATGATGATGATTATGGTGATGATTATGATGATGATTATCATGATGATTATGATGATGATTATGATGATGGTTATGATGATGATTATGATGATGACTATGATGATGATTATGATGATGATTATGATGATCATAATGATGATGATTACGATGATGATTACGATGTCGGTTATGATGATGATTATGATGATGATTATGCTCATGATTATGATGATGAATTATAACGATGATTATGATGATGATTATGATGATGAATTATAACGATGATTATGATGATGATTATGATGATGATTATGATGATGATTATCATGATGATTATGATGATGATTACTATGACGATAATGATGACTATAATGATGACGATAATGATGACTATGATGATGATTATGATGACGATTATGATGATGATTATGATGATGATTATGGTGATGATTATGATGATGATTATCATGATGATTATGATGATGATTATGATGATGATTATGATGATGATTATGATGATGATTATGATGATGATTATGATGATGATTATGATGATGATTATGATGATGATTATGATGATGATTATGATGATGATTATGAAGATGATTATGATGATGATTATGATGATGATTATGATGATGATTATGATGATGATTATGTTGACGATTATGATGATGATTTTGATGATGATTATGATGATGACTATGATGATGATTCTGATGATGACTATGATGATGATTACCATGATGATTATGCTCATGATTATGATGATGAATTATAACGATGATTATGATGATGATTTTGATGATGATTATGATGATGATTATGATGATGATCATGATGATGGTGATGATGATTATGATGATGATCATGATGATTATGATGATGATTATGATGATGATCACGATGATGATTATGATGACTATAATGATGACGATTATGATGACTATTATGATGCCGATTATGATGAATATTATGATGATGATTATGATGATGATTATGAAGATGATTATGATGATCATGACTATGATGATGATTATGATCATGATTATGATGATGATTATGATGATGATTATGATGATGATTATGATGATGATTATGATGATGATCATGATGATGATTATGATGACTATAATGATGACGATTATGATCATGATTATGATGATGACTATGATGATTATTATCATGATGATTATGCTCATGATTATGATGATGAATTATGATGACGATTATGATGATGATTATGTTGATGATAATGATAATGATTATGATGATGATTATGATGATGATTATGATGATGATTATGATGATGATTATGATGATGATTATGATGATGATTATGATGACGATTATGATGATGATTATGATGATGATTATGATGATGATTACGATGATGATGATTATGATGATGATTACCATGATGATTATGCTCATGATTATGATGATGAATTATAACGATGATTATGATGATGATTATGATGATGATTACGATGATGATTATGATGATGATTATGATGATGATTATGATGATGATTATGATGATGATTATGATCATGATTATGATGATGAATTATAACGATGATTATGATGATGATTATGATGATGATTATGATGATGATTATGATGATGATTATCATGATGATTATGATGATGATTACTATGACGATAATGATGACTATAATGATGACGATTATGATGACTATTATGATGATGACTATGATGATGATTATGATGACGATTATGATGATGATTATGATGATGATTATGGTGATGATTATGATGATGATTATCATGATGATTATGATGATGATTATGATGATGATTATGATGATGATTATGATGATGATTATGATGATGATTATGATGATGATTATGATGATGACTATGATGATGATTCTGATGATGACTATGATGATGATTACCATGATGATTATGCTCATGATTATGATGATGAATTATAACGATGATTATGATGATGATTATGATGATGATTATGATGATGATTATGATGATGATTATGATGATGATTATGATGACTATAATGATGACGATTATGATGATGATTATGATGATGACTATGATGATGATTATGATGACGATTATGATGATGATTTTGATGATGATTATGATGATGACTATGATGATGATTCTGATGATGACTATGATGATGATTAGCATGATGATTATGCTCATGATTATGATGATGAATTATAACGATGATTATGATGATGATTTTGATGATGATTATGATGACTATTATGATGATTATGATGACAATTATGATGAATATTATGATGATGATCATGATGAATATTATGATGATGGTTATGATGATGGTTACTATGACAATTATGATGACTATGATGATGATTATGATGACGATTATGATGACGATTATGATGATAATTATGATGATGATTACTATGACGATTATGATTACTATAATGACGACGATTATGATGACTATTATGATCATGACTATGATGATGACTGTGCTCATGATTATGATCATGATTATGATCATGATTATGATGATGACTATGATGATGATTATCATGATGATTATGCTCATGATTATGATGATGAATTATGATGACGATTATGATGATGATTATGTTGATGATAATGATAATGATTATGATGATGATTATGATGATGATTATGATGATGATTATGATGACGATTATGATGATGATTATGATGATGATTATGATGATGATTATGATGATGAATTATGATGACGATTATGATGATGATTATGTTGATGATAATGATAATGATTCTGATGATGATTATGATGATGACTATGATTATGATTATGATGATGATTATGATGACGATTATGATGATGATTATGATGATGATTATGATGATGATTACGATGATGATGATTATGATGATGATTATGATGATGATTATGATGATGATTATGATGATGATTATGATGATGATTATGATGATGATTGTGAAGATGATTATGATGGTGATTATGAAGATGATTATGATGATGATTACCATGATGATTATGCTCATGATTATGATGATGAATTATAACGATGATTATGATGATGATTATGATGATGATTATGATGATGACTATGATGATGATTATGATGATGATCATGATGATGATTATGATGACTATAATGATGACGATTATGATGACTATTATGATGATGACTATGATGATGATTATGATGACGATTATGATGATGATTATGATGATGATTATGGTGATGATTATGATGATGATTATCATGATGATTATGATGATGATTATGATGATGATTATGATGATGATTATGATGATGATTATGATGATGATTATGATGATGATTATGATGATGATTATGATGATCATAATGATGATGATTACGATGTCGGTTATGATGATGATTATGATGATGATTATGCTCATGATTATGATGATGAATTATAACGATGATTATGATGATGATTATGATGATGATTATGATGATGATTATGATGATGATTATGATGATGATTATCATGATGATTATGATGATGATTACTATGACGATAATGATGACTATAATGATGACGATTATGATGACTATTATGATGATGACTATGATGATGATTATGATGACGATTATGATGATGATTATGATGATGATTATGGTGATGATTATGATGATGATTATCATGATGATCATGATGATGATTATGATGACTATAATGATGACGATTATGATGACTATTATGATGATGACTATGATGATGATTATGATGACGATTATGATGATGATTATGATGATGATTATGGTGATGATTATGATGATGATTATCATGATGATTATGATGATGATTATGATGATGATTTTGATGATGATTATGATGATGATTATGATGATGATCATGATGGTGGTGATGATGATTATGATGATGATCATGATGATTATGATGATGATTATGATGATGATCATGATGATGCTTATGACAACTATAATGATGACGATTATGATGACTATTATGATGATTATGATGACAATTATGATGAATATTATGATGATGATCATGATGAATATTATGATGATGGTTATGATGATGGTTACTATGACAATTATGATGACTATGATGATGATTATGATGACGATTATGATGACGATTATGATGATAATTATGATGATGATTACTATGACGATTATGATTACTATAATGACGACGATTATGATGACTATTATGATGATGACTATGATGATGACTGTGCTCATGATTATGATCATGATTATGATCATGATTATGATGATGACTATGATGATGATTATCATGATGATTATGCTCATGATTATGATGATGAATTATGATGACGATTATGATGATGATTATGTTGATGATAATGATAATGATTATGATGATGATTATGATGATGATTATGATGATGATTATGATGACGATTATGATGATGATTATGATGATGATTATGATGATGATTATGATGATGAATTATGATGACGATTATGATGATGATTATGTTGATG
Source organism: Coelioxys conoideus (assembly GCA_947623535.1). Classification (NCBI taxonomy): domain Eukaryota; kingdom Metazoa; phylum Arthropoda; class Insecta; order Hymenoptera; family Megachilidae; genus Coelioxys; species Coelioxys conoideus. Next base: position 1,439,309 of record CANQJN010000043.1, read on the forward strand.
ATAATGATAATGATTCTGATGATGATTATGATGATGATTATGATGATGATTATGATGATGATTATCATGACGATTATGATGATGATTATGATGATGATTATGATGATGATTACGATGATGATGATTATGATGATGATTATGATGATGATTATGATGATAATTATGATGATGATTATGATGATGATTATGATGATGATCATGATGATGATTATGATGACTATAATGATGACGATTATGATCATGATTATGATGATGACTATGATGATTATTATCATGATGATTATGCTCATGATTATGATGATGAATTATGATGACGATTATGATGATGATTATGTTGATGATAATGATAATGATTATGATGATGATTATGATGATGATTATGATGATGATTATGATGATGATTATGATGATGATTATGATGATGATTATGATGACGATTATGATGATGATTATGATGATGATTATGATGATGATTACGATGATGATGATTATGATGATGATTACCATGATGATTATGCTCATGATTATGATGATGAATTATAACGATGATTATGATGATGATTATGATGATGATTACGATGATGATTATGATGATGATTATGATGATGATTATGATGATGATTATGATGATGATTATGATCATGATTATGATGATGAATTATAACGATGATTATGATGATGATTATGATGATGATTATGATGATGATTATGATGATGATTATCATGATGATTATGATGATGATTACTATGACGATAATGATGACTATAATGATGACGATTATGATGACTATTATGATGATGACTATGATGATGATTATGATGACGATTATGATGATGATTATGATGATGATTATGGTGATGATTATGATGATGATTATCATGATGATTATGATGATGATTATGATGATGATTATGATGATGATTATGATGATGATTATGATGATGATTATGATGATGATTATGATGATGACTATGATGATGATTCTGATGATGACTATGATGATGATTACCATGATGATTATGCTCATGATTATGATGATGAATTATAACGATGATTATGATGATGATTATGATGATGATTATGATGATGATTATGATGATGATTATGATGATGATTATGATGACTATAATGATGACGATTATGATGATGATTATGATGATGACTATGATGATGATTATGATGACGATTATGATGATGATTTTGATGATGATTATGATGATGACTATGATGATGATTCTGATGATGACTATGATGATGATTAGCATGATGATTATGCTCATGATTATGATGATGAATTATAACGATGATTATGATGATGATTTTGATGATGATTATGATGACTATTATGATGATTATGATGACAATTATGATGAATATTATGATGATGATCATGATGAATATTATGATGATGGTTATGATGATGGTTACTATGACAATTATGATGACTATGATGATGATTATGATGACGATTATGATGACGATTATGATGATAATTATGATGATGATTACTATGACGATTATGATTACTATAATGACGACGATTATGATGACTATTATGATCATGACTATGATGATGACTGTGCTCATGATTATGATCATGATTATGATCATGATTATGATGATGACTATGATGATGATTATCATGATGATTATGCTCATGATTATGATGATGAATTATGATGACGATTATGATGATGATTATGTTGATGATAATGATAATGATTATGATGATGATTATGATGATGATTATGATGATGATTATGATGACGATTATGATGATGATTATGATGATGATTATGATGATGATTATGATGATGAATTATGATGACGATTATGATGATGATTATGTTGATGATAATGATAATGATTCTGATGATGATTATGATGATGACTATGATTATGATTATGATGATGATTATGATGACGATTATGATGATGATTATGATGATGATTATGATGATGATTACGATGATGATGATTATGATGATGATTATGATGATGATTATGATGATGATTATGATGATGATTATGATGATGATTATGATGATGATTGTGAAGATGATTATGATGGTGATTATGAAGATGATTATGATGATGATTACCATGATGATTATGCTCATGATTATGATGATGAATTATAACGATGATTATGATGATGATTATGATGATGATTATGATGATGACTATGATGATGATTATGATGATGATCATGATGATGATTATGATGACTATAATGATGACGATTATGATGACTATTATGATGATGACTATGATGATGATTATGATGACGATTATGATGATGATTATGATGATGATTATGGTGATGATTATGATGATGATTATCATGATGATTATGATGATGATTATGATGATGATTATGATGATGATTATGATGATGATTATGATGATGATTATGATGATGATTATGATGATGATTATGATGATCATAATGATGATGATTACGATGTCGGTTATGATGATGATTATGATGATGATTATGCTCATGATTATGATGATGAATTATAACGATGATTATGATGATGATTATGATGATGATTATGATGATGATTATGATGATGATTATGATGATGATTATCATGATGATTATGATGATGATTACTATGACGATAATGATGACTATAATGATGACGATTATGATGACTATTATGATGATGACTATGATGATGATTATGATGACGATTATGATGATGATTATGATGATGATTATGGTGATGATTATGATGATGATTATCATGATGATCATGATGATGATTATGATGACTATAATGATGACGATTATGATGACTATTATGATGATGACTATGATGATGATTATGATGACGATTATGATGATGATTATGATGATGATTATGGTGATGATTATGATGATGATTATCATGATGATTATGATGATGATTATGATGATGATTTTGATGATGATTATGATGATGATTATGATGATGATCATGATGGTGGTGATGATGATTATGATGATGATCATGATGATTATGATGATGATTATGATGATGATCATGATGATGCTTATGACAACTATAATGATGACGATTATGATGACTATTATGATGATTATGATGACAATTATGATGAATATTATGATGATGATCATGATGAATATTATGATGATGGTTATGATGATGGTTACTATGACAATTATGATGACTATGATGATGATTATGATGACGATTATGATGACGATTATGATGATAATTATGATGATGATTACTATGACGATTATGATTACTATAATGACGACGATTATGATGACTATTATGATGATGACTATGATGATGACTGTGCTCATGATTATGATCATGATTATGATCATGATTATGATGATGACTATGATGATGATTATCATGATGATTATGCTCATGATTATGATGATGAATTATGATGACGATTATGATGATGATTATGTTGATGATAATGATAATGATTATGATGATGATTATGATGATGATTATGATGATGATTATGATGACGATTATGATGATGATTATGATGATGATTATGATGATGATTATGATGATGAATTATGATGACGATTATGATGATGATTATGTTGATGATAATGATAATGATTCTGATGATGATTATGATGATGATTATGATGATGATTATGATGATGATTATCATGACGATTATGATGATGATTATGATGATGATTATGATGATGATTACGATGATGATGATTATGATGATGATTATGATGATGATTATGATGATAATTATGATGATGATTATGATGATGATTATGATGATGATTATGATGATGATTATGATGATGATTATGATGATGATTATGATGATGATTATGATGATGATTATGATGAACATAATGATAATGATTACGATGTCGGTTATGATGATGATTATGATGATGATTATGCTCATGATTATGATGATGAATTATAACGATGATTATGATGATGATTATGATGATGATTATGATGATGATTATGATGATGATTATCATGATGATTATGATGATGATTACTATGACGATAATGATGACTATAATGATGACGATTATGATGACTATTATGATGATGACTATGATGATGATTATGATGACGATTATGATGATGATTATGATGATGATTATGGTGATGATTATGATGATGATTATCATGATGATTATGATGATGATTATGATGATGATTATGATGATGATTATGATGATGATTATGATGATGATTATGATGATGATTATGATGATGACTATGATGATGATTCTGATGATGACTATGATGATGATTACCATGATGATTATGCTCATGATTATGATGATGAATTGTAACGATGATTATGATAATGATTTTGATGATGATTATGATGATGATTATGATGATGATCATGATGATGGTGATGATGATTATGATGATGATCATGATGATTATGATGATGATTATGATGATGATCATGATGATGCTTATGACAACTATAATGATGACGATTATGATGACTATTATGATGATTATGATGACAATTATAATGAATATTATGATGATGATCATGATGAATATTATGATGATGGTTATGTTGATGGTTACTATGACAATTATGATGACTATTATGATGATGACTATGATGATGTTTATGATAACGATTATGATGACGATTATGATGATGATTATGATGATGATTACTATGACGATTATGATTACTATAATGACGACGATTATGATGACTATTATGATGATGACTATGATGATGACTGTAATCATGATTATGATCATGATTTTGATCATGATTATGATGATGACTATGATGATGATTATCATGATGATTATGCTCATGATTATGATGATGATTATGTTGATGATTATGATGATGATTATGATGATGATTATGATGATGATTATGATGATGAATTATGATGACGATTATGATGATGATTATGTTGATGATAATGATAATGATTCTGATGATGATTATGATGATGATTATGATGATGATTATGATGACGATTATGATGATGATTATGATGATGATTATGATGATGATTACGATGATGATGATTATGATGATGATTATGATGATGATTATGATGATGATTATGATGATGATTATGATGATGATTATGATGATGATTATGATGATGATTATGATGATGATTATGATGATGATTGTGAAGATGATTATGATGATGATTATGAAGATGATTATGATGATGATTACCATAATGATTATGCTCATGATTATGATGATGAATTATAACGATGATTATGATGATGATTATGATGATGATTATGATGATGATTATGATGATGATTATGATGATGATTATGATGATGATTATGACGATGATCATGATGATGATTATGATGACGATTATGATGATGATTATGATGACTATTATGATGCCGATTATGATGAATATTATGATGATGATTATGATGATGACTATGAAGATGATTATGATGATCATGATTATGATGATGATTATGATGATGATTATGATGATGATTGTGATGATGATTATGATGATGATTATGATGACGATTATGATGATGATCATGATGATGATTATGGAGATGATTATGATGATGATTATCATGATGATTATGCTCATGATTATGATGATGAATTACAACGATGATTATGATGATGATTATGATGATGATTATGATGATGATTATGATGATGATTATGATGATGATTATGATGATGATTATGGTGATGATTATGATGATGATTATAATGATGATTATGATGATGATTATGATGATGATTGTGATGATGATTATGATGATGATTATGATGATGATTATGATGATGAATTATGATGACGATTATGATGATGATTATGTTGATGATAATGATAATGATTCTGATGATGATTATGATGATGATTGTGATGATGATTATGATGATGATTATGATGACGATTATGATGATGATTATGATGACTATAATGATGACGATTATGATGACTATTATGATGCCGATTATGATGAATATTATGATGATGATTATGATGATGATTATGAAGATGATTATGATGATGATTATGATGATGATTATGATGATGATTATGATGATGATTATGATGATGATTGTGAAGATGATTATGATGATGATTATGAAGATGATTATGATGATGATTACCATGATGATTATGCTCATGATTATGATGATGAATTATAATGATGATTATGATGATGATTACGATGATGATTATGATGATGATTATGATGATGATTATGATGATGATTATGATGACTATAATGATGACGATTATGATGACTATTATGATGATGACTATGATGATGATTATGATGACGATTATGATGATGATTATGATGATGATTATGGTGATGATTATGATGATGATTATCATGATGATTATGATGATGATTATGATGATGATTATGATGATTATTATGCTCATGATTATGATGATGAATTATAACGATGATTATGACGATGATTTTGATGATGATTATGATGATGATTATGAAGATGATTATGATGATGATTACCATGATGATTATGCTCATGATTATGATGATGAATTATAATGATGATTATGATGATGATTACGATGATGATTATGATGACGATTATGATGATGATTATGATGAATATTATGATGATGATTATGATGATGATTACTATGACGATAATGATGACTATAAGGATGACGATTATGATGACTATTATGATGATTATGATGACGATTATGATGACTATTATGTGATGACTATGATGATGATTATCGTGATGATTATGATGATGATCATGATGATGATTATGATGACTATAATGATGACGATTATGATGACTATTATGATGATGACTATGATGATGATTATGATGACGATTATGATGATGATTATGATGATGATTATGGTGATGATTATGATGATGATTATCATGATGATTATGATGATGATTATGATGATGATTATGATGATGATTATGATGATGATTGTGAAGATGATTATGATGGTGATTATGAAGATGATTATGATGATGATTACCATGATGATTATGCTCATGATTATGATGATGAATTATAACGATGATTATGATGATGATTATGATGATGATTATGATGATGACTATGATGATGATTATGATGATGATCATGATGATGATTATGATGACTATAATGATGACGATTATGATGACTATTATGATGATGACTATGATGATGATTATGATGACGATTATGATGATGATTATGATGATGATTATGGTGATGATTATGATGATGATTATCATGATGATTATGATGATGATTATGATGATGATTATGATGATGATTATGATGATGATTATGATGATGATTATGATGATGATTATGATGATGATTATGATGATCATAATGATGATGATTACGATGTCGGTTATGATGATGATTATGATGATGATTATGCTCATGATTATGATGATGAATTATAACGATGATTATGATGATGATTATGATGATGATTATGATGATGATTATGATGATGATTATGATGATGATTATCATGATGATTATGATGATGATTACTATGACGATAATGATGACTATAATGATGACGATTATGATGACTATTATGATGATGACTATGATGATGATTATGATGACGATTATGATGATGATTATGATGATGATTATGGTGATGATTATGATGATGATTATCATGATGATCATGATGATGATTATGATGACTATAATGATGACGATTATGATGACTATTATGATGATGACTATGATGATGATTATGATGACGATTATGATGATGATTATGATGATGATTATGGTGATGATTATGATGATGATTATCATGATGATTATGATGATGATTATGATGATGATTATGATGATGATTATGCTCATGATTATGATGATGAATCATAACGATGATTATGATGATGATTTTGATGATGATTATGATGATGATTATGATGATGATCATGATGGTGGTGATGATGATTATGATGATGATCATGATGATTATGATGATGATTATGATGATGATCATGATGATGCTTATGACAACTATAATGATGACGATTATGATGACTATTATGATGATTATGATGACAATTATGATGAATATTATGATGATGATCATGATGAATATTATGATGATGGTTATGATGATGGTTACTATGACAATTATGATGACTATGATGATGATTATGATGACGATTATGATGACGATTATGATGATAATTATGATGATGATTACTATGACGATTATGATTACTATAATGACGACGATTATGATGACTATTATGATGATGACTATGATGATGACTGTGCTCATGATTATGATCATGATTATGATCATGATTATGATGATGACTATGATGATGATTATCATGATGATTATGCTCATGATTATGATGATGAATTATGATGACGATTATGATGATGATTATGTTGATGATAATGATAATGATTATGATGATGATTATGATGATGATTATGATGATGATTATGATGACGATTATGATGATGATTATGATGATGATTATGATGATGATTATGATGATGAATTATGATGACGATTATGATGATGATTATGTTGATGATAATGATAATGATTCTGATGATGATTATGATGATGATTATGATGATGATTATGATGATGATTATCATGACGATTATGATGATGATTATGATGATGATTATGATGATGATTACGATGATGATGATTATGATGATGATTATGATGATGATTATGATGATAATTATGATGATGATTATGATGATGATTATGATGATGATTATGATGATGATTATGATGATGATTATGATGATGATTATGATGATGAATTGTAACGATGATTATGATAATGATTTTGATGATGATTATGATGATGATTATGATGATGATCATGATGATGGTGATGATGATTATGATGATGATCATGATGATTATGATGATGATTATGATGATGATCATGATGATGCTTATGACAACTATAATGATGACGATTATGATGACTATTATGATGATTATGATGACAATTATAATGAATATTATGATGATGATCATGATGAATATTATGATGATGGTTATGTTGATGGTTACTATGACAATTATGATGACTATTATGATGATGACTATGATGATGTTTATGATAACGATTATGATGACGATTATGATGATGATTATGATGATGATTACTATGACGATTATGATTACTATAATGACGACGATTATGATGACTATTATGATGATGACTATGATGATGACTGTAATCATGATTATGATCATGATTTTGATCATGATTATGATGATGACTATGATGATGATTATCATGATGATTATGCTCATGATTATGATGATGATTATGTTGATGATTATGATGATGATTATGATGATGATTATGATGATGATTATGATGATGAATTATGATGACGATTATGATGATGATTATGTTGATGATAATGATAATGATTCTGATGATGATTATGATGATGATTATGATGATGATTATGATGACGATTATGATGATGATTATGATGATGATTATGATGATGATTACGATGATGATGATTATGATGATGATTATGATGATGATTATGATGATGATTATGATGATGATTATGATGATGATTATGATGATGATTATGATGATGATTATGATGATGATTATGATGATGATTGTGAAGATGATTATGATGATGATTATGAAGATGATTATGATGATGATTACCATAATGATTATGCTCATGATTATGATGATGAATTATAACGATGATTATGATGATGATTATGATGATGATTATGATGATGATTATGATGATGATTATGATGATGATTATGATGATGATTATGACGATGATCATGATGATGATTATGATGACGATTATGATGATGATTATGATGACTATTATGATGCCGATTATGATGAATATTATGATGATGATTATGATGATGACTATGAAGATGATTATGATGATCATGATTATGATGATGATTATGATGATGATTATGATGATGATTGTGATGATGATTATGATGATGATTATGATGACGATTATGATGATGATCATGATGATGATTATGGAGATGATTATGATGATGATTATCATGATGATTATGCTCATGATTATGATGATGAATTACAACGATGATTATGATGATGATTATGATGATGATTATGATGATGATTATGATGATGATTATGATGATGATTATGATGATGATTATGGTGATGATTATGATGATGATTATAATGATGATTATGATGATGATTATGATGATGATTGTGATGATGATTATGATGATGATTATGATGATGATTATGATGATGAATTATGATGACGATTATGATGATGATTATGTTGATGATAATGATAATGATTCTGATGATGATTATGATGATGATTGTGATGATGATTATGATGATGATTATGATGACGATTATGATGATGATTATGATGACTATAATGATGACGATTATGATGACTATTATGATGCCGATTATGATGAATATTATGATGATGATTATGATGATGATTATGAAGATGATTATGATGATGATTATGATGATGATTATGATGATGATTATGATGATGATTATGATGATGATTGTGAAGATGATTATGATGATGATTATGAAGATGATTATGATGATGATTACCATGATGATTATGCTCATGATTATGATGATGAATTATAATGATGATTATGATGATGATTACGATGATGATTATGATGATGATTATGATGATGATTATGATGATGATTATGATGATGATTATGATGACTATAATGATGACGATTATGATGACTATTATGATGATGACTATGATGATGATTATGATGACGATTATGATGATGATTATGATGATGATTATGGTGATGATTATGATGATGATTATCATGATGATTATGATGATGATTATGATGATGATTATGATGATTATTATGCTCATGATTATGATGATGAATTATAACGATGATTATGACGATGATTTTGATGATGATTATGATGATGATTATGAAGATGATTATGATGATGATTACCATGATGATTATGCTCATGATTATGATGATGAATTATAATGATGATTATGATGATGATTACGATGATGATTATGATGACGATTATGATGATGATTATGATGAATATTATGATGATGATTATGATGATGATTACTATGACGATAATGATGACTATAAGGATGACGATTATGATGACTATTATGATGATTATGATGACGATTATGATGACTATTATGTGATGACTATGATGATGATTATCGTGATGATTATGATGATGATCATGATGATGATTATGATGACTATAATGATGACGATTATGATGACTATTATGATGATGACTATGATGATGATTATGATGACGATTATGATGATGATTATGATGATGATTATGGTGATGATTATGATGATGATTATCATGATGATTATGATGATGATTATGATGATGATTATGATGATGATTATGCTCATGATTATGATGATGAATTATAACGATGATTATGACGATGATTTTGATGATGATTATGATGATGATTATGATGATGATCATGATGATGGTGATGATGATTATGATGATGATCATGATGATTATGATGATGATTATGATGATGATCATGATGATGCTTATGACAACTATAATGATGACGATTATGATGACTATTATGATGATTATGATGACAATTATGATGAATATTATGATGATGATCATGATGAGTATTATGATGATGGTTATGATGATGGTTACTATGACAATTATGATGACTATGATGATGATTATGATGACGATTATGATGACGATTATGATGATAATTATGATGATGATTACTATGACGATTATGATTACTATAATGACGACGATTATGATGACTATTATGATGATGACTATGATGATGACTGTGCTCATGATTATGATCATGATTATGATCATGATTATGATGATGACTATGATGATGATTATCATGATGATTATGCTCATGATTATGATGATGAATTATGATGACGATTATGATGATGATTATGTTGATGATAATGATAATGATTATGATGATGATTATGATGATGATTATGATGATGATTATGATGACGATTATGATGATGATTATGATGATGATTATGATGATGATTATGATGATGAATTATGATGACGATTATGATGATGATTATGTTGATGATAATGATAATGATTCTGATGATGATTATGATGATGATTATGATGATGATTATGATGATGATTATCATGACGATTATGATGATGATTATGATGATGATTATGATGATGATTACGATGATGATGATTATGATGATGATTATGATGATGATTATGATGATAATTATGATGATGATTATGATGATGATTATGATGATGATTATGATGATGATTATGATGATGATTATGATGATGATTATGATGATGATTATGATGAACATAATGATGATGATTACGATGTCGGTTATGATGATGATTATGATGATGATTATGCTCATGATTATGATGATGAATTATAACGATGATTATGATGATGATTATGATGATGATTATGATGATGATTATGATGATAATTATGATGATGATTATGATGACTATTATGATGATGACTATGATGATGATTATGATGATGATTATGATGACGATTATGATGATGATTATGATGATGATTATGGTGATGATTATGATGATGATTATGATGATGATCATGATGATTATGATGATGATTATGATGATGATCATGATGATGCTTATAACAACTATAATGATGACGATTATGATGACTATTATGATGATTATGATGACAATTATGATGAATATTATGATGATGATCATGATGAATATTATGATGATGGTTATGTTGATGGTTACTATGACAATTATGATGACTATTATGATGATGACTATGATGATGATTACCATGATGATTATGCTCATGATTATGATGATGAATTATAACGATGATTATGATGATGATTTTGATGATGATTATGATGATGATTATGATGATGATTATGATGATGATCATGATGATGGTGATGATGATTATGATGATGATCATGATGATTATGATGATGATTATGATGATGATCATGATGATGCTTATAACAACTATAATGACGACGATTATGATGACTATTATGATGATGACTATGATGATGACTGTGATCATGATTATGATCATGATTATGATCATGATTATGATGATGACTATGATGATGATTATCATGATGATTATGCTCATGATTATGATGATGATTATGTTGATGATTATGATGATGATTATGATGATGATTATGATGATGATTATGATGATGAATTATGATGACGATTATGATGATGATTATGTTGATGATAATGATAATGATTCTGATGATGATTATGATGATGATTATGATGATGATTATGATGACGATTATGATGATGATTATGATGATGATTATGATGATGATTACGATGATGATGATTATGATGATGATTATGATGATGATTATGATGATGATTATGATGATGATTATGATGATGATTATGATGATGATTATGATGATGATTATGATGATGATTGTGAAGATGATTATGATGATGATTATGAAGATGACTATGATGATGATTACCATGATGATTATGCTCATGATTATGATGATGAATTATAACGATGATTATGATGATGATTATGATGATGATTATGATGATGATTATGATGATGATTATGATGATGATTATGATGATGATTATGAAGATGATCATGATGATGATTATGATGACGATTATGATGATGATTATGATGACTATTATGATGCCGATTATGATGAATATTATGATGATGATTATGATGATGACTATGAAGATGATTATGATGATCATGATTATGATGATGATTATGATGATGATTATGATGATGATTGTGATGATGATTATGATGATGATTATGATGACGATTATGATGATGATTATGATGATGATTATGATCATGATTATGATGATGATTATGATGATGATTATGATGATGATTGTGATGATGATTATGATGACGATTATGATGATGATCATGATGATGATTATGGAGATGATTATAATGATGATTATCATGATGATTATGCTCATGATTATGATGATGAATTATAACGATGATTATGATGATCATTATGATGATGATTATGATGATGATTATGATGATGATTATGATGATGATTATGATGATGATTATGATGATGATTATGATGATGGTTATGATGATGATTATGATGATGATTATGATGATGACTATGATGATGATTATGATGATGATTATGATGATCATAATGATGATGATTACGATGATGATTACGATGTCGGTTATGATGATGATTATGATGATGATTATGCTCATGATTATGATGATGAATTATAACGATGATTATGATGATGATTATGATGATGAATTATAACGATGATTATGATGATGATTATGATGATGATTATGATGATGATTATGATGATGATTATCATGATGATTATGATGATGATTACTATGACGATAATGATGACTATGATGATGACGATAATGATGACTATGATGATGATTATGATGACGATTATGATGATGATTATGATGATGATTATGGTGATGATTATGATGATGATTATCATGATGATTATGATGATGATTATGATGATGATTATGATGATGATTATGATGATGATTATGATGATGATTATGATGATGATTATGATGATGATTATGATGATGATTATGATGATGATTATGATGATGATTATGAAGATGATTATGATGATGATGATTATGATGATGATTATGATGATGATTATGATGATGATTATGATGACGATTATGATGATGATTTTGATGATGATTATGATGATGACTATGATGATGATTCTGATGATGATTATGATGATGATTACCATGATGATTATGCTCATGATTATGATGATGAATTATAACGATGATTATGATGATGATTTTGATGATGATTATGATGATGATTATGATGATGATCATGATGATGGTGATGATGATTATGATGATGATCATGATGATTATGATGATGATTATGATGATGATCACGATGATGATTATGATGACTATAATGATGACGATTATGATGACTATTATGATGATTATGATGACAATTATGATGAATATTATGATGATGATCATGATGAGTATTATGATGATGGTTATGATGATGGTTACTATGACAATTATGATGACTATGATGATGATTATGATGACGATTATGATGACGATTATGATGATAATTATGATGATGATTACTATGACGATTATGATTACTATAATGACGACGATTATGATGACTATTATGATGATGACTATGATGATGACTGTGCTCATGATTATGATCATGATTATGATCATGATTATGATGATGACTATGATGATGATTATCATGATGATTATGCTCATGATTATGATGATGAATTATGATGACGATTATGATGATGATTATGTTGATGATAATGATAATGATTATGATGATGATTATGATGATGATTATGATGATGATTATGATGACGATTATGATGATGATTATGATGATGATTATGATGATGATTATGATGATGAATTATGATGACGATTATGATGATGATTATGTTGATGATAATGATAATGATTCTGATGATGATTATGATGATGATTATGATGATGATTATGATGATGATTATCATGACGATTATGATGATGATTATGATGATGATTATGATGATGATTACGATGATGATGATTATGATGATGATTATGATGATGATTATGATGATAATTATGATGATGATTATGATGATGATTATGATGATGATTATGATGATGATTATGATGATGATTATGATGATGATTATGATGATGATTATGATGAACATAATGATGATGATTACGATGTCGGTTATGATGATGATTATGATGATGATTATGCTCATGATTATGATGATGAATTATAACGATGATTATGATGATGATTATGATGATGATTATGATGATGATTATGATGATAATTATGATGATGATTATGATGACTATTATGATGATGACTATGATGATGATTATGATGATGATTATGATGACGATTATGATGATGATTATGATGATGATTATGGTGATGATTATGATGATGATTATGATGATGATCATGATGATTATGATGATGATTATGATGATGATCATGATGATGCTTATAACAACTATAATGATGACGATTATGATGACTATTATGATGATTATGATGACAATTATGATGAATATTATGATGATGATCATGATGAATATTATGATGATGGTTATGTTGATGGTTACTATGACAATTATGATGACTATTATGATGATGACTATGATGATGATTACCATGATGATTATGCTCATGATTATGATGATGAATTATAACGATGATTATGATGATGATTTTGATGATGATTAT
Organism: Coelioxys conoideus; assembly: GCA_947623535.1. Classification (NCBI taxonomy): domain Eukaryota; kingdom Metazoa; phylum Arthropoda; class Insecta; order Hymenoptera; family Megachilidae; genus Coelioxys; species Coelioxys conoideus. The sequence goes on from CANQJN010000043.1 coordinate 1,455,707, forward strand.
GATGATGATTATGATGATGATTATGATGATGATCATGATGATGGTGATGATGATTATGATGATGATCATGATGATTATGATGATGATTATGATGATGATCATGATGATGCTTATAACAACTATAATGACGACGATTATGATGACTATTATGATGATGACTATGATGATGACTGTGATCATGATTATGATCATGATTATGATCATGATTATGATGATGACTATGATGATGATTATCATGATGATTATGCTCATGATTATGATGATGATTATGTTGATGATTATGATGATGATTATGATGATGATTATGATGATGATTATGATGATGAATTATGATGACGATTATGATGATGATTATGTTGATGATAATGATAATGATTCTGATGATGATTATGATGATGATTATGATGATGATTATGATGACGATTATGATGATGATTATGATGATGATTATGATGATGATTACGATGATGATGATTATGATGATGATTATGATGATGATTATGATGATGATTATGATGATGATTATGATGATGATTATGATGATGATTATGATGATGATTATGATGATGATTGTGAAGATGATTATGATGATGATTATGAAGATGACTATGATGATGATTACCATGATGATTATGCTCATGATTATGATGATGAATTATAACGATGATTATGATGATGATTATGATGATGATTATGATGATGATTATGATGATGATTATGATGATGATTATGATGATGATTATGAAGATGATCATGATGATGATTATGATGACGATTATGATGATGATTATGATGACTATTATGATGCCGATTATGATGAATATTATGATGATGATTATGATGATGACTATGAAGATGATTATGATGATCATGATTATGATGATGATTATGATGATGATTATGATGATGATTGTGATGATGATTATGATGATGATTATGATGACGATTATGATGATGATTATGATGATGATTATGATCATGATTATGATGATGATTATGATGATGATTATGATGATGATTGTGATGATGATTATGATGACGATTATGATGATGATCATGATGATGATTATGGAGATGATTATAATGATGATTATCATGATGATTATGCTCATGATTATGATGATGAATTATAACGATGATTATGATGATCATTATGATGATGATTATGATGATGATTATGATGATGATTATGATGATGATTATGATGATGATTATGATGATGATTATGATGATGGTTATGATGATGATTATGATGATGATTATGATGATGACTATGATGATGATTATGATGATGATTATGATGATCATAATGATGATGATTACGATGATGATTACGATGTCGGTTATGATGATGATTATGATGATGATTATGCTCATGATTATGATGATGAATTATAACGATGATTATGATGATGATTATGATGATGAATTATAACGATGATTATGATGATGATTATGATGATGATTATGATGATGATTATGATGATGATTATCATGATGATTATGATGATGATTACTATGACGATAATGATGACTATGATGATGACGATAATGATGACTATGATGATGATTATGATGACGATTATGATGATGATTATGATGATGATTATGGTGATGATTATGATGATGATTATCATGATGATTATGATGATGATTATGATGATGATTATGATGATGATTATGATGATGATTATGATGATGATTATGATGATGATTATGATGATGATTATGATGATGATTATGATGATGATTATGATGATGATTATGAAGATGATTATGATGATGATGATTATGATGATGATTATGATGATGATTATGATGATGATTATGATGACGATTATGATGATGATTTTGATGATGATTATGATGATGACTATGATGATGATTCTGATGATGATTATGATGATGATTACCATGATGATTATGCTCATGATTATGATGATGAATTATAACGATGATTATGATGATGATTTTGATGATGATTATGATGATGATTATGATGATGATCATGATGATGGTGATGATGATTATGATGATGATCATGATGATTATGATGATGATTATGATGATGATCACGATGATGATTATGATGACTATAATGATGACGATTATGATGACTATTATGATGCCGATTATGATGAATATTATGATGATGATTATGATGATGATTATGAAGATGATTATGATGATCATGATTATGATGATGATTATGATCATGATTATGATGATGATTATGATGATGATTATGATGATGATTATGATGATGATTATGATGATGATCATGATGATGATTATGATGACTATAATGATGACGATTATGATGACTATTATGATGATGATTATGATGATGATTACTATGACGATTATGATTACTATAATGACGACGATTATGATGACTATTATGATGATGACTATGATGATGACTGTGATCATGATTATGATCATGATTATGATCATGATTATGATGATGACTATGATGATTATTATCATGATGATTATGCTCATGATTATGATGATGAATTATGATGACGATTATGATGATGATTATGTTGATGATAATGATAATGATTATGATGATGATTATGATGATGATTATGATGATGATTATGATGATGATTATGATGATGATTATGATGATGATTATGATGACGATTATGATGATGATTATGATGATGATTATGATTATGATTACGATGATGATGATTATGATGATGATTACCATGATGATTATGCTCATGATTATGATGATGAATTATAACGATGATTATGATGATGATTATGATGATGATTACGATGATGATTATGATGATGATTATGATGATGATTATGATGATGATTATGATGATGATTATGATGATGATTATGATCATGATTATGATGATGAATTATAACGATGATTATGATGATGATTATGATGATGATTATGATGATGATTATGATGATGATTATCATGATGATTATGATGATGATTACTATGACGATAATGATGACTATAATGATGACGATTATGATGACTATTATGATGATGACTATGATGATGATTATGATGACGATTATGATGATGATTATGATGATGATTATGGTGATGATTATGATGATGATTATCATGATGATTATGATGATGATTATGATGATGATTATGATGATGATTATGATGATGATTATGATGATGATTATGATGATGATTATGATGATGACTATGATGATGATTCTGATGATGACTATGATGATGATTACCATGATGATTATGCTCATGATTATGATGATGAATTATAACGATGATTATGATGATGATTATGATGATGATTATGATGATGATTATGATGATGATTATGATGATGATTATGATGACTATAATGATGACGATTATGATGATGATTATGATGATGACTATGATGATGATTATGATGACGATTATGATGATGATTTTGATGATGATTATGATGATGACTATGATGATGATTCTGATGATGACTATGATGATGATTAGCATGATGATTATGCTCATGATTATGATGATGAATTATAACGATGATTATGATGATGATTTTGATGATGATTATGATGATGATTATGATGATGAATTATGATGACGATTATGATGATGATTATGTTGATGATAATGATAATGATTCTGATGATGATTATGATGATGATTATGATGATGATTATGATGACGATTATGATGATGATTATGATGATGATTATGATGATGATTACGATGATGATGATTATGATGATGATTATGATGATGATTATGATGATGATTATGATGATGATTATGATGATGATTATGATGATGATTATGATGATGATTATGATGATGATTATGATGATGAATTATGATGACGATTATGATGATGATTATGTTGATGATAATGATAATGATTCTGATGATGATTATGATGATGATTATGATGATGATTATGATGATGATTATCATGACGATTATGATGATGATTATAATGATGATTATGATGATGATTATGATGATGATTGTGATGATGATTATGATGATGATTATGATGATGATTATGATGATGAATTATGATGACGATTATGATGATGATTATGTTGATGATAATGATAATGATTCTGATGATGATTATGATGATGATTGTGATGATGATTATGATGATGATTATGATGACGATTATGATGATGATTATGATGACTATAATGATGACGATTATGATGACTATTATGATGCCGATTATGATGAATATTATGATGATGATTATGATGATGATTATGAAGATGATTATGATGATGATTATGATGATGATTATGATGATGATTATGATGATGATTATGATGATGATTATGATGATGATTATGATGATGATTGTGAAGATGATTATGATGATGATTATGAAGATGATTATGATGATGATTACCATGATGATTATGCTCATGATTATGATGATGAATTATAATGATGATTATGATGATGATTACGATGATGATTATGATGATGATTATGATGATGATTATGATGATGATTATGATGATGATTATGATGATGATTATGATGATGATTATGATGATGATCATGATGACGATTATGATGACTATTATGATGCCGATTATGATGAATATTATGATGATGATTATGATGATGATTATGAAGATGATTATGATGATGATCATGATGATGATTGTGAAGACGATTATGATGATGATTATGATGATGATTATGATGATGATTATGATGATGATTATGATGATGATTATGATGATGATTGTGATGATGAATTATAACGATGATTATGATGATGATTATGATGATGATTATGATGATGATTATGATGATGATTATGGTGATGATTATGATGATGATTATGATGATGATTATGATGATGATTATGATGATGATTGTGATGATGATTATGATGATGATTATGAAGATGATTATGATGATGATGATTATGATGATGATTATGATGATGATTATGATGATGATTATGATGATGATTATGATGATGATTATGATGATGATTATGATGATGATCATGATGATGATTATGATGACTATAATGATGACGATTATGATGATGATTATGATGATGATTATGGTGATGATTATGATGATGATTATGATGATGATTATGATGATGATTATGATGATGATTGTGATGATGATTATGATGATGATTATGAAGATGATTATGATGATGATGATTATGATGATGATTATGATGATGATTATGATGATGATTATGATGATGATTATGATGATGATTATGATGATGATTGTGATGATGAATTATAACGATGATTATGATGATGATTATGATGATGATTATGATGATGATTATGATGATGATTATGGTGATGATTATGATGATGATTATGATGATGATTATGATGATGATTATGATGATGATTGTGATGATGATTATGATGATGATTATGAAGATGATTATGATGATGATGATTATGATGATGATTATGATGATGATTATGATGATGATTATGATGATGATTATGATGATGATTATGATGATGATTATGATGATGATTATGATGACGATTATGATGATGATTATGATGAATATTATGATGATGATTATGATGATGATTACTATGACTATAATGATGACTATAAGGATGACGATTATGATGACTATTATGATGATTATGATGACGATTATGATGACTATTATGTGATGACTATGATGATGATTATCGTGATGATTATGATGATGATCATGATGATGATTATGATGATGATTATGATGACTATAATGATGACGATTATGATGACTATTATGATGATGACTATGATGATGATTATGATGACGATTGTGATGATGATTATGATGATGATTATGGTGATGATTATGATGATGATTATCATGATGATTATGATGATGATTATGATGATGATTATGATGATGATTATGCTCATGATTATGATGATGAATTATAACGATGATTATGACGATGATTTTGATGATGATTATGATGAGGATTATGATGATGATCATGATGATGGTGATGATGATTATGATGATGATCATGATGATTATGATGATGATTATGATGATGATCATGATGATGCTTATGACAACTATAATGATGACGATTATGATGACTATTATGATGATTATGATGACAATTATGATGAATATTATGATGATGATCATGATGAATATTATGATGATGGTTATGATGATGGTTACTATGACAATTATGATGACTATGATGATGATTATGATGACGATTATGATGACGATTATGATGATAATTATGATGATGATTACTATGACGATTATGATTACTATAATGACGACGATTATGATGACTATTATGATGATGACTATGATGATGACTGTGCTCATGATTATGATCATGATTATGATCATGATTATGATGATGACTATGATGATGATTATCATGATGATTATGCTCATGATTATGATGATGAATTATGATGACGATTATGATGATGATTATGTTGATGATAATGATAATGATTATGATGATGATTATGATGATGATTATGATGATGATTATGATGACGATTATGATGATGATTATGATGATGATTATGATGATGATTATGATGATGAATTATGATGACGATTATGATGATGATTATGTTGATGATAATGATAATGATTCTGATGATGATTATGATGATGATTATGATGATGATTATGATGATGATTATCATGACGATTATGATGATGATTATGATGATGATTATGATGATGATTACGATGATGATGATTATGATGATGATTATGATGATGATTATGATGATGATTATGATGATGATTATGATGACGATTATGATGATGATTTTGATGATGATTATGATGATGACTATGATGATGATTATGATGATGATTATGAAGATGATTATGATGATGATTATGATGATGATTATGATGATGATTATGATGATGATTATGATGATGATTATGAAGATGATTATGATGATGACGATAATGATGACTATGATGATGATTATGATGACGATTATGATGATGATTATGATGATGATTATGGTGATGATTATGATGATGATTATCATGATGATTATGATGATGATTATGATGATGATTATGATGATGATTATGCTCATGATTATGATGATGAATTATAACGATGATTATGATGATGATTTTGATGATGATTATGATGATGATTATGATGATGATCATGATGGTGGTGATGATGATTATGATGATGATCATGATGATTATGATGATGATTATGATGATGATCATGATGATGCTTATGACAACTATAATGATGACGATTATGATGACTATTATGATGATTATGATGACAATTATGATGAATATTATGATGATGATCATGATGAATATTATGATGATGGTTATGATGATGGTTACTATGACAATTATGATGACTATGATGATGATTATGATGACGATTATGATGACGATTATGATGATAATTATGATGATGATTACTATGACGATTATGATTACTATAATGACGACGATTATGATGACTATTATGATGATGACTATGATGAGGACTGTGCTCATGATTATGATCATGATTATGATCATGATTATGATGATGACTATGATGATGATTATCATGATGATTATGCTCATGATTATGATGATGAATTATGATGACGATTATGATGATGATTATGTTGATGATAATGATAATGATTATGATGATGATTATGATGATGATTATGATGATGATTATGATGACGATTATGATGATGATTATGATGATGATTATGATGATGATTATGATGATGAATTATGATGACGATTATGATGATGATTATGTTGATGATAATGATAATGATTCTAATGATGATTATGATGATGATTATGATGATGATTATGATGATGATTATCATGACGATTATGATGATGATTATGATGATGATTATGATGATGATTACGATGATGATGATTATGATGATGATTATGATGATGATTATGATGATAATTATGATGATGATTATGATGATGATTATGATGATGATTATGATGATGATTATGATGATGATTATGATGATGATTATGATGATGATTATGATGATGATTATGATGATGATTATGATGAACATAATGATAATGATTACGATGTCGGTTATGATGATTATTATGATGATGATTATGCTCATGATTATGATGATGAATTATAACGATGATTATGATGATGATTATGATGATGATTATGATGATGATTATGATGATGATTATCATGATGATTATGATGATGATTACTATGACGATAATGATGACTATAATGATGACGATTATGATGACTATTATGATGATGACTATGATGATGATTATGATGACGATTATGATGATGATTATGATGATGATTATGGTGATGATTATGATGATGATTATCATGATGATTATGATGATGATTATGATGATGATTATGATGATGATTATGATGATGATTATGATGATGATTATGATGATGATTATGATGATGACTATGATGATGATTCTGATGATGACTATGATGATGATTACCATGATGATTATGCTCATGATTATGATGATGAATTGTAACGATGATTATGATAATGATTTTGATGATGATTATGATGATGATTATGATGATGATCATGATGATGGTGATGATGATTATGATGATGATCATGATGATTATGATGATGATTATGATGATGATCATGATGATGCTTATGACAACTATAATGATGACGATTATGATGACTATTATGATGATTATGATGACAATTATAATGAATATTATGATGATGATCATGATGAATATTATGATGATGGTTATGTTGATGGTTACTATGACAATTATGATGACTGTTATGATGATGACTATGATGATGATTATGATAACGATTATGATGACGATTATGATGATGATTATGATGATGATTACTATGACGATAATGATGACTATAAGGATGACGATTATGATGACTATTATGATGATGACTATGATGATGACTGTGATCATGATTATGATCATGATTATGATCATGATTATGATCATGACTATGATGATGATTATGATGACGATTATGATGATTATGATGATGATTATGGTGATGATTATGATGATGATTATGATGACGATTATGATGATGATTTTGATGATGATTGTGAAGATGATTATGATGATGATAATGAAGATGATTATGATGATGATTACCATGATGATTATGCTCATGATTATGATGATGAATTATAATGATGATTATGATGATGATTACGATGATGATTATGATGATGATTATGATGATGATTATGATGATGATTATGATGATGATTATGATGATGATTATGATGATGATTATGATGATGATTATGATGATGATTATGATGACGATTATGATGATGATTATGATGAATATTATGATGATGATTATGATGATGATTACTATGACGATAATGATGACTATAAGGATGACGATTATGATGACTATTATGATGATTATGATGACGATTATGATGACTATTATGTGATGACTATGATGATGATTATCGTGATGATTATGATGATGATCATGATGATGATTATGATGACTATAATGATGACGATTATGATGACTATTATGATGATGACTATGATGATGATTATGATGACGATTATGATGATGATTATGATGATGATTATGGTGATGATTATGATGATGATTATCATGATGATTATGATGATGATTATGATGATGATTATGATGATGATTATGCTCATGAGTATGATGATGAATTATAACGATGATTATGACGATGATTTTGATGATGATTATGATGATGATCATGATGATGCTTATGACAACTATAATGATGACGATTATGATGACTATTATGATGATTATGATGACAATTATGATGAATATTATGATGATGATCATGATGAGTATTATGATGATGGTTATGATGATGGTTACTATGACAATTATGATGACTATGATGATGATTATGATGACGATTATGATGACGATTATGATGATAATTATGATGATGATTACTATGACGATTATGATTACTATAATGACGACGATTATGATGACTATTATGATGATGACTATGATGATGACTGTGCTCATGATTATGATCATGATTATGATCATGATTATGATGATGACTATGATGATGATTATCATGATGATTATGCTCATGATTATGATGATGAATTATGATGACGATTATGATGATGATTATGTTGATGATAATGATAATGATTATGATGATGATTATGATGATGATTATGATGATGATTATGATGACGATTATGATGATGATTATGATGATGATTATGATGATGATTATGATGATGAATTATGATGACGATTATGATGATGATTATGTTGATGATAATGATAATGATTCTGATGATGATTATGATGATGATTATGATGATGATTATGATGATGATTATCATGACGATTATGATGATGATTATGATGATGATTATGATGATGATTATGATGATAATTATGATGATGATTATGATGATGATTATGATGATGATTATGATGATGATTATGATGATGATTATGATGATGATTATGATGATGATTATGATGAACATAATCATGATGATTACGATGTCGGTTATGATGATGATTATGATGATGATTATGCTCATGATTATGATGATGAATTATAACGATGATTATGATGATGATTATGATGATGATTATGATGATGATTATGATGATGATTATGATGATGATTATCATGATGATTATGATGATGATTACTATGACGATAATGATGACTATAATGATGACGATTATGATGACTATTATGATGATGACTATGATGATGATTATGATGATGATTATGATGACGATTATGATGATGATTATGATGATGATTATGGTGATGATTATGATGATGATTATGATGATGATCATGATGATTATGATGATGATTATGATGATGATTATGATGATGATCATGATGATGCTTATAACAACTATAATGATGACGATTATGATGACTATTATGATGATTATGATGACAATTATGATGAATATTATGATGATGATCATGATGAATATTATGATGATGGTTATGTTGATGGTTACTATGACAATTATGATGACTATTATGATGATGACTATGATGATGATTACCATGATGATTATGCTCATGATTATGATGATGAATTATAACGATGATTATGATGATGATTTTGATGATGATTATGATGATGATTATGATGATGATCATGATGATGGTGATGATGATTATGATGATGATCATGATGATTATGATGATGATTATGATGATGATCATGATGATGCTTATAACAACTATAATGACGACGATTATGATGACTATTATGATGATGACTATGATGATGACTGTGATCATGATTATGATCATGATTATGATCATGATTATGATGATGACTATGATGATGATTATCATGATGATTATGCTCATGATTATGATGATGATTATGTTGATGATTATGATGATGATTATGATGATGATTATGATGATGATTATGATGATGAATTATGATGACGATTATGATGATGATTATGTTGATGATAATGATAATGATTCTGATGATGATTATGATGATGATTATGATGATGATTATGATGACGATTATGATGATGATTATGATGATGATTATGATGATGATTACGATGATGATGATTATGATGATGATTATGATGATGATTATGATGATGATTATGATGATGATTATGATGATGATTATGATGATGATTATGATGATGATTATGATGATGATTGTGAAGATGATTATGATGATGATTATGAAGATGATTATGATGATGATTACCATGATGATTATGCTCATGATTATGATGATGAATTATAACGATGATTATGATGATGATTATGATGATGATTATGATGATGATTATGATGATGATTATGATGATGATTATGATGATGATTATGATGATGATCATGATGATGATTATGATGACGATTATGATGATGATTATGATGACTATTATGATGCCGATTATGATGAATATTATGATGATGATTATGATGATGACTATGAAGATGATTATGATGATCATGATTATGATGATGATTATGATGATGATTATGATGATGATTGTGATGATGATTATGATGATGATTATGATGACGATTATGATGATGATTATGATGATGATTATGATGATGATTATGATGATGATTATGATGATGATTATGATGATGATTGTGATGATGATTATGATGATGACTATGATGATGATTATGATGACGATTATGATGATGATAATGATGATGATTATGGAGATGATTATAATGATGATTATCATGATGATTATGCTCATGATTATGATGATGAATTATAACGATGATTATGATGATCATTATGATGATGATTATGATGATGATTATGATGATGATTATGATGATGATTATGATGATGATTATGATGATGATTATGATGATGGTTATGATGATGATTATGATGATGATTATGATGATGACTATGATGATGATTATGATGATGATTATGATGATGATTGTGAAGATGATTATGATGATGATTATGAAGATGACTATGATGATGATTACCATGATGATTATGCTCATGATTATGATGATGAATTATAACGATGATTATGATGATGATTATGATGATGATTATGATGATGATTATGATGATGATTATGATGATGATTATGATGATGATTATGAAGATGATCATGATGATGATTATGATGACGATTATGATGATGATTATGATGACTATTATGATGCCGATTATGATGAATATTATGATGATGATTATGATGATGACTATGAAGATGATTATGATGATCATGATTATGATGATGATTATGATGATGATTATGATGATGATTGTGATGATGATTATGATGATGATTATGATGACGATTATGATGATGATTATGATGATGATTATGATCATGATTATGATGATGATTATGATGATGATTATGATGATGATTGTGATGATGATTATGATGACGATTATGATGATGATCATGATGATGATTATGGAGATGATTATAATGATGATTATCATGATGATTATGCTCATGATTATGATGATGAATTATAACGATGATTATGATGATCATTATGATGATGATTATGATGATGATTATGATGATGATTATGATGATGATTATGATGATGATTATGATGATGATTATGATGATGGTTATGATGATGATTATGATGATGATTATGATGATGACTATGATGATGATTATGATGATGATTATGATGATCATAATGATGATGATTACGATGATGATTACGATGTCGGTTATGATGATGATTATGATGATGATTATGCTCATGATTATGATGATGAATTATAACGATGATTATGATGATGATTATGATGATGAATTATAACGATGATTATGATGATGATTATGATGATGATTATGATGATGATTATGATGATGATTATCATGATGATTATGATGATGATTACTATGACGATAATGATGACTATGATGATGACGATAATGATGACTATGATGATGATTATGATGACGATTATGATGATGATTATGATGATGATTATGGTGATGATTATGATGATGATTATCATGATGATTATGATGATGATTATGATGATGATTATGATGATGATTATGATGATGATTATGATGATGATTATGATGATGATTATGATGATGATTATGATGATGATTATGATGATGATTATGATGATGATTATGAAGATGATTATGATGATGATGATTATGATGATGATTATGATGATGATTATGATGATGATTATGATGACGATTATGATGATGATTTTGATGATGATTATGATGATGACTATGATGATGATTCTGATGATGATTATGATGATGATTACCATGATGATTATGCTCATGATTATGATGATGAATTATAACGATGATTATGATGATGATTTTGATGATGATTATGATGATGATTATGATGATGATCATGATGATGGTGATGATGATTATGATGATGATCATGATGATTATGATGATGATTATGATGATGATCACGATGATGATTATGATGACTATAATGATGACGATTATGATGACTATTATGATGCCGATTATGATGAATATTATGATGATGATTATGATGATGATTATGAAGATGATTATGATGATCATGATTATGATGATGATTATGATCATGATTATGATGATGATTATGATGATGATTATGATGATGATTATGATGATGATTATGATGATGATCATGATGATGATTATGATGACTATAATGATGACGATTATGATGACTATTATGATGATGATTATGATGATGATTACTATGACGATTATGATTACTATAATGACGACGATTATGATGACTATTATGATGATGACTATGATGATGACTGTGATCATGATTATGATCATGATTATGATCATGATTATGATGATGACTATGATGATTATTATCATGATGATTATGCTCATGATTATGATGATGAATTATGATGACGATTATGATGATGATTATGTTGATGATAATGATAATGATTATGATGATGATTATGATGATGATTATGATGATGATTATGATGATGATTATGATGATGATTATGATGATGATTATGATGACGATTATGATGATGATTATGATGATGATTATGATTATGATTACGATGATGATGATTATGATGATGATTACCATGATGATTATGCTCATGATTATGATGATGAATTATAACGATGATTATGATGATGATTATGATGATGATTACGATGATGATTATGATGATGATTATGATGATGATTATGATGATGATTATGATGATGATTATGATGATGATTATGATCATGATTATGATGATGAATTATAACGATGATTATGATGATGATTATGATGATGATTATGATGATGATTATGATGATGATTATCATGATGATTATGATGATGATTACTATGACGATAATGATGACTATAATGATGACGATTATGATGACTATTATGATGATGACTATGATGATGATTATGATGACGATTATGATGATGATTATGATGATGATTATGGTGATGATTATGATGATGATTATCATGATGATTATGATGATGATTATGATGATGATTATGATGATGATTATGATGATGATTATGATGATGATTATGATGATGATTATGATGATGACTATGATGATGATTCTGATGATGACTATGATGATGATTACCATGATGATTATGCTCATGATTATGATGATGAATTATAACGATGATTATGATGATGATTATGATGATGATTATGATGATGATTATGATGATGATTATGATGATGATTATGATGACTATAATGATGACGATTATGATGATGATTATGATGATGACTATGATGATGATTATGATGACGATTATGATGATGATTTTGATGATGATTATGATGATGACTATGATGATGATTCTGATGATGACTATGATGATGATTAGCATGATGATTATGCTCATGATTATGATGATGAATTATAACGATGATTATGATGATGATTTTGATGATGATTATGATGATGATTATGATGATGAATTATGATGACGATTATGATGATGATTATGTTGATGATAATGATAATGATTCTGATGATGATTATGATGATGATTATGATGATGATTATGATGACGATTATGATGATGATTATGATGATGATTATGATGATGATTACGATGATGATGATTATGATGATGATTATGATGATGATTATGATGATGATTATGATGATGATTATGATGATGATTATGATGATGATTATGATGATGATTATGATGATGATTATGATGATGAATTATGATGACGATTATGATGATGATTATGTTGATGATAATGATAATGATTCTGATGATGATTATGATGATGATTATGATGATGATTATGATGATGATTATCATGACGATTATGATGATGATTATAATGATGATTATGATGATGATTATGATGATGATTGTGATGATGATTATGATGATGATTATGATGATGATTATGATGATGAATTATGATGACGATTATGATGATGATTATGTTGATGATAATGATAATGATTCTGATGATGATTATGATGATGATTGTGATGATGATTATGATGATGATTATGATGACGATTATGATGATGATTATGATGACTATAATGATGACGATTATGATGACTATTATGATGCCGATTATGATGAATATTATGATGATGATTATGATGATGATTATGAAGATGATTATGATGATGATTATGATGATGATTATGATGATGATTATGATGATGATTATGATGATGATTATGATGATGATTATGATGATGATTGTGAAGATGATTATGATGATGATTATGAAGATGATTATGATGATGATTACCATGATGATTATGCTCATGATTATGATGATGAATTATAATGATGATTATGATGATGATTACGATGATGATTATGATGATGATTATGATGATGATTATGATGATGATTATGATGATGATTATGATGATGATTATGATGATGATTATGATGATGATCATGATGACGATTATGATGACTATTATGATGCCGATTATGATGAATATTATGATGATGATTATGATGATGATTATGAAGATGATTATGATGATGATCATGATGATGATTGTGAAGACGATTATGATGATGATTATGATGATGATTATGATGATGATTATGATGATGATTATGATGATGATTATGATGATGATTGTGATGATGAATTATAACGATGATTATGATGATGATTATGATGATGATTATGATGATGATTATGATGATGATTATGGTGATGATTATGATGATGATTATGATGATGATTATGATGATGATTATGATGATGATTGTGATGATGATTATGATGATGATTATGAAGATGATTATGATGATGATGATTATGATGATGATTATGATGATGATTATGATGATGATTATGATGATGATTATGATGATGATTATGATGATGATTATGATGATGATCATGATGATGATTATGATGACTATAATGATGACGATTATGATGATGATTATGATGATGATTATGGTGATGATTATGATGATGATTATGATGATGATTATGATGATGATTATGATGATGATTGTGATGATGATTATGATGATGATTATGAAGATGATTATGATGATGATGATTATGATGATGATTATGATGATGATTATGATGATGATTATGATGATGATTATGATGATGATTATGATGATGATTGTGATGATGAATTATAACGATGATTATGATGATGATTATGATGATGATTATGATGATGATTATGATGATGATTATGGTGATGATTATGATGATGATTATGATGATGATTATGATGATGATTATGATGATGATTGTGATGATGATTATGATGATGATTATGAAGATGATTATGATGATGATGATTATGATGATGATTATGATGATGATTATGATGATGATTATGATGATGATTATGATGATGATTATGATGATGATTATGATGATGATTATGATGACGATTATGATGATGATTATGATGAATATTATGATGATGATTATGATGATGATTACTATGACTATAATGATGACTATAAGGATGACGATTATGATGACTATTATGATGATTATGATGACGATTATGATGACTATTATGTGATGACTATGATGATGATTATCGTGATGATTATGATGATGATCATGATGATGATTATGATGATGATTATGATGACTATAATGATGACGATTATGATGACTATTATGATGATGACTATGATGATGATTATGATGACGATTGTGATGATGATTATGATGATGATTATGGTGATGATTATGATGATGATTATCATGATGATTATGATGATGATTATGATGATGATTATGATGATGATTATGCTCATGATTATGATGATGAATTATAACGATGATTATGACGATGATTTTGATGATGATTATGATGAGGATTATGATGATGATCATGATGATGGTGATGATGATTATGATGATGATCATGATGATTATGATGATGATTATGATGATGATCATGATGATGCTTATGACAACTATAATGATGACGATTATGATGACTATTATGATGATTATGATGACAATTATGATGAATATTATGATGATGATCATGATGAATATTATGATGATGGTTATGATGATGGTTACTATGACAATTATGATGACTATGATGATGATTATGATGACGATTATGATGACGATTATGATGATAATTATGATGATGATTACTATGACGATTATGATTACTATAATGACGACGATTATGATGACTATTATGATGATGACTATGATGATGACTGTGCTCATGATTATGATCATGATTATGATCATGATTATGATGATGACTATGATGATGATTATCATGATGATTATGCTCATGATTATGATGATGAATTATGATGACGATTATGATGATGATTATGTTGATGATAATGATAATGATTATGATGATGATTATGATGATGATTATGATGATGATTATGATGACGATTATGATGATGATTATGATGATGATTATGATGATGATTATGATGATGAATTATGATGACGATTATGATGATGATTATGTTGATGATAATGATAATGATTCTGATGATGATTATGATGATGATTATGATGATGATTATGATGATGATTATCATGACGATTATGATGATGATTATGATGATGATTATGATGATGATTACGATGATGATGATTATGATGATGATTATGATGATGATTATGATGATGATTATGATGATGATTATGATGACGATTATGATGATGATTTTGATGATGATTATGATGATGACTATGATGATGATTATGATGATGATTATGAAGATGATTATGATGATGATTATGATGATGATTATGATGATGATTATGATGATGATTATGATGATGATTATGAAGATGATTATGATGATGACGATAATGATGACTATGATGATGATTATGATGACGATTATGATGATGATTATGATGATGATTATGGTGATGATTATGATGATGATTATCATGATGATTATGATGATGATTATGATGATGATTATGATGATGATTATGCTCATGATTATGATGATGAATTATAACGATGATTATGATGATGATTTTGATGATGATTATGATGATGATTATGATGATGATCATGATGGTGGTGATGATGATTATGATGATGATCATGATGATTATGATGATGATTATGATGATGATCATGATGATGCTTATGACAACTATAATGATGACGATTATGATGACTATTATGATGATTATGATGACAATTATGATGAATATTATGATGATGATCATGATGAATATTATGATGATGGTTATGATGATGGTTACTATGACAATTATGATGACTATGATGATGATTATGATGACGATTATGATGACGATTATGATGATAATTATGATGATGATTACTATGACGATTATGATTACTATAATGACGACGATTATGATGACTATTATGATGATGACTATGATGAGGACTGTGCTCATGATTATGATCATGATTATGATCATGATTATGATGATGACTATGATGATGATTATCATGATGATTATGCTCATGATTATGATGATGAATTATGATGACGATTATGATGATGATTATGTTGATGATAATGATAATGATTATGATGATGATTATGATGATGATTATGATGATGATTATGATGACGATTATGATGATGATTATGATGATGATTATGATGATGATTATGATGATGAATTATGATGACGATTATGATGATGATTATGTTGATGATAATGATAATGATTCTAATGATGATTATGATGATGATTATGATGATGATTATGATGATGATTATCATGACGATTATGATGATGATTATGATGATGATTATGATGATGATTACGATGATGATGATTATGATGATGATTATGATGATGATTATGATGATAATTATGATGATGATTATGATGATGATTATGATGATGATTATGATGATGATTATGATGATGATTATGATGATGATTATGATGATGATTATGATGATGATTATGATGATGATTATGATGAACATAATGATAATGATTACGATGTCGGTTATGATGATTATTATGATGATGATTATGCTCATGATTATGATGATGAATTATAACGATGATTATGATGATGATTATGATGATGATTATGATGATGATTATGATGATGATTATCATGATGATTATGATGATGATTACTATGACGATAATGATGACTATAATGATGACGATTATGATGACTATTATGATGATGACTATGATGATGATTATGATGACGATTATGATGATGATTATGATGATGATTATGGTGATGATTATGATGATGATTATCATGATGATTATGATGATGATTATGATGATGATTATGATGATGATTATGATGATGATTATGATGATGATTATGATGATGATTATGATGATGACTATGATGATGATTCTGATGATGACTATGATGATGATTACCATGATGATTATGCTCATGATTATGATGATGAATTGTAACGATGATTATGATAATGATTTTGATGATGATTATGATGATGATTATGATGATGATCATGATGATGGTGATGATGATTATGATGATGATCATGATGATTATGATGATGATTATGATGATGATCATGATGATGCTTATGACAACTATAATGATGACGATTATGATGACTATTATGATGATTATGATGACAATTATAATGAATATTATGATGATGATCATGATGAATATTATGATGATGGTTATGTTGATGGTTACTATGACAATTATGATGACTGTTATGATGATGACTATGATGATGATTATGATAACGATTATGATGACGATTATGATGATGATTATGATGATGATTACTATGACGATAATGATGACTATAAGGATGACGATTATGATGACTATTATGATGATGACTATGATGATGACTGTGATCATGATTATGATCATGATTATGATCATGATTATGATCATGACTATGATGATGATTATGATGACGATTATGATGATTATGATGATGATTATGGTGATGATTATGATGATGATTATGATGACGATTATGATGATGATTTTGATGATGATTGTGAAGATGATTATGATGATGATAATGAAGATGATTATGATGATGATTACCATGATGATTATGCTCATGATTATGATGATGAATTATAATGATGATTATGATGATGATTACGATGATGATTATGATGATGATTATGATGATGATTATGATGATGATTATGATGATGATTATGATGATGATTATGATGATGATTATGATGATGATTATGATGATGATTATGATGACGATTATGATGATGATTATGATGAATATTATGATGATGATTATGATGATGATTACTATGACGATAATGATGACTATAAGGATGACGATTATGATGACTATTATGATGATTATGATGACGATTATGATGACTATTATGTGATGACTATGATGATGATTATCGTGATGATTATGATGATGATCATGATGATGATTATGATGACTATAATGATGACGATTATGATGACTATTATGATGATGACTATGATGATGATTATGATGACGATTATGATGATGATTATGATGATGATTATGGTGATGATTATGATGATGATTATCATGATGATTATGATGATGATTATGATGATGATTATGATGATGATTATGCTCATGAGTATGATGATGAATTATAACGATGATTATGACGATGATTTTGATGATGATTATGATGATGATCATGATGATGCTTATGACAACTATAATGATGACGATTATGATGACTATTATGATGATTATGATGACAATTATGATGAATATTATGATGATGATCATGATGAGTATTATGATGATGGTTATGATGATGGTTACTATGACAATTATGATGACTATGATGATGATTATGATGACGATTATGATGACGATTATGATGATAATTATGATGATGATTACTATGACGATTATGATTACTATAATGACGACGATTATGATGACTATTATGATGATGACTATGATGATGACTGTGCTCATGATTATGATCATGATTATGATCATGATTATGATGATGACTATGATGATGATTATCATGATGATTATGCTCATGATTATGATGATGAATTATGATGACGATTATGATGATGATTATGTTGATGATAATGATAATGATTATGATGATGATTATGATGATGATTATGATGATGATTATGATGACGATTATGATGATGATTATGATGATGATTATGATGATGATTATGATGATGAATTATGATGACGATTATGATGATGATTATGTTGATGATAATGATAATGATTCTGATGATGATTATGATGATGATTATGATGATGATTATGATGATGATTATCATGACGATTATGATGATGATTATGATGATGATTATGATGATGATTATGATGATAATTATGATGATGATTATGATGATGATTATGATGATGATTATGATGATGATTATGATGATGATTATGATGATGATTATGATGATGATTATGATGAACATAATCATGATGATTACGATGTCGGTTATGATGATGATTATGATGATGATTATGCTCATGATTATGATGATGAATTATAACGATGATTATGATGATGATTATGATGATGATTATGATGATGATTATGATGATGATTATGATGATGATTATCATGATGATTATGATGATGATTACTATGACGATAATGATGACTATAATGATGACGATTATGATGACTATTATGATGATGACTATGATGATGATTATGATGATGATTATGATGACGATTATGATGATGATTATGATGATGATTATGGTGATGATTATGATGATGATTATGATGATGATCATGATGATTATGATGATGATTATGATGATGATTATGATGATGATCATGATGATGCTTATAACAACTATAATGATGACGATTATGATGACTATTATGATGATTATGATGACAATTATGATGAATATTATGATGATGATCATGATGAATATTATGATGATGGTTATGTTGATGGTTACTATGACAATTATGATGACTATTATGATGATGACTATGATGATGATTACCATGATGATTATGCTCATGATTATGATGATGAATTATAACGATGATTATGATGATGATTTTGATGATGATTATGATGATGATTATGATGATGATCATGATGATGGTGATGATGATTATGATGATGATCATGATGATTATGATGATGATTATGATGATGATCATGATGATGCTTATAACAACTATAATGACGACGATTATGATGACTATTATGATGATGACTATGATGATGACTGTGATCATGATTATGATCATGATTATGATCATGATTATGATGATGACTATGATGATGATTATCATGATGATTATGCTCATGATTATGATGATGATTATGTTGATGATTATGATGATGATTATGATGATGATTATGATGATGATTATGATGATGAATTATGATGACGATTATGATGATGATTATGTTGATGATAATGATAATGATTCTGATGATGATTATGATGATGATTATGATGATGATTATGATGACGATTATGATGATGATTATGATGATGATTATGATGATGATTACGATGATGATGATTATGATGATGATTATGATGATGATTATGATGATGATTATGATGATGATTATGATGATGATTATGATGATGATTATGATGATGATTATGATGATGATTGTGAAGATGATTATGATGATGATTATGAAGATGATTATGATGATGATTACCATGATGATTATGCTCATGATTATGATGATGAATTATAACGATGATTATGATGATGATTATGATGATGATTATGATGATGATTATGATGATGATTATGATGATGATTATGATGATGATTATGATGATGATCATGATGATGATTATGATGACGATTATGATGATGATTATGATGACTATTATGATGCCGATTATGATGAATATTATGATGATGATTATGATGATGACTATGAAGATGATTATGATGATCATGATTATGATGATGATTATGATGATGATTATGATGATGATTGTGATGATGATTATGATGATGATTATGATGACGATTATGATGATGATTATGATGATGATTATGATGATGATTATGATGATGATTATGATGATGATTATGATGATGATTGTGATGATGATTATGATGATGACTATGATGATGATTATGATGACGATTATGATGATGATAATGATGATGATTATGGAGATGATTATAATGATGATTATCATGATGATTATGCTCATGATTATGATGATGAATTATAACGATGATTATGATGATCATTATGATGATGATTATGATGATGATTATGATGATGATTATGATGATGATTATGATGATGATTATGATGATGATTATGATGATGGTTATGATGATGATTATGATGATGATTATGATGATGACTATGATGATGATTATGATGATGATTATGATGATCATAATGATGATGATTACGATGATGATTACGATGTCGGTTATGATGATGATTATGATGATGATTATGCTCATGATTATGATGATGAATTATAACGATGATTATGATGATGATTATGATGATGAATTATAACGATGATTATGATGATGATTATGATGATGATTATGATGATGATTATGATGATGATTATGATGATGATTATGATGATGATTATGGTGATGATTATGATGATGATTATGATGATGATTATGATGATGATTATGATGATGATTATGATGATGATTATGATGATGATTATGATGATGATTATGATGATGATTATGAAGATGATTATGATGATGATGATTATGATGATGACTATAATGATGACGATAATGATGACTATGATGATGATTATGATGACGATTATGATGATGATTATGATGATGATTATGGTGATGATTATGATGATGATTATCATGATGATTATGATGATGATTATGATGATGATTATGATGATGATTATGATGATGATTATGATGATGACTATGATGATGATTCTGATGATGACTATGATGATGATTACCATGATGATTATGCTCATGATTATGATGATGAATTATAACGATGATTATCATGATGATTATGATGATGATTATGATGATGATTATGATGATGATTATGATGATGATTATGATGATGATTATGATGATGATTATGATGATGATTATGATGATGATTATGATGATGATTATGATGATGATTATGAAGATGATTATGATGATGATGATTATGATGATGATTATGATGATGATTATGATGATGATTATAATGATGATTATGATGATGATTATGATGATGATTATGATGATGATTATGATGATGATTATGATGATGATTATGATGATGATTATGATGACGATTATGATGATGATTATGATGAATATTATGATGATGATTATGATGATGATTACTATGACGATAATGATGACTATAAGGATGACGATTATGATGACTATTATGATGATTATGATGACGATTATGATGACTATTATGTGATGACTATGATGATGATTATCGTGATGATTATGATGATGATCATGATGATGATTATGATGATGATTATGATGACTATAATGATGACGATTATGATGACTATTATGATGATGACTATGATGATGATTATGATGACGATTATGATGATGATTATGATGATGATTATGGTGATGATTATGATGATGATTATCATGATGATTATGATGATGATTATGATGATGATTATGATGATGATTATGCTCATGATTATGATGATGAATTATAACGATGATTATGACGATGATTTTGATGATGATTATGATGATGATTATGATGATGATCATGATGATGGTGATGATGATTATGATGATGATCATGATGATTATGATGATGATTATGATGATGATCATGATGATGCTTATGACAACTATAATGATGACGATTATGATGACTATTATGATGATTATGGTGACAATTATGATGAATATTATGATGATGATCATGATGAATATTATGATGATGGTTATGATGATGGTTACTATGACAATTATGATGACTATGATGATGATTATGATGACGATTATGATGACGATTATGATGATAATTATGATGATGATTACTATGACGATTATGATTACTATAATGACGACGATTATGATGACTATTATGATGATGACTATGATGATGACTGTGCTCATGATTATGATCATGATTATGATCATGATTATGATGATGACTATGATGATGATTATCATGATGATTATGCTCATGATTATGATGATGAATTATGATGACGATTATGATGATGATTATGTTGATGATAATGATAATGATTATGATGATGATTATGATGATGATTATGATGATGATTATGATGACGATTATGATGATGATTATGATGATGATTATGATGATGATTATGATGATGAATTATGATGACGATTATGATGATGATTATGTTGATGATAATGATAATGATTCTGATGATGATTATGATGATGATTATGATGATGATTATGATGATGATTATCATGACGATTATGATGATGATTATGATGATGATTATGATGATGATTACGATGATGATGATTATGATGATGATTATGATGATGATTATGATGATAATTATGATGATGATTATGATGATGATTATGATGATGATTATGATGATGATTATGATGATGATTATGATGATGATTATGATGATGATTATGATGATGATTATGATGAACATAATGATGATGATTACGATGTCGGTTATGATGATGATTATGATGATGATTATGATGATGAATTATAACGATGACTATGATGATGATTATGATGATGATTATGATGATGACTATGATGATGATTATCATGATGATTATGATGATGATTACTATGACGATAATGATGACTATAATGATGACGATTATGATGACTATTATGATGATGACTATGATGATGATTATGATGATGATTATGATGACGATTATGATGATGATTATGATGATGATTATGGTGATGATTATGATGATGATTATCATGATGATTATGATGATGATTATGATGATGATTATGATGATGATTATGATGATGATTATGATGATGATTATGATGATGATTATGATGATGACTATGATGATGATTATGATGATGACTATGATGATGATTACCATGATGATTATGCTCATGATTATGATGATGAATTATAACGATGATTATGATGATGATTTTGATGATGATTATGATGATGATTATGATGATGATCATGATGATGGTGATGATGATTATGATGATGATCATGATGATTATGATGATGATTATGATGATGATCATGATGATGCTTATGACAACTATAATGATGACGATTATGATGACTATTATGATGATTATGATGACAATTATGATGAATATTATGATGATGATCATGATGAATATTATGATGATGGTTATGTTGATGGTTACTATGACAATTATGATGACTATTATGATGATGACTATGATGATGATTATGATAACGATTATGATGACGATTATGATGATGATTATGATGATGATTACTATGACGATTATGATTACTATAATGACGACGATTATGATGACTATTATGATGATGACTATGATGATGACTGTGATCATGATTATGATCATGATTATGATCATGATTATGATGATGACTATGATGATGATTATCATGATGATTATGCTCATGATTATGATGATGATAATGATAATGATTCTGATGATGATTATGATGATGATTATGATGATGATTATGATGACGATTATGATGATGATTATGATGATGATTATGATGATGATTACGATGATGATGATTATGATGATGATTATGATGATGATTATGATGATGATTATGATGATGATTATGATGATGATTATGATGATGATTATGATGATGATTATGATGATGATTGTGAAGATGATTATGATGATGATTATGAAGATGATTATGATGATGATTACCATGATGATTATGCTCATGATTATGATGATGATTATGATGATGATTATGATGATGATTATGATGATGATTATGATGATGATTATGATGATGATTATGATGATGATTATGATGATGATTGTGAAGATGATTATGATGATGATTATGAAGATGATTATGATGATGATTACCATGATGATTATGCTCATGATTATGATGATGAATTATAATGATGATTATGATGATGATTACGATGATGATTATGATGATGATTATGATGATGATTATGATGATGATTATGATGATGATTATGATGATGATTATGATGATGATCATGATGATGATTATGATGACTATAATGATGACGATTATGATGACTATTATGATGCCGATTATGATGAATATTATGATGATGATTATGATGATGATTATGAAGATGATTATGATGATGATCATGATGATGATTGTGAAGACGATTATGATGATGATTATGATGATGATTATGATGATGATTATGATGATGATTATGATGATGATTATGATGATGATTATGATGATGATTATGATGATGATTGTGATGATGAATTATAACGATGATTATGATGATGATTATGATGATGATTATGATGATGATTATGATGATGATTATGGTGATGATTATGATGATGATTATGATGATGATTATGATGATGATTATGATGATGATTGTGATGATGATTATGATGATGATTATGAAGATGATTATGATGATGATGATTATGATGATGATTATGATGATGATTATGATGATGATTATGATGATGATTATGATGATGATTATGATGATGATTATGATGATGATTATGATGACGATTATGATGATGATTATGATGAATATTATGATGATGATTATGATGATGATTACTATGACGATAATGATGACTATAAGTATGACGATTATGATGACTATTATGATGATTATGATGACGATTATGATGACTATTATGTGATGACTATGATGATGATTATCGTGATGATTATGATGATGATCATGATGATGATTATGATGACTATAATGATGACGATTATGATGACTATTATGATGATGACTATGATGATGATTATGATGATGATTATGATGACGATTATGATGATGATTATGATGATGATTATGGTGATGATTATGATGATGATTATCATGATGATTATGATGATGATTATGATGATGATTATGATGACGATTATGATGATGATTATGATGATGATTATGATGATGATTATGATGATGAATTATGATGACGATTATGATGATGATTATGTTGATGATAATGATAATGATTCTGATGATGATTATGATGATGATTATGATGATGATTATGATGATGATTATCATGACGATTATGATGATGATTATGATGATGATTATGATGATGATTATGATGATAATTATGATGATGATTATGATGATGATTATGATGATGATTATGATGATGATTATGATGATGATTATGATGATGATTATGATGATGATTATGATGAACATAATGATGATGATTACGATGTCGGTTATGATGATGATTATGATGATGATTATGCTCATGATTATGATGATGAATTATAACGATGATTATGATGATGATTATGATGATGATTATGATGATGATTATGATGATGATTATGATGATGATTATCATGATGATTATGATGATGATTACTATGACGATAATGATGACTATAATGATGACGATTATGATGACTATTATGATGATGACTATGATGATGATTATGATGATGATTATGATGACGATTATGATGATGATTATGATGATGATTATGGTGATGATTATGATGATGATTATGATGATGATCATGATGATTATGATGATGATTATGATGATGATCATGATGATGCTTATAACAACTATAATGATGACGATTATGATGACTATTATGATGATTATGATGACAATTATGATGAATATTATGATGATGATCATGATGAATATTATGATGATGGTTATGTTGATGGTTACTATGACAATTATGATGACTATTATGATGATGACTATGATGATGATTACCATGATGATTATGCTCATGATTATGATGATGAATTATAACGATGATTATGATGATGATTTTGATGATGATTATGATGATGATTATGATGATGATCATGATGATGGTGATGATGATTATGATGATGATCATGATGATTATGATGATGATTATGATGATGATCATGATGATGCTTATAACAACTATAATGACGACGATTATGATGACTATTATGATGATGACTATGATGATGACTGTGATCATGATTATGATCATGATTATGATCATGATTATGATGATGACTATGATGATGATTATCATGATGATTATGCTCATGATTATGATGATGATTATGTTGATGATTATGATGATGATTATGATGATGATTATGATGATGATTATGATGATGAATTATGATGACGATTATGATGATGATTATGTTGATGATAATGATAATGATTCTGATGATGATTATGATGATGATTATGATGATGATTATGATGACGATTATGATGATGATTATGATGATGATTATGATGATGATTACGATGATGATGATTATGATGATGATTATGATGATGATTATGATGATGATTATGATGATGATTATGATGATGATTATGATGATGATTATGATGATGATTATGATGATGATTGTGAAGATGATTATGATGATGATTATGAAGATGATTATGATGATGATTACCATGATGATTATGCTCATGATTATGATGATGAATTATAACGATGATTATGATGATGATTATGATGATGATTATGATGATGATTATGATGATGATTATGATGATGATTATGATGATGATTATGATGATGATCATGATGATGATTATGATGACGATTATGATGATGATTATGATGACTATTATGATGCCGATTATGATGAATATTATGATGATGATTATGATGATGACTATGAAGATGATTATGATGATCATGATTATGATGATGATTATGATGATGATTATGATGATGATTGTGATGATGATTATGATGATGATTATGATGACGATTATGATGATGATTATGATGATGATTATGATGATGATTATGATGATGATTATGATGATGATTATGATGATGATTGTGATGATGATTATGATGATGACTATGATGATGATTATGATGACGATTATGATGATGATAATGATGATGATTATGGAGATGATTATAATGATGATTATCATGATGATTATGCTCATGATTATGATGATGAATTATAACGATGATT
The DNA here is from genome assembly GCA_947623535.1 of Coelioxys conoideus. Lineage (NCBI taxonomy): Eukaryota > Metazoa > Arthropoda > Insecta > Hymenoptera > Megachilidae > Coelioxys > Coelioxys conoideus. The sequence continues at coordinate 1,486,847 of CANQJN010000043.1, forward strand.
ATGATGATCATTATGATGATGATTATGATGATGATTATGATGATGATTATGATGATGATTATGATGATGATTATGATGATGATTATGATGATGGTTATGATGATGATTATGATGATGATTATGATGATGACTATGATGATGATTATGATGATGATTATGATGATCATAATGATGATGATTACGATGATGATTACGATGTCGGTTATGATGATGATTATGATGATGATTATGCTCATGATTATGATGATGAATTATAACGATGATTATGATGATGATTATGATGATGAATTATAACGATGATTATGATGATGATTATGATGATGATTATGATGATGATTATGATGATGATTATGATGATGATTATGATGATGATTATGGTGATGATTATGATGATGATTATGATGATGATTATGATGATGATTATGATGATGATTATGATGATGATTATGATGATGATTATGATGATGATTATGATGATGATTATGAAGATGATTATGATGATGATGATTATGATGATGACTATAATGATGACGATAATGATGACTATGATGATGATTATGATGACGATTATGATGATGATTATGATGATGATTATGGTGATGATTATGATGATGATTATCATGATGATTATGATGATGATTATGATGATGATTATGATGATGATTATGATGATGATTATGATGATGACTATGATGATGATTCTGATGATGACTATGATGATGATTACCATGATGATTATGCTCATGATTATGATGATGAATTATAACGATGATTATCATGATGATTATGATGATGATTATGATGATGATTATGATGATGATTATGATGATGATTATGATGATGATTATGATGATGATTATGATGATGATTATGATGATGATTATGATGATGATTATGATGATGATTATGAAGATGATTATGATGATGATGATTATGATGATGATTATGATGATGATTATGATGATGATTATAATGATGATTATGATGATGATTATGATGATGATTATGATGATGATTATGATGATGATTATGATGATGATTATGATGATGATTATGATGACGATTATGATGATGATTATGATGAATATTATGATGATGATTATGATGATGATTACTATGACGATAATGATGACTATAAGGATGACGATTATGATGACTATTATGATGATTATGATGACGATTATGATGACTATTATGTGATGACTATGATGATGATTATCGTGATGATTATGATGATGATCATGATGATGATTATGATGATGATTATGATGACTATAATGATGACGATTATGATGACTATTATGATGATGACTATGATGATGATTATGATGACGATTATGATGATGATTATGATGATGATTATGGTGATGATTATGATGATGATTATCATGATGATTATGATGATGATTATGATGATGATTATGATGATGATTATGCTCATGATTATGATGATGAATTATAACGATGATTATGACGATGATTTTGATGATGATTATGATGATGATTATGATGATGATCATGATGATGGTGATGATGATTATGATGATGATCATGATGATTATGATGATGATTATGATGATGATCATGATGATGCTTATGACAACTATAATGATGACGATTATGATGACTATTATGATGATTATGGTGACAATTATGATGAATATTATGATGATGATCATGATGAATATTATGATGATGGTTATGATGATGGTTACTATGACAATTATGATGACTATGATGATGATTATGATGACGATTATGATGACGATTATGATGATAATTATGATGATGATTACTATGACGATTATGATTACTATAATGACGACGATTATGATGACTATTATGATGATGACTATGATGATGACTGTGCTCATGATTATGATCATGATTATGATCATGATTATGATGATGACTATGATGATGATTATCATGATGATTATGCTCATGATTATGATGATGAATTATGATGACGATTATGATGATGATTATGTTGATGATAATGATAATGATTATGATGATGATTATGATGATGATTATGATGATGATTATGATGACGATTATGATGATGATTATGATGATGATTATGATGATGATTATGATGATGAATTATGATGACGATTATGATGATGATTATGTTGATGATAATGATAATGATTCTGATGATGATTATGATGATGATTATGATGATGATTATGATGATGATTATCATGACGATTATGATGATGATTATGATGATGATTATGATGATGATTACGATGATGATGATTATGATGATGATTATGATGATGATTATGATGATAATTATGATGATGATTATGATGATGATTATGATGATGATTATGATGATGATTATGATGATGATTATGATGATGATTATGATGATGATTATGATGATGATTATGATGAACATAATGATGATGATTACGATGTCGGTTATGATGATGATTATGATGATGATTATGATGATGAATTATAACGATGACTATGATGATGATTATGATGATGATTATGATGATGACTATGATGATGATTATCATGATGATTATGATGATGATTACTATGACGATAATGATGACTATAATGATGACGATTATGATGACTATTATGATGATGACTATGATGATGATTATGATGATGATTATGATGACGATTATGATGATGATTATGATGATGATTATGGTGATGATTATGATGATGATTATCATGATGATTATGATGATGATTATGATGATGATTATGATGATGATTATGATGATGATTATGATGATGATTATGATGATGATTATGATGATGACTATGATGATGATTATGATGATGACTATGATGATGATTACCATGATGATTATGCTCATGATTATGATGATGAATTATAACGATGATTATGATGATGATTTTGATGATGATTATGATGATGATTATGATGATGATCATGATGATGGTGATGATGATTATGATGATGATCATGATGATTATGATGATGATTATGATGATGATCATGATGATGCTTATGACAACTATAATGATGACGATTATGATGACTATTATGATGATTATGATGACAATTATGATGAATATTATGATGATGATCATGATGAATATTATGATGATGGTTATGTTGATGGTTACTATGACAATTATGATGACTATTATGATGATGACTATGATGATGATTATGATAACGATTATGATGACGATTATGATGATGATTATGATGATGATTACTATGACGATTATGATTACTATAATGACGACGATTATGATGACTATTATGATGATGACTATGATGATGACTGTGATCATGATTATGATCATGATTATGATCATGATTATGATGATGACTATGATGATGATTATCATGATGATTATGCTCATGATTATGATGATGATAATGATAATGATTCTGATGATGATTATGATGATGATTATGATGATGATTATGATGACGATTATGATGATGATTATGATGATGATTATGATGATGATTACGATGATGATGATTATGATGATGATTATGATGATGATTATGATGATGATTATGATGATGATTATGATGATGATTATGATGATGATTATGATGATGATTATGATGATGATTGTGAAGATGATTATGATGATGATTATGAAGATGATTATGATGATGATTACCATGATGATTATGCTCATGATTATGATGATGATTATGATGATGATTATGATGATGATTATGATGATGATTATGATGATGATTATGATGATGATTATGATGATGATTATGATGATGATTGTGAAGATGATTATGATGATGATTATGAAGATGATTATGATGATGATTACCATGATGATTATGCTCATGATTATGATGATGAATTATAATGATGATTATGATGATGATTACGATGATGATTATGATGATGATTATGATGATGATTATGATGATGATTATGATGATGATTATGATGATGATTATGATGATGATCATGATGATGATTATGATGACTATAATGATGACGATTATGATGACTATTATGATGCCGATTATGATGAATATTATGATGATGATTATGATGATGATTATGAAGATGATTATGATGATGATCATGATGATGATTGTGAAGACGATTATGATGATGATTATGATGATGATTATGATGATGATTATGATGATGATTATGATGATGATTATGATGATGATTATGATGATGATTATGATGATGATTGTGATGATGAATTATAACGATGATTATGATGATGATTATGATGATGATTATGATGATGATTATGATGATGATTATGGTGATGATTATGATGATGATTATGATGATGATTATGATGATGATTATGATGATGATTGTGATGATGATTATGATGATGATTATGAAGATGATTATGATGATGATGATTATGATGATGATTATGATGATGATTATGATGATGATTATGATGATGATTATGATGATGATTATGATGATGATTATGATGATGATTATGATGACGATTATGATGATGATTATGATGAATATTATGATGATGATTATGATGATGATTACTATGACGATAATGATGACTATAAGTATGACGATTATGATGACTATTATGATGATTATGATGACGATTATGATGACTATTATGTGATGACTATGATGATGATTATCGTGATGATTATGATGATGATCATGATGATGATTATGATGACTATAATGATGACGATTATGATGACTATTATGATGATTATGATGATGATCATGATGATGATTATGATGACTATAATGATGACGATTATGATGACTATTATGATGATTATGATGATGATTATGATGATGATTATGATGACTATTATGATGATGACTATGATAATGATTATGATGACGATTATGATGATGATTATGATGATGATTATGGTGATGATTATGATGATGATTATGATGATGATTATGATGATGATTATGATGACGATTATGATGATGATTATGATGATGATTATGATGATGATTACGATGATGACGATTATGATGACTATTATGTGATGACTATGATGATGATTATCGTGATGATTATGATGATGATCATGATGATGATTATGATGACTATAATGATGACGATTATGATGACTATTATGATGATTATGATGATGATTATGATGATGATTATGATGATGATTATGATGACGATTATGATGATGATTATGATGATGATTATGGTGATGATTATGATGATGATTATCATGATGATTATGATGATGATTATGATGATGATTATGATGATGATTATGATGATGATTATGATGATGATTATGATGATGATTATGATGATGACTATGATGATGATTATGATGATGACTATGATGATGATTACCATGATGATTATGCTCATGATTATGATGATGAATTATAACGATGATTATGATGATGATTTTGATGATGATTATGATGATGATTATGATGATGATCATGATGATGGTGATGATGATTATGATGATGATCATGATGATTATGATGATGATTATGATGATGATCATGATGATGCTTATGACAACTATAATGATGACGATTATGATGACTATTATGATGATTATGATGACAATTATGATGAATATTATGATGATGATCATGATGAATATTATGATGATGGTTATGTTGATGGTTACTATGACAATTATGATGACTATTATGATGATGACTATGATGATGATTATGATAACGATTATGATGACGATTATGATGATGATTATGATGATGATTACTATGACGATTATGATTACTATAATGACGACGATTATGATGACTATTATGATGATGACTATGATGATGACTGTGATCATGATTATGATCATGATTATGATCATGATTATGATGATGACTATGATGATGATTATCATGATGATTATGCTCATGATTATGATGATGATAATGATAATGATTCTGATGATGATTATGATGATGATTATGATGATGATTATGATGACGATTATGATGATGATTATGATGATGATTATGATGATGATTACGATGATGATGATTATGATGATGATTATGATGATGATTATGATGATGATTATGATGATGATTATGATGATGATTATGATGATGATTATGATGATGATTATGATGATGATTGTGAAGATGATTATGATGATGATTATGAAGATGATTATGATGATGATTACCATGATGATTATGCTCATGATTATGATGATGATTATGATGATGATTATGATGATGATTATGATGATGATTATGATGATGATTATGATGATGATTATGATGATGATTATGATGATGATTGTGAAGATGATTATGATGATGATTATGAAGATGATTATGATGATGATTACCATGATGATTATGCTCATGATTATGATGATGAATTATAATGATGATTATGATGATGATTACGATGATGATTATGATGATGATTATGATGATGATTATGATGATGATTATGATGATGATTATGATGATGATTATGATGATGATCATGATGATGATTATGATGACTATAATGATGACGATTATGATGACTATTATGATGCCGATTATGATGAATATTATGATGATGATTATGATGATGATTATGAAGATGATTATGATGATGATCATGATGATGATTGTGAAGACGATTATGATGATGATTATGATGATGATTATGATGATGATTATGATGATGATTATGATGATGATTATGATGATGATTATGATGATGATTATGATGATGATTGTGATGATGAATTATAACGATGATTATGATGATGATTATGATGATGATTATGATGATGATTATGATGATGATTATGGTGATGATTATGATGATGATTATGATGATGATTATGATGATGATTATGATGATGATTGTGATGATGATTATGATGATGATTATGAAGATGATTATGATGATGATGATTATGATGATGATTATGATGATGATTATGATGATGATTATGATGATGATTATGATGATGATTATGATGATGATTATGATGATGATTATGATGACGATTATGATGATGATTATGATGAATATTATGATGATGATTATGATGATGATTACTATGACGATAATGATGACTATAAGTATGACGATTATGATGACTATTATGATGATTATGATGACGATTATGATGACTATTATGTGATGACTATGATGATGATTATCGTGATGATTATGATGATGATCATGATGATGATTATGATGACTATAATGATGACGATTATGATGACTATTATGATGATTATGATGATGATTATGATGATGATTATGATGACTATTATGATGATGACTATGATAATGATTATGATGACGATTATGATGATGATTATGATGATGATTATGGTGATGATTATGATGATGATTATCATGATGATTATGATGATGATTATGATGATGATTATGATGATGATTATGATGATGATTATGATGATGATTATGATGATGATTATGATGATGACTATGATGATGATTCTGATGATGACTATGATGATGATTACCATGATGATTATGCTCATGATTATGATGATGAATTATAACGATGATTATGATGATGATTTTGATGATGATTATGATGATGATTATGATGATGATCATGATGATGGTGATGATGATTATGATGATGATCATGATGATTATGATGATGATTATGATGATGATCATGATGATGCTTATGACAACTATAATGATGACGATTATGATGACTATTATGATGATTATGATGACAATTATGATGAATATTATGATGATGATCATGATGAATATTATGATGATGGTTATGTTGATGGTTACTATGACAATTATGATGACTATTATGATGATGACTATGATGATGATTATGATAACGCTTATGATGACGATTATGATGATGATTATGATGATGATTACTATGACGATTATGATTACTATAATGACGACGATTATGATGACTATTATGATGATGACTATGATGATGACTGTGATCATGATTATGATCATGATTATGATCATGATTATGATGACGACTATGATGATGATTATCATGATGATTATGCTCATGATTATGATGATGATTATGTTGATGATTATGATGATGATTATGATTATGATTATGATGATGATTATGATGATGAATTATGATGACGATTATGATGATGATTATGTTGATGATAATGATAATGATTCTGATGATGATTATGATGATGATTATGATGATGATTATGATGACGATTATGGTGATGATTATGATGATGATTATCATGATGATTATGATGATGATTATGATGATGATTACGATGATGATGATTATGATGATGATTATGATGATGATTATGATGATGATTATGATGATGATTATGATGATGATTATGATGATGATTGTGAAGATGATTATGATGATGATTATGAAGATGATTATGATGATGATTACCATGATGATTATGCTCATGATTATGATGATGAATTATAACGATGATTATGATGATGATTATGATGATGATTATGATGATGATTATGATGATGATTATGATGATGATCATGATGATGATTATGATGACGATTATGATGATGATTATGATGACTATTATGATGCCGATTATGATGAATATTATGATGATGATTATGATGATGACTATGAAGATGATTATGATGATCATGATTATGATGATGATTATGATGATGATTATGATGATGATTGTGATGATGATTATGATGATGATTATGATGACGATTATGATGATGATCATGATGATGATTATGGAGATGATTATGATGATGATTATCATGATGATTATGCTCATGATTATGATGATGAATTATAACGATGATTATGATGATGATTATGATGATGATTATGATGATGATTATGATGATGATTATGATGATGATTATGATGATGATTATGATGATGATTATGGTGATGATTATGATGATGATTATAATGATGATTATGATGATGATTATGATGATGATTGTGATGATGATTATGATGATGATTATGATGATGATTATGATGATGAATTATGATGACGATTATGATGATGATTATGTTGATGATAATCGTAATGATTCTGATGATGATTATGATGATGATTGTGATGATGATTATGATGATGATTATGATGACGATTATGATGATGATTATGATGATGATTATGATGATGATTACGATGATGATGATTATGATGATGATTATGATGATGATTATGATGATGATTATGATGATGATTATGATGATGATTATGATGATGATTATGATGATGATTATGATGATGATTATGATGATGATTATGATGATGATTGTGAAGATGATTATGATGATGATTATGAAGATGATTATGATGATGATTACCATGATGATTATGCTCATGATTATGATGATGAATTATAATGATGATTATGATGATGATTACGATGATGATCATGATGATGATTATGATGATGATTGTGATGATGATTATGATGATGATTATGATGATGATTATGATGATGATTATGATGATGATTATGATGATGATCATGATGATGATTATGATGACTATAATGATGACGATTATGATGACTATTATGATGCCGATTATGATGAATATTATGATGATGATTATGATGATGATTATGAAGATGATTATGATGATGATCATGATGATGATTGTGAAGACGATTATGATGATGATTATGATGATGATTATGATGATGATTATGATGATGATTATGATGATGATTATGATGATGATTATGATGATGATTATGATGATGAATTATGATGACGATTATGATGATGATTATGTTGATGATAATGATAATGATTCTGATGATGATTATGATGATGATTGTGATGATGATTATGACGATGATTATGATGACGATTATGATGATGATTATGATGATGATTATGATGATGATTACGATGATGATGATTATGATGATGATTATGATGATGATTATGATGATGATTATGATGATGATTATGATGATGATTATGATGATGATTATGATGATGATTATGATGATGATTATGATGATGATTGTGAAGATGATTATGATGATGATTATGAAGATGATGATGATGATGATTACCATGATGATTATGCTCATGATTATGATGATGAATTATAATGATGATTATGATGATGATTACGATGATGATCATGATGATGATTATGATGATGATTGTGATGATGATTATGATGATGATTATGATGATGATTATGATGATGATTATGATGATGATCATGATGATGATTATGATGACTATAATGATGACGATTATGATGACTATTATGATGCCGATTATGATGAATATTATGATGATGATTATGATGATGATTATGAAGATGATTATGATGATGATCATGATGATGATTGTGAAGACGATTATGATGATGATTATGATGATGATTATGATGATGATTATGATGATGATTATGATGATGATTATGATGATGATTATGATGATGATTGTGATGATGAATTATAACGATGATTATGATGATGATTATGATGATGATTATGATGATGATTATGGTGATGATTATGATGATGATTATGATGATGATTATGATGATGATTATGATGATGATTGTGATGATGATTATGATGATGATTATGAAGATGATTATGATGATGATGATTATGATGATGATTATGATGATGATTATGATGATGATTATGATGATGATTATGATGATGATTATGATGATGATTATGATGATGATTATGATGATGATTATGATGATGATTATGATGATGATTATGATGATGATTATGATGATGATTGTGAAGATGATTATGATGATGATTATGAAGATGATTATGATGATGATTACCATGATGATTATGCTCATGATTATGATGATGAATTATAACGATGATTATGATGATGATTATGATGATGATTATGATGATGATTATGATGATGATCATGATGATGATTATGATGACGATTATGATGATGATTATGATGACTATTATGATGCCGATTATGATGAATATTATGATGATGATTATGATGATGACTATGAAGATGATTATGATGATCATGATTATGATGATGATTATGATGATGATTATGATGATGATTGTGATGATGATTATGATGATGATTATGATGACGATTATGATGATGATCATGATGATGATTATGGAGATGATTATGACGATGATTATCATGATGATTATGCTCATGATTATGATGATGAATTATAACGATGATTATGATGATGATTATGATGATGATTATGATGATGATTATGATGATGATTATGATGATGATTATGATGATGATTATGATGATGATTATGGTGATGATTATGATGATGATTATAATGATGATTATGATGATGATTATGATGATGATTGTGATGATGATTATGATGATGATTATGATGATGATTATGATGATGAATTATGATGACGATTATGATGATGATTATGTTGATGATAATGGTAATGATTCTGATGATGATTATGATGATGATTGTGATGATGATTATGATGATGATTATGATGACGATTATGATGATGATTATGATGATGATTATGATGATGATTACGATGATGATGATTATGATGATGATTATGATGATGATTATGATGATGATTATGATGATGATTATGATGATGATTATGATGATGATTATGATGATGATTATGATGATGATTATGATGATGATTGTGAAGATGATTATGATGATGATTATGAAGATGATTATGATGATGATTACCATGATGATTATGCTCATGATTATGATGATGAATTATAATGATGATTATGATGATGATTACGATGATGATCATGATGATGATTATGATGATGATTGTGATGATGATTATGATGATGATTATGATGATGATTATGATGATGATTATGATGATGATTATGATGATGATCATGATGATGATTATGATGACTATAATGATGACGATTATGATGACTATTATGATGCCGATTATGATGAATATTATGATGATGATTATGATGATGATTATGAAGATGATTATGATGATGATCATGATGATGATTGTGAAGACGATTATGATGATGATTATGATGATGATTATGATGATGATTATGATGATGATTATGATGATGATTATGATGATGATTATGATGATGATTATGATGATGAATTATGATGACGATTATGATGATGATTATGTTGATGATAATGATAATGATTCTGATGATGATTATGATGATGATTGTGATGATGATTATGACGATGATTATGATGACGATTATGATGATGATTATGATGATGATTATGATGATGATTACGATGATGATGATTATGATGATGATTATGATGATGATTATGATGATGATTATGATGATGATTATGATGATGATTATGATGATGATTATGATGATGATTATGATGATGATTATGATGATGATTGTGAAGATGATTATGATGATGATTATGAAGATGATGATGATGATGATTACCATGATGATTATGCTCATGATTATGATGATGAATTATAATGATGATTATGATGATGATTACGATGATGATCATGATGATGATTATGATGATGATTGTGATGATGATTATGATGATGATTATGATGATGATTATGATGATGATTATGATGATGATCATGATGATGATTATGATGACTATAATGATGACGATTATGATGACTATTATGATGCCGATTATGATGAATATTATGATGATGATTATGATGATGATTATGAAGATGATTATGATGATGATCATGATGATGATTGTGAAGACGATTATGATGATGATTATGATGATGATTATGATGATGATTATGATGATGATTATGATGATGATTATGATGATGATTATGATGATGATTGTGATGATGAATTATAACGATGATTATGATGATGATTATGATGATGATTATGATGATGATTATGGTGATGATTATGATGATGATTATGATGATGATTATGATGATGATTATGATGATGATTGTGATGATGATTATGATGATGATTATGAAGATGATTATGATGATGATGATTATGATGATGATTATGATGATGATTATGATGATGATTATGATGATGATTATGATGATGATTATGATGATGATTATGATGATGATTATGATGATGATTATGATGATGATTATGATGACGATTATGATGATGATTATGATGAATATTATGATGATGATTACTATGACGATAATGATGACTATAAGGATGACGATTATGATGACTATTATGATGATTATGATGACGATTATGATGACTATTATGTGATGACTATGATGATGATTATCGTGATGATTATGATGATGATCATGATGATGATTATGATGACTATAATGATGACGATTATGATGACTATTATGATGATTATGATGATGATTACTATGACGATTATGATGACTATAATGATGACGATTATGATGACTATTATGATGATGACTATGACGATGATTATGATGACTATTATGATGATGACTATGATGATGATTATCGTGATGATTATGATGATGATCATGATGATGATTATGATGACTATAATGATGACGATTATGATGACAATTATGATGATTATGATGATGATTACTATGACGATTATGATGACTATAATGACGACGATTATGATGACTATTATGATGATGACTATGATGATGACTGTGATCATGATTATGATCATGATTATGATCATGATTATGATGATGACTATGATGATGATTATCATGATGATTATGCTCATGATTATGATGATGAATTATAACGATGATTATGATGATGATTATGATGATGATTATGATGATGATTATGATGATGATTATGATGATGATTATGATGATGATTATGGTGATGATTATGATGATGATTATGATGATGATTATGATGATGATTATGATGATGATTGTGATGATGAATTATAACGATGATTATGATGATGATTATGATGATGATTATGATGATGATTATGATGATGAATTATGATGACGATTATGATGATGATTATGTTGATGATAATGATAATGATTCTGATGATGACTATGATGATGATTATGATGATGATTATGATGATGATTATGATGACGATTATGATGATGATTATGATGATGATTATGATGATGAATTATGATGACGATTATGATGATGATTATGTTGATGATAATGATAATGATTCTGATGATGATTATGATGATGATTATGATGATGATTATGATGACGATTATGATGATGATTATGATGATGATTATGATGATGATTACGATGATGATGATTATGATGATGAATTATAACGATGATTATGATGATGATTATGATGATGATTATGATGATGACTATGATGATGATTATGATGATGATCATGATGATGATTATGATGACTATTATGATGACGATTATGATGACTATTATGATGATGACTATGATGATGATTATGATGACGATTATGATGATGATTATGATGATGATTATGGTGATGATTATGATGATGATTATCATGATGATTATGATGATGATTATGATGATGATTATGATGATGATTATGATGATGATTATGATGATGATTATGATGATGATTATGATGATGATTATGATGATGATTATGATGATGATTATGCTCATGATTATGATGATGAATTATAACGATGATTATGATGATGATTATGATGATGATTATGATGATGATTATGATGATGATTATCATGATGATTATGATGATGATTACTATGACGATAATGATGACTATAATGATGGCGATTATGATGACTATTATGATGATGACTATGATGATGATTATGATGACGATTATGATGATTATGATGATGATTATGGTGATGATTATGATGATGATTATCATGATGATTATGATGATGATTATGATGATGATTATGATGATGATTATGATGATGATTATGATGATGATTGTGATGATGATTATGATGATGATTATGATGATGATTATGATGATGATTATGATGATGATTATGATGATGATTATGAAGATGATTATGATGATGATGATTTTGATGATGATTATGATGATGATCATGATGATGATTATGATGACGATTATGATGATGATTTTGATGATGATTATGATGATGACTATGATGATGATTCTGATGATGACTATGATGATGATTACCATGATGATTATGCTCATGATTATGATGATGAATTATAACGATGATTATGATGATGATTTTGATGATGATTATGATGATGATTATGATGATGATCATGATGATGGTGATGATGATTATGATGATTATGATGATGATCATGATGATTATGATGATGATTACGATGATCATGATGATGCTTATGACAACTATAATGATGACGATTATGATGACTATTATGATGATTATGATGACAATTATGATGAATATTATGATGATGATCATCATGAATATTATGATGATGGTTATGTTGATGGTTACTATGACAATTATGATGACTATTATGATGATGACTATGATGATGATTATGATGACGATTATGATGACGATTATGATGATGATTATGATGATGATTACTATGACGATTATGATTACTATAATGACGACGATTATGATGACTATTATGATGATGACTATGATGATGACTGTGATCATGATTATGATCATGATTATGATCATGATTATGATGATGACTATGATGATGATTATCACGATGATTATGCTCATGATTATGATGATGATTATGTTGATGATAATGATAATGATTATGATGATGATTATGATGATGATTATAATGATGATTATGATGATGATTATGATGATGATAATGATAATGATTCTGATGATGATTATGATGATGATTATGATGATGATTATGATGATGATTATGATGACGATTATGATGATGATTATGATGATGATTATGATGATGATTACGAGGATGATGATTATGATGATGATTATGATGATGATTATGATGATGATTATGATGATGATTATGATGATGATTATGATGATGATTATGATGATGATTATGATGATGATTATGATGATGATTATGATGATGATTGTGAAGATGATTATGATGGTGATTATGAAGATGATTATGATGATGATTACCATGATGATTATGCTCATGATTATGATGATGAATTATAACGATGATTATGATGATGATTATGATGATGATTATGATGATGACTATGATGATGATTATGATGATGATCATGATGATGATTATGATGACTATAATGATGACGATTATGATGACTATTATGATGATGACTATGATGATGATTATGATGACGATTATGATGATGATTATGATGATGATTATGGTGATGATTATGATGATGATTATCATGATGATTATGATGATGATTATGATGATGATTATGATGATGATTATGATGATGATTATGATGATGATTATGATGATGATTATGATGATGATTATGATGATCATAATGATGATGATTACGATGTCGGTTATGATGATGATTATGATGATGATTATGCTCATGATTATGATGATGAATTATAACGATGATTATGATGATGATTATGATGATGATTATGATGATGATTATGATGATGATTATCATGATGATTATGATGATGATTACTATGACGATAATGATGACTATAATGATGGCGATTATGATGACTATTATGATGATGACTATGATGATGATTATGATGACGATTATGATGATTATGATGATGATTATGGTGATGATTATGATGATGATTATCATGATGATTATGATGATGATTATGATGATGATTATGATGATGATTATGATGATGATTATGATGATGATTGTGATGATGATTATGATGATGATTATGATGATGATTATGATGATGATTATGATGATGATTATGATGATGATTATGAAGATGATTATGATGATGATGATTATGATGATGATTATGATGATGATCATGATGATGATTATGATGACGATTATGATGATGATTTTGATGATGATTATGATGATGACTATGATGATGATTCTGATGATGACTATGATGATGATTACCATGATGATTATGCTCATGATTATGATGATGAATTATAACGATGATTATGATGATGATTTTGATGATGATTATGATGATGATTATGATGATGATCATGATGATGGTGATGATGATTATGATGATTATGATGATGATCATGATGATTATGATGATGATTATGATGATGATCATGATGATGCTTATGACAACTATAATGATGACGATTATGATGACTATTATGATGATTATGATGACAATTATGATGAATATTATGATGATGATCATGATGAATATTATGATGATGATTATGTTGATGGTTACTATGACAATTATGATGACTATTATGATGATGACTATGATGATGATTATGATGACGATTATGATGACGATTATGATGATGATTATGATGATGATTACTATGACGATTATGATTACTATAATGACGACGATTATGATGACTATTATGATGATGACTATGATGATGACTGTGATCATGATTATGATCATGATTATGATCATGATTATGATGATGACTATGATGATGATTATCACGATGATTATGCTCATGATTATGATGATGATTATGTTGATGATAATGATAATGATTATGATGATGATTATGATGATGATTATAATGATGATTATGATGATGATTATGATGATGATTATGATGATGATCATGATGATGATCATGATGATGATTATGATGACTATAATGATGACGATTATGATGACTATTATGATGCCGATTATGATGAATATTATGATGATGATTATGATGATGATTATGAAGATGGTTATGATGATCATGATTATGATGATGATTATGATCATGATTATGATGATGATTATGATGATGATTATGATGATGATTATGATGATGATTATGATGATGATTATGGTGATGATTATGATGACTATTATGATGATTATGATGATGATTATGATGACGATTATGATGATGATTATGATGATGATTATGATGATGATTACGATGATGATGATTATGATGATGATTATGATGATGATTATGATGATGATTATGATGATGATTATGATGATGATTATGATGATGATTATGATGATGATTATGATGATGATTATGATGATGATTATGATGATGATTGTGAAGATGATTATGATGGTGATTATGAAGATGATTATGATGATGATTACCATGATGATTATGCTCATGATTATGATGATGAATTATAACGATGATTATGATGATGATTATGATGATGATTATGATGATGACTATGATGATGATTATGATGATGATCATGATGATGATTATGATGACTATAATGATGACGATTATGATGACTATTATGATGATGACTATGATGATGATTATGATGACGATTATGATGATGATTATGATGATGATTATGGTGATGATTATGATGATGATTATCATGATGATTATGATGATGATTATGATGATGATTATGATGATGATTATGATGATGATTATGATGATGATTATGATGATGATTATGATGATGATTATGATGATCATAATGATGATGATTACGATGTCGGTTATGATGATGATTATGATGATGATTATGCTCATGATTATGATGATGAATTATAACGATGATTATGATGATGATTATGATGATGATTATGATGATGATTATGATGATGATTATCATGATGATTATGATGATGATTACTATGACGATAATGATGACTATAATGATGGCGATTATGATGACTATTATGATGATGACTATGATGATGATTATGATGACGATTATGATGATTATGATGATGATTATGGTGATGATTATGATGATGATTATCATGATGATTATGATGATGATTATGATGATGATTATGATGATGATTATGATGATGATTATGATGATGATTGTGATGATGATTATGATGATGATTATGATGATGATTATGATGATGATTATGATGATGATTATGATGATGATTATGAAGATGATTATGATGATGATGATTATGATGATGATTATGATGATGATCATGATGATGATTATGATGACGATTATGATGATGATTTTGATGATGATTATGATGATGACTATGATGATGATTCTGATGATGACTATGATGATGATTACCATGATGATTATGCTCATGATTATGATGATGAATTATAACGATGATTATGATGATGATTTTGATGATGATTATGATGATGATTATGATGATGATCATGATGATGGTGATGATGATTATGATGATTATGATGATGATCATGATGATTATGATGATGATTATGATGATGATCATGATGATGCTTATGACAACTATAATGATGACGATTATGATGACTATTATGATGATTATGATGACAATTATGATGAATATTATGATGATGATCATGATGAATATTATGATGATGATCATGATGAATATTATGATGATGGTTATGTTGATGGTTACTATGACAATTATGATGACTATTATGATGATGACTATGATGATGATTATGATGACGATTATGATGACGATTATGATGATGATTATGATGATGATTACTATGACGATTATGATTACTATAATGACGACGATTATGATGACTATTATGATGATGACTATGATGATGACTGTGATCATGATTATGATCATGATTATGATCATGATTATGATGATGACTATGATGATGATTATCACGATGATTATGCTCATGATTATGATGATGATTATGTTGATGATAATGATAATGATTATGATGATGATTATGATGATGATTATAATGATGATTATGATGATGATTATGATGATGATTATGATGATGATCATGATGATGATCATGATGATGATTATGATGACTATAATGATGACGATTATGATGACTATTATGATGCCGATTATGATGAATATTATGATGATGATTATGATGATGATTATGAAGATGATTATGATGATCATGATTATGATGATGATTATGATCATGATTATGATGATGATTATGATGATGATTATGATGATGATTATGATGATGATTATGATGATGATTATGGTGATGATTATGATGATGATTATGATGATGATTATGATGATGATTATGATGATGATTATGATGATGATTATGATGATGATTATGATGATGATTATGATGATGATTATGATGATGATTATGATGATGATTATGATGACGATTATGATGATGATTATGATGAATATTATGATGATGATTATGATGATGATTACTATGACGATAATGATGACTATAAGTATGACGATTATGATGACTATTATGATGATTATGATGACGATTATGATGACTATTATTTGATGACTATGATGATGATTATCGTGATGATTATGATGATGATCATGATGATGATTATGATGACTATAATGATGACGATTATGATGACAATTATGATGATTATGATGATGATTATGATGACGATTATGATGATGATTATGATGATGATTATGATGATGATTACGATGATGATGATTATGATGATGATTATGATGATGATTATGATGATGATTATGATGATGATTATGATGATGATTATGATGATGATTATGATGATGATTATGATGATGATTATGATGATGATTATGATGATGATTGTGAAGATGATTATGATGGTGATTATGAAGATGATTATGATGATGATTACCATGATGATTATGCTCATGATTATGATGATGAATTATAACGATGATTATGATGATGATTATGATGATGATTATGATGATGACTATGATGATGATTATGATGATGATCATGATGATGATTATGATGACTATAATGATGACGATTATGATGACTATTATGATGATGACTATGATGATGATTATGATGACGATTATGATGATGATTATGATGATGATTATGGTGATGATTATGATGATGATTATCATGATGATTATGATGATGATTATGATGATGATTATGATGATGATTATGATGATGATTATGATGATGATTATGATGATGATTATGATGATCATAATGATGATGATTACGATGTCGGTTATGATGATGATTATGATGATGATTATGCTCATGATTATGATGATGAATTATAACGATGATTATGATGATGATTATGATGATGATTATGATGATGATTATGATGATGATTATCATGATGATTATGATGATGATTACTATGACGATAATGATGACTATAATGATGGCGATTATGATGACTATTATGATGATGACTATGGTGATGATTATGATGACGATTATGATGATTATGATGATGATTATGGTGATGATTATGATGATGATTATCATGATGATTATGATGATGACTATGATGATGATTATCACGATGATTATGCTCATGATTATGATGATGATTATGTTGATGATAATGATAATGATTATGATGATGATTATGATGATGATTATAATGATGATTATGATGATGATTATGATGATGATTATGATGATGATCATGATGATGATCATGATGATGATTATGATGACTATAATGATGACGATTATGATGACTATTATGATTCCGATTATGATGAATATTATGATGATGATTATGATGATGATTATGAAGATGATTATGATGATCATGATTATGATGATGATTATGATCATGATTATGATGATGATTATGATGATGATTATGATGATGATTATGATGATGATTATGATGATGATTATGGTGATGATTATGATGATGATTATGATGATGATTATGATGATGATTATGATGATGATTATGGTGATGATTATGATGATGATTATGATGATGATTATGGTGATGATTATGATGATGATTATGATGATGATTATGATGATGATTATGATGATGATTATGATGATGATTATGATGATGATTATGATGATGATTATGATGATGATCATGATGATGGTGATGATGATTATGATGATGATTATGATGATGATCATGATGATGCTTATGACAACTATAATGATGACGATTATGATGACTATTATGATGATTATGATGACAATTATGATGAATATTATGATGATGATCATGATGAATATTATGATGATGGTTATGGTGATGGTTACTATGACAATTATGATGACTATGATGATGATTATGATGACGATTATGATGACGATTATGATGATAATTATGATGATGATTACTATGACGATTATGATTACTATAATGACGACGATTATGATGACTATTATGATCATGACTATGATGATGACTGTGCTCATGATTATGATCATGATTATGATCATGATTATGATGATGACTATGATGATGATTATCATGATGATTATGCTCATGATTATGATGATGAATTATGATGACGATTATGATGATGATTATGTTGATGATAATGATAATGATTATGATGATGATTATGATGATGATTATGATGATGATTATGATGACGATTATGATGATGATTATGATGATGATTATGATGATGATTATGATGACGATTATGATGATGATTATGATGATGATTATGATGATGATTACGATGATGATGATTATGATGATGATTATGATGATGATTATGATGATGATTATGATGATGATCATGATGATGATTATGATGACTATAATGATGACGATTATGATGACTATTATGATGCCGATTATGATGAATATTATGATGATGATTATGATGATGATTATGAAGATGATTATGATGATGATCATGATGATGATTGTGAAGACGATTATGATGATGATTATGATGATGATTATGATGATGATTATGATGATGATTATGATGATGATTATGATGATGATTATGATGATGATTGTGATGATGAATTATAACGATGATTATGATGATGATTATGATGATGATTATGATGATGATTATGATGATGATTATGGTGATGATTATGATGATGATTATGATGATGATTATGATGATGATTATGATGATGATTGTGATGATGATTATGATGATGATTATGAAGATGATTATGATGATGATGATTATGATGATGATTATGATGATGATTATGATGATGATTATGATGATGATTATGATGATGATTATGATGATGATTATGATGATGATTATGATGACGATTATGATGATGATTATGATGAATATTATGATGATGATTATGATGATGATTACTATGACGATAATGATGACTATAAGTATGACGATTATGATGACTATTATGATGATTATGATGACGATTATGATGACTATTATGTGATGACTATGATGATGATTATCGTGATGATTATGATGATGATCATGATGATGATTATGATGACTATAATGATGACGATTATGATGACTATTATGATGATTATGATGATGATTATGATGATGATTATGATGACTATTATGATGATGACTATGATAATGATTATGATGACGATTATGATGATGATTATGATGATGATTATGGTGATGATTATGATGATGATTATCATGATGATTATGATGATGATTATGATGATGATTATGATGATGATTATGATGATGATTATGATGATGATTATGATGATGATTATGATGATGACTATGATGATGATTACCATGATGATTATGCTCATGATTATGATGATGAATTATAACGATGATTATGATGATGATTTTGATGATGATTATGATGATGATTATGATGATGATCATGATGATGGTGATGATGATTATGATGATGATCATGATGATTATGATGATGATTATGATGATGATCATGATGATGCTTATGACAACTATAATGATGACGATTATGATGACTATTATGATGATTATGATGACAATTATGATGAATATTATGATGATGATCATGATGAATATTATGATGATGGTTATGTTGATGGTTACTATGACAATTATGATGACTATTATGATGATGACTATGATGATGATTATGATAACGATTATGATGACGATTATGATGATGATTATGATGATGATTACTATGACGATTATGATTACTATAATGACGACGATTATGATGTCTATTATGATGATGACTATGATGATGACTGTGATCATGATTATGATCATGATTATGATCATGATTATGATGACGACTATGATGATGATTATCATGATGATTATGCTCATGATTATGATGATGATTATGTTGATGATTATTATGATGATTATGATTATGATTATGATGATGATTATGATGATGAATTATGATGACGATTATGATGATGATTATGTTGATGATAATGATAATGATTCTGATGATGATTATGATGATGATTATGATGATGATCATGATGATGATTATGGAGATGATTATGATGATGATTATCATGAAGATTATGCTCATGATTATGATGATGAATTATAACGATGATTATGATGATGATTATGATGATGATTATGATGATGATTATGATGATGATCATGATGATGATTATGATGACGATTATGATGATGATTATGATGACTATTATGATGCCGATTATGATGAATATTATGATGATGATTATGATGATGACTATGAAGATGATTATGATGATCATGATTATGATGATGATTATGATGATGATTATGATGATGATTGTGATGATGATTATGATGATGATTATGATGACGATTATGATGATGATCATGATGATGATTATGGAGATGATTATGATGATGATTATCATGATGATTATGCTCATGATTATGATGATGAATTATAACGATGATTATGATGATGATTATGATGATGATTATGATGATGATTATGATGATGATTATGATGATGATTATGATGATGATTATGATGATGATTATGATGATGATTATGGTGATGATTATGATGATGATTATAATGATGATTATGATGATGATTATGATGATGATTGTGATGATGATTATGATGATGATTATGATGATGATTATGATGATGAATTATGATGACGATTATGATGATGATTATGTTGATGATAATGATAATGATTCTGATGATGATTATGATGATGATTGTGATGATGATTATGATGATGATTATGATGACGATTATGATGATGATTATGATGATGATTATGATGATGATTACGATGATGATGATTATGATGATGATTATGATGATGATTATGATGATGATTATGATGATGATTATGATGATGATTATGATGATGATTATGATGATGATTATGATGATGATTATGATGATGATTGTGAAGATGATTATGATGATGATTATGAAGATGATTATGATGATGATTACCATGATGATTATGCTCATGATTATGATGATGAATTATAATGATGATTATGATGATGATTACGATGATGATCATGATGATGATTATGATGATGATTGTGATGATGATTATGATGATGATTATGATGATGATTATGATGATGATTATGATGATGATCATGATGATGATTATGATGACTATAATGATGACGATTATGATGACTATTATGATGCCGATTATGATGAATATTATGATGATGATTATGATGATGATTATGAAGATGATTATGATGATGATCATGATGATGATTGTGAAGACGATTATGATGATGATTATGATGATGATTATGATGTTGATTATGATGATGATTATGATGATGATTATGATGATGATTATGATGATGATTATGATGATGAATTATGATGACGATTATGATGATGATTATGTTGATGATAATGATAATGATTCTGATGATGATTATGATGATGATTGTGATGATGATTATGATGATGATTATGATGACGATTATGATGATGATTATGATGATGATTATGATGATGATTACGATGATGATGATTATGATGATGATTATGATGATGATTATGATGATGATTATGATGATGATTATGATGATGATTATGATGATGATTATGATGATGATTATGATGATGATTATGATGATGATTGTGAAGATGATTATGATGATGATTATGAAGATGATTATGATGATGATTACCATGATGATTATGCTCATGATTATGATGATGAATTATAATGATGATTATGATGATGATTACGATGATGATCATGATGATGATTATGATGATGATTGTGATGATGATTATGATGATGATTATGATGATGATTATGATGATGATTATGATGATGATCATGATGATGATTATGATGACTATAATGATGACGATTATGATGACTATTATTATGCCGATTATGATGAATATTATGATGATGATTATGATGATGATTATGAAGATGATTATGATGATGATCATGATGATGATTGTGAAGACGATTATGATGATGATTATGATGATGATTATGATGATGATTATGATGATGATTATGATGATGATTATGATGATGATTATGATGATGATTGTGATGATGAATTATAACGATGATTATGATGATGATTATGATGATGATTATGATGATGATTATGATGATGATTATGATGATGATTATGGTGATGATTATGATGATGATTATGATGATGATTATGATGATGATTATGATGATGATTGTGATGATGATTATGATGATGATTATGAAGATGATTATGATGATGATGATTATGATGATGATTATGATGATGATTATGATGATGATTATGATGATGATTATGATGATGATTATGATGATGATTATGATGATGATTATGATGATGATTATGATGACGATTATGATGATGATTATGATGAATATTATGATGATGATTATGATGATGATTACTATGACGATAATGATGACTATAAGGATGACGATTATGATGACTATTATGATGATTATGATGACGATTATGATGACTATTATGTGATGACTATGATGATGATTATCGTGATGATTATGATGATGATCATGATGATGATTATGATGACTATAATGATGACGATTATGATGACTATTATGATGATTATGATGATGATTACTATGACGATTATGATGACTATAATGATGACGATTATGATGACTATTATGATGATGACTATGACGATGATTATGATGACTATTATGATGATGACTATGATGATGATTATCGTGATGATTATGATGATGATCATGATGATGATTATGATGACTATAATGATGACGATTATGATGACAATTATGATGATTATGATGATGATTACTATGACGATTATGATGACTATAATGACGACGATTATGATGACTATTATGATGATGACTATGATGATGACTGTGATCATGATTATGATCATGATTATGATCATGATTATGATGATGACTATGATGATGATTATCATGATGATTATGCTCATGATTATGATGATGAATTATAACGATGATTATGATGATGATTATGATGATGATTATGATGATGATTATGATGATGATTATGATGATGATTATGATGATGATTATGGTGATGATTATGATGATGATTATGATGATGATTATGATGATGATTATGATGATGATTGTGATGATGAATTATAACGATGATTATGATGATGATTATGATGATGATTATGATGATGATTATGATGATGATTATGATGATGATTGTGAAGATGATTATGATGATGATTATGAAGATGATTATGATGATGATTACCATGATGATTATGCTCATGATTATGATGATGAATTATAATGATGATTATGATGATGATTACGATGATGATCATGATGATGATTATGATGATGATTGTGATGATGATTATGATGATGATTATGATGATGATTATGATGATGATTATGATGATGATTATGATGATGATCATGATGATGATTATGATGACTATAATGATGACGATTATGATGACTATTATGATGCCGATTATGATGAATATTATGATGATGATTATGATGATGATTATGAAGATGATTATGATGATGATCATGATGATGATTGTGAAGACGATTATGATGATGATTATGATGATGATTATGATGATGATTATGATGATGATTATGATGATGATTATGATGATGATTATTGTGATGATTATGATGATGATTATGATGATGATTATGATGATGATTATGATGATGATTGTGATGATGATTATGATGATGATTATGAAGATGATTATGATGATGATGATTATGATGATGATTATGATGATGATTATGATGATGATTATGATGATGATTATGATGATGATTATGATGATGATTATGATGATGATTATGATGATGATTATGATGACGATTATGATGATGATTATGATGAATATTATGATGATGATTATGATGATGATTACTATGACGATAATGATGACTATAAGGATGACGATTATGATGACTATTATGATGATTATGATGACGATTATGATGACTATTATGTGATGACTATGATGATGATTATCGTGATGATTATGATGATGATCATGATGATGATTATGATGACTATAATGATGACGATTATGATGACTATTATGATGATTATGATGATGATTACTATGACGATTATGATGACTATAATGATGACGATTATGATGACTATTATGATGATGACTATGACGATGATTATGATGACTATTATGATGATGACTATGATGATGATTATCGTGATGATTATGATGATGATCATGATGATGATTATGATGACTATAATGATGACGATTATGATGACAATTATGATGATTATGATGATGATTACTATGACGATTATGATGACTATAATGACGACGATTATGATGACTATTATGATGATGACTATGATGATGACTGTGATCATGATTATGATCATGATTATGATCATGATTATGATGATGACTATGATGATGATTATCATGATGATTATGCTCATGATTATGATGATGAATTATAACGATGATTATGATGATGATTAT
This sequence comes from Coelioxys conoideus, assembly GCA_947623535.1. Classification (NCBI taxonomy): domain Eukaryota; kingdom Metazoa; phylum Arthropoda; class Insecta; order Hymenoptera; family Megachilidae; genus Coelioxys; species Coelioxys conoideus. The sequence continues at coordinate 1,515,390 of CANQJN010000043.1, forward strand.
GATGATGATTATGATGATGATTATGATGATGATTATGATGATGATTATGATGATGATTATGATGATGATTATGGTGATGATTATGATGATGATTATGATGATGATTATGATGATGATTATGATGATGATTGTGATGATGAATTATAACGATGATTATGATGATGATTATGATGATGATTATGATGATGATTATGATGATGATTATGATGATGAATTATGATGACGATTATGATGATGATTATGTTGATGATAATGATAATGATTCTGATGATGATTATGATGATGATTATGATGATGATTATGATGATGATTATGATGACGATTATGATGATGATTATGATGATGATTATGATGATGAATTATGATGACGATTATGATGATGATTATGTTGATGATAATGATAATGATTCTGATGATGATTATGATGATGATTATGATGATGATTATGATGATGATTATGATGACGATTATGATGATGATTATGATGATGATTATGATGATGATTATGATGATGATTATGATGATGATTATGATGATGATTATGATGATGATTATGATGATGATTATGATGATGATTGTGAAGATGATTATGATGGTGATTATGAAGATGATTATGATGATGATTACCATGATGATTATGCTCATGATTATGATGATGAATTATAACGATGATTATGATGATGATTATGATGATGATTATGATGATGACTATGATGATGATTATGATGATGATCATGATGATGATTATGATGACTATAATGATGACGATTATGATGACTATTATGATGATGACTATGATGATGATTATGATGACGATTATGATGATGATTATGATGATGATTATGGTGATGATTATGATGATGATTATCATGATGATTATGATGATGATTATGATGCTGATTATGATGATGATTATGATGATGATTATGATGATGATTATGATGATGATTATGATGATGATTATGATGATCATAATGATGATGATTACGATGTCTGTTATGATGATGATTATGATGATGATTATGCTCATGATTATGATGATGAATTATAACGATGATTATGATGATGATTATGATGATGATTATGATGATGATTATGATGATGATTATCATGATGATTATGATGATGATTACTATGACGATAATGATGACTATAATGATGGCGATTATGATGACTATTATGATGATGACTATGATGATGATTATGATGACGATTATGATGATTATGATGATGATTATGGTGATGATTATGATGATGATTATCATGATGATTATGATGATGATTATGATGATGATTATGATGATGATTATGATGATGATTATGATGATGATTGTGATGATGATTATGATGATGATTATGATGATGATTATGATGATGATTATGATGATGATTATGATGATGATTATGAAGATGATTATGATGATGATGATTATGATGATGATTATGATGATGATCATGATGATGATTATGATGACGATTATGATGATGATTTTGATGATGATTATGATGATGACTATGATGATGATTCTGATGATGACTATGATGATGATTACCATGATGATTATGCTCATGATTATGATGATGAATTATAACGATGATTATGATGATGATTTTGATGATGATTATGATGATGATTATGATGATGATCATGATGATGGTGATGATGATTATGATGATTATGATGATGATCATGATGATTATGATGATGATTATGATGATGATCATGATGATGCTTATGACAACTATAATGATGACGATTATGATGACTATTATGATGATGATTATGATGATGATTACTATGACGATTATGATTACTATAATGACGACGATTATGATGACTATTATGATGATGACTATGATGATGACTGTGATCATGATTATGATCATGATTATGATCATGATTATGATGATGACTATGATGATGATTATCATGATGATTATGCTCATGATTATGATGATGAATTATGATGACGATTATGATGATGATTATGTTGATGATAATGATAATGATTATAATGATGATTATAATGATGATTATGAAGATGATTATGATGATGATGATTATGATGATGATTATGATGATGATTATGATGATGATTATGATGATGATTATGATGATGATTATGATGATGATTATGATGACGATTGTGACGATGATTATGATGATGATGATTATGATGATGATTATGATGATGATCATGATGATGATTATGATGATGATCATGATGATGATTATGATGATGATCATGATGATGCTTATGACAACTATAATGATGACGATTATGATGACTATTATGATGATGATTATGATGATGATTACTATGACGATTATGATTACTATAATGACGACGATTATGATGACTATTATGATGATGACTATGATGATGACTGTGATCATGATTATGATCATGATTATGATCATGATTATGATGATGACTATGATGATGATTATCATGATGATTATGCTCATGATTATGATGATGAATTATGATGACGATTATGATGATGATTATGTTGATGATAATGATAATGATTATAATGATGATTATGATGATGATTATGATGATGATTATGATGACTATAATGATGACGATTATGATGACTATTATGATGCCGATTATGATGAATATTATGATGATGATTGTGATGATGATTATGAAGATGATTATGATGATCATGATTATGATGATGATTATGATCATGATTATGATGATGATTATGATGATGATTATGATGATGATTATGATGATGATTATGATGATGATTATGATGATGATTATGGTGATGATTATGACGATGATTATGATGATGATTATGATGATGATTATGATGATGATTGTGATGATGATTATGATGATGATTATGAAGATGATTATGATGATGATGATTATGATGATGATTATGATGATGATTATGATGATGATTATGATGATGATTATGATGATGATTATGATGATGATTATGATGATGATTATGATGATGATTGTGACGATGATTATGATGATGATGATTATGATGATGATTATGATGATGATCATGATGATGATTATGATGATGATCATGATGATGCTTATGACAACTATAATGATGACGATTATGATGACTATTATGATGATGATTATGATGATGATTACTATGACGATTATGATTACTATAATGACGACGATTATGATGACTATTATGATGATGACTATGATGATGACTGTGATCATGATTATGATCATGATTATGATCATGATTATGATGATGACTATGATGATGATTATCATGATGATTATGCTCATGATTATGATGATGAATTATGATGACGATTATGATGATGATTATGTTGATGATAATGATAATGATTATAATGATGATTATGATGATGATTATGATGATGATTATGATGATGATTATGATGATGATTATGATGATGATTATGATGATGATTATGATGACGATTATGATGATGATTATGATGATGATTATGATGATGATTACGATGATGATGATTATGATGATGATTACCATGATGATTATGCTCATGATTATGATGATGAATTATAACGATGATTATGATGATGATTATGATGATGATTACGATGATGATTATGATGATGATTATGATGATGATTATGATGATGATTATGATGATGATTGTGAAGATGATTATGATGATGATTATGAAGATGATTATGATGATGATTATGATGATGATTATGATGATGATTATGATGATGACTATGATGATGATTATGATGATGATCATGATGATGATTATGATGACTATAATGATGACGATTATGATGACTATTATGATGATGACTATGATGATGATTATGATGACGATTATGATGATGATTATGATGATGATTATGGTGATGATTATGATGATGATTATCATGATGATTATGATGATGATTATGATGATGATTATGATGATGATTATGATGATGATTATGATGATGATTATGATGATGATTATGATGATCATAATGATGATGATTACGATGTCGGTTATGATGATGATTATGATGATGATTATGCTCATGATTATGATGATGAATTATAACGATGATTATGATGATGATTATGATGATGATTATGATGATGATTATGATGATGATTATCATGATGATTATGATGATGATTACTATGACGATAATGATGACTATAATGATGACGATTATGATGACTATTATGATGATGACTATGATGATGATTATGATGACGATTATGATGATTATGATGATGATTATGGTGATGATTATGATGATGATTATGATGACGATTATGATGATGATTTTGATGATGATTATGATGATGACTATGATGATGATTCTGATGATGACTATGATGATGATTACCATGATGATTATGCTCATGATTATGATGATGAATTATAACGATGATTATGATGATGATTTTGATGATGATTATGATGATGATTATGATGATGATCATGATGATGGTGATGATGATTATGATGATTATGATGATGATCATGATGATTATGATGATGATTATGATGATGATCATGATGATGCTTATGACAACTATAATGATGACGATTATGATGACTATTATGATGATTATGATGACAATTATGATGAATATTATGATGATGATCATGATGAATATTATGATCATGGTTACTATGACAATTATGATGACTATTATGATGATGACTATGATGATGATTATGATGACGATTATGATGACGATTATGATGATGATTATGATGATGATTACTATGACGATTATGATTACTATAATGACGACGATTATGATGACTATTATGATGATGACTATGATGATGACTGTGATCATGATTATGATCATGATTATGATCATGATTATGATCATGACTATGATGATGATTATGATGACGATTATGATGATTATGATGATGATTATGGTGATGATTATGATGATGATTATGATGACGATTATGATGATGATTTTGATGATGATTATGATGATGACTATGATGATGATTCTGATGATGACTATGATGATGATTACCATGATGATTATGCTCATGATTATGATGATGAATTATAACGATGATTATGATGATGATTTTGATGATGATTATGATGATGATTATGATGATGATCATGATGATGGTGATGATGATTATGATGATTATGATGATGATCATGATGATTATGATGATGATTATGATGATGATCATGATGATGCTTATGACAACTATAATGATGACGATTATGATGACTATTATGATGATTATGATGACAATTATGATGAATATTATGATGATGATCATGATGAATATTATGATGATGGTTATGATCATGGTTACTATGACAATTATGATGACTATTATGATGATGACTATGATGATGATTATGATGACGATTATGATGACGATTATGATGATGATTATGATGATGATTACTATGACGATTATGATTACTATAATGACGACGATTATGATGACTATTATGATGATGACTATGATGATGACTGTGATCATGATTATGATCATGATTATGATCATGATTATGATGATGACTATGATGATGATTATCATGATGATTATGCTCATGATTATGATGATGAATTATGATGACGATTATGATGATGATTATGTTGATGATAATGATAATGATTATAATGATGATTATGATGATGATTATGATGATGATTATGATGATGATTATGATGATGATTATGATGATGATTATGATGACGATTATGATGATGATTATGATGATGATTATGATGATGATTACGATGATGATGATTATGATGATGATTACCATGATGATTATGCTCATGATTATGATGATGAATTATAACGATGATTATGATGATGATTATGATGATGATTACGATGATGATTATGATGATGATTATGATGATGATTATGATGATGATTATGATGATGATTGTGAAGATGATTATGATGATGATTATGAAGATGATTATGATGATGATTATGATGATGATTATGATGATGAGTATGATGATGACTATGATGATGATTATGATGATGATCATGATGATGATTATGATGACTATAATGATGACGATTATGATGACTATTATGATGATGACTATGATGATGATTATGATGACGATTATGATGATGATTATGATGATGATTATGGTGATGATTATGATGATGATTATCATGATGATTATGATGATGATTATGATGATGATTATGATGATGATTATGATGATGATTATGATGACTATTATGATGATGACTATGATGATGATTATGATGACGATTATGATGATGATTATGATGATGATTATGATGATGATTATGATGATGATTGTGACGATGATTATGATGATGATGATTATGATGATGATTATGATGATGATCATGATGATGATTATGATGATGATCATGATGATGATTATGATGATGATCATGATGATGCTTATGACAACTATAATGATGACGATTATGATGACTATTATGATGATGATTATGATGATGATTACTATGACGATTATGATTACTATAATGACGACGATTATGATGACTATTATGATGATGACTATGATGATGACTGTGATCATGATTATGATCATGATTATGATCATGATTATGATGATGACTATGATGATGATTATCATGATGATTATGCTCATGATTATGATGATGAATTATGATGACGATTATGATGATGATTATGTTGATGATAATGATAATGATTATAATGATGATTATGATGATGATTATGATGATGATTATGATGATGATTATGATGATGATTATGATGATGATTATGATGACGATTATGATGATGATTATGATGATGATTATGATGATGATTACGATGATGATGATTATGATGATGATTACCATGATGATTATGCTCATGATTATGATGATGATTGTGACGATGATTATGATGATGATGATTATGATGATGATTATGATGATGATTATGATGATGATCATGATGATGATTATGATGATGATCATGATGATGCTTATGACAACTATAATGATGACGATTATGATGACTATTATGATGATGATTATGATGATGATTACTATGACGATTATGATTACTATAATGACGACGATTATGATGACTATTATGATGATGATTATGATGATGACTGTGATCATGATTATGATCATGATTATGATCATGATTATGATGATGACTATGATGATGATTATCATGATGATTATGCTCATGATTATGATGATGAATTATGATGACCATTATGATGATGATTATGTTGATGATAATGATAATGATTATAATGATGATTATGATGATGATTATGATGATGATTATGATGACTATAATGATGACGATTATGATGACTATTATGATGCCGATTATGATGAATATTATGATGATGATTATGATGATGATTATAAAGATGATTATGATGATCATGATTATGATGATGATTATGATCATGATTATGATGATGATTATGATGATGATTATGATGATGATTATGATGATGATTATGATGATGATTATGATGATGATTATGATGATGATTATGGTGATGATTATGACGATGATTATGATGATGATTATGATGATGATTATGATGATGATTGTGATGATGATTATGATGATGATTATGAAGATGATTATGATGATGATGATTATGATGATGATTATGATGATGATTATGATGATGATTATGATGATGATTATGATGATGATTATGATGATGATTATGATGATGATTATGATGATGATTATGATGATGATTGTGACGATGATTATGATGATGATGATTATGATGATGATTATGATGATGATCATGATGATGATTATGATGATGATCATGATGATGCTTATGACAACTATAATGATGACGATTATGATGACTATTATGATGATGATTATGATGATGATTACTATGACGATTATGATTACTATAATGACGACGATTATGATGACTATTATGATGATGACTATGATGATGACTGTGATCATGATTATGATCATGATTATGATCATGATTATGATGATGACTATGATGATGATTATGATGATGATTGTGAAGATGATTATGATGATGATTATGAAGATGATTATGTTGATGATAATGATAATGATTATAATGATGATTATGATGATGATTATGATGATGATTATGATGATGATTATGATGATGATTATGATGATGATTATGATGACGATTATGATGATGATTATGATGATGATTATGATGATGATTACGATGATGATGATTATGATGATGATTACCATGATGATTATGCTCATGATTATGATGATGAATTATAACGATGATTATGATGATGATTATGATGATGATTACGATGATGATTATGATGATGATTATGATGATGATTATGATGATGATTATGATGATGATTGTGAAGATGATTATGATGATGATTATGAAGATGATTATGATGATGATTATGATGATGATTATGATGATGATTATGATGATGACTATGATGATGATTATGATGATGATCATGATGATGATTATGATGACTATTATGATGCCGATTATGATGAATATTATGATGATGATTATGATGATGATTATGAAGATGATTATGATGATGATGATTATGATGATGATTATGATCATGATTATGATGATGATTATGATGATGATTATGATGATGATTACGATGATGATGATTATGATGATGATTACCATGATGATTATGCTCATGATTATGATGATGAATTATAACGATGATTATGATGATGATTATGATGATGATTACGATGATGATTATGATGATGATTATGATGATGATTATGATGATGATTATGATGATGATTATGATGATGATTGTGACGATGATTATGATGATGATGATTATGATGATGATTATGATGATGATCATGATGATGATTATGATGATGATCATGATGATGCTTATGACAACTATAATGATGACGATTATGATGACTATTATGATGATGATTATGACGATGATTACTATGACGATTATGATTACTATAATGACGACGATTATGATGACTATTATGATGATGACTATGATGATGACTGTGATCATGATTATGATCATGATTATGATCATGATTATGATGATGACTATGATGATGATTATCATGATGATTATGCTCATGATTATGATGATGAATTATGATGACGATTATGATGATGATTATGTTGATGATAATGATAATGATTATAATGATGATTATGATGATGATTATGATGATGATTATGATGATGATTATGATGATGATTATGATGATGATTATGATGACGATTATGATGATGATTATGATGATGATTATGATGATGATTACGATGATGATGATTATGATGATGATTACCATGATGATTATGCTCATGATTATGATGATGAATTATAACGATGATTATGATGATGATTATGATGATGATTACGATGATGATTATGATGATGATTATGATGATGATTATGATGATGATTATGATGATGATTGTGAAGATGATTATGATGATGATTATGAAGATGATTATGATGATGATTATGATGATGATTATGATGATGATTATGATGATGACTATGATGATGATTATGATGATGATCATGATGATGATTATGATGACTATAATGATGACGATTATGATGACTATTATGATGATGACTATGATGATGATTATGATGACGATTATGATGATGATTATGATGATGATTATGGTGATGATTATGATGATGATTATCATGATGATTATGATGATGATTATGATGATGATTATGATGATGATTATGATGATGATTATGATGATCATAATGATGATGATTACGATGATGATGATTATGATGATGATTACGATGATGATGATTATGATGATGATTACCATGATGATTATGCTCATGATTATGATGATGAATTATAACGATGATTATGATGATGATTATGATGATGATTACGATGATGATTATGATGATGATTATGATGATGATTATGGTGATGATTATGATGATGATTATCATGATGATTATGATGATGATTATGATGATGATTATGATGATGATTATGATGATGATTATGATGATGATTATGATGATCATAATGATGATGATTACGATGTCGGTTATGATGATGATTATGATGATGATTATGCTCATGATTATGATGATGAATTATAACGATGATTATGATGATGATTATGATGATGATTATGATGATGATTATGATGATGATTATGATGATGATTATGATGATGATTATCATGATGATTATGATGATGATTACTATGACGATAATGATGACTATAATGATGACGATTATGATGACTATTATGATGATTATGATGACAATTATGATGAATATTATGATGATGATCATGATGAATATTATGATGATGGTTATGATCATGGTTACTATGACAATTATGATGACCATTATGATGATGACTATGATGATGATTATGATGACGATTATGATGACGATTATGATGATGATTATGATGATGATTACTATGACGATTATGATTACTATAATGACGACGATTATGATGACTATTATGATGATGACTATGATGATGACTGTGATCATGATTATGATCATGATTATGATCATGATTATGATGATGACTATGATGATGATTATCATGATGATTATGCTCATGATTATGATGATGATTATGTTGATGATAATGATAATGATTATGATGATGATTATGATGATGATTATGATGATGATTATGATGATGATTATGATGATGATTATGATGATGATCATGATGGTGATCATGATGATGATTATGATGACTATAATGATGACGATTATGATGACTATTATGATGCCGATTATGATGAATATTATGATGATGATTATGATGATGATTATGAAGATGATTATGATGATCATGATTATGATGATGATTATGATCATGATTATGATGATGATTATGATGATGATTATGATGATGATTATGATGATGATTATGATGATGATTATGGTGATGATTATGATGATGATTATGATGATGATTATGATGATGATTATGATAATGATTGTGATGATGATTATGATGATGATTATGAAGATGATTATGATGATGATGATTATGATGATGATTATGATGATGATTATGATGATGATTATGATGATGATTATGATGATGATTATGATGATGATTGTGACGATGATTATGATGATGATGATTATGATGATGATTATGATGATGATCATGATGATGATTATGATGATGATCATGATGATGCTTATGACAACTATAATGATGACGATTATGATGACTATTATGATGATGATTATGATGATGATTACTATGACGATTATGATTACTATAATGACGACGATTATGATGACTATAATGATGACGATTATGATGACTATTATGATGCCGATTATGATGAATATTATGATGATGATTATGATGATGATTATGAAGATGATTATGATGATCATGATTATGATGATGATTATGATCATGATTATGATGATGATATGATGATGATTATGATGATGATTATGATGATGATTATGATGATGATTATGGTGATGATTATGATGATGATTATGATGATGATTATGATGATGATTATGATGATGATTGTGATGATGATTATGATGATGATTATAAAGATGATTATGATGATGATGATTATGATGATGATTATGATGATGATTATGATGATGATTATGATGATGATTATGATGACGATTATGATGATGATTATGATGATGATTATGATGATGATTATGATGATGATTGTGACGATGATTATGATGATGATGATTATGATGATGATTATGATGATGATCATGATGATGATTATGATGATGATCATGATGATGCTTATGACAACTATAATGATGACGATTATGATGACTATTATGATGATGATTATGATGATGATTACTATGACGATTATGATTACTATAATGACGACGATTATGATGACTATTATGATGATGACTATGATGATGACTGTGATCATGATTATGATCATGATTATGATCATGATTATGATGATGACTATGATGATGATTATCATGATGATTATGCTCATGATTATGATGATGAATTATGATGACGATTATGATGATGATTATGTTGATGATAATGATAATGATTATAATGATGGTTATGATGATGATTATGATGATGATTATGATGATGATTATGATGACGATTATGATGATGATTATGATGATCATAATGATTATGATTACGATGTCGGTTATGATGATGATTATGATGATGATTATGCTCATGATTATGATGATGAATTATAACGATGATTATAATGATGATTATGATGATGATTATGATGATGATTATGATGATGATTATGATGATGATTGTGAAGATGATTATGATGATGATTATGAAGATGATTATGATGACGATTATGATGATGATTATGATGATGATTACCATGATGATTATGCTCATGATTATGATGATGATTATGATGATGATTATGATGATGATTATGATGATGATTATGATGATCATAATGATTATGATTACGATGTCGGTTATGATGATGATTATGATGATGATTATGCTCATGATTATGATGATGAATTATAACGATGATTATGATGATGATTATGATGATGATTATGATGATGATTATGATGATGATTATCATGATGATTATGATGATGATTACTATGACGATAATGATGACTATAATGATGACGATTATGATGACTATTATGATGATGACTATGATGATGATTATGATGACGATTATGATGATGATTATGATGATGATTATGATGATGATTATGATGATGATTATGATGATGATTATGATGATGATTATGATGATTATGATGATGATTATGATGATGATTGTGAAGATGATTATGATGATGATTATGAAGATGATTATGATGATGATTACCATGATGATTATGCTCATGATTATGATGATGAATTATAACGATGATTATGATGATGATTATGATGATGATTATGATGATGATTATGATGATGATTATGATGATGATTATGATGATGATTATGATGATGATTATGATGATGATTATGATGATGATCATGATGATGATTATGATGACTATAATGATGACGATCATGATGACTATTATGATGCCGATTATGATGAATATTATGATGATGATTATGATGATGACTATGAAGATGATTATGATGATCATGATTATGATGATGATTATGATGATGATTATGATGATGATTGTGATGATGATTATGATGATGATTATGATGACGATTATGATGATGATCATGATGAGGATTATGGAGATGATTATGATGATGATTATTATGATGATTATGCTCATGATTATGATGATGAATTATAACGATGATTATGATGATGATTATGATGATGATTATGATGATGATTGTGATGATGATTATGATGATGATTATGAAGATGATTATGATGATGATGATTATGATGATGATTATGATGATGATTATGATGATGATTATGATGATGATTATGATGATGATTATGATGATGATTATGATGATGATTGTGAAGATGATTTTGATGATGATTATGATGATGACTATGATGATGATTCTGATGATGACTATGATGATGATTAGCATGATGATTATGCTCATGATTATGATGATGAATTATAACGATGATTATGATGATGATTTTGATGATGATTATGATGATGATTATGATGATGATTATGATGATGATTATGATGATGATTATGATGATGATTATGATGATGATTATGATGATCATAATGATTATGATTACGATGTCGGTTATGATGATGATTATGATGATGACTATGCTCATGATTATGATGATGAATTATTACGATGATTATGATGATGATTATGATGATGATTATGATGATGATTATGATGATGATTATCATTATGATTATGATGATGATTACTATGACGATAATGATGACTATAATGATGACGATTATGACGACTATTACGATGATGACTATGATGATGATTATGATGACGATTATGATGATGATTATGATGATGATTATGGTGATGATTATGATGATGATTATCATGATGATTATGATGATGATTATGATGATGATTATGATCATGATTATGATCATGATTATGATGATGACTATGATGATGATTATCATGATGATTATGCTCATGATTATGATGATGATTATGTTGATGATTATGATGATGATTATGATGATGATTATGATGATGATTATGATGATGATTATGATGACGATTATGATGATGATTATGATGATGATTATGATGATGATTATGATGATGATTGTGACGATGATTATGATGATGATGATTATGATGATGATTATGATGATGATCATGATGATGATTATGATGATGATCATGATGATGCTTATGACAACTATAATGATGACGATTATGATGACTATTATGATGATGATTATGATGATGATTACTATGACGATTATGATTACTATAATGACGACGATTATGATGACTATTATGATGATGACTATGATGATGACTGTGATCATGATTATGATCATGATTATGATCATGATTATGATGATGACTATGATGATGATTATCATGATGATTATGCTCATGATTATGATGATGAATTATGATGACGATTATGATGATGATTATGTTGATGATAATGATAATGATTATAATGATGGTTATGATGATGATTATGATGATGATTATGATGATGATTATGATGATGATTATGATGATGATTATGATGACGATTATGATGATGATTATGATGATCATAATGATTATGATTACGATGTCGGTTATGATGATGATTATGATGATGATTATGCTCATGATTATGATGATGAATTATAACGATGATTATAATGATGATTATGATGATGATTATGATGATGATTATGATGATGATTATGATGATGATTGTGAAGATGATTATGATGATGATTATGAAGATGATTATGATGACGATTATGATGATGATTATGATGATGATTACCATGATGATTATGCTCATGATTATGATGATGATTATGATGATGATTATGATGATGATTATGATGATGATTATGATGATCATAATGATTATGATTACGATGTCGGTTATGATGATGATTATGATGATGATTATGCTCATGATTATGATGATGAATTATAACGATGATTATGATGATGATTATGATGATGATTATGATGATGATTATGATGATGATTATCATGATGATTATGATGATGATTACTATGACGATAATGATGACTATAATGATGACGATTATGATGACTATTATGATGATGACTATGATGATGATTATGATGACGATTATGATGATGATTATGATGATGATTATGGTGATGATTATGATGATGATTATCATGATGATTATGATGATGATTATGATGATGATTATGATCATGATTATGATCATGATTATGATGATGACTATGATGATGATTATCATGATGATTATGCTCATGATTATGATGATGATTATGTTGATGATTATGATGATGATTATGATGATGATTATGATGATGATTATGATGATGCATTATGATGACGATTATGATGATGATTATGTTGATGATAATGATAATGATTCTGATGATGATTATGATGATGATTATGATGATGATTATGATGATGATTGTGATGATGATTATGACGATGATTATGAAGATGATTATGATGATGATGATTATGATGATGATTATGATGATGATTATGATGATGATTATGATGATGATTATGATGATGATTATGATGATGATTATGATGATGATTGTGAAGATGATTTTGATGATGATTATGATGATGACTATGATGATGATTCTGATGATGACTATGATGATGATTAGCATGATGATTATGCTCATGATTATGATGATGAATTATAACGATGATTATGATGATGATTTTGATGATGATTATGATGATGATTATGATGATGATTATGATGATGATTATGATGATGATTATGATGATGATTATGATGATCATAATGATTATGATTACGATGTCGGTTATGATGATGATTATGATGATGATTATGCTCATGATTATGATGATGAATTATAACGATGATTATGATGATGATTATGATGATGATTATGATGATGATTATGATGATGATTATCATTATGATTATGATGATGATTACTATGACGATAATGATGACTATAATGATGACGATTATGACGACTATTACGATGATGACTATGATGATGATTATGATGACGATTATGATGATGATTATGATGATGATTATGGTGATGATTATGATGATGATTATCATGATGATTATGATGATGATTATGATGATGATTATGATCATGATTATGATCATGATTATGATGATGACTATGATGATGATTATCATGATGATTATGCTCATGATTATGATGATGATTATGTTGATGATTATGATGATGATTATGATGATGATTATGATGATGATTATGATGATGAATTATGATGACGATTATGATGATGATTATGTTGATGATAATGATAATGATTCTGATGATGATTATGATGATGATTATGATGATGATTATGATGATGATTATGATGACGATTATGATGATGATTATGATGATGATTATGATGATGATTACGATGATGATGATTATGATGATGATTATGATGATGATTATGATGATGATTATGATGATGATTATGATGATGATTATGATGATGATTATGATGATGATTATGATGATGATTATGATGATGATTGTGAAGATGATTATGATGATGATTATGAAGATGATTATGATGATGATTACCATGATGATTATGCTCATGATTATGATGATGAATTATAACGATGATTATGATGATGATTATGATGATGATTATGATGATGATTATGATGGTGATTATGATGATGATTATGATGATGATTATGATGATGATCATGATGATGATTATGATGACTATAATGATGACGATTATGATGACTATTATGATGCCGATTATGATGAATATTATGATGATGATTATGATGATGACTATGAAGATGATTATGATGATCATGATTATGATGATGATTATGATGATGATTATGATGATGATTGTGATGATGATTATGATGATGATTGTGATGATGATTATGATGATGATTATGATGACGATTATGATGATGATCATGATGATGATTATCATGATGATTATGCTCATGATTATGATGATGAATTATAACGATGATTATGATGATGATTATGATGATGATTATGATGATGATTGTGATGATGATTATGATGATGATTATGATGATGATTGTGAAGATGATTATGATGATGATGATTATGATGATGATTATGATGATGATTATGATGATGATTATGATGATGATTATGATGATGATTGTGAAGATGATTATGATGATGATGATTATGATGATGATTATGATGGTGATTATGATGATGATTATGATGATGATGATTATGATGATGATTATGATGATGATTATGATGATGATTTTGATGATGATTATGATGATGACTATGATGATGATTCTGATGATGACTATGCTGATGATTAGCATGATGATTATGCTCATGATTATGATGATGAATTATAACGATGATTATGATGATGATTTTGATGATGATTATGATGATGATTATGATGATGATCATGATGATGGTGATGATGATTATGATGATGATCATGATGATTATGATGATGATTATGATGATGATCATGATGATGCTTATGACAACTATAATGATGACGATTATGATGACTATTATGATGATGATTATGATGATGATTATGATGACGATTATGATGACGATTATGATGATGATTATGATGATGATTACTATGACGATTATGATTACTATAATGACGACGATTATGATGACTATTATGATGATGACTATGATGATGACTGTGATCATGATTATGATCATGATTATGATCATGATTATGATGATGACTATGATGATGATTATCATGATGATTATGCTCATGATTATGATGATGAATTATGATGACGATTATGATGATGATTATGTTGATGATAATGATAATGATTATGATGATGATTATGATGATGATTATGATGATGATTATGATGATGATTATGATGATGATTATGATGATGATTATGATGATGATTATGATGACGATTATGATGATGATTATGATGATGATTATGATGATGATTACGATGATGATGATTATGATGATGATTACCATGATGATTATGCTCATGATTATTATGATGAATTATAACGATGATTATGATGATGATTATGATGATGATTATGATGATGATTATGATGATGATTATGATGATGATTATGGTGATGATTATGATGATGATTATGATGATGATTATGATGATGATTATGATGATAATTGTGATGATGATTATGATGATGATTATGAAGATGATTATGATGATGATGATTATGATGATGATTATGATGATGATTATGATGATGATTATGATGATGATTATGATGATGATTACTATGACGATAATGATGACTATAAGGATGACGATTATGATGACTATTATGATGATTATGATGACGATTATGATGACTATTATGTGATGACTATGATGATGATTATCGTGATGATTATGATGATGATCATGATGATGATTATGATGACTATAATGATGACGATTATGATGACTATTATGATGATTATGATGATGATTACTATGACGATTATGATGACTATAATGATGACGATTATGATGACTATTATGATGATGACTATGACGATGATTATGATGACTATTATGATGATGACTATGATGATGATTATCGTGATGATTACGATGATGATCATGATGATGATTATGCTGACTATAATGATGACGATTATGATGACAATTATGATGATTATGATGATGATTACTATGACGATTATGATGACTATAATGACGACGATTATGATGACTATTATGATGATGACTATGATGATGACTGTGATCATGATTATGATCATGATTATGATCATGATTATGATGATGACTATGATGATGATTATCATGATGATTATGCTCATGATTATGATGATGAATTATAACGATGATTATGATGATGATTATGATGATGATTATGATGATGATTATGATGATGATTATGATGATGATTATGATGATGATTATGGTGATGATTATGATGATGATTATGATGATGATTATGATGATGATTATGATGATGATTGTGATGATGAATTATAACGATGATTATGATGATGATTATGATGATGATTATGATGATGATTATGATGATGATTATGATGATGATTATGATGATGATTATGGTGATGATTATGATGATGATTATGATGATGATTATGATGATGATTATGATGATGATTATGATGATGATTATGATGATGATTATGGTGATGATTATGATGATGATTATGATGATGATTATGGTGATGATTATGATGATGATTATGATGATGATTATGATGATGATTATGATGATGATTATGATGATGATTATGATGATGATTATGATGATGATTATGATGATGATTATGATGACTATAATGATGACGATTATGATGATGATTATGATGATGACTATGATGATGATTATGATGACGATTATGATGATGATTTTGATGATGATTATGATGATGACTATGATGATGATTCTGATGATGACTATGATGATCATTAGCATGATGATTATGCTCATGATTATGATGATGAATTATAACGATGATTATGATGATGATTTTGATGATGATTATGATGATGATTATGATGATGATCATGATGATGGTGATGATGATTATGATGATGATCATGATGATTATGATGATGATTATGATGATGATCATGATGATGCTTATGACAACTATAATGATGACGATTATGATGACTATTATGATGATTATGATGACAATTATGATGAATATTATGATGATGATCATGATGAATATTATGATGATGGTTATGATGATGGTTACTATGACAATTATGATGACTATGATGATGATTATGATGACGATTATGATGACGATTATGATGATAATTATGATGATGATTACTATGACGATTATGATTACTATAATGACGACGATTATGATGACTATTATGATGATGACTATGATGATGACTGTGCTCATGATTATGATAATGATTATGATCATGATTATGATGATGACTATGATGATGATTATCATGATGATTATGCTCATGATTATGATGATGAATTATGATGACGATTATGATGATGATTATGTTGATGATAATGATAATGATTATGATGATGATTATGATGATGATTATGATGATGATTATGATGACGATTATAATGATGATTATGATGATGATTATGATGATGAATTATGATGACGATTATGATGATGATTATGTTGATGATAATGATAATGATTCTGATGATGATTATGATGATGATTATGATGATGATTATGATGATGATTGTGATGACGATTATGATGATGATTATGATGATGATTATGATGATGATTACGATGATGATGATTATGATGATGATTATGATGATGATTATGATGATGATTATGATGATGATTATGATGATGATTATGATGATGATTGTGAAGATGATTATGATGGTGATTATGAAGATGATTATGATGATGATTACCATGATGATTATACTCATGATTATGATGGTGATTATGAAGATGATTATGATGATGATTACCATGATGATTATACTCATGATTATGATGATGAATTATAACGATGATTATGATGATGATTATGATGATGATTATGATGATGACTATGATGATGATTATGATGATGATCATGATGATGATTATGATGACTATAATGATGACGATTATGATGACTATTATTATGATGACTATGATGATGATTATGATGACGATTATGATGATGATTATGATGATGATTATGGTGATGATTATGATGATGACTATGATGATGATTATGATGACGATTATGATGATGATTATGATGATGATTATGGTGATGATTATGATGATGATTATCATGATGATTATGATGATGATTATGATGATGATTATGATCATGATTATGATCATGATTATGATGATGACTATGATGATGATTATCATGATGATTATGCTCATGATTATGATGATGATTATGTTGATGATTATGATGATGATTATGATGATGATTATGACGATGATTATGATGATGAATTATGATGACGATTATGATGATGATTATGTTGATGATAATGATAATGATTCTGATGATGATTATGATGATGATTATGATGATGATTATGATGATGATTATGATGATGATTATGATGATGATTATGATGATTATGATGATGATTATGATGATGATTGTGAAGATGATTATGATGATGATTATGAAGATGATTATGATGATGATTACCATGATGATTATGCTCATGATTATGATGATGAATTATAACGATGATTATGATGATGATTATGATGATGATTATGATGATGATTATGATGATGATTATGATGATGATTATGATGATGATTATGATGATGATTATGATGATGATTATGATGATGATTATGATGATGATTATGATGATGATCATGATGATGATTATGATGACTATAATGATGACGATTATGATGACTATTATGATGCCGATTATGATGAATATTATGATGATGATTATGATGATGACTATGAAGATGATTATGATGATGATTGTGATGATGATTATGAAGATGATTATGATGATGATGATTATGATGATGATTATGATGATGATTATGATGATGATTATGATGATGATTATGATGATAATTATGATGATGATTATGATGATGACTATGATGATGATTATCATGATGATTATGCTCATGATTATGATGATGAATTATAACGATGATTATGATGATGATTTTGATGATGATTATGATGATGATTATGATGATGATTATGATGATGATTATGATGATGATTATGATGATGATTATGATGATCATAATGATTATGATTACGATGTCGGTTATGATGATGATTATGATGATGATTATGCTCATGATTATGATGATGAATTATAACGATGATTATGATGATGATTATGATGATGATTATGATGATGATTATGATGATGATTATCATGATGATTATGATGATGATTACTATGACGATAATGATGACTATAATGATGACGATTATGACGACTATTATGATGATGACTATGATGATGATTATGATGATGATTATGGTGATGATTATGATGATGATTATGATGATGATTATGGTGATGATTATGATGATGATTATGATGATGATTATGATGATGATTATGATGATGATTATGATGATGATTATGATGATGATTATGATGATGATTATGATGATGATTATGATGACTATAATGATGACGATTATGATGATGATTATGATGATGACTATGATGATGATTATGATGACGATTATGATGATGATTTTGATGATGATTATGATGATGACTATGATGATGATTCTGATGATGACTATGATGATCATTAGCATGATGATTATGCTCATGATTATGATGATGAATTATAACGATGATTATGATGATGATTTTGATGATGATTATGATGATGATTATGATGATGATCATGATGATGGTGATGATGATTATGATGATGATCATGATGATTATGATGATGATTATGATGATGATCATGATGATGCTTATGACAACTATAATGATGACGATTATGATGACTATTATGATGATTATGATGACAATTATGATGAATATTATGATGATGATCATGATGAATATTATGATGATGGTTATGATGATGGTTACTATGACAATCATGATGACTATGATGATGATTATGATGACGATTATGATGACGATTATGATGATAATTATGATGATGATTACTATGACGATTATGATTACTATAATGACGACGATTATGATGACTATTATGATGATGACTATGATGATGACTGTGCTCATGATTATGATAATGATTATGATCATGATTATGATGATGACTATGATGATGATTATCATGATGATTATGCTCATGATTATGATGATGAATTATGATGACGATTATGATGATGATTATGTTGATGATAATGATAATGATTATGATGATGATTATGATGATGATTATGATGATGATTATGATGACGATTATAATGATGATTATGATGATGATTATGATGATGAATTATGATGACGATTATGATGATGATTATGTTGATGATAATGATAATGATTCTGGTGATGATTATGATGATGATTATGATGATGATTATGATGATGATTGTGATGACGATTATGATGATGATTATGATGATGATTATGATGATGATTACGATGATGATGATTATGATGATGATTATGATGATGATTATGATGATGATTATGATGATGATTATGATGATGATTATGATGATGATTGTGAAGATGATTATGATGGTGATTATGAAGATGATTATGATGATGATTACCATGATGATTATACTCATGATTATGATGATGAATTATAACGATGATTATGATGATGATTATGATGATGATTATGATGATGACTATGATGATGATTATGATGATGATCATGATGATGATTATGATGACTATAATGATGACGATTATGATGACTATTATTATGATGACTATGATGATGATTATGATGACGATTATGATGATGATTATGATGATGATTATGGTGATGATTATGATGATGACTATGATGATGATTATGATGACGATTATGATGATGATTATGATGATGATTATGGTGATGATTATGATGATGATTATCATGATGATTATGATGATGATTATGATGATGATTATGATCATGATTATGATCATGATTATGATGATGACTATGATGATGATTATCATGATGATTATGCTCATGATTATGATGATGATTATGTTGATGATTATGATGATGATTATGATGATGATTATGACGATGATTATGATGATGAATTATGATGACGATTATGATGATGATTATGTTGATGATAATGATAATGATTCTGATGATGATTATGATGATGATTATGATGATGATTATGATGATGATTATGATGATGATTATGATGATGATTATGATGATTATGATGATGATTATGATGATGATTGTGAAGATGATTATGATGATGATTATGAAGATGATTATGATGATGATTACCATGATGATTATGCTCATGATTATGATGATGAATTATAACGATGATTATGATGATGATTATGATGATGATTATGATGATGATTATGATGATGATTATGATGATGATTATGATGATGATTATGATGATGATTATGATGATGATTATGATGATGATTATGATGATGATCATGATGATGATTATGATGACTATAATGATGACGATTATGATGACTATTATGATGCCGATTATGATGAATATTATGATGATGATTATGATGATGACTATGAAGATGATTATGATGATGATTGTGATGATGATTATGAAGATGATTATGATGATGATGATTATGATGATGATTATGATGATGATTATGATGATGATTATGATGATGATTATGATGATGATTATGATGATGATTATGATGATGACTATGATGATGATTATCATGATGATTATGCTCATGATTATGATGATGAATTATAACGATGATTATGATGATGATTTTGATGATGATTATGATGATGATTATGATGATGATTATGATGATGATTATGATGATGATTATGATGATGATTATGATGATCATAATGATTATGATTACGATGTCGGTTATGATGATGATTATGATGATGATTATGCTCATGATTATGATGATGAATTATAACGATGATTATGATGATGATTATGATGATGATTATGATGATGATTATGATGATGATTATCATGATGATTATGATGATGATTACTATGACGATAATGATGACTATAATGATGACGATTATGACGACTATTATGATGATGACTATGATGATGATTATGATGACGATTATGATGATGATTATGATGATGATTATGGTGATGATTATGATGATGATTATCATGATGATTATGATGATGATTATGATGATGATTATGATCATGATTATGATCATGATTATGATGATGACTATGATGATGATTATCATGATGATTATGCTCATGATTATGATGATGATTATGCTCATGATTATGATGATGAATTATAACGATGATTATGATGATGATTATGATGATGATTATGATGATGACTATGATGATGATTATCATGATGATTATGCTCATGATTATGATGATGAATTATAACGATGATTATGATGATGAATAGGATGACTATAATGAAGACGATTATGATGACTATTATGATGATTATGACGACGATTATGATGAATATTAAGATGATGATTATGATGAATATTGTGATGATGATTATGATGATGATTACTATGACGATTATGATGACTATAATGATGACGATTATGATGACGATTATGATGACGATTATGATGATGATTATGCTCATGATAATGATGATGATTATGATGATGATTATGATAATGATTATGATGATGATTATGATGATGATTATGATAAATATTATGATGATGATTATGATGATGATAATGATGATGATTATGATGATGACTATGATGACGGTTATGATTATGATTATGATGATGATTATGATGATGACTATGATGATGATTATGATGATGACTATGATGATGATTATCATGATGATTATGCTCATAATTATGATGATGAATTATAACCATGATTATGATGATGATTATGATGATGATTATGATGATGATTATGATGATGACTATGATGATGATTATCATGATGATTATGCTCATGATTATGATGATGACTATGATGATGATTATCATGATGATTATGCTCATAATTATGATGATGAATTATAACCATGATTATGATGATGATTATGATGATGATTATGATGATGATTGTGAAGATGATTATGATGGTGATTATGAAGATGATTATGATGATGATTACCATGATGATTATACTCATGATTATGATGATGAATTATAACGATGATTATGATGATGATTATGATGATGATTATGATGATGACTATGATGATGATTATGATGATGATCATGATGATGATTATGATGACTATAATGATGACGATTATGATGACTATTATTATGATGACTATGATGATGATTATGATGACGATTATGATGATGATTATGATGATGATTATGGTGATGATTATGATGATGACTATGATGATGATTATGATGACGATTATGATGATGATTATGATGATGATTATGGTGATGATTATGATGATGATTATCATGATGATTATGCTCATGATTATGATGATGA
Organism: Coelioxys conoideus; assembly: GCA_947623535.1. Lineage (NCBI taxonomy): Eukaryota > Metazoa > Arthropoda > Insecta > Hymenoptera > Megachilidae > Coelioxys > Coelioxys conoideus. The sequence goes on from CANQJN010000043.1 coordinate 1,541,591, forward strand.
TTATGTTGATGATTATGATGATGATTATGATGATGATTATGACGATGATTATGATGATGAATTATGATGACGATTATGATGATGATTATGTTGATGATAATGATAATGATTCTGATGATGATTATGATGATGATTATGATGATGATTATGATGATGATTATGATGATGATTATGATGATGATTATGATGATTATGATGATGATTATGATGATGATTGTGAAGATGATTATGATGATGATTATGAAGATGATTATGATGATGATTACCATGATGATTATGCTCATGATTATGATGATGAATTATAACGATGATTATGATGATGATTATGATGATGATTATGATGATGATTATGATGATGATTATGATGATGATTATGATGATGATTATGATGATGATTATGATGATGATTATGATGATGATTATGATGATGATTATGATGATGATTATGATGATGATCATGATGATGATTATGATGACTATAATGATGACGATTATGATGACTATTATGATGCCGATTATGATGAATATTATGATGATGATTATGATGATGACTATGAAGATGATTATGATGATGATTGTGATGATGATTATGAAGATGATTATGATGATGATGATTATGATGATGATTATGATGATGATTATGATGATGATTATGATGATGATTATGATGATGATTATGATGATGATTATGATGATGACTATGATGATGATTATCATGATGATTATGCTCATGATTATGATGATGAATTATAACGATGATTATGATGATGATTTTGATGATGATTATGATGATGATTATGATGATGATTATGATGATGATTATGATGATGATTATGATGATGATTATGATGATCATAATGATTATGATTACGATGTCGGTTATGATGATGATTATGATGATGATTATGCTCATGATTATGATGATGAATTATAACGATGATTATGATGATGATTATGATGATGATTATGATGATGATTATGATGATGATTATCATGATGATTATGATGATGATTACTATGACGATAATGATGACTATAATGATGACGATTATGACGACTATTATGATGATGACTATGATGATGATTATGATGACGATTATGATGATGATTATGATGATGATTATGGTGATGATTATGATGATGATTATCATGATGATTATGATGATGATTATGATGATGATTATGATCATGATTATGATCATGATTATGATGATGACTATGATGATGATTATCATGATGATTATGCTCATGATTATGATGATGATTATGCTCATGATTATGATGATGAATTATAACGATGATTATGATGATGATTATGATGATGATTATGATGATGACTATGATGATGATTATCATGATGATTATGCTCATGATTATGATGATGAATTATAACGATGATTATGATGATGAATAGGATGACTATAATGAAGACGATTATGATGACTATTATGATGATTATGACGACGATTATGATGAATATTAAGATGATGATTATGATGAATATTGTGATGATGATTATGATGATGATTACTATGACGATTATGATGACTATAATGATGACGATTATGATGACGATTATGATGACGATTATGATGATGATTATGCTCATGATAATGATGATGATTATGATGATGATTATGATAATGATTATGATGATGATTATGATGATGATTATGATAAATATTATGATGATGATTATGATGATGATAATGATGATGATTATGATGATGACTATGATGACGGTTATGATGATGATTATGGTGACGATTATGATGATGACTATGATGATGATTATGATGATGATTATGATGATGATTACTATAATGACTATGATGGTGAATATGATGATGATTATGCTGATGATTATGATGATGAATTATAATGATGATTATGATGATGATTATGATGATGATTATGATGATGACTGTGATGATGACTGTGATCATGATTATGATTATGATTATGATGATGATTATGATGATGACTATGATGATGATTATGATGATGACTATGATGATGATTATCATGATGATTATGCTCATAATTATGATGATGAATTATAACCATGATTATGATGATGATTATGATGATGATTATGATGATGATTATGATGATGACTATGATGATGATTATCATGATGATTATGCTCATGATTATGATGATGACTATGATGATGATTATCATGATGATTATGCTCATAATTATGATGATGAATTATAACCATGATTATGATGATGATTATGATGATGATTATGATGATGATTATGATGATGACTATGATGATGATTATCATGATGATTATGCTCATGATTATGATGATGATTATGATGACTATAATAATGACGATTATGATGACTATTATGATGATTATGATGATGATTATGATGATGATTATGCTCATGATAATGATGATGATTATGATGATGATTATGATGAATATTATGATGATGATTATGATGATGACTATGATGATGATTATGATGATGATTATGATGATGATTATGATGATGACTATGATGATGATTATCATGATGATTATGCTCATGATTATGATGATGATTATGATGACTATAATAATGACGATTATGATGACTATTATGATGATTATGATGATGATTATGATGATGATTATGCTCATGATAATGATGATGATTATGATGATGATTATGATGAATATTATGATGATGATTATGATGATGACTATGATGATGATTATCATGATGATTATGCTCATGATTATGATGATGATTATGATGACTATAATAATGACGATTATGATGACTATTATGATGATTATGATGATGATTATGATGATGATTATGCTCATGATAATGATGATGATTATGATGATGACTATGATGACTATTATGATGATTATGATGCCGATTATGATGATGATTATGATGATGATTATGATCATGATTATGATGATGATTATGATGTTGATTATGATGATGATTATGATGATGATTATGATGATGATTATGATGATGACTATGATGATGATTATCATGATGATTATGCTCATAATTATGATGATGAATTATAACAATGATAATGATGATGATTATGATGATGATTATGATGATGACTATGATGACGATTATGATGATGGTTATAATGATGATTATGCTCATAATTATGATGATGAATTATAACAATGATAATGATGATGATTATGATGATGATTATGATGATGACTATGATGACGATTATGATGATGGTTATAATGATGATTCTGATAATTATTATGATGATGATTATGCTCATGATTATGATGATGATTATGATGAATATTATGATGATGATTATGATGATGATTATGATGATGATTATGATGATGATTATGATGATGATTATGATGATGATTATGATGATGATTATGATGACGGTTATGATGATGATTATGATGATGATTACTATGACGATTATGATGATGATTACTATGACGATTATGATGATGATTATGATGATGATTATGATGATGATTATGATGACGGTTATGATGATGATTATGATGATGATTACTATGACGATTATGATGATGATTATGATGATGATTATGATGATGATTATGATGATGACTATGATGATGATTATCATGATGATTATGCTCATGATTATGATGATGAATTATAACGATGATTATGATGATGAATAGGATGACTATAATGAAGACGATTATGATGACTATTATGATGATTATGACGACGATTATGATGAATATTAAGATGATGATTATGATGAATATTGTGATGATGATTATGATGATGATTACTATGACGATTATGATGACTATAATGATGACGATTATGATGACGATTATGATGACGATTATGATGATGATTATGCTCATGATAATGATGATGATTATGATGATGATTATGATAATGATTATGATGATGATTATGATGATGATTATGATAAATATTATGATGATGATTATGATGATGATAATGATGATGATTATGATGATGACTATGATGACGGTTATGATGATGATTATGGTGACGATTATGATGATGACTATGATGATGATTATGATGATGATTATGATGATGATTACTATAATGACTATGATGGTGAATATGATGATGATTATGCTGATGATTATGATGATGATTATGATGATGATTATGATGATGACTGTGATGATGACTGTGATCATGATTATGATTATGATTATGATGATGATTATGATGATGACTATGATGATGATTATGATGATGACTATGATGATGATTATCATGATGATTATGCTCATAATTATGATGATGATTATGATGATGATTATGATGATGACTATGATGATGATTATCATGATGATTATGCTCATGATTATGATGATGATTATGATGACTATAATAATGACGATTATGATGACTATTATGATGATTATGATGATGATTATGATGATGATTATGATGATGATTATGATGATGATTATGATGATGATTATGATGATGATTATGATGATGATTACGATGACGGTTATGATGATGATTATGATGATGATTATGATGATGATTATGATGATGATTATGATGATGATTATGATGACGACTGTGATGATGACTGTGATCATGATTATGATTATGATTATGATGACGATTATGATGACTATTATGATGATGACTATGATGATGATTATGATGACGATTATGATGATGATTATGCTCATGATAATGATGATGATTGTGATGATGATTATGATGATGATTATGATGATGATTATGATGATGATTACGATGACGGTTATGATGATGATTATGATGATGATTATGATGAATATTATGATGATGATTATGATGATGACTATGATGATGATTATCATGATGATTATGCTCATAATTATGATGATGAATTATAACAATGATAATGATGATGATTATGATGATGATTATGATGGTGACTATGATGACGATTATGATGATGGTTATAATGATGATTCTGATAATTATTATGATGATGATTATGCTCATGATTATGATGATGATTATGATGAATATTATGATGATGATTATGATGATGACTATGATGATGATTATCATGATGATTATGCTCATAATTATGATGATGAATTATAACAATGATAATGATGATGATTATGATGATGATTATGATGATGACTATGATGACGATTATGATGATGGTTATAATGATGATTATGCTCATAATTATGATGATGAATTATAACAATGATAATGATGATGATTATGATGATGATTATGATGATGACTATGATGACGATTATGATGATGGTTATAATGATGATTCTGATAATTATTATGATGATGATTATGCTCATGATTATGATGATGATTATGATGAATATTATGATGATGATTATGATGATGATTATGATGATGATTATGATGATGATTATGATGATGATTATGATGATGATTATGATGATGATTATGATGACGGTTATGATGATGATTATGATGATGATTACTATGACGATTATGATGATGATTACTATGACGATTATGATGATGATTATGATGATGATTATGATGATGATTATGATGACGGTTATGATGATGATTATGATGATGATTATCATGATGATTATGCTCATAATTATGATGATGAATTATAACAATGATAATGATGATGATTATGATGATGACTATGATGACTATTATGATGATTATGATGCCGATTATGATGATTATGATGATGATTATGATCATGATTATGATGATGATTATGATGTTGATTATGATGATGATTATGATGATGATTATGATGATGATTATGATGATGACTATGATGATGATTATCATGATGATTATGCTCATAATTATGATGATGAATTATAACAATGATAATGATGATGATTATGATGATGATTATGATGATGACTATGATGACGATTATGATGATGGTTATAATGATGATTCTGATAATTATTATGATGATGATTATGCTCATGATTATGATGATGAATTATAACAATGATAATGATGATGATTATGATGATGATTATGATGATGATTATGATGATGATTATGATGATGACTATAATAATGACGATTATGATGACTATTATGATGATTATGATGCCGATTATGATGATGATTATGATGATGATTATGATCATGATTATGATGATGATTATGATGTTGATTATGATGATGATTGTGATGATGATTATGATGATGATTATGATGATGACTATGATGATGATTATCATGATGATTATGCTCATAATTATGATGATGAATTATAACAATGATAATGATGATGATTATGATGATGATTATGATGATGACTATGATGACGATTATGATGATGGTTATAATGATGATTATGCTCATAATTATGATGATGAATTATAACAATGATAATGATGATTATGATGATGATTATGATGATGACTATGATGACGATTATGATGATGGTGATAATGATGATTCTGATAATTATTATGATGATGATTATGCTCATGATTATGATGATGATTATGATGAATATTATGATGATGATTATGATGATGATTATGATGATGATTATGATGATGATTATGATGATGATTATGAAGATGATTATGATGATGATTATGATGACGGTTATGATGATGATTATGATGATGATTACTATGACGATTATGATGATGATTACTATGACGATTATGATGATGATTATGATGACGGTTATGATGATGATTATGATGATGATTACTATGACGATTATGATGATGATTACTATGACGATTATGATGATGATTGTGATGATGATTATGATGATGATTATGATGATGACTATGATGATGATTATCATGATGATTATGCTCATGATTATGATGATGAATTATAACGATGATTATGATGATGAATAGGATGACTATAATGAAGACGATTATGATGACTATTATGATGATTATGACGACGATTATGATGAATATTAAGATGATGATTATGATGAATATTGTGATGATGATTATGATGATGATTACTATGACGATTATGATGACTATAATGATGACGATTATGATGACGATTATGATGACGATTATGATGATGATTATGCTCATGATAATGATGATGATTATGATGATGATTATGATAATGATTATGATGATGATTATGATGATGATTATGATAAATATTATGATGATGATTATGATGATGATAATGATGATGATTATGATGATGACTATGATGACGGTTATGATGATGATTATGGTGACGATTATGATGATGACTATGATGATGATTATGATGATGATTATGATGATGATTACTATAATGACTATGATGGTGAATATGATGATGATTATGCTGATGATTATGATGATGAATTATAATGATGATTATGATGATGATTATGATGATGATTATGATGATGACTGTGATGATGACTGTGATCATGATTATGATTATGATTATGATGATGATTATGATGATGACTATGATGATGATTATGATGATGACTATGATGATGATTATCATGATGATTATGCTCATAATTATGATGATGAATTATAACCATGATTATGATGATGATTATGATGATGATTATGATGATGATTATGATGATGACTATGATGATGATTATCATGATGATTATGCTCATGATTATGATGATGATTATGATGACTATAATAATGACGATTATGATGACTATTATGATGATTATGATGACGATTATGATGATGATTATGATGATGATTATGATGATGATTATGATGATGATTATGATGATGATTATGCTCATGATAATGATGATGATTATGATGATGATTGTGATGATGATTATGATGATGATTATGATGATGATTATGATGATGATTATGATGATGATTATGATGATGATTATGATGATGATTACGATGACGGTTATGATGATGATTATGATGATGATTATGATGATGATTATGATGATGATTATGATGATGATTATGATGACGACTGTGATGATGACTGTGATCATGATTATGATTATGATTATGATGACGATTATGATGACTATTATGATGATGACTATGATGATGATTATGATGACGATTATGATGATGATTATGCTCATGATAATGATGATGATTGTGATGATGATTATGATGATGATTATGATGATGATTATGATGATGATTATGATGATGATTACGATGACGGTTATGATGATGATTATGATGATGATTATGATGAATATTATGATGATGATTATGATGATGACTATGATGATGATTATCATGATGATTATGCACATAATTATGATGATGAATTATAACAATGATAATGATGATGATTATGATGATGATTATGATGATGACTATGATGACGATTATGATGATGGTTATAATGATGATTCTGATAATTATTATCATGATGATTATGCTCATGATTATGATGATGATTATGATGAATATTATGATGATGATTATGATGATGATTATGATGATGATTATGATGATGATTATGATGATGATTATGATGATGATTATGATGATGATTATGATGATGATTATGATAACGGTTATGATGATGATTATGATGATGATTACTATGACGATTATGATGATGATTACTATGACGATTATGATGATGATTATGATGATGATTACTATGACGATTATGATGATGATTATGATGATGATTATGATGATGATTATGATGATGACTATGATGATGATTATGATGACGATTATGATGATGATTATGCTCATGATAATGATGATGATTATGATGATGATTGTGATGATGATTATGATGATGATTATGATGACGGTTATGATGGTGATTATGATGATGATTATGATGATGACATTGATCATGATTCTGATGATGATTATGATGATGATTATGATGATGATTATGATGATGATTATGATGATGATTATGGTGACGATTATGATGATTATTATGATGATGATTATGATGATGATTATGATGATGATTATAATGATGACTATGAGGATGATTATCATGATGATTATGCTCATAATTATGATGATGAATTATAACAATGATTATGATGATGATTATGATGATGATTATTATGATAACTATGATGACTATGATGACGATTATGATGATGATTATAATGATGATTCCGATAATTATTATGATGATGATTATGATGATGATTATGATGATGATTATGATGATGACTATAATAATGACGATTATGATGACTATTATGATGATGATTATGATGATGATTATGATGATGATTATGATGATGATTATGATGATGAGTTATGATGACGATTATGATGATGATTATGTTGATGATAATGATAATGATTATGATGATGATTATGATGATGATTATGATGATGATTATGATAATTATTATGATGATGATTATGATGATGATTATGATGATGATTATGATGATGATTATGATGATGATTATGATGATGATTCTGATGATGATTCTGATGATGATTATGATGATGATTACTATGACGATTATGATGATGATTACTATGACGATTATGATGATGATTATGATGATGATTATGATGATGATTATGATGACGGTTATGATGATGATTATGATGATGATTATCATGATGATTATGCTCATAATTATGATGATGAATTATAACAATGATAATGATGATGATTATGATGATGATTATGATGATGACTATGATGACTATTATGATGATTATGATGCCGATTATGATGATGATTATGATGATGATTATGATCATGATTATGATGATGATTATGATGTTGATTATGATGATGATTATGATGATGATTATGATGATGATTATGATGATGACTATGATGATGATTATCATGATGATTATGCTCATAATTATGATGATGAATTATAACAATGATAATGATGATGATTATGATGATGATTATGATGATGACTATGATGACGATTATGATGATGGTTATAATGATGATTCTGATAATTATTATGATGATGATTATGCTCATGATTATGATGATGAATTATAACAATGATAATGATGATGATTATGATGATGATTATGATGATGATTATGATGATGATTATGATGATGATTATGATGATGACTATGATGACTATTATGATGATTATGATGCCGATTATGATGATGATTATGATGATGATTATGATGTTGATTATGATGACGATTATGATGATGATTATGTTGATGATAATGATAATGATTATGATGATGATTATGATGATGATTATGATGATGATTATGATGATGATTATGATGATGATTATGATGATGATTATGATGATGACTATAATAATGGCGATTATGATGACTATTATGATGATTATGATGCCGATTATGACGATGATTATGATGATGATTATGATCATGATTATGATGATGATTATGATGTTGATTATGATGATGATTGTGATGATGATTATGATCATGATTATGATGATGATTATGATGTTGATTATGATGATGATTATGATGATGATTATGATGATGACTATGATGACGATTATGATGATGGTTATAATGATGATTATGCTCATAATTATGATGATGAATTATAACAATGATAATGATGATTATGATGATGATTATGATGATGACTATGATGACGATTATGATGATGGTGATAATGATGATTCTGATAATTATTATGATGATGATTATGCTCATGATTATGATGATGATTATGATGAATATTATGATGATGATTATGATGATGATTATGATGATGATTATGATGATGATTATGATGACGGTTATGATGATGATTATGATGATGATTACTATGACGATTATGATGATGATTACTATGACGATTATGATGATGATTATGATGACGGTTATGATGATGATTATGATGATGATTACTATGACGATTATGATGATGATTACTATGACGATTATGATGATGATTGTGATGATGATTATGATGATGATTATGATGATGACTATGATGATGATTATCATGATGATTATGCTCATGATTATGATGATGAATTATAACGATGATTATGATGATGAATAGGATGACTATAATGAAGACGATTATGATGACTATTATGATGATTATGACGACGATTATGATGAATATTAAGTTGATGATTATGATGAATATTGTGATGATGATTATGATGATGATTACTATGACGATTATGATGACTATAATGATGACGATTATGATGACGATTATGATGACGATTATGATGATGATTATGCTCATGATAATGATGATGATTATGATGATGATTATGATAATGATTATGATGATGATTATGATGATGATTATGATAAATATTATGATGATGATTATGATGATGATAATGATGATGATTATGATGATGACTATGATGACGGTTATGATGATGATTATGGTGACGATTATGATGATGACTATGATGATGATTATGATGATGATTATGATGATGATTACTATAATGACTATGATGGTGAATATGATGATGATTATGCTGATGATTATGATGATGAATTATAATGATGATTATGATGATGATTATGATGATGATTATGATGATGACTGTGATGATGACTGTGATCATGATTATGATTATGATTATGATGATGATTATGATGATGACTATGATGATGATTATGATGATGACTATGATGATGATTATCATGATGATTATGCTCATAATTATGATGATGAATTATAACCATGATTATGATGATGATTATGATGATGATTATGATGATGATTATGATGATGACTATGATGATGATTATCATGATGATTATGCTCATGATTATGATGATGATTATGATGACTATAATAATGACGATTATGATGACTATTATGATGATTATGATGACGATTATGATGATGATTATGATGATGATTATGATGATGATTATGATGATGATTATGATGATGATTATGCTCATGATAATGATGATGATTATGATGATGATTGTGATGATGATTATGATGATGATTATGATGATGATTATGATGATGATTATGATGATGATTATGATGATGATTATGATGATGATTACGATGACGGTTATGATGATGATTATGATGATGATTATGATGATGATTATGATGATGATTATGATGATGATTATGATGACGACTGTGATGATGACTGTGATCATGATTATGATTATGATTATGATGACGATTATGATGACTATTATGATGATGACTATGATGATGATTATGATGACGATTATGATGATGATTATGCTCATGATAATGATGATGATTGTGATGATGATTATGATGATGATTATGATGATGATTATGATGATGATTATGATGATGATTACGATGACGGTTATGATGATGATTATGATGATGATTATGATGAATATTATGATGATGATTATGATGATGACTATGATGATGATTATCATGATGATTATGCACATAATTATGATGATGAATTATAACAATGATAATGATGATGATTATGATGATGATTATGATGATGACTATGATGACGATTATGATGATGGTTATAATGATGATTCTGATAATTATTATCATGATGATTATGCTCATGATTATGATGATGATTATGATGAATATTATGATGATGATTATGATGATGATTATGATGATGATTATGATGATGATTATGATGATGATTATGATGATGATTATGATGATGATTATGATAACGGTTATGATGATGATTATGATGATGATTACTATGACGATTATGATGATGATTACTATGACGATTATGATGATGATTATGATGATGATTATGATGATGATTACTATGACGATTATGATGATGATTATGATGATGATTATGATGATGATTATGATGATGACTATGATGATGATTATCATGATGATTATGCTCATGATTATGATGATGAAATATAACGATGATTATGATGATGAATAGGATGACTATAATGAAGACGATTATGATGACTATTATGATGATTATGACGACGATTATGATGAATATTAAGATGATGATTATGATGAATATTGTGATGATGATTATGATGATGATTACTATGACGATTATGATGACTATAATGATGACGATTATGATGACGATTATGATGACGATTATGATGATGATTATGCTCATGATAATGATGATGATTATGATGATGATTATGATAATGATTATGATGATGATTATGATGATGATTATGATAAATATTATGATGATGATTATGATGATGATAATGATGATGATTATGATGATGACTATGATGACGGTTATGATGATGATTATGGTGACGATTATGATGATGACTATGATGATGATTATGATGATGATTATGATGATGATTACGATAATGACTATGATGGTGAATATGATGATGATTATGCTCATGATTATGATGATGAATTATAATGATGATTATGATGACTATTATGTTGATAATTATGACGATGATTATGATGAGGACTATGATGATGATTATGATGACGATTATGATGATGACTATGATGACGACTATGATGATAATTATGATGATGATTATGATGATGATTATGATGTTGATTATGATGATGATTCTGATGATGATTATGATGATGATTATGATGATGATTATGATGATGATTATGATGATGATTATGATGATGATTATGATGATGATTATGATGATGATTATGATGATGATTATGATGATGATTATGCTCATGATAATGATGATGATTATGATGATGATTATGATGATGATTATGATGATGATTATGGTGACGATTATGATGATGATTATGATGATGATTATGATGATGATTATGATGATGATCATGATGATGATTATGATGACTATAATGAAGACGATTATGATGACTATTATGATGATTATGATGACGATTATGATGATGATTATGATAATGATTATGGTGATGATTATGATGATGATTATGATGAATATTATTATGATGATTATGATGATGATTACTATGACGACTATGATGACTATAATGATGACGATTATGATAACTATTATGATGATGACTATGATGATGATTATGATGACGATTATGATGATGATTATGCTCATGATAATGATGATGATTATGATAATGATTGTGATGATGATTATGATGATGATTATGATGATGATTATGATGATGATTATGATGATGATTATGATGATGACTATGATGATGATTATCATGATGATTATGCTCATGATTATGATGATGAATTATAACGATGATTATGATGACGATTATGATGATGATTATGCTCATGATAATGATGATGATTATGATGATGATTATGATGATGATTATGATGATGATTATGATGATGAGTTATGATGACGATTATGATGATGATTATGTTGATGATAATGATAATGATTATGATGATGATTATGATGATGATTATGATGATGATTATGATGATGATTATGATGATGATTATGATGACGGTTATGATGGTGATTATGATGATGATTATGATGATGACATTGATCATGATTCTGATGATGATTATGATGATGATTATGATGATGATTATGATGATGATTATGATGATGACTATGATGATGATTATCATGATGATTATGCTCATGATTATGATGATGAATTATAACGATGATTATGATGACGATTATGATGATGATTATGCTCATGATAATGATGATGATTATGATGATGATTATGATGATGATTATGATGATGATTATGGTGACGATTATGATGATTATTATGATGATGATTATGATGATGATTATGATGATGATTATGATGATTACGATGACGGTTATGATGATGATTGTGATGATGATTATGATGATGATTATGGTGACGATTATGATGATTATTATGATGATGATTATGATGATGATTATGATGATGATTATAATGATGACTATGAGGATGATTATCATGATGATTATGCTCATAATTATGATGATGAATTATAACAATGATTATGATGATGATTATGATGATGATTATTATGATGATTATGATTAGGATTATGATGATGATTATGATGACGGTTATGATGATGATTATGATGATGATTACTATGACGATTATGATGATGATTATGATGATGATTATGATGATGATTATGATGACGATTATGATGATGATTATGATGATGATTATGATAATTATTATGATGACGATTATGATGATGATTATGATGATGATTATGATGATGACTATGATGATGATTATCATGATGATTATGCTCATGATTATGATGATGAATTATAACGATGATTATGATGATGAATATGACGACTATAATGAAGACGATTATGATGACTATTATGATGATTATGATGACGATTACGATGAATATTATGATGATGATTATGATGAATATTATGATGAAGATTATGATGATGATTACTATGACGATTATGATGACTATTATGATGATGACTATGATGATGATTATGATGACGATTATGATGATGATTATGCTAATGATAATAATGATGATTATGATGATGATTATGATGATGATTAAGATGATGATTATGGTGACGATTATGATGATGATTATGATGATGATTATGATGATGATTATGATGATGATTATGATGATGATTATGATGATGATTATGATGATGATTACGATGACGGTTATGATGATGATTATGATGATGATTATGATGATGATTATGATGACGGTTATGATGATGATTATGATGATGATTATGATGACGATTATGATGATGATTATGATGATGATTATGATGATGATTATGATGCTGACTGTGATGATGACTGTGATCATGATTATGATCATGATTATGATGATGATTATGATGATGACTATGATGATGATTATGATGATGATTATGATAATTATTATGATGATGATTATGATGAGGACTATGATGATGATTATGATGACGATTATGATGATGACTATGATGACGATTATGATGATGATTATGATGATGATTATGATGATGATTACGATGACGGTTATGATGATGATTATGATGATGATTATGATGATGATTATGTTGACGGTTATGATGATGATTATGATGATGATTATGATGACGATTATGATGATGATTATGATGATGATTATGATGATGATTATGATGATGATTATGATGACGGTTATGATGATGATTATGATGATGATTATGATGACGGTTATGATGATGATTATGATGATGATTATGATTATGATTATGATGATGACTATGATGATGATTATGATGATGATTATGATAATTATTATGATGATGATTATGATGAGGACTATGATGATGATTATGATGACGATTATGATGATGACTATGATGACGATTATGATGATGATTATGATGATGATTATGATAATTATTATGATGATGATTATGATGATGATTATGATGATGATTATGATGATGATTGTGATGTTGATTATGATGATGATTCTGATGATGATTCTGATGATGTTTATGGTGACGATTATGATGATGACTACGATGATGATTATGATGATGATTATGATGATGATTACGATAATGACTATGATGATGAATATGATGATGATTATGCTCATGATTATGATGATGAATTATAAAGATGATTATGATGACTATTATGTTGATAATTATGACGATGATTATGATGACGATTATGATGATGAATATGATGACGATTATGATTATGAGTATGATGTCGATTATGACGATGATTATGATGATGATTATGATAATTATTATGATGATGATTATGATGATGATTATGATGATGATTATGATGTTGATTATGATGATTATTCTGATGATGATTATGATGATGATTATGATGATGATCATGATGATGATTATGATGATGACCATGAAGACGATTATGATGATGATTATGATGACTATAGTGATGACGATTATGATGACTATTATGATGACTATGCTCATGATTATGATGATGAATTATGATGACGATAATGATGATGATTATGATGACTATTATGATGATGATTATGCTCATGATAATGATGATGATAATGATGATGATTATGATGATGAATATGATGATGATTATGATGATGATTATGATCATGATTATGATGATGATTATGATGATGATTACGATGACGGTTATGATGATGATTATGATGATGATTATGATGATGACCATGAAGACGATTATGATCATGATTATGATGACGATTATGATGATGATTATGATGATGATTATGATGATGATTATGATGATGATTATGATGATGATTATGATGATGATTATGATGATGATTACGATGACGGTTATGATGATGATTATGATGATGATTATGATAATTATTATGATGATGATTATGATGATGACTGTGATGATGACTGTGATCATGATTATGATCATGATTATGATGATGATTATGATGATGACTATGATGATGATTATGATGACTATAATGAAGACCATTAGGATGACTATTATGATGATTATGATGACGATTATGATGAATATTAGGATGATGACTATTATGATGATTATGATGACGATTATGATGAATATTATGATTATGATTATGATGAATATTATAATGATGATTATGATGATGAATTATGATGACGATTCTGATGATGATTCTGATGATGATTATGATGATGATTATGATGATGATAATGAAGATGATTCTGATGATGATTATGATGATGATTATGCTGATGATTATGATGATGAATTATAACGATGACTATGATGATGATTATGATGATGAATTATGATGACGATTATGATGATGATTATGATGATGATTATGATAATTATTATGATGATGATTATGATGATGATTATGATGATGATTATGATGATGACTATGATGATGATTATGATGATGACAATGATGATGATTATCATGATGATTATGCTGATGATTATGATGATGAATTATAACGATGATTATGATGATGATTATGATGATGAATTATGATGACGATTATGATGATATTTATGTTGATGATAATGATGATGATTATGATGATGATTATGATGATGATCATGATGATGATTATGATGATGATCATGATGATGATTATGATGAATATTATGATGATGATTATGATGATGATTATGATGATGATTATGATGATGATTATGATGATGATTATGATGATGATTACGATGACGGTTATGATGATGATTATGATGATGATTATGATGATGACCATGAAGACGATTATGATGATGATTATGATGATGACCATGAAGACGATTATGATGATGATTATGATGATGATTATGATGATGATTATGGAACCGATTATGATGATGATTATGATGATGATTATGATGATGATTATAATGATGATTACGATGACGGTTATGATGATGATTATGATGATGATTATGATGATGATTATGATGATGATTATGATGATGATTGTGATGATGATTATGATGATTATTATGATGATGATTATGATGATGATTATGATGATGATTATGATAATGATTATGATGACTATAATAATGACGATTATGATGACTATTTTGATGATTATGATGATGATTATGATGACGATTATGATGATGATTATGATGATGATTATGTTGATGATTATAATGATGATTACGATGACGGTTATGATGATGATTATGATGATGATTATGATGATGATTATGATAATTATTATGATGATGATTATGATGATGATTATGACAATGATTATGATGAATATTATGATGATGATTATGATGATGACATTGATCATGATTCTGATGATGATTATGATGATGATTATGATGATGATTATGATGATGATTATGATGATGATTATGATGATGATTATGATGACGGTTATGATGGTGATTATGATGATGATTATGATGATGACATTGATCATGATTCTGATGATGATTATGATGATGATTATGATGATGATTATGATGATGATTATGATGATGACTATGATGATGATTATGATGATGATTATCATGATGATTATGCTCATGATTATGATGATGAATTATAACGATGATTATGATGACGATTATGATGATGATTATGCTCATGATAATGATGATGATTATGATGATGATTATGATGATGATTATGATGATGATTATGGTGACGATTATGATGATTATTATGATGATGATTATGATGATGATTATGATGATGATTATGATGATTACGATGACGGTTATGATGATGATTGTGATGATGATTATGATGATGATTATGGTGACGATTATGATGATTATTATGATGATGATTATGATGATGATTATGATGATGATTATAATGATGACTATGAGGATGATTATCATGATGATTATGCTCATAATTATGATGATGAATTATAACAATGATTATGATGATGATTATGATGATGATTATTATGATAACTATGATGACTATGATGACGATTATGATGATGATTATAATGATGATTCCGATAATTATTATGATGATGATTATGCTCATGATTATGATGATGATTATGATGAATATTATGATGATGATTATGATGATGATTATGATGATGATTATGATGATGATTATGATTAGGATTATGATGATGATTATGATGACGGTTATGATGATGATTATGATGATGATTACTATGACGATTATGATGATGATTATGATGATGATTATGATGATGATTATGATGACGATTATGATGATGATTATGATGATGATTATGATAATTATTATGATGATGATTATGATGATGATTATGGTGATGATTATGATGATGATTATGATGTTGATTATGATGATGATTCTGATGATGATTCTGATGATGATTATGATGATGATTATGATGATGATTATAATGATGATTACGATGACGGTTATGATGATGATTATGATGATGACTGTGATGATGACTGTGATCATGATTATGATCATGATTATGATGATGATTATGATGATGACTATGATGATGATTATGATGACTATAATGAAGACCATTAGGATGACTATTATGATGATTATGATGACGATTATGATGAATATTAGGATGATGACTATTATGATGATTATGATGACGATTATGATGAATATTATGATTATGATTATGATGAATATTATAATGATGATTATGATGATGAATTATGATGACGATTCTGATGATGATTCTGATGATGATTATGATGATGATTATGATGATGATAATGAAGATGATTCTGATGATGATTATGATGATGATTATGCTGATGATTATGATGATGAATTATAACGATGACTATGATGATGATTATGATGATGAATTATGATGACGATTATGATGATGATTATGATGATGATTATGATAATTATTATGATGATGATTATGATGATGATTATGATGATGATTATGATGATGACTATGATGATGATTATGATGATGACAATGATGATGATTATCATGATGATTATGCTGATGATTATGATGATGAATTATAACGATGATTATGATGATGATTATGATGATGAATTATGATGACGATTATGATGATATTTATGTTGATGATAATGATGATGATTATGATGATGATTATGATGATGATCATGATGATGATTATGATGATGATCATGATGATGATTATGATGAATATTATGATGATGATTATGATGATGATTATGATGATGATTATGATGATGATTATGATGATGATTATGATGATGATTACGATGACGGTTATGATGATGATTATGATGATGATTATGATGATGACCATGAAGACGATTATGATGATGATTATGATGATGACCATGAAGACGATTATGATGATGATTATGATGATGATTATGATGATGATTATGGAACCGATTATGATGATGATTATGATGATGATTATGATGATGATTATAATGATGATTACGATGACGGTTATGATGATGATTATGATGATGATTATGATGATGATTATGATGATGATTATGATGATGATTGTGATGATGATTATGATGATTATTATGATGATGATTATGATGATGATTATGATGATGATTATGATAATGATTATGATGACTATAATAATGACGATTATGATGACTATTTTGATGATTATGATGATGATTATGATGACGATTATGATGATGATTATGATGATGATTATGTTGATGATTATAATGATGATTACGATGACGGTTATGATGATGATTATGATGATGATTATGATGATGATTATGATAATTATTATGATGATGATTATGATGATGATTATGACAATGATTATGATGAATATTATGATGATGATTATGATGATGACATTGATCATGATTCTGATGATGATTATGATGATGATTATGATGATGATTATGATGATGATTATGATGATGATTATGATGATGATTATGATGACGGTTATGATGGTGATTATGATGATGATTATGATGATGACATTGATCATGATTCTGATGATGATTATGATGATGATTATGATGATGATTATGATGATGATTATGATGATGACTATGATGATGATTATGATGATGATTATCATGATGATTATGCTCATGATTATGATGATGAATTATAACGATGATTATGATGACGATTATGATGATGATTATGCTCATGATAATGATGATGATTATGATGATGATTATGATGATGATTATGATGATGATTATGGTGACGATTATGATGATTATTATGATGATGATTATGATGATGATTATGATGATGATTATGATGATTACGATGACGGTTATGATGATGATTGTGATGATGATTATGATGATGATTATGGTGACGATTATGATGATTATTATGATGATGATTATGATGATGATTATGATGATGATTATAATGATGACTATGAGGATGATTATCATGATGATTATGCTCATAATTATGATGATGAATTATAACAATGATTATGATGATGATTATGATGATGATTATTATGATAACTATGATGACTATGATGACGATTATGATGATGATTATAATGATGATTCCGATAATTATTATGATGATGATTATGCTCATGATTATGATGATGATTATGATGAATATTATGATGATGATTATGATGATGATTATGATGATGATTATGATGATGATTATGATTAGGATTATGATGATGATTATGATGACGGTTATGATGATGATTATGATGATGATTACTATGACGATTATGATGATGATTATGATGATGATTATGATGATGATTATGATGACGATTATGATGATGATTATGATGATGATTATGATAATTATTATGATGATGATTATGATGATGATTATGGTGATGATTATGATGATGATTATGATGTTGATTATGATGATGATTCTGATGATGATTCTGATGATGATTATGATGATGATTATGATGATGATTATAATGATGATTACGATGACGGTTATGATGATGATTATGATGATGATTATGATGATGATTACTATGACGATTATGATGACTATTATGATGATGATTATGATGATGATTATGATGATGATTATGATGATGATTATGATGATGATTATGATGATGATTACGATAATGACTATGATGATGAATATGATGATGATTATGCTCATGATTATGATGATGAATTATGATGATGATTATGATGATGATTACTATGACGATTATGATGATGATTATGATGATGATTATGATGATGATTTTGATGACGGTTATGATGACGATTATGATGAATATTAGGATGATGACTATTATGATGATTATGATGACGATTATGATGAATATTATGATTATGATTATGATGAATATTATAATGATGATTATGATGATGAATTATGATGACGATTCTGATGATGATTCTGATGATGATTATGATGATGATTATGATGATGATAATGAAGATGATTCTGATGATGATTATGATGATGATTATGCTGATGATTATGATGATGAATTATAACGATAACTATGATGATGATTATGATGATGAATTATGATGACGATTATGATGATGATTATGATGATGATTATGATAATTATTATGATGATGATTATGATGATGATTATGATGATGATTATGATGATGACTATGATGATGATTATGATGATGACAATGATGATGATTATCATGATGATTATGCTGATGATTATGATGATGAATTATAACGATGATTATGATGATGATTATGATGATGAATTATGATGACGATTATGATGATATTTATGTTGATGATAATGATGATGATTATGATGATGATTATGATGATGATCATGATGATGATTATGATGATGATCATGATGATGATTATGATGAATATTATGATGATGATTATGATGATGATTATGATGATGATTATGATGATGATTATGATGATGATTATGATGATGATTACGATGACGGTTATGATGATGATTATGATGATGATTATGATGATGACCATGAAGACGATTATGATGATGATTATGATGATGACCATGAAGACGATTATGATGATGATTATGATGATGATTATGATGATGATTATGGAACCGATTATGATGATGATTATGATGATGATTATGATGATGATTATAATGATGATTACGATGACGGTTATGATGATGATTATGATGATGATTATGATGATGATTATGATGATGATTATGATGATGATTGTGATGATGATTATGATGATTATTATGATGATGATTATGATGATGATTATGATGATGATTATGATAATGATTATGATGACTATAATAATGACGATTATGATGACTATTTTGATGATTATGATGATGATTATGATGACGATTATGATGATGATTATGATGATGATTATGTTGATGATTATAATGATGATTACGATGACGGTTATGATGATGATTATGATGATGATTATGATGATGA
Organism: Coelioxys conoideus; assembly: GCA_947623535.1. Lineage (NCBI taxonomy): Eukaryota > Metazoa > Arthropoda > Insecta > Hymenoptera > Megachilidae > Coelioxys > Coelioxys conoideus. The sequence goes on from CANQJN010000043.1 coordinate 1,565,201, forward strand.
TTATGATAATTATTATGATGATGATTATGATGATGATTATGACAATGATTATGATGAATATTATGATGATGATTATGATGATGACATTGATCATGATTCTGATGATGATTATGATGATGATTATGATGATGATTATGATGATGATTATGATGATGATTATGATGATGATTATGATGACGGTTATGATGGTGATTATGATGATGATTATGATGATGACATTGATCATGATTCTGATGATGATTATGATGATGATTATGATGATGATTATGATGATGATTATGATGATGACTATGATGATGATTATGATGATGATTATCATGATGATTATGCTCATGATTATGATGATGAATTATAACGATGATTATGATGACGATTATGATGATGATTATGCTCATGATAATGATGATGATTATGATGATGATTATGATGATGATTATGATGATGATTATGGTGACGATTATGATGATTATTATGATGATGATTATGATGATGATTATGATGATGATTATAATGATGACTATGAGGATGATTATCATGATGATTATGCTCATAATTATGATGATGAATTATAACAATGATTATGATGATGATTATGATGATGATTATTATGATAACTATGATGACTATGATGACGATTATGATGATGATTATAATGATGATTCCGATAATTATTATGATGATGATTATGCTCATGATTATGATGATGATTATGATGAATATTATGATGATGATTATGATGATGATTATGATGATGATTATGATGATGATTATGATTAGGATTATGATGATGATTATGATGACGGTTATGATGATGATTATGATGATGATTACTATGACGATTATGATGATGATTATGATGATGATTATGATGATGATTATGATGACGATTATGATGATGATTATGATGATGATTATGATAATTATTATGATGATGATTATGATGATGATTATGGTGATGATTATGATGATGATTATGATGTTGATTATGATGATGATTCTGATGATGATTCTGATGATGATTATGATGATGATTATGATGATGATTATAATGATGATTACGATGACGGTTATGATGATGATTATGATGATGATTATGATGATGATTACTATGACGATTATGATGACTATTATGATGATGATTATGATGATGATTATGATGATGATTATGATGATGATTATGATGATGATTATGATGATGATTACGATAATGACTATGATGATGAATATGATGATGATTATGCTCATGATTATGATGATGAATTATGATGATGATTATGATGATGATTACTATGACGATTATGATGATGATTATGATGATGATTATGATGATGATTTTGATGACGGTTATGATGACGATTATGATGATGATTATGATGATGATTATGATGATGACTATGATGATGATTATCATGATGATTATGCTCATGATTATGATGATGAATTATAACGATGATTATGATGATGAATATGACGACTATAATGAAGACGATTATGATGACTATTATGATGATTATGATGACGATTACGATGAATATTATGATGATGATTATGATGAATATTATGATGAAGATTATGATGATGATTACTATGACGATTATGATGACTATTATGATGATGACTATGATGATGATTATGATGATGATTATGATGATGATTATGATGATGATTATGATGATGATTACGATGACGGTTATGATGATGATTATGATGATGATTATGATGATGATTATGATGACGGTTATGATGATGATTATGATGATGATTATGATGACGATTATGATGATGATTATGATGATGATTATGATGATGATTATGATGCTGACTGTGATGATGACTGTGATCATGATTATGATCATGATTATGATGATGATTATGATGATGACTATGATGATGATTATGATGATGACTATGATGATGATTATCATGATGATTATGATGACTATAATGATGACGATTATGATGACTATTATGATGATTATGCTCATGATTATGATGATGAATTATGATGACGATTATGATGATGATTATGATGACGATTATGATGATGATTATGCTCATGATAATGATGATGATAATAATGATGATTATGATGATGATTATGATGATGATTATGATGATGATTATGATGACGGTTATGATGATGATTATGATGATGATTATGATGATGATTATGATGATGATTATGATGATGATTATGATTATGATTATGATGATGACTATGATGATGATTATGATGATGATTATGATAATTATTATGATGATGATTATGATGAGGACTATGATGATGATTATGATGACGATTATGATGATGACTATGATGACGATTATGATGATGATTATGATGATGATTATGATGATGATTACGATGACGGTTATGATGATGATTATGATGATGATTATGATGATGATTATGTTGACGGTTATGATGATGATTATGATGATGATTATGATGACGATTATGATGATGATTATGATGATGATTATGATGATGATTATGATGATGATTATGATGACGGTTATGATGATGATTATGATGATGATTATGATGATGATTATGATGATGATTATGATGATGATTATGATTATGATTATGATGATGACTATGATGATGATTATGATGATGATTATGATAATTATTATGATGATGATTATGATGAGGACTATGATGATGATTATGATGACGATTATGATGATGACTATGATGACGATTATGATGATGATTATGATGATGATTATGATAATTATTATGATGATGATTATGATGATGATTATGATGATGATTATGATGATGATTGTGATGTTGATTATGATGATGATTCTGATGATGATTCTGATGATGTTTATGGTGACGATTATGATGATGACTACGATGATGATTATGATGATGATTATGATGATGATTATGATGATGATTATGATGATGATTATGATGATGATTATGATTATGATTATGATGATGACTATGATGATGATTATGATGATGATTATGATAATTATTATGATGATGATTATGATGAGGACTATGATGATGATTATGATGACGATTATGATGATGACTATGATGACGATTATGATGATGATTATGATGATGATTATGATAATTATTATGATGATGATTATGATGATGATTATGATGATGATTATGATGATGATTGTGATGTTGATTATGATGATGATTCTGATGATGATTCTGATGATGTTTATGGTGACGATTATGATGATGACTACGATGATGATTATGATGATGATTATGATGATGATTACGATAATGACTATGATGATGAATATGATGATGATTATGCTCATGATTATGATGATGAATTATAAAGATGATTATGATGACTATTATGTTGATAATTATGACGATGATTATGATGACGATTATGATGATGAATATGATGACGATTATGATGATGAGTATGATGTCGATTATGACGATGATTATGATGATGATTATGATAATTATTATGATGATGATTATGATGATGATTATGATGATGATTATGATGTTGATTATGATGATTATTCTGATGATGATTATGATGATGATTATGATGATGATCATGATGATGATTATGATGATGACCATGAAGACGATTATGATGATGATTATGATGACTATAGTGATGACGATTATGATGACTATTATGATGACTATGCTCATGATTATGATGATGAATTATGATGACGATAATGATGATGATTATGATGACTATTATGATGATGATTATGCTCATGATAATGATGATGATAATGATGATGATTATGATGATGATTATGATGATGATTATGATGATGATTATGATCATGATTATGATGATGATTATGATGATGATTACGATGACGGTTATGATGATGATTATGATGATGATTATGATGATGACCATGAAGACGATTATGATCATGATTATGATGACGATTATGATGATGATTATGATGATGATTATGATGATGATTATGATGATGATTATGATGATGATTATGATGATGATTATGATGATGATTACGATGACGGTTATGATGATGATTATGATGATGATTATGATAATTATTATGATGATGATTATGATGATGACTGTGATGATGACTGTGATCATGATTATGATCATGATTATGATGATGATTATGATGATGACTATGATGATGATTATGATGACTATAATGAAGACCATTAGGATGACTATTATGATGATTATGATGACGATTATGATGAATATTATGATGATGATTATGATGAATATTAGGATGATGACTATTATGATGATTATGATGACGATTATGATGAATATTATGATTATGATTATGATGAATGTTATAATGATGATTATGATGATGAATTATGATGACGATTCTGATGATGATTCTGATGATGATTATGATGATGATTATGATGATGATAATGAAGATGATTCTGATGATGATTATGATGATGATTATGCTGATGATTATGATGATGAATTATAACGATAACTATGATGATGATTATGATGATGAATTATGATGACGATTATGATGATGATTATGATGATGATTATGATAATTATTATGATGATGATTATGATGATGATTATGATGATGATTATGATGATGACTATGATGATGATTATGATGATGACAATGATGATGATTATCATGATGATTATGCTGATGATTATGATGATGAATTATAACGATGATTATGATGATGATTATGATGATGAATTATGATGACGATTATGATGATATTTATGTTGATGATAATGATGATGATTATGATGATGATTATGATGATGATCATGATGATGATTATGATGATGATCATGATGATGATTATGATGAATATTATGATGATGATTATGATGATGATTATGATGATGATTATGATGATGATTATGATGATGATTATGATGATGATTACGATGACGGTTATGATGATGATTATGATGATGATTATGATGATGACCATGAAGACGATTATGATGATGATTATGATGATGACCATGAAGACGATTATGATGATGATTATGATGATGATTATGATGATGATTATGGAACCGATTATGATGATGATTATGATGATGATTATGATGATGATTATAATGATGATTACGATGACGGTTATGATGATGATTATGATGATGATTATGATGATGATTATGATGATGATTATGATGATGATTGTGATGATGATTATGATGATTATTATGATGATGATTATGATGATGATTATGATGATGATTATGATGATGATTATGATGATGATTATGATGATGATTATGATGATGATTATGATGATGATTATGATGATGACTATGATGATGATTAAGATGATGATTATGATGATGATTATGATGATGGTCATGATGATAATTATGTTGATGATAGTGATGATGATTATGATGATGATTATGATGATGATTATGATGATGATTATGATGATGAGTTATGATGACGATTATGATGATGATTATGTTGATGATAATGATAATGATTATGATGATGATTATGATGATGATTATGATGACGGTTATGATGGTGATTATGATGATGATTATGATGATGACTTTGATCATGATCCTGATGATGATTATGATGATGATTATGATGAGGACTATGATGATGATTATCATGATGATTCTGCTCATGATTATGATGATGAATTATAACGATGATTATGATGACGATTATGATGATGATTATGCTCATGATAATGATGATGATTATGATGATGATTATGATGATGATTATGATGATGATTATGATGATGACTATGATGATGATTATCATGATGATTATGATGATGAGTTTTGATGATGATTATGATGATGATTATGATGATAATTATGTTGATGATAGTGATGATGATTATGATGATGATTATGATGATGATTATGATGATGATTATGATGATGAGTTATGATGACGATTATAATGATGATTATGTTGATGATAATGATAATGATTATGATGATGATTATGATGATGATTATGATGATTATTATGATGATGATTATGATGACGGTTATGATGATGATTATGATGATGACATTGATCATGATTCTGATGATGATTATGATGATGATTATGATGATGATTATGATGATGATTATGATGATGATGATTATGATGACTATTATGATGATTATAATGACGATTATGATGATTATTATGATGATGATTATGATGATGATTATGATTCTGATTATGATGATGATTACGATGACGGTTAAGATGATGATTATGATGATGATTATGATGATGATTATGATGATGATTATGATGATGACTGTGATGAAGACTGTGATCATGATTATGATTATGATTATGATGATGATTATGATGATGACTATGATGATGATTATGATGATGACTATGATGATGATTATCATGATGAATCTTAACCATGATTATCATGATGATTATGCTCATAATTATGATGATGAATTATAACCATGATTATGATGATGATTATGACAATGATTATGATGAATATTATGATGATGATTATGATGATGATTATGATGATGATTATGATGATGACTATGATGATGATTATGATGATGACTATGATGATGATTATCATGATGATTATGCTCATGATTATGATGATGATTATGATGACTATAATAATGACGATTATGATGACTATTATGATGATTATAATGACGATTATGATGATTATTATGATGATGATTATGATGATGATTATGCTGATGATTATGATGATGATTATGATGATGATTATGATGATGATTATGATGATGATTATGATGATGATTATGATGATGACTATGATGATGATTAAGATGATGATTATGATGATGATTATGATGATGGTCATGATGATAATTATGTTGATGATAGTGATGATGATTATGATGATGATTATGATGATGATTATGATGATGATTATGATGATGAGTTATGATGACGATTATGATGATGATTATGTTGATGATAATGATAATGATTATGATGATGATTATGATGATGATTATGATGACGGTTATGATGGTGATTATGATGATGATTATGATGATGACTTTGATCATGATCCTGATGATGATTATGATGATGATTATGATGAGGACTATGATGATGATTATCATGATGATTCTGCTCATGATTATGATGATGAATTATAACGATGATTATGATGACGATTATGATGATGATTATGCTCATGATAATGATGATGATTATGATGATGATTATGATGATGATTATGATGATGATTATGATGATGACTATGATGATGATTATCATGATGATTATGATGATGAGTTTTGATGATGATTATGATGATGATTATGATGATAATTATGTTGATGATAGTGATGATGATTATGATGATGATTATGATGATGATTATGATGATGATTATGATGATGAGTTATGATGACGATTATAATGATGATTATGTTGATGATAATGATAATGATTATGATGATGATTATGATGATGATTATGATGATTATTATGATGATGATTATGATGACGGTTATGATGATGATTATGATGATGACATTGATCATGATTCTGATGATGATTATGATGATGATTATGATGATGATTATGATGATGATTATGATGATGATGATTATGATGACTATTATGATGATTATAATGACGATTATGATGATTATTATGATGATGATTATGATGATGATTATGATGACGATTATGATGATTATTATGATGATGATTATGATGATGATTATGCTGATGATTATGATGATGATTATGATGACGGTTATGATGATGATTATGATGATGATTATGATGATGACTATGATGATGATTATGATGAGGACTATGATGATGATTATCATGATGATTCTGCTCATAATTATGATGATGAATCTTAACCACGATTACCATGATGATTATGCTCATAATTATGATGATGAATTATAACCATGATTATGATGATGATTATGACGATGATTATGATGAATATTATGATGATGATTATGATGATGATTATGATGATGATTATGATGAGGACTATGATGATGATTATCATGATGATTCTGCTCATGATTATGATGATGAATTATAACGATGATTATGATGACGATTATGATGATGATTATGCTCATGATAATGATGATGATTATGATGATGATTATGATGACGGTTATGATGGTGATTATGATGATGATTATGATGATGACATTGATCATGATTCTGATGATGATTATGATGATGATTATGATGATGATTATGATGATGATTATGATGATGACTATGATGATGATTATCATGATGATTATGCTCATGATTATGATGATGAATTATAACGATGATTATGATGACGATTATGATGATGATTATGCTCATGATAATGATGATGATTATGATGATGATTATGATGATGATTATGATGATGATTATGATGATGAGTTATGATGACGATTATGATGATGATTATGTTGATGATAATGATAATGATTATGATGATGATTATGATGATGATTATGATGATGATTATGATGATGATTATGATGATGATTATGATGACGGTTATGATGGTGATTATGATGATGATTATGATGATGACATTGATCATGATTCTGATGATGATTATGATGATGATTATGATGATGATTATGATGATGATTATGATGATGACTATGATGATGATTATCATGATGATTATGCTCATGATTATGATGATGAATTATAACGATGATTATGATGACGATTATGATGATGATTATGCTCATGATAATGATGATGATTATGATGATGATTATGATGATGATTATGATGATGATTATGGTGACGATTATGATGATTATTATGATGATGATTATGATGATGATTATGATGATGATTATGATGATTACGATGACGGTTATGATGATGATTGTGATGATGATTATGATGATGATTATGGTGACGATTATGATGATTATTATGATGATGATTATGATGATGATTATGATGATGATTATAATGATGACTATGAGGATGATTATCATGATGATTATGCTCATAATTATGATGATGAATTATAACAATGATTATGATGATGATTATGATGATGATTATTATGATAACTATGATGACTATGATGACGATTATGATGATGATTATAATGATGATTCCGATAATTATTATGATGATGATTATGCTCATGATTATGATGATGATTATGATGAATATTATGATGATGATTATGATGATGATTATGATGATGATTATGATGATGATTATGATTAGGATTATGATGATGATTATGATGACGGTTATGATGATGATTATGATGATGATTACTATGACGATTATGATGATGATTATGATGATGATTATGATGATGATTATGATGACGATTATGATGATGATTATGATGATGATTATGATAATTATTATGATGATGATTATGATGATGATTATGGTGATGATTATGATGATGATTATGATGTTGATTATGATGATGATTCTGATGATGATTCTGATGATGATTATGATGATGATTATGATGATGATTATAATGATGATTACGATGACGGTTATGATGATGATTATGATGATGATTATGATGATGATTACTATGACGATTATGATGACTATTATGATGATGATTATGATGATGATTATGATGATGATTATGATGATGATTATGATGATGATTATGATGATGATTACGATAATGACTATGATGATGAATATGATGATGATTATGCTCATGATTATGATGATGAATTATGATGATGATTATGATGATGATTACTATGACGATTATGATGATGATTATGATGATGATTACTATGACGATTATGATGACTATTATGATGATGGCTATGATGATGATTATGATGACGATTATGATGATGATTATGCTAAAGATAATAATGATGATTATGATGATGATTATGATGATGATTAAGATGATGATTATGGTGACGATTATGATGATGATTATGATGATGATTATGATGATGATTATGATGATGATTATGATGATGATTATGATGATGATTATGATGATGATTACGATGACGGTTATGATGATGATTATGATGATGATTATGATGATGATTATGATGACGGTTATGATGATGATTATGATGATGATTATGATGACGATTATGATGATGATTATGATGATGATTATGATGATGATTATGATGCTGACTGTGATGATGACTGTGATCATGATTATGATCATGATTATGATGATGATTATGATGATGACTATGATGATGATTATGATGATGACTATGATGATGATTATCATGATGATTATGATGACTATAATGATGACGATTATGATGACTATTATGATGATTATGCTCATGATTATGATGATGAATTATGATGACGATTATGATGATGATTATGATGACGATTATGATGATGATTATGCTCATGATAATGATGATGATAATAATGATGATTATGATGATGATTATGATGATGATTATGATGATGATTATGATGACGGTTATGATGATGATTATGATGATGATTATGATGATGATTATGATGATGATTATGATGATGATTATGATTATGATTATGATGATGACTATGATGATGATTATGATGATGATTATGATAATTATTATGATGATGATTATGATGAGGACTATGATGATGATTATGATGACGATTATGATGATGACTATGATGACGATTATGATGATGATTATGATGACGATTATGATGATGACTATGATGACGATTATGATGATGATTATGATGATGATTATGATGATGATTACGATGACGGTTATGATGATGATTATGATGATGATTATGATGATGATTATGTTGACGGTTATGATGATGATTATGATGATGATTATGATGACGATTATGATGATGATTATGATGATGATTATGATGATGATTATGATGATGATTATGATGACGGTTATGATGATGATTATGATGATGATTATGATGATGATTATGATGATGATTATGATGATGATTATGATTATGATTATGATGATGACTATGATGATGATTATGATGATGATTATGATAATTATTATGATGATGATTATGATGAGGACTATGATGATGATTATGATGACGATTATGATGATGACTATGATGACGATTATGATGATGATTATGATGATGATTATGATAATTATTATGATGATGATTATGATGATGATTATGATGATGATTATGATGATGATTGTGATGTTGATTATGATGATGATTCTGATGATGATTCTGATGATGTTTATGGTGACGATTATGATGATGACTACGATGATGATTATGATGATGATTATGATGATGATTACGATAATGACTATGATGATGAATATGATGATGATTATGCTCATGATTATGATGATGAATTATAAAGATGATTATGATGACTATTATGTTGATAATTATGACGATGATTATGATGACGATTATGATGATGAATATGATGACGATTATGATGATGAGTATGATGTCGATTATGACGATGATTATGATGATGATTATGATAATTATTATGATGATGATTATGATGATGATTATGATGATGATTATGATGTTGATTATGATGATTATTCTGATGATGATTATGATGATGATTATGATGATGATCATGATGATGATTATGATGATGACCATGAAGACGATTATGATGATGATTATGATGACTATAGTGATGACGATTATGATGACTATTATGATGACTATGCTCATGATTATGATGATGAATTATGATGACGATAATGATGATGATTATGATGACTATTATGATGATGATTATGCTCATGATAATGATGATGATAATGATGATGATTATGATGATGATTATGATGATGATTATGATGATGATTATGATCATGATTATGATGATGATTATGATGATGATTACGATGACGGTTATGATGATGATTATGATGATGATTATGATGATGACCATGAAGACGATTATGATCATGATTATGATGACGATTATGATGATGATTATGATGATGATTATGATGATGATTATGATGATGATTATGATGATGATTATGATGATGATTATGATGATGATTACGATGACGGTTATGATGATGATTATGATGATGATTATGATAATTATTATGATGATGATTATGATGATGACTGTGATGATGACTGTGATCATGATTATGATCATGATTATGATGATGATTATGATGATGACTATGATGATGATTATGATGACTATAATGAAGACCATTAGGATGACTATTATGATGATTATGATGACGATTATGATGAATATTATGATGATGATCATGATGAATATTAGGATGATGACTATTATGATGATTATGATGACGATTATGATGAATATTATGATTATGATTATGATGAATATTATAATGATGATTATGATGATGAATTATGATGACGATTCTGATGATGATTCTGATGATGATTATGATGATGATTATGATGATGATAATGAAGATGATTCTGATGATGATTATGATGATGATTATGCTGATGATTATGATGATGAATTATAACGATAACTATGATGATGATTATGATGATGAATTATGATGACGATTATGATGATGATTATGATGATGATTATGATAATTATTATGATGATGATTATGATGATGATTATGATGATGATTATGATGATGACTATGATGATGATTATGATGATGACAATGATGATGATTATCATGATGATTATGCTGATGATTATGATGATGAATTATAACGATGATTATGATGATGATTATGATGATGAATTATGATGACGATTATGATGATATTTATGTTGATGATAATGATGATGATTATGATGATGATTATGATGATGATCATGATGATGATTATGATGATGATCATGATGATGATTATGATGAATATTATGATGATGATTATGATGATGATTATGATGATGATTATGATGATGATTATGATGATGATTATGATGATGATTACGATGACGGTTATGATGATGATTATGATGATGATTATGATGATGACCATGAAGACGATTATGATGATGATTATGATGATGACCATGAAGACGATTATGATGATGATTATGATGATGATTATGATGATGATTATGGAACCGATTATGATGATGATTATGATGATGATTATGATGATGATTATAATGATGATTACGATGACGGTTATGATGATGATTATGATGATGATTATGATGATGATTATGATGATGATTATGATGATGATTGTGATGATGATTATGATGATTATTATGATGATGATTATGATGATGATTATGATGATGATTATGATAATGATTATGATGACTATAATAATGACGATTATGATGACTATTTTGATGATTATGATGATGATTATGATGACGATTATGATGATGATTATGATGATGATTATGTTGATGATTATAATGATGATTACGATGACGGTTATGATGATGATTATGATGATGATTATGATGATGATTATGATAATTATTATGATGATGATTATGATGATGATTATGATTCTGATTATGATGATGATTACGATGACGGTTAAGATGATGATTATGATGATGATTATGATGATGATTATGATGATGATTATGATGATGACTGTGATGAAGACTGTGATCATGATTATGATTATGATTATGATGATGATTATGATGATGACTATGATGATGATTATGATGATGACTATGATGATGATTATCATGATGAATCTTAACCATGATTATCATGATGATTATGCTCATAATTATGATGATGAATTATAACCATGATTATGATGATGATTATGACAATGATTATGATGAATATTATGATGATGATTATGATGATGATTATGATGATGATTATGATGATGACTATGATGATGATTATGATGATGACTATGATGATGATTATCATGATGTATATGCTCATGATTATGATGATGATTATGATGACTATAATAATGACGATTATGATGACTATTATGATGATTATAATGACGATTATGATGATTATTATGATGATGATTATGATGATGATTATGCTGATGATTATGATGATGATTATGATGATGATTATGATGATGATTATGATGATGATTATGATGATGATTATGATGATGACTATGATGATGATTAAGATGATGATTACGATGACGGTTATGATGACGGTTATGATGGTGATTATGATGATGATTATGATGATGACATTGATCATGATTCTGATGATGATTATGATGATGATTATGATGATGATTATGATGATGATTATGATGATGACTATGATGATGATTATCATGATGATTATGCTCATGATTATGATGATGAATTATAACGATGATTATGATGACGATTATGATGATGATTATGCTCATGATAATGATGATGATTATGATGATGATTATGATGATGATTATGATGATGATTATGGTGACGATTATGATGATTATTATGATGATGATTATGATGATGATTATGATGATGATTATGATGATTACGATGACGGTTATGATGATGATTGTGATGATGATTATGATGATGATTATGGTGACGATTATGATGATTATTATGATGATGATTATGATGATGATTATGATGATGATTATAATGATGACTATGAGGATGATTATCATGATGATTATGCTCATAATTATGATGATGAATTATAACAATGATTATGATGATGATTATGATGATGATTATTATGATAACTATGATGACTATGATGACGATTATGATGATGATTATAATGATGATTCCGATAATTATTATGATGATGATTATGCTCATGATTATGATGATGATTATGATGAATATTATGATGATGATTATGATGATGATTATGATGATGATTATGATGATGATTATGATTAGGATTATGATGATGATTATGATGACGGTTATGATGATGATTATGATGATGATTACTATGACGATTATGATGATGATTATGATGATGATTATGATGATGATTATGATGACGATTATGATGATGATTATGATGATGATTATGATAATTATTATGATGATGATTATGATGATGATTATGGTGATGATTATGATGATGATTATGATGTTGATTATGATGATGATTCTGATGATGATTCTGATGATGATTATGATGATGATTATGATGATGATTATAATGATGATTACGATGACGGTTATGATGATGATTATGATGATGATTATGATGATGATTACTATGACGATTATGATGACTATTATGATGATGATTATGATGATGATTATGATGATGATTATGATGATGATTATGATGATGATTATGATGATGATTACGATAATGACTATGATGATGAATATGATGATGATTATGCTCATGATTATGATGATGAATTATGATGATGATTATGATGATGATTACTATGACGATTATGATGATGATTATGATGATGATTACTATGACGATTATGATGACTATTATGATGATGACTATGATGATGATTATGATGACGATTATGATGATGATTATGCTAAAGATAATAATGATGATTATGATGATGATTATGATGATGATTAAGATGATGATTATGGTGACGATTATGATGATGATTATGATGATGATTATGATGATGATTATGATGATGATTATGATGATGATTATGATGATGATTATGATGATGATTACGATGACGGTTATGATGATGATTATGATGATGATTATGATGATGATTATGATGACGGTTATGATGATGATTATGATGATGATTATGATGACGATTATGATGATGATTATGATGATGATTATGATGATGATTATGATGCTGACTGTGATGATGACTGTGATCATGATTATGATCATGATTATGATGATGATTATGATGATGACTATGATGATGATTATGATGATGACTATGATGATGATTATCATGATGATTATGATGACTATAATGATGACGATTATGATGACTATTATGATGATTATGCTCATGATTATGATGATGAATTATGATGACGATTATGATGATGATTATGATGACGATTATGATGATGATTATGCTCATGATAATGATGATGATAATAATGATGATTATGATGATGATTATGATGATGATTATGATGATGATTATGATGACGGTTATGATGATGATTATGATGATGATTATGATGATGATTATGATGATGATTATGATGATGATTATGATTATGATTATGATGATGACTATGATGATGATTATGATGATGATTATGATAATTATTATGATGATGATTATGATGAGGACTATGATGATGATTATGATGACGATTATGATGATGACTATGATGACGATTATGATGATGATTATGATGACGATTATGATGATGACTATGATGACGATTATGATGATGATTATGATGATGATTATGATGATGATTACGATGACGGTTATGATGATGATTATGATGATGATTATGATGATGATTATGTTGACGGTTATGATGATGATTATGATGATGATTATGATGACGATTATGATGATGATTATGATGATGATTATGATGATGATTATGATGATGATTATGATGACGGTTATGATGATGATTATGATGATGATTATGATGATGATTATGATGATGATTATGATGATGATTATGATTATGATTATGATGATGACTATGATGATGATTATGATGATGATTATGATAATTATTATGATGATGATTATGATGAGGACTATGATGATGATTATGATGACGATTATGATGATGACTATGATGACGATTATGATGATGATTATGATGATGATTATGATAATTATTATGATGATGATTATGATGATGATTATGATGATGATTATGATGATGATTGTGATGTTGATTATGATGATGATTCTGATGATGATTCTGATGATGTTTATGGTGACGATTATGATGATGACTACGATGATGATTATGATGATGATTATGATGATGATTACGATAATGACTATGATGATGAATATGATGATGATTATGCTCATGATTATGATGATGAATTATAAAGATGATTATGATGACTATTATGTTGATAATTATGACGATGATTATGATGACGATTATGATGATGAATATGATGACGATTATGATGATGAGTATGATGTCGATTATGACGATGATTATGATGATGATTATGATAATTATTATGATGATGATTATGATGATGATTATGATGATGATTATGATGTTGATTATGATGATTATTCTGATGATGATTATGATGATGATTATGATGATGATCATGATGATGATTATGATGATGACCATGAAGACGATTATGATGATGATTATGATGACTATAGTGATGACGATTATGATGACTATTATGATGACTATGCTCATGATTATGATGATGAATTATGATGACGATAATGATGATGATTATGATGACTATTATGATGATGATTATGCTCATGATAATGATGATGATAATGATGATGATTATGATGATGATTATGATGATGATTATGATGATGATTATGATCATGATTATGATGATGATTATGATGATGATTACGATGACGGTTATGATGATGATTATGATGATGATTATGATGATGACCATGAAGACGATTATGATCATGATTATGATGACGATTATGATGATGATTATGATGATGATTATGATGATGATTATGATGATGATTATGATGATGATTATGATGATGATTATGATGATGATTACGATGACGGTTATGATGATGATTATGATGATGATTATGATAATTATTATGATGATGATTATGATGATGACTGTGATGATGACTGTGATCATGATTATGATCATGATTATGATGATGATTATGATGATGACTATGATGATGATTATGATGACTATAATGAAGACCATTAGGATGACTATTATGATGATTATGATGACGATTATGATGAATATTATGATGATGATCATGATGAATATTAGGATGATGACTATTATGATGATTATGATGACGATTATGATGAATATTATGATTATGATTATGATGAATATTATAATGATGATTATGATGATGAATTATGATGACGATTCTGATGATGATTCTGATGATGATTATGATGATGATTATGATGATGATAATGAAGATGATTCTGATGATGATTATGATGATGATTATGCTGATGATTATGATGATGAATTATAACGATAACTATGATGATGATTATGATGATGAATTATGATGACGATTATGATGATGATTATGATGATGATTATGATAATTATTATGATGATGATTATGATGATGATTATGATGATGATTATGATGATGACTATGATGATGATTATGATGATGACAATGATGATGATTATCATGATGATTATGCTGATGATTATGATGATGAATTATAACGATGATTATGATGATGATTATGATGATGAATTATGATGACGATTATGATGATATTTATGTTGATGATAATGATGATGATTATGATGATGATTATGATGATGATCATGATGATGATTATGATGATGATCATGATGATGATTATGATGAATATTATGATGATGATTATGATGATGATTATGATGATGATTATGATGATGATTATGATGATGATTATGATGATGATTACGATGACGGTTATGATGATGATTATGATGATGATTATGATGATGACCATGAAGACGATTATGATGATGATTATGATGATGACCATGAAGACGATTATGATGATGATTATGATGATGATTATGATGATGATTATGGAACCGATTATGATGATGATTATGATGATGATTATGATGATGATTATAATGATGATTACGATGACGGTTATGATGATGATTATGATGATGATTATGATGATGATTATGATGATGATTATGATGATGATTGTGATGATGATTATGATGATTATTATGATGATGATTATGATGATGATTATGATGATGATTATGATAATGATTATGATGACTATAATAATGACGATTATGATGACTATTTTGATGATTATGATGATGATTATGATGACGATTATGATGATGATTATGATGATGATTATGTTGATGATTATAATGATGATTACGATGACGGTTATGATGATGATTATGATGATGATTATGATGATGATTATGATAATTATTATGATGATGATTATGATGATGATTATGATTCTGATTATGATGATGATTACGATGACGGTTAAGATGATGATTATGATGATGATTATGATGATGATTATGATGATGATTATGATGATGACTGTGATGAAGACTGTGATCATGATTATGATTATGATTATGATGATGATTATGATGATGACTATGATGATGATTATGATGATGACTATGATGATGATTATCATGATGAATCTTAACCATGATTATCATGATGATTATGCTCATAATTATGATGATGAATTATAACCATGATTATGATGATGATTATGACAATGATTATGATGAATATTATGATGATGATTATGATGATGATTATGATGATGATTATGATGATGACTATGATGATGATTATGATGATGACTATGATGATGATTATCATGATGTATATGCTCATGATTATGATGATGATTATGATGACTATAATAATGACGATTATGATGACTATTATGATGATTATAATGACGATTATGATGATTATTATGATGATGATTATGATGATGATTATGCTGATGATTATGATGATGATTATGATGATGATTATGATGATGATTATGATGATGATTATGATGATGATTATGATGATGACTATGATGATGATTAAGATGATGATTACGATGACGGTTATGATGACGGTTATGATGGTGATTATGATGATGATTATGATGATGACATTGATCATGATTCTGATGATGATTATGATGATGATTATGATGATGATTATGATGATGATTATGATGATGACTATGATGATGATTATCATGATGATTATGCTCATGATTATGATGATGAATTATAACGATGATTATGATGACGATTATGATGATGATTATGCTCATGATAATGATGATGATTATGATGATGATTATGATGATGATTATGATGATGATTATGGTGACGATTATGATGATTATTATGATGATGATTATGATGATGATTATGATGATGATTATGATGATTACGATGACGGTTATGATGATGATTGTGATGATGATTATGATGATGATTATGGTGACGATTATGATGATTATTATGATGATGATTATGATGATGATTATGATGATGATTATAATGATGACTATGAGGATGATTATCATGATGATTATGCTCATAATTATGATGATGAATTATAACAATGATTATGATGATGATTATGATGATGATTATTATGATAACTATGATGACTATGATGACGATTATGATGATGATTATAATGATGATTCCGATAATTATTATGATGATGATTATGCTCATGATTATGATGATGATTATGATGAATATTATGATGATGATTATGATGATGATTATGATGATGATTATGATGATGATTATGATTAGGATTATGATGATGATTATGATGACGGTTATGATGATGATTATGATGATGATTACTATGACGATTATGATGATGATTATGATGATGATTATAATGATGACTATGAGGATGATTATCATGATGATTATGCTCATAATTATGATGATGAATTATAACAATGATTATGATGATGATTATGATGATGATTATTATGATAACTATGATGACTATGATGACGATTATGATGATGATTATAATGATGATTCCGATAATTATTATGATGATGATTATGCTCATGATTATGATGATGATTATGATGAATATTATGATGATGATTATGATGATGATTATGATGATGATTATGATGATGATTATGATTAGGATTATGATGATGATTATGATGACGGTTATGATGATGATTATGATGATGATTACTATGACGATTATGATGATGATTATGATGATGATTATGATGATGATTATGATGACGATTATGATGATGATTATGATGATGATTATGATAATTATTATGATGATGATTATGATGATGATTATGGTGATGATTATGATGATGATTATGATGTTGATTATGATGATGATTCTGATGATGATTCTGATGATGATTATGATGATGATTATGATGATGATTATAATGATGATTACGATGACGGTTATGATGATGATTATGATGATGATTGTGATGATGATTACTATGACGATTATGATGACTATTATGATGATGATTATGATGATGATTATGATGATGATTATGATGATGATTATGATGATGATTATGATGATGATTACGATAATGACTATGATGATGAATATGATGATGATTATGCTCATGATTATGATGATGAATTATGATGATGATTATGATGATGATTACTATGACGATTATGATGATGATTATGATGATGATTACTATGACGATTATGATGACTATTATGATGATGACTATGATGATGATTATGATGACGATTATGATGATGATTATGCTAAAGATAATAATGATGATTATGATGATGATTATGATGATGATTAAGATGATGATTATGGTGACGGTTATGATGATGATTATGATGATGATTATGATGATGATTATGATGATGATTATGATGATGATTATGATGATGATTATGATGATGATTACGATGACGGTTATGATGATGATTATGATGATGATTATGATGATGATTATGATGACGTTTATGATGATGATTATGATGATGATTATGATGACGATTATGATGATGATTATGATGATGATTATGATGATGATTATGATGCTGACTGTGATGATGACTGTGATCATGATTATGATCATGATTATGATGATGATTATGATGATGACTATGATGATGATTATGATGATGACTATGATGATGATTATCATGATGATTATGATGACTATAATGATGACGATTATGATGACTATTATGATGATTATGCTCATGATTATGATGATGAATTATGATGACGATTATGATGATGATTATGATGACGATTATGATGATGATTATGCTCATGATAATGATGATGATAATAATGATGATTATGATGATGATTATGATGATGATTATGATGATGATTATGATGACGGTTATGATGATGATTATGATGATGATTATGATGATGATTATGATGATGATTATGATGATGATTATGATTATGATTATGATGATGACTATGATGATGATTATGATGATGATTATGATAATTATTATGATGATGATTATGATGAGGACTATGATGATGATTATGATGACGATTATGATGATGACTATGATGACGATTATGATGATGATTATGATGACGATTATGATGATGACTATGATGACGATTATGATGATGATTATGATGATGATTATGATGATGATTACGATGACGGTTATGATGATGATTATGATGATGATTATGATGATGATTATGTTGACGGTTATGATGATGATTATGATGATGATTATGATGACGATTATGATGATGATTATGATGATGATTATGATGATGATTATGATGATGATTATGATGACGGTTATGATGATGATTATGATGATGATTATGATGATGATTATGATGATGATTATGATGATGATTATGATTATGATTATGATGATGACTATGATGATGATTATGATGATGATTATGATAATTATTATGATGATGATTATGATGAGGACTATGATGATGATTATGATGACGATTATGATGATGACTATGATGACGATTATGATGATGATTATGATGATGATTATGATAATTATTATGATGATGATTATGATGATGATTATGATGATGATTATGATGATGATTGTGATGTTGATTATGATGATGATTCTGATGATGATTCTGATGATGTTTATGGTGACGATTATGATGATGACTACGATGATGATTATGATGATGATTATGATGATGATTACGATAATGACTATCATGATGAATATGATGATGATTATGCTCATGATTATGATGATGAATTATAAAGATGATTATGATGACTATTATGTTGATAATTATGACGATGATTATGATGACGATTATGATGATGAATATGATGACGATTATGATGATGAGTATGATGTCGATTATGACGATGATTATGATGATGATTATGATAATTATTATGATGATGATTATGATGATGATTATGATGATGATTATGATGTTGATTATGATGATTATTCTGATGATGATTATGATGATGATTATGATGATGATCATGATGATGATTATGATGATGACCATGAAGACGATTATGATGATGATTATGATGACTATAGTGATGACGATTATGATGACTATTATGATGACTATGCTCATGATTATGATGATGAATTATGATGACGATAATGATGATGATTATGATGACTATTATGATGATGATTATGCTCATGATAATGATGATGATAATGATGATGATTATGATGATGATTATGATGATGATTATGATGATGATTATGATCATGATTATGATGATGATTATGATGATGATTACGATGACGGTTATGATGATGATTATGATGATGATTATGATGATGACCATGAAGACGATTATGATCATGATTATGATGACGATTATGATGATGATTATGATGATGATTATGATGATGATTATGATGATGATTATGATGATGATTATGATGATGATTATGATGATGATTACGATGACGGTTATGATGATGATTATGATGATGATTATGATAATTATTATGATGATGATTATGATGATGACTGTGATGATGACTGTGATCATGATTATGATCATGATTATGATGATGATTATGATGATGACTATGATGATGATTATGATGACTATAATGAAGACCATTAGGATGACTATTATGATGATTATGATGACGATTATGATGAATATTATGATGATGATTATGATGAATATTAGGATGATGACTATTATGATGATTATGATGACGATTATGATGAATATTATGATTATGATTATGATGAATATTATAATGATGATTATGATGATGAATTATGATGACGATTCTGATGATGATTCTGATGATGATTATGATGATGATTATGATGATGATAATGAAGATGATTCTGATGATGATTATGATGATGATTATGCTGATGATTATGATGATGAATTATAACGATAACTATGATGATGATTATGATGATGAATTATGATGACGATTATGATGATGATTATGATGATGATTATGATAATTATTATGATGATGATTATGATGATGATTATGATGATGATTATGATGATGACTATGATGATGATTATGATGATGACAATGATCATGATTATCATGATGATTATGCTGATGATTATGATGATGAATTATAACGATGATTATGATGATGATTATGATGATGAATTATGATGACGATTATGATGATATTTATGTTGATGATAATGATGATGATTATGATGATGATTATGATGATGATCATGATGATGATTATGATGATGATCATGATGATGATTATGATGAATATTATGATGATGATTATGATGATGATTATGATGATGATTATGATGATGATTATGATGATGATTATGATGATGATTACGATGACGGTTATGATGATGATTATGATGATGATTATGATGATGACCATGAAGACGATTATGATGATGATTATGATGATGACCATGAAGACGATTATGATGATGATTATGATGATGATTATGATGATGATTATGGAACCGATTATGATGATGATTATGATGATGATTATGATGATGATTATAATGATGATTACGATGACGGTTATGATGATGATTATGATGATGATTATGATGATGATTATGATGATGATTATGATGATGATTGTGATGATGATTATGATGATTATTATGATGATGATTATGATGATGATTATGATGATGATTATGATAATGATTATGATGACTATAATAATGACGATTATGATGACTATTTTGATGATTATGATGATGATTATGATGACGATTATGATGATGATTATGATGATGATTATGTTGATGATTATAATGATGATTACGATGACGGTTATGATGATGATTATGATGATGATTATGATGATGATTATGATAATTATTATGATGATGATTATGATGATGATTATGATTCTGATTATGATGATGATTACGATGACGGTTAAGATGATGATTATGATGATGATTATGATGATGATTATGATGATGATTATGATGATGACTGTGATGAAGACTGTGATCATGATTATGATTATGATTATGATGATGATTATGATGATGACTATGATGATGATTATGATGATGACTATGATGATGATTATCATGATGAATCTTAACCATGATTATCATGATGATTATGCTCATAATTATGATGATGAATTATAACCATGATTATGATGATGATTATGACAATGATTATGATGAATATTATGATGATGATTATGATGATGATTATGATGATGATTATGATGATGACTATGATGATGATTATGATGATGACTATGATGATGATTATCATGATGTATATGCTCATGATTATGATGATGATTATGATGACTATAATAATGACGATTATGATGACTATTATGATGATTATAATGACGATTATGATGATTATTATGATGATGATTATGATGATGATTATGCTGATGATTATGATGATGATTATGATGATGATTATGATGATGATTATGATGATGATTATGATGATGATTATGATGATGACTATGATGATGATTAAGATGATGATTACGATGACGGTTATGATGATGATTATGATGATGATTATGATGATGATTATGATGATGATTATGATGCTGACTGTGATGATGACTGTGATCATGATTATGATCATGATTATGATGATGATTATGATGATGACTATGATGATGATTATGATGATGACTATGATGATGATTATCATGATGATTATGATGACTATAATGATGACGATTATGATGACTATTATGATGATTATGCTCATGATTATGATGATGAATTATGATGACGATTATGATGATGATTATGATGACGATTATGATGATGATTATGATGATGATTATGATGATGACCATGAAGACGATTATGATCATGATTATGATGACGATTATGATGATGATTATGATAATGATTATGATGATGATTATGATGATGATTATGATGATGATTATGATGATGATTATGATGATGATTACGATGACGGTTATTATGATGATTATGATGATGATTATGATAATTATTATGATGATGATTATGATGATGACTGTGATGATGACTGTGATCATGATTATGATCATGATTATGATGATGATTATGATGATGACTATGATGATGATTATGATGACTATAATGAAGACCATTAGGATGACTATTATGATGATTATGATGACGATTATGATGAATATTATGATGATGATTATGATGAATATTAGGATGATGACTATTATGATGATTATGATGACGATTATGATGAATATTATGATTATGATTATGATGAATATTATAATGATGATTATGATGATGAATTATGATGACGATTCTGATGATGATTCTGATGATGATTATGATGATGATTATGATGATGACTATGATGATGATTATGATGATGACAATGATGATGATTATCATGATGATTATGCTGATGATTATGATGATGAATTAAAACGATGATTATGATGATGATTATGATGATGAATTATGATGACGATTATGATGATATTTATGTTGATGATAATGATGATGATTATGATGATGATTATGATGATGATCATGATGATGATTATGATGATGATCATGATGATGATTATGATGAATATTATGATGATGATTATGATGATGATTATGATGATGATTATGATGATGATTATGATGATGATTATGATGATGATTACGATGACGGTTATGATGATGATTATGATGATGATTATGATGATGACCATGAAGACGATTATGATGATGATTATGATGATGACCATGAAGACGATTATGATGATGATTATGATGATGATTATGATGATGATTATGATGATGATTATGGAACCGATTATGATGATGATTATGATGATGATTATGATGATGATTATGATTCTGATTATGATGATGATTACGATGACGGTTAAGATGATGATTATGATGATGATTATGATGATGATTATGATGATGATTATGATGATGACTGTGATGAAGACTGTGATCATGATTATGATTATGATTATGATGATGATTATGATGATGACTATGATGATGATTATGATGATGACTATGATGATGATTATCATGATGAATCTTAACCATGATTATCATGATGATTATGCTCATAATTATGATGATGAATTATAACCATGATTATGATGATGATTATGACAATGATTATGATGAATATTATGATGATGATTATGATGATGATTATGATGATGATTATGATGATGACTATGATGATGATTATGATGATGACTATGATGATGATTATCATGATGATTATGCTCATGATTATGATGATGATTATGATGACTATAATAATGACGATTATGATGACTATTATGATGATTATAATGACGATTATGATGATTATTAGGATGATGATTATGATGATGATTATGCTGATGATTATGATGATGATTATGATGATGATTATGATGATGATTATGATGATGATTATGATGATGATTATGATGATGACTATGATGATGATTAAGATGATGATTATGATGATGATTATGATGATGGTCATGATGATAATTATGTTGATGATAGTGATGATGATTATGATGATGATTATGATGATGATTATGATGATGATTATGATGATGAGTTATGATGACGATTATGATGATGATTATGTTGATGATAATGATAATGATTATGATGATGATTATGATGATGATTATGATGACGGTTATGATGGTGATTATGATGATGATTATGATGATGACTTTGATCATGATCCTGATGATGATTATGATGATGATTATGATGATGATTATGATGAGGACTATGATGATGATTATCATGATGATTCTGCTCATGATTATGATGATGAATTATAACGATGATTATGATGACGATTATGATGATGATTATGCTCATGATAATGATGATGATTATGATGATGATTATGATGATGATTATGATGATGATTATGATGATGACTATGATGATGATTATCATGATGATTATGATGATGAGTTTTGATGATGATTATGATGATGATTATGATGATAATTATGTTGATGATAGTGATGATGATTATGATGATGATTATGATGATGATTATGATGATGATTATGATGATGAGTTATGATGACGATTATAATGATGATTATGTTGATGATAATGATAATGATTATGATGATGATTATGATGATGATTATGATGATTATTATGATGATGATTATGATGACGGTTATGATGGTGATTATGATGATGATTATGATGATGACATTGATCATGATTCTGATGATGATTATGATGATGATTATGATGATGATTATGATGATGATGATTATGATGACTATTATGATGATTATAATGACGATTATGATGATTATTATGATGATGATTATGATGATGATTATGATGATGATTATGATGATTACGATGACGGTTATGATGATGATTGTGATGATGATTATGATGATGATTATGGTGACGATTATGATGATTATTATGATGATGATTATGATGATGATCATGATGATGATTATAATGATGACTATGAGGGCGATTATCATGATGATTATGCTCATAATTATGATGATGAATTATAACAATGATTATGATGATGATTATGATGATGATTATTATGATAACTATGATGACTATGATGACGATTATGATGATGATTATAATGATGATTCCGATAATTATTATGATGATGATTATGCTCATGATTATGATGATGATTATGATGAATATTATGATGATGATTATGATGATGATTATGATGATGATTATGATGATGATTATGATTAGGATTATGATGATGATTATGATGACGGTTATGATGATGATTATGATGATGATTACTATGACGATTATGATGATGATTATGATGATGATTATGATGATGATTATGATGACGATTATGATGATGATTATGATGATGATTATGATAATTATTATGATGATGATTATGATGATGATTATGGTGATGATTATGATGATGATTATGATGTTGATTATGATGATGATTCTGATGATGATTCTGATGATGATTATGATGATGATTATGATGATGATTGTAATGATGATTACGATGACGGTTATGATGATGATTATGATGATGATTATGATGATGATTATGATGATGATTATGATGATGATTATGATGATGATTATGATGATGATTATGATGATGATTATGATGATGATTATGATAATGATTATGATGACTATAATAATGACGATTATGATGACTATAATAATGACGATTATGATGACTATTTTGATGATTATGATGATGATTATGATGACGATTATGATGATGATTATGATGATGATTATGTTGATGATTATAATGATGATTACGATGACGGTTATGATGATGATTATGATGATGATTATGATGATGATTATGATAATGATTATGATGATGATTATGATGATGATTATGATTCTGATTATGATGATGATTACGATGACGGTTATGATGATGATTATACTGATGATTATGATGATGATTATGATGATGATTATGATGATGATTATGATGATGATTATGATGATGACTGTGATGAACACTGTGATCATGATTATGATTATGATTATGATGATGATTATGATGATGACTATGATGATGATTATGATGATGACTTTGATGATGATTATCATGATGATTATGCTCATAATTATGATGGGGAATCTTAACCATGATTACCATGATGATTATGCTCATAATTATGATGATGAATTATAACCATGATTATGATGATGATTATGACGATGATTATGATGAATATTATGATGATGATTATGATGATGATTATGATGATGATTATGATGATGACTATGATGATGATTATGATGATGACTATGATAATGATTATCATGATGATTATGCTCATGATTATGATGATGATTATGATGACTATAATAATGACGATTATGATGACTATTATGATGATTATGATGACGATTATGATGATTATTATGATGATGATTATGATGATGATTATGCTGATGATTATGATGATGATTATGATGACGGTTATGATGATGATTATGATGATGATTATGATGATGACTATGATGATGATTAAGATGATGATTATGATGATGATTATGATGATGGTCATGATGATAATTATGTTGATGATAGTGATGATGATTATGATGATGATTATGATGATGATTATGATGATGAGTTATGATGACGATTATGATGATGATTATGTTGATGATAATGATAATGATTATGATGATGATTATGATGATGATTATGATGACGGTTATGATGGTGATTATGATGATGATTATGATGATGACTTTGATCATGATCCTGATGATGATTATGATGATGATTATGATGATGATTATGATGATGATTATGATGATGATGATAATGATGATTTTGATGATGATAATGATGATGATTATGATGATGATTATGATGATGATTATGATGATGATTATGATGATGATTATGATGATGATTATGATGATGATTATGATGACGATTATGATGACTATAATGATGACGATTATGATGATGATTATGATGACTACTATGATGATGACTATGATGATGATTATGATGACGATTATGATGATGATTATGATGACTATTATGATGATGATTATGATGACTATTATGATGATGATTATGATGATGATTATGATGATGATTATGCTCATGATTATGATGACGGTTATGATGATGATTACAATGATGATCATGATGATGATTATGATGATGATTATGATGATGATTATGATGATGATTATGATGATGATCATGATGTTGATTATGATGACTATAATGATGACGATTATGATGACTATTATGATGATTATGTTGACGATTATGATGATGACCATGAAGACGATTATGATGATGATTATGATGACTATTATGATGATGATTATGATGACTATTATGATGATGATTATGATGATGATTATGATGATGATTATGATGATGATTACGATGATGATTATGATGATGATTATGATGATGATTACAATGACGGTTATGATGATGATTATGATGATGATTATGATGATGATCATGATGATGATTGTGATGATGATTATGATGATGTTCATGATGATGACTATGATGACTATAATGATGACGATTATGATGACTATTATGATGATTATGATGACGATTATGATGATGACCATGAAGACGATTATGATGATGATTATGATGATGATTATGATGATGATTATGATGATGACTATGATGATGATTATGATGATGATTATGATGATGATTATGATGATGATTACGATGACGGTTATGACGATGATTATGATGACGATTATGATGATGACCATGAAGACGATTATGATGATGATTATGATGATGATTATGATGATGATTATGATGATGATGATGATGATGATTATGATGATGAGTTATGATGACGATTTAAGATGATGATTATGTTGATGATAATGATAATGATTATGATGATGATTATGATGATGATTATGATGACGGTTATGATGGTGATTATGATGATGATTATGATGATGACTTTGATCATGATCCTGATGATGATTATGATGATGATTATGATGATGATTATGATGATGATTATGATGATGATTATGATGACGATTATGATGACTATAATGATGACGATTATGATGATGATTATGATGACTATTATGATGATGACTATGATGATGATTATGATGACGATTATGATGATGATTATGCCTATGATTATGATGATGATTATGATGATGATTACGATGACGGTTATGATGATGATTATGATGATGATTATGATGATGATTATGATGATGATTATGATGATGATTATGATGATGATTATGATGATGACTATGATGATGATTATGATGATGATTATGATGATGATTATGATGATGATTATGATGATGATTACGATGACGGTTATGACGATGATTATGATGATGATTATGCTCATGATTATGATGATGATTCTGATGATGATTATGATGATGATTATGATGACGATTATGATGATGATTATGATGATGATTACGATGACGGTTATGATGATGATTATGATGATGATTATGATGATGAATTATAACGATGATTATGATGATGATTATGATGATGATTATGGTGATGATTATGATGATGATCATGATGATGATTATGATGATGATTATGATGATGATCATGATGTTGATTATGATGACTATAATGATGACGATTATGATGACTATTATGATGATTATGATGACGATTATGATGACTATTATGATGATGACTATGATGATGACAATGATGATGATTATGATGACGATTATGATGATGATTACGCTCATGATAATGATGATGATTATGATGACTATAATGATGACGATTATGATGACTATTACGATGATTATGATGACGATTATGATGATGACCATGAAGACGATTATGATGATGATTATGATGATGATTATGATGATGATTATGATGATGATTATGATGATGATTATGATGATGATGATGATGATGATATTGACGATGATAATGATGATGATTATGATGATGATTATGATGATGATTATGATGATGATTATGATGATGATTATGATGATGATTATGATGATGATTATGATGATGATTATGATGACGATTATGATGACTATAATGATGACGATTATGATGATGATTATGATGACTATTATGATGATGACTATGATGATGATTATGATGACGATTATGATGATGATTATGATGACTATTATGATGATGATTATGATGACTATTATGATGATGATTATGATGATGATTATGATGATGATTATGCTCATGATTATGATGACGGTTATGATGATGATTACAATGATGATCATGATGATGATTATGATGATGATTATGATGATGATTATGATGATGATTATGATGATGATTATGATGATGATCATGATGTTGATTATGATGACTATAATGATGACGATTATGATGACTATTATGATGATTATGTTGACGATTATGATGATGACCATGAAGACGATTATGATGATGATTATGATGACTATTATGATGATGATTATGATGACTATTATGATGATGATTATGATGATGATTATGATGATGAATTATAACGATGATTATGATGATGATTATGATGATGATTATGATGATGATTATGATGATGATTACGATGATGATTATGATGATGATTATGTTGATGATAATGATAATGATTATGATGATGATTATGATGATGATTATGATGACGGTTATGATGGTGATTATGATGATGATTATGATGATGACTTTGATCATGATCCTGATGATGATTATGATGATGATTATGATGATGATTATGATGATGATTATGATGATGATGATGATGATGATATTGACGATGATAATGATGATGATTATGATGATGATTATGATGATGATTATGATGATGATTATGATGATGATTATGATGATGATTATGATGATGATTATGATGATGATTATGATGACGATTATGATGACTATAATGATGACGATTATGATGATGATTATGATGACTATTATGATGATGACTATGATGATGATTATGATGACGATTATGATGATGATTATGATGACTATTATGATGATGATTATGATGACTATTATGATGATGATTATGATGATGATTATGATGATGATTATGCTCATGATTATGATGACGGTTATGATGATGATTACAATGATGATCATGATGATGATTATGATGATGATTATGATGATGATTATGATGATGATTATGATGATGATTATGATGATGATCATGATGTTGATTATGATGACTATAATGATGACGATTATGATGACTATTATGATGATTATGTTGACGATTATGATGATGACCATGAAGACGATTATGATGATGATTATGATGACTATTATGATGATGATTATGATGACTATTATGATGATGATTATGATGATGATTATGATGATGAATTATAACGATGATTATGATGATGATTATGATGATGATTATGATGATGATTATGATGATGATTATGATGATGATTACGATGATGATTATGATGATGATTATGTTGATGATAATGATAATGATTATGATGATGATTATGATGATGATTATGATGACGGTTATGATGGTGATTATGATGATGATTATGATGATGACTTTGATCATGATCCTGATGATGATTATGATGACTATTATGATGATGATTATGATGATGATTATGATGATGATTATGCTCATGATTATGATGACGGTTATGATGATGATTACAATGATGATCATGATGATGATTATGATGATGATTATGATGATGATTATGATGACTATTATGATGATGATTATGATGATGATTATGATGATGAATTATAACGATGATTATGATGATGATTATGATGATGATTATGATGACGATTATGATGATGATTATGATGACTATTATGATGATGATTATGATGACTATTATGATGATGATTATGATGATGATTATGATGATGAATTATAACGATGATTATGATGATGATTATGATGATGATTATGATGATGATTATGATGATGATTACGATGATGATTATGATGATGATTATGATGATGATTACGATGATGATTATGATGATGATTATGTTGATGATAATGATAATGATTATGATGATGATTATGATGATGATTATGATGACGGTTATGATGGTGATTATGATGATGATTATGATGATGACTTTGATCATGATCCTGATGATGATTATGATGATGATTATGATGATGATTATGATGATGATTATGATGATGATGATGATGATGATTTTGATGATGATAATGATGATGATTATGATGATGATTATGATGATGATTATGATGATGATTATGATGATGATTATGATGATGATTATGATGATGATTATGATGATGATTATGATGACGATTATGATGACTATAATGATGACGATTATGATGATGATTATGATGACTATTATGATGATGACTATGATGATGATTATGATGACGATTATGATGATGATTATGCCTATGATTATGATGATGATTATGATGATGATTACGATGACGGTTATGATGATGATTATGATGATGATTATGATGATGATTATGATGATGATTATGATGATGATTATGATGATGATTATGATGATGACTATGATGATGATTATGATGATGATTATGATGATGATTATGATGATGATTATGATGATGATTACGATGACGGTTATGACGATGATTATGATGATGATTATGCTCATGATTATGATGATGATTCTGATGATGATTATGATGATGATTATGATGACGATTATGATGATGATTATGATGATGACTACGATGACGGTTATGATGATGATTATGATGATGATTATGATGATGAATTATAACGATGATTATGATGATGATTATGATGATGATTATGGTGATGATTATGATGATGATCATGATGATGATTATGATGATGATTATGATGAAGATCATGATGATGATTATGATGACTATAATGATGACGATTATGATGACTATTACGATGATTATGATGACGATTATGATGATGACCATGAAGACGATTATGATGATGATTATGATGATGATTATGATGATGATTATGATGATGATTATGATGATGATTATGATGATGATGATGATGATGATGATGATATTGACGATGATAATGATGATGATTATGATGATGATTATGATGATGATTATGATGATGATTATGATGATGATTATGATGATGATTACGATGATGATTATGATGACGATTATGATGACTATAATGATGACGATTATGATGATGATTATGATGACTATTATGATGATGACTATGATGATGATTATGATGACGATTATGATGATGATTATGATCACTATTATGATGATGATTATGATGACTATTATGATGATGATTATGATGATGATTATGATGATGATTATGCTCATGATTATGATGACGGTTATGATGATGATTACAATGATGATCATGATGATGATTATGATGATGATTATGATGATGATTATGATGATGATTATGATGATGATTATGATGATGATCATGATGTTGATTATGATGACTATAATGATGACGATTATGATGATGATTATGATGACTATTATGATGATGACTATGATGATGATTATGATGACGATTATGATGATGATTATGATGACTATTATGATGATGATTATGATGACTATTATGATGATGATTATGATGATGATTATGATGATGATTATGCTCATGATTATGATGACGGTTATGATGATGATTACAATGATGATCATGATGATGATTATGATGATGATTATGATGATGATTATGATGATGATTATGATGATGATTATGATGATGATCATGATGTTGATTATGATGACTATAATGATGACGATTATGATGACTATTATGATGATTATGTTGACGATTATGATGATGACCATGAAGACGATTATGATGATGATTATGATGACTATTATGATGATGATTATGATGACTATTATGATGATGATTATGATGATGATTATGATGATGAATTATAACGATGATTATGATGATGATTATGATGATGATAATGATCATGATTATGATGATGAGTTATGATGACGATTATGATGATGATTATGTTGATGATAATGATAATGATTATGATGGTGATTATGATGATGATTATGATGACGGTTATGATGGTGATTATGATGATGATTATGATGATGACTTTGATCATGATCCTGATGATGATTATGATGATGATTATGATGATGATTATGATGATGATTATGATGATGATGATGATGATGATTTTGATGATGATAATGATGATGATTATGATGATGATTATGATGATGATTATGATGATGATTATGATGATGATTATGATGATGATTATGATGATGATTATGATGATGATTATGATGACGATTATGATGACTATAATGATGACGATTATGATGATGATTATGATGACTATTATGATGATGACTATGATGATGATTATGATGATGACCATGAAGACGATTATGATGATGATTATGATGATGATTATGATGATGATTATGATGATGATTATGATGATGATTATGATGATGATTATGATGATGATGATGATGATGATATTGACGATGATAATGATGATGATTATGATGATGATTATGATGATGATTATGATGATGATTATGATGATGATTATGATGATGATTATGATGATGATTATGATGATGATTATGATGACGATTATGATGACTATAATGATGACGATTATGATGATGATTATGATGACTATTATGATGATGACTATGATGATGATTATGATGACGATTATGATGATGATTATGATGACTATTATGATGATGATTATGATGACTATTATGATGATGATTATGATGATGATTATGATGATGATTATGCTCATGATTATGATGACGGTTATGATGATGATTACAATGATGATCATGATGATGATTATGATGATGATTATGATGATGATTATGATGATGATTATGATGATGATTATGATGATGATCATGATGTTGATTATGATGACTATAATGATGACGATTATGATGACTATTATGATGATTATGTTGACGATTATGATGATGACCATGAAGACGATTATGATGATGATTATGATGACTATTATGATGATGATTATGATGACTATTGTGATGATGATTATGATGATGATTATGATGATGAATTATAACGATGATTATGATGATGATTATGATGATGATTATGATGATGATTATGATGATGATTACGATGATGATTATGATGATGATTATGATGATGTTTACGATGACGGTTATGATGATGATTATGATGATGATTATGATGATGATCATGATGATGATTATGATGATGATTATGATGATGATCATGATGATGACTATGATGACTATAATGATGACGATTATGATGACTATTATGATGATTATGATGACGATTATGATGATGACCATGAAGACGATTATGATGATGATTATGATGATGATTATGATGATGATTATGATGATGACTATGATGATGATTATGATGATGATTATGATGATGATTATGATGATGATTACGATGATGATTATGATGATGATTATGATGATGATTATGATGATGACTATGATGATGATTAAGATGATGATTATGATGATGATTATGATGATGGTCATGATGATAATTATGTTGATGATAGTGATGATGATTATGATGATGATTATGATGATGATTATGATGATGAGTTATGATGACGATTATGATGATGATTATGTTGATGATAATGATAATGATTATGATGATGATTATGATGATGATTATGATGACGGTTATGATGGTGATTATGATGATGATTATGATGATGACTTTGATCATGATCCTGATGATGATTATGATGATGATTATGATGATGATTATGATGATGATTATGATGATGATTATGATGATGATGATGATGATGATTTTGATGATGATAATGATGATGATTATGATGATGATTATGATGATGATTATGATGATGATTATGATGATGATTATGATGATGATTATGATG
The DNA here is from genome assembly GCA_947623535.1 of Coelioxys conoideus. NCBI lineage: Eukaryota > Metazoa > Arthropoda > Insecta > Hymenoptera > Megachilidae > Coelioxys > Coelioxys conoideus. The sequence goes on from CANQJN010000043.1 coordinate 1,603,645, forward strand.
ATGATTATGATGATGATTATGATGACGATTATGATGACTATAATGATGACGATTATGATGATGATTATGATGACTATTATGATGATGACTATGATGATGATTATGATGACGATTATGATGATGATTATGCCTATGATTATGATGATGATTATGATGATGATTACGATGACGGTTATGATGATGATTATGATGATGATTATGATGATGATTATGATGATGATTATGATGATGATTATGATGATGATTATGATGATGATTATGCTCATGATTATGATGACGGTTATGATGATGATTACAATGATGATCATGATGATGATTATGATGATGAATTATAACGATGATTATGATGATGATTATGATGATGATTATGATGATGATTATGATGATGATCATGATGATGATTATGATGATGATTATGATGATGATCATGATGATGACTATGATGACTATAATGATGACGATTATGATGACTATTATGATGATTATGATGACGATTATGATGATGACCATGAAGACGATTATGATGATGATTATGATGATGATTATGATGATGATTATGATGATGATTACGATGACGGTTATGACGATGATTATGATGACTATTATGATGATGATTATGATGACTATTATGATGATGATTATGATGATGATTATGATGATGATTATGATGATGATTATGATGATGATGATGATGATGATTTTGATGATGATAATGATGATGATTATGATGATGATTATGATGATGATTATGATGATGATTATGATGATGATTATGATGATGATTATGATGATGATCATGATGATGACTATGATGACTATAATGATGACGATTATGATGACTATTATGATGATTATGATGACGATTATGATGATGATTATGATGATGATTATGATGATGATTATGATGATGACTATGATGATGATTATGATGATGATTATGATGATGATTATGATGATGATTACGATGATGATTATGATGATGATTATGATGATGATTATGATGATGAATTATAACGATGATTATGATGATGATTATGATGATGATTATGATGATGATTATGATGATGATTACGATGATGATTATGATGATGATTATGATGATGTTTACGATGACGGTTATGATGATGATTATGATGATGATTATGATGATGATCATGATGATGATTATGATGATGATTATGATGATGATCATGATGATGACTATGATGACTATAATGATGACGATTATGATGACTATTATGATGATTATGATGACGATTATGATGATGACCATGAAGACGATTATGATGATGATTATGATGATGATTATGATGATGATTATGATGATGACTATGATGATGATTATGATGATGATTATGATGATGATTATGATGATGATTACGATGATGATTATGATGATGATTATGATGATGATTATGATGATGATTATGATGATGATTATGATGATGATTACGATGATGATTATGATGATGATTATGATGATGTTTACGATGACGGTTATGATGATGATTATGATGATGATTATGATGATGATTATGATGATGATTATGATGATGATTACGATGATGATTATGATGATGATTATGATGATGATTATGATGATGATTATGATGATGATTATGATGATGATTATGATGATGATTATGATGATGATTATGATGATGATTATGATGACGATTATGATGACTATAATGATGACGATTATGATGATGATTATGATGACTATTATGATGATGACTATGATGATGATTATGATGACGATTATGATGATGATTATGCCTATGATTATGATGATGATTATGATGATGATTACGATGACGGTTATGATGATGATTATGATGATGATTATGATGATGATTATGATGATGATTATGATGATGATTATGATGATGATTATGATGATGATTATGCTCATGATTATGATGACGGTTATGATGATGATTACAATGATGATCATGATGATGATTATGATGATGATTATGATGATGATTATGATGATGATCATGATGTTGATTATGATGACTATAATGATGACGATTATGATGACTATTATGATGATTATGTTGACGATTATGATGATGACCATGAAGACGATTATGATGATGATTATGATGACTATTATGATGATGATTATGATGACTATTATGATGATTATGTTGACGATTATGATGATGACCATGAAGACGATTATGATGATGATTATGATGACTATTATGATGATGATTATGATGACTATTATGATGATGATTATGATGATGATTATGATGATGAATTATAACGATGATTATGATGATGATTATGATGATGATTATGATGATGATTATGATGATGATCATGATGATGATTATGATGATGATTATGATGATGATCATGATGATGACTATGATGACTATAATGATGACGATTATGATGACTATTATGATGATTATGATGACGATTATGATGATGACCATGAAGACGATTATGATGATGATTATGATGATGATTATGATGATGATTATGATGATGATTACGATGACGGTTATGACGATGATTATGATGACTATTATGATGATGACTATGATGACGATTATGATGACTATTATGATGATGATTATGCTCATGATTATGATGATGATTCTGATGATGACCATGAAGACGATTATGATGATGACTATGATGATGATTATGATGATGATTATGATGATGATTATGATGATGATTACGATGACGGTTATGACGATGATTATGATGACTATTATGATGATGACTATGATGACGATTATGATGACTATTATGATGATGATTATGATGACGATTATGATGATGATTATGCTCATGATTATGATGATGATTCTGATGATGATTATGATGATGATTATGATGATGATTATGCTCATGATTATGATGATGATTCTGATGATGATTATGATGATGATTATGATGACGATTATGATGATGATTATGATGATGATTACGATGACGGTTATGATGATGATTATGATGATGATTATGATGATGAATTATAACGATGATTATGATGATGATTATGATGATGATTATGATGATGATTATGATGATGATTATAATGATGATTATGATGATGATTATGATGACGATTATGATGATGATTCTGAAGATGATTATGATGATGATTATGATGACGATTGTGATGATGATTATGCTCATGATTATGATGATGATCTTGATGATGATTATGATGATGATTATGACGATGATTATGATGATGATTATGATGATGATTATGATGATGATTATGATGATGATTATGATGATGATTATGATGATGATTACGATGACGGTTATGATGACGATTATGATGACTATTATGATGATGACTATGATGATGATTATGATGACGATTATGATGACTATAATGATGACGATTATGATGATGATTATGATGACTATTATGATGATGACTATGATGATGATTATGATGACGATTATGATGATGATTATGCTCATGATAATGATGATGATTTTGATGATGATTATGATGATGATTATGATTATGATTATGATGATGATTATGATGATGATTACGATGACGGTTATGATGATGATTATGATGATGATTATGATGATGATCATGATGATGATTATGATGATGATTATGATGATGATTATGATGATGATTACGATGACGGTTATGATGACGATTATGATGACTATTATGATGATGACTATGATGATGATTATGATGACGATTATGATGACTATAATGATGACGATTATGATGATGATTATGATGACTATTATGATGATGACTATGATGATGATTATGATGACGATTATGATGATGATTATGCTCATGATAATGATGATGATTTTGATGATGATTATGATGATGATTATGATTATGATTATGATGATGATTATGATGATGATTACGATGACGGTTATGATGATGATTATGATGATGATCATGATGATGATTATGATGATGATTATGATGATGATCATGATGATGACTATGATGACGATTATGATGACTATTATGATGATTATGATGACGATTATGATGATGATTATGATGATGATTATGATGATGATTATGATGATGACTATGATGATGATTATGATGATGATTATGATGATGATTATGATGATGATTACGATGATGATTATGATGATGATTATGATGATGATTATGATGATGAATTATAACGATGATTATGATGATGATTATGATGATGATTATGATGATGATTATGATGATGATTACGATGATGATTATGATGATGATTATGATGATGTTTACGATGACGGTTATGATGATGATTATGATGATGATTATGATGATGATCATGATGATGATTATGATGATGATTATGATGATGATCATGATGATGACTATGATGACTATAATGATGACGATTATGATGACTATTATGATGATTATGATGACGATTATGATGATGACCATGAAGACGATTATGATGATGATTATGATGATGATTATGATAATGATTATGATGATGACTATGATGATGATTATGATGATGATTATGATGATGATTATGATGATGATTACGATGATGATTATGATGATGATTATGATGATGATTATGATGATGACTATGATGATGATTAAGATGATGATTATGATGATGATTATGATGATGGTCATGATGATAATTATGTTGATGATAGTGATGATGATTATGATGATGATTATGATGATGATTATGATGATGAGTTATGATGACGATTATGATGATGATTATGTTGATGATAATGATAATGATTATGATGATGATTATGATGATGATTATGATGACGGTTATGATGGTGATTATGATGATGATTATGATGATGACTTTGATCATGATCCTGATGATGATTATGATGATGATTATGATGATGATTATGATGATGATTATGATGATGATGATGATGATGATTTTGATGATGATAATGATGATGATTATGATGATGATTATGATGATGATTATGATGATGATTATGATGATGATTATGATGATGATTATGATGATGATTATGATGATGATTATGATGACGATTATGATGACTATAATGATGACGATTATGATGATGATTATGATGACTATTATGATGATGACTATGATGATGATTATGATGACGATTATGATGATGATTATGCCTATGATTATGATGATGATTATGATGATGATTACGATGACGGTTATGATGATGATTATGATGATGATTATGATGATGATTATGGTGATGATTATGATGATGATTATGATGATGATTATGCTCATGATTATGATGACGGTTATGATGATGATTACAATGATGATCATGATGATGATTATGATGATGATTATGATGATGATTATGATGATGATCATGATGTTGATTATGATGACTATAATGATGACGATTATGATGACTATTATGATGATTATGTTGACGATTATGATGATGACCATGAAGACGATTATGATGATGATTATGATGACTATTATGATGATGATTATGATGACTATTATGATGATGATTATGATGATGATTATGATGATGAATTATAACGATGATTATGATGATGATTATGATGATGATTATGATGATGATTATGATGATGATCATGATGATGATTATGATGATGATTATGATGATGATCATGATGATGACTATGATGACTATAATGATGACGATTATGATGACTATTATGATGATTATGATGACGATTATGATGATGACCATGAAGACGATTATGATGATGATTATGATGATGATTATGATGATGATTATGATGATGATTACGATGACGGTTATGACGATGATTATGATGACTATTATGATGATGACTATGATGACGATTATGATGACTATTATGATGATGATTATGCTCATGATTATGATGATGATTCTGATGATGACCATGAAGACGATTATGATGATGACTATGATGATGATTATGATGATGATTATGATGATGATTATGATGATGATTACGATGACGGTTATGACGATGATTATGATGACTATTATGATGATGACTATGATGACGATTATGATGACTATTATGATGATGATTATGATGACGATTATGATGATGATTATGCTCATGATTATGATGATGATTCTGATGATGATTATGATGATGATTATGATGATGATTATGCTCATGATTATGATGATGATTCTGATGATGATTATGATGATGATTATGATGACGATTATGATGATGATTATGATGATGATTACGATGACGGTTATGATGATGATTATGATGATGATTATGATGATGAATTATAACGATGATTATGATGATGATTATGATGATGATTATGATGATGATTATGATGATGATTATGATGATGATTATGATGATGATTATGATGACGATTATGATGATGATTCTGAAGATGATTATGATGATGATTATGATGACGATTGTGATGATGATTATGCTCATGATTATGATGATGATCTTGATGATGATTATGATGATGATTATGACGATGATTATGATGATGATTATGATGATGATTATGATGATGATTATGATGATGATTATGATGATGATTATGATGATGATTACGATGACGGTTATGATGACGATTATGATGACTATTATGATGATGACTATGATGATGATTATGATGACGATTATGATGACTATAATGATGACGATTATGATGATGATTATGATGACTATTATGATGATGACTATGATGATGATTATGATGACGATTATGATGATGATTATGCTCATGATAATGATGATGATTTTGATGATGATTATAACGATGATTATGATGATGATTATGATGTTGATTATGATGATGATTATGATGATGATTATGATGATGATTATGATGATGATTATGATGATGATTACGATGACGGTCATGATGATGATTATGATGATGATTATGATGACGATTGTGATGATGATTCTGATGATGATTACGATGACGGTTATGATGATGATTATGATGATGATTATGATGACGATTATGATGATGATTATGATGATGATTTTGATGATGATTATGATCATGATTATGATGATGATTATGGTGATGACTATGATGATGATCATGATGATTATTATGATGATGAATATGATGAAGATCATGATGATGATTATGATGACTATAATGATGACGATTATGATGACTATTACGATGATTATGATGACGATTATGATGATGACCATGAAGACGATTATGATGATGATTATGATGATGATTATGATGATGATTATGATGATGATTATGATGATGATTATGATGATGATTATGATGATGATTATGCTCATGATTATGATGATGATTCTGATGATGATTATGATGATGATTATGATGACGATTATGATGATGATTCTGATGATGATTACGATGACGGTTATGATGATGATTATGATGATGATTATGATGATGAATTATAACGATGATTATGATGATGATTATGATGATGATTATGATGATGATTATGATGATGATTATGATGATGATTATGATGACGATTATGATGATGATTCTGATGATGATTATGATGATGATTATGATGACGATTGTGATGATGATTATGCTCATGATTATGATGATGATCTTGATGATGATTATGATGATGATTATGACGATGATTATGATGATGATTGTGATGATGATTATGATGATGATTATGATGATGATTATGATAATGATTACGATGACGGTTATGATGATGATTATGATGATGATTATGATGATGATTATGATGACTATAATGATGACGATTATGATGACTATTATGATGATTATGATGACGATTATGATGATGATTATGATGACGATTATGATGATGATTATGATGATGATTTTGATGATGATTATGATCATGATCATGATGTTGATTATGATGACTATAATCATGACGATTATGATGACTATTATGATGATGATTATGATGATGATTATGATGATGAATTATAACGATGATTATGATGATGATTATGATGATGATTATGATGATGATTATGATGATGATTACGATGATGATTATGATGATGATTATGATGATGATTACGATGACGGTTATGATGATGATAATGATGATGATTATGATGATGATTATGATGATGATTATGATGATGATTATGATGATGATTATGATGATGATTATGATGACTATTATGATGATGACTATGATGATGATTATGATGACGATTATGATGATGATTATGCTCATGATTATGATGATGATTATGATGATGATTACGATGATGATTATGCTCATGATTATGATGACGGTTATGATGATGATTATGATGATGATTACGATGTTGATCATGATGATGATTATGATGATGATTATGATGATGTTCATGATGTTGATTATGATGACTATAATGATGACGATTATGATGACTATTATGATGATTATGATGACGATTATGATGATGACCATGAAGACGATTATGATGACGATTATGATGACTATTATGATGATAATTATGATGACTATTATGATGATGATTATGATGATGATTATGATGATGAATTATAACGATGATTATGATGATGATTATGATGATGATTATGATGATGATTATGATGATGATTACGATGATGATTATGATGATAATTATGATGATGATTACGATGACGGTTATGATGATGATTATGATGATGATTATGATGATGATCATGATGATGATTATGATGATGATTATGATGATGATCATGATGATGATTATGATGACTATAATGATGACGATTATGATGACTATTATGATGATTATGATGACGATTATGATGATGATTATGATGACGATTATGATGATGATTATGATGATGATTTTGATGATGATTATGATCATGATTATGATGATGATTATGATGATGATTATGATGATGATCATGATGATGATTATGATGATGATTATGATGAAGATCATCATGATGATTATGATGACTATAATGATGACGATTATGATGACTATTACGATGATTATGATGACGATTCTGATGATGACCATGAAGACGATTATGATGATGATTATGATGATGATTATGATGATGATTATGATGATGATTATGATGATGATTATGATGATAAGTATGATGATGATTATGATGATGATTATGATGATGATTATGATGACGATTATGATGACGATTATGATGATGATTATGCTGATGATTATGATGATGATTTTGGTGATGGTTATGATGATGATTATGATGATAATTATGATGATGATTATGATGATGATTATGATGATGATTATGATGATGATTATGATGATGATTACGATGACGGTTATGATGATGATTATGATGATGATTATGATGATGATTATGATGATGATTATGCTCATGATTATGATGATGATTCTGATGATGACCATGAAGACGATTATGATGATGATTATGATGATGATTATGATGATGATTATGATGATGATCATCATGATGATTATGATGACTATAATGATGACGTTTATGATGACTATTACGATGATTATGATGACGATTCTGATGATGACCATGAAGACGATTATGATGATGATTATGATGATGATTATGATGATGATTATGATGATGATTATGATGATGATTATGATGATAAGTATGATGATGATTATGATGATGATTATGATGATGATTATGATGACGATTATGATGACGATTATGATGATGATCATGATCATGATTATGATGATGATTATGATGATGATCATGATGTTGATTATGATGACTATAATGATGACGATTATGATGACTATTATGATGATTATGATGACGATTATGATGATGACCATGAAGACGATTATGATGATGATTATGATGATGATTCCCATGATGATTATGATGATGATTACGATGACGGTTATGATGATGATTATGATGATGATTATGATGATGATTATGATGATGATGATGATGATGATTTTGATGATGATAATGATGATGATTATGATGATGATTATGATGATGATTATGATGATGATTATGATGATGATTATGATGATGATTATGATGATGATTATGATGACGATTATGATGACTATAATGATGACGATTATGATGATGATTATGATGACTATTATGATGATGACTATGATGATGATTATGATGATGATTACGATGATGATTATGCTCATGATTATGATGACGGTTATGATGATGATTATGATGATGATTACGATGATGATCATGATGATGATTATGATGATGATTATGATGATGATCATGATGTTGATTATGATGACTATAATGATGACGATTATGATGACTATTATGATGATTATGATGACGATTATGATGATGACCATGAAGACGATTATGATGATGATTATGATGACTATTATGATGATGATTATGATGACTATTATGATGATGATTATGATGATAATTATGATGATGATCATGATGATGATTATGATGATAAGTATGATGATGATTATGATGATGATTATGATGATGATTATGATGACGATTATGATGACGATTATGATGATGATTATGCTGATGATTATGATGATGATTTTGATGATGGTTATGATGATGATTATGATGATAATTATGATGATCATTATGATGATGATTATGATGATGATTATGATGATGATTATGATGATGATTACGATGACGGTTATGATGATGATTATGATGATGATTATGATGATGATTATGATGATGATTATGCTCATGATTATGATGATGATTCTGATGATGACCATGAAGACGATTATGATGATGATTATGATGATGATCATGATGATGATTATGATGACTATAATGATGACGATTATGATGATGATTATGATGATGATTACGATGATGATTATGATGATAATTATGATGATGATTACGATGACGGTTATGATGATGATTATGATGATGATTATGATGATGATCATGATGATGATTATGATGATGATTATGATGATGATCATGATGATGATTATGATGACTATAATGATGACGATTATGATGACTATTATGATGATTATGATGACGATTATGATGATGATTATGATGACGATTATGATGATGATTATGATGATGATTTTGATGATGATTATGATCATGATTATGATGATGATTATGATGATGATTATGATGATGATCATGATGATGATTATGATGATGATTATGATGAAGATCATCATGATGATTATGATGACTATAATGATGACGATTATGATGACTATTACGATGATTATGATGACGATTCTGATGATGACCATGAAGACGATTATGATGATTATGATGATGATTATGATGATGATTATGATGATGATTATGATGATGATTATGATGATAAGTATGATGATGATTATGATGATGATTATGATGATGATTATGATGACGATTATGATGACGATTATGATGATGATTATGCTGATGATTATGATGATGATTTTGGTGATGGTTATGATGATGATTATGATGATAATTATGATGATGATTATGATGATGATTATGATGATGATTATGATGATGATTATGATGATGATTACGATGACGGTTATGATGATGATTATGATGATGATTATGATGATGATTATGATGATGATTATGCTCATGATTATGATGATGATTCTGATGATGACCATGAAGACGATTATGATGATGATTATGATGATGATTATGATGATGATTATGATGATGATCATCATGATGATTATGATGACTATAATGATGACGATTATGATGACTATTACGATGATTATGATGACGATTCTGATGATGACCATGAAGACGATTATGATGATGATTATGATGATGATTATGATGATGATTATGATGATGATTATGATGATGATTATGATGATAAGTATGATGATGATTATGATGATGATTATGATGATGATTATGATGACGATTATGATGACGATTATGATGATGATCATGATCATGATTATGATGATGATTATGATGATGATCATGATGTTGATTATGATGACTATAATGATGACGATTATGATGACTATTATGATGATTATGATGACGATTATGATGATGACCATGAAGACGATTATGATGATGATTATGATGATGATTCCCATGATGATTATGATGATGATTACGATGACGGTTATGATGATGATTATGATGATGATTATGATGATGATTATGATGATGATGATGATGATGATTTTGATGATGATAATGATGATGATTATGATGATGATTATGATGATGATTATGATGATGATTATGATGATGATTATGATGATGATTATGATGATGATTATGATGATGATTATGATGACGATTATGATGACTATAATGATGACGATTATGATGATGATTATGATGACTATTATGATGATGACTATGATGATGATTATGATGATGATTACGATGATGATTATGCTCATGATTATGATGACGGTTATGATGATGATTATGATGATGATTACGATGATGATCATGATGATGATTATGATGATGATTATGATGATGATCATGATGTTGATTATGATGACTATAATGATGACGATTATGATGACTATTATGATGATTATGATGACGATTATGATGATGACCATGAAGACGATTATGATGATGATTATGATGACGATTATGATGACTATAATGATGACGATTATGATGATGATTATGATGACTATTATGATGATGACTATGATGATGATTATGATGACGATTATGATGATGATTATGCTCATGATAATGATGATGATTATGATGATGATTATGATGATGATTATGATGATGATTACGGTGACGGTTATGATGATGATTATGATGATGATTATGATGATGATCATGATGATGATTATGATGATGATTATGATGATGATCATGATGATGATTATGATGATGATTATGATGATGATTATGATGATGATTATGATGATGATTATGATGATGATTATGATGATGATTATGATGATGATTATGATGATAAATATGATGATGATTATGATGATGATGACGATGACGGCTATGATGATGATTATGATGATGATTATGATGACGATTATGATGACGATTATGATGATGATTATGCTGATGATTATGATGATGATTTTGATGATGGTTATGATGATGATTATGATTATAATTATGATGATGATTATGATGATGATTATGATGATGATTATGATGATGATTATGATGATGATTATGATGATGATTATGATGATGATTATGATGATAATTATGATGATGATTATGATGATGATTATGATGATGATTATGATGATGATTATGATGATGATTATGATGATAATTATGATGATGATTATGATGATGATTATGATGATGATTATGATGATGATTATGATGATGATTATGATGATGATTACGATGACGGTTATGATGATGATTATGATGATGATTATGATGACGATTATGATGATGATTCTGATGATGATTATGATGATGGTTATGATGACGATTGTGATGATGATTATGCTCATGATTATGATGATGATCTTGATGATGATTATGATGATGATTATGACGATGATTATGATGATGATTATGATGATGATTATGATGATGATTATGATGATGATTACGATGACGGTTATGATGATGATTATGATGATGATTATGATGATGATTATGATGACTATAATGATGACGATTATGATGACTATTATGATGATGACTATGATGATGATTATGATGACGATTATGATGACTATAATGATGACGATTATGATGATGATTATGATGACTATTATGATGATGACTATGATGATGATTATGATGACGATTATGATGATGATTATGCTCATGATAATGATGATGATTATGATGATGATTATGATGATGATTATGATGATGATTACGATGACGGTTATGATGATGATTATGATGATGATTATGATGATGATCATGATGATGATTATGATGATGATTATGATGATGATCATGATGATGATTATGATGACTATAATGATGACGATTATGATGACTATTATGATGACTATAATGATGACGATTATGATGACTATTATGATGATTATGAGGACGATTATGATGATGATCATGATGATGATTATGATGATGATTATGATGAAGATCATGATGATGATTATGATGACTATAATGATGACGATTATGATGACTATTACGATGATTATGATGACAAATATGATGATGACCATGAAGACGATTATGATGATGATTATGATGATGATTATGATGATGATTATGATGATGATTATGATGATGACTATGATGATGATTATGATGACGATTATGATGACGATTATGCTCATGATTATGATGATGATTTTGATGACGATTATGATGATGATTATGATGATGATTATGATGATGATTATTATGATGATCATGATGTTGATTATGATGACTATAATGATGACGATTATGATGACTATTATGATGATTATGATGACGATTATGATGATGACCATGAAGACGATTATGATGATGATTATGATGATGATTATGATGATGATTATGATGATGATTATGATGATGATTACGATGACGGTTATGATGATGATTATGGTGATGATTATGATGATGATTATGATGATGATGATGATGATGATTATGATGATGATTATGATGATGATTACGATGACGGTTATGATGATGATTATGATGATGATTATGATGATGATTATGATGATGATTATGATGATGATTATGATGATGATTATGATGATGATTATGATGACGATTATGATGGCTATAATGATGACGATTATGATGATGATTATGATGACTATTATGATGATGACTATGATGATGATTATGATGACGATTATGATGATGATTATGATGACTATTATGATGATGACTATGATGATGATTATGATGATGATTATGATGATGATTATGCTCATGATTATGATGATTATTATGATGATGATTATGATGATGATTATGATGACGATTATGATGATGATTATGCTCATGATTATGATGATGATTTTGATGATGATTATGATGATGATTATGATGATGATTATGATGATGACTATGATGATGATTATGATGACGATTATGATGATGATTATGCTCATGATTATGATGATGATTTTGATGACGATTATGATGATGATTATGATGATGATTATGATGATGATTATTATGATGATCATGATGTTGATTATGATGACTATAATGATGACGATTATGATGACTATTATGATGATTATGATGATGATTATGATGATGATTATGATGATGATTATGATGATGATGATGATGATGATTATGATGATGATTATGATGATGATTACGATGACGGTTATGATGATGATTATGATGATGAATATGATGATGATTATGATGATGATTATGATGATGATTATGATGATGATTATGATGATGATTATGATGACGATTATGATGACTATAATGATGACGATTATGATGATGATTATGATGACTATTATGATGATGACTATGATGATGATTATGATGACGATTATGATGATGATTATGATGACTATTATGATGATGACAATGATGATGATTATGATGATGATTATGACGATGATTATGC
The DNA here is from genome assembly GCA_947623535.1 of Coelioxys conoideus. Classification (NCBI taxonomy): domain Eukaryota; kingdom Metazoa; phylum Arthropoda; class Insecta; order Hymenoptera; family Megachilidae; genus Coelioxys; species Coelioxys conoideus. Next base: position 1,619,098 of record CANQJN010000043.1, read on the forward strand.
TCATGATTATGATGATTATTATGATGATGATTATGATGATGATTATGATGACGATTATGATGATGATTATGCTCATGATTATGATGATGATTTTGATGATGATTATGATGATGATTATGATGATGATTATGCTCATGATTATGATGATGATTATGATGATGATTATGATGATGATTACGATGATGATTATGCTCATGATTATGATGACGGTTATGATGATGATTATGATGATGATTATGATGATGATTATGATGATGATTACGATGATGATTATGATGACGATTATGATGATGATTACGATGACGGTTATGATGATGATTATGATGATGATTATGATGATGATCATGATGATGATTATGATGATGATTATGATGATGATCATGATGATGATTATGATGACTATAATGATGACGATTATGATGACTATTATGATGATTATGATGACGATTATGATGATGCCCATGAAGACGATTATGCTGATGATTATGATGATGATTATGATGATGATTATGATGATGACTATGATGATGATTATGATGATGATTATGATGATGATTACGATGACGGTTATGATGATGATTATGATGACTATTATGATGATGACTCTGATGACGATTACGATGACGGTTATGATGATGATTATGATGATGATTATGATGATGATTATGATGATGATTTTGATGATGATAATGATGATGATTATGATCATGATTATGATGATGATTATGATGATGATTATGATGATGATCATGATGATGATTATGATAACTATAATGATGACGATTATGATGACTATTATGATGATGACTATGATGATGATTATGATGACGATTATGATGACTATAATGATGACGATTATGATGACGATTATGATGACTATTATGATGATGATTATGATGATGATTATGATGACGATTATGATGACTATAATGATGACGATTATGATGATGATTATGATGACTATTATGATGATGACTATGATGATGATTATGATGACGATTATGATGATGATTATGATGACTATTATGATGATGACTATGATGATGATTATGATGATGATTATGATGATGATTATGCTCATGATTATGATGATTATTATGATGATGATTATGATGATGATTATGATGACGATTATGATGATGATTATGCTCATGATTATGATGATGATTTTGATGATGATTATGATGATGATTATGATGATGATTATGATGATGACTATGATGATGATTATGATGACGATTATGATGATGATTATGCTCATGATTATGATGATGATTTTGATGACGATTATGATGATGATTATGATGATGATTATGATGATGATTATTATGATGATCATGATGTTGATTATGATGACTATAATGATGACGATTATGATGACTATTATGATGATTATGATGATGATTATGATGATGATTATGATGATGATTATGATGATGATGATGATGATGATTATGATGATGATTATGATGATGATTACGATGACGGTTATGATGATGATTATGATGATGAATATGATGATGATTATGATGATGATTATGATGATGATTATGATGATGATTATGATGATGATTATGATGACGATTATGATGACTATAATGATGACGATTATGATGATGATTATGATGACTATTATGATGATGACTATGATGATTATTATGATGACGATTATGATGATGATTATGATGACTATTATGATGATGACTATGATGATGATTATGATGATGATTATGACGATGATTATGCTCATGATTATGATGATTATTATGATGATGATTATGATGATGATTATGATGACGATTATGATGATGATTATGCTCATGATTATGATGATGATTTTGATGATGATTATGATGATGATTATGATGATGATTATGCTCATGATTATGATGATGATTATGATGATGATTATGATGATGATTACGATGATGATTATGCTCATGATTATGATGACGGTTATGATGATGATTATGATGATGATTATGATGATGATTATGATGATGATTACGATGATGATTATGATGACGATTATGATGATGATTACGATGACGGTTATGATGATGATTATGATGATGATTATGATGATGATCATGATGATGATTATGATGATGATTATGATGATGATCATGATGATGATTATGATGACTATAATGATGACGATTATGATGACTATTATGATGATTATGATGACGATTATGATGATGCCCATGAAGACGATTATGCTGATGATTATGATGATGATTATGATGATGATTATGATGATGACTATGATGATGATTATGATGATGATTATGATGATGATTACGATGACGGTTATGATGATGATTATGATGACTATTATGATGATGACTCTGATGACGATTACGATGACGGTTATGATGATGATTATGATGATGATTATGATGATGATTATGATGATGATTTTGATGATGATAATGATGATGATTATGATCATGATTATGATGATGATTATGATGATGATTATGATGATGATCATGATGATGATTATGATAACTATAATGATGACGATTATGATGACTATTATGATGATGACTATGATGATGATTATGATGACGATTATGATGACTATAATGATGACGATTATGATGACGATTATGATGACTATTATGATGATGATTATGATGACGATTATGATGATGATTATGCTCATGATTATGATGATGATTCTGATGATGATTATGATGATGACTATGATGATGATTATGATGATGATTATGATGATGATTATGATGATAAATATGATGATGATTATGATGATGATTACGATGACGGTTATGATGATGATTATGATGATGATTATGATGACGATTATGATGATGATTATGATGATAATTTTGATGATGTTTATGATGATGATTATGATGATGATTATGATGATGATTATGATGATGATTATGATGATGATTTTGATGATGGTTATGCTCATGATTATGATGATGATTCTGATGATGATTATGATGATGATTATGATGATGATTATGATGATGATTACGACGATGATCATGATGATGATTATGATGATGATTATGATGATGATCATGATGTTGATTATGATGACTATAATGATGACGATTATGATGACTATTATGATGATTATGATGACGATTATGATGATGATTATGATGATGATTATGATGATGACTATGATGATGATTATGATGACGATTATGATGATGATTATGCCTATGATTATGATGATGATTATGATGATGATTACGATGACGGTTATGATGATGATTATGATGATGATTATGATGATGATTATGATGATGATTATGATGATGATTATGATGATGATTATGATGATGATTATGCTCATGATTATGATGACGGTTATGATGATGATTACAATGATGATCATGATGATGATTATGATGATGATTATGATGATGATTATGATGATGATTATGATGATGATCATGATGTTGATTATGATGACTATAATGATGACGATTATGATGACTATTATGATGATTATGTTGACGATTATGATGATGACCATGAAGACGATTATGATGATGATTATGATGACTATTATGATGATGATTATGATGACTATTATGATGATGATTATGATGATGATTATGATGATGAATTATAACGATGATTATGATGATGATTATGATGATGATTATGATGATGATTATGATGATGATTACGATGATGATTATGATGATGATTATGATGATGATTACGATGACGGTTATGATGATGATTATGATGATGATTATGATGATGATCATGATGATGATTATGATGATGATTATGATGATGATCATGATGATGACTATGATGACTATAATGATGACGATTATGATGACTATTATGATGATTATGATGACGATTATGATGATGACCATGAAGACGATTATGATGATGATTATGATGATGATTATGATGATGATTATGATGATGACTATGATGATGATTATGATGATGATTATGATGATGATTATGATGATGATTACGATGACGGTTATGACGATGATTATGATGACTATTATGATGATGACTATGATGACGATTATGATGACTATTATGATGATGATTATGATGACGATTATGATGATGATTATGCTCATGATTATGATGATGATTCTGATGATGATTATGATGATGATTATGATGATGATTATGCTCATGATTATGATGATGATTCTGATGATGATTATGATGATGATTATGATGACGATTATGATGATGATTATGATGATGATTACGATGACGGTTATGATGATGATTATGATGATTATTATGATGATGAATTATAACGATGATTATGATGATGATTATGATGATGATTATGATGATGATTATGATGATGATTATGATGATGATTATGATGATGATTATGATGACGATTATGATGATGATTCTGATGATGATTATGATGATGATTATGATGACGATTGTGATGATGATTATGCTCATGATTATGATGATGATTCTGATGATGATTATGGTGATGATTATGATGATGATTATGATGATGATGATGATGATGATTATGATGATGATTATGATGATGATTACGATGACGGTTATGATGATGATTATGCTCATGATTATGATGATGATTATGATGATGATTATGATGATGATTATGATGATGATTATGATGATGATTACGATGACGGTTATGATGATGATTATGGTGATGATTATGATGATGATTATGATGATGATGATGATGATGATTATGATGATGATTATGATGATGATTACGATGACGGTTATGATGATGATTATGATGATGATTATGATGATGATTATGATGATGATTATGATGATGATTATGATGATGATTATGATGATGATTATGATGACGATTATGATGACTATAATGATGACGATTATGATGATGATTATGATGACTATTATGATGATGACTATGATGATGATTATGATGACGATTATGATGATGATTATGATGACTATTATGATGATGACTATGATGATGATTATGATGATGATTATGATGATGATTATGCTCATGATTATGATGATTATTATGATGATGATTATGATGATGATTATGATGACGATTATGATGATGATTATGCTCATGATTATGATGATGATTTTGATGATGATTATGATGATGATTATGATGATGATTATGATGATGACTATGATGATGATTATGATGACGATTATGATGATGATTATGCTCATGATTATGATGATGATTTTGATGACGATTATGATGATGATTATGATGATGATTATGATGATGATTATTATGATGATCATGATGTTGATTATGATGACTATAATGATGACGATTATGATGACTATTATGATGATTATGATGACGATTATGATGATGACCATGAAGACGATTATGATGATGATTATGATGATGATTATGATGATGATTATGATGATGACTATGATGATGATTATGATGATGATTATGATGATGATTATGATGATGATTACGATGACGGTTATGACGATGATTATGATGACTATTATGATGATGACTATGATGACGATTATGATGACTATTATGATGATGATTATGATGACGATTATGATGATGATTATGCTCATGATTATGATGATGATTCTGATGATGATTATGATGATGATTATGATGATGATTATGCTCATGATTATGATGATGATTCTGATGATGATTATGATGATGATTATGATGACGATTATGATGATGATTATGATGATGATTACGATGACGGTTATGATGATGATTATGATGATTATTATGATGATGAATTATAACGATGATTATGATGATGATTATGATGATGATTATGATGATGATTATGATGATGATTATGATGATGATTATGATGATGATTATGATGACGATTATGATGATGATTCTGATGATGATTATGATGATGATTATGATGACGATTGTGATGATGATTATGCTCATGATTATGATGATGATTCTGATGATGATTATGGTGATGATTATGATGATGATTATGATGATGATGATGATGATGATTATGATGATGATTATGATGATGATTACGATGACGGTTATGATGATGATTATGCTCATGATTATGATGATGATTATGATGATGATTATGATGATGATTATGATGATGATTATGATGATGATTACGATGACGGTTATGATGATGATTATGGTGATGATTATGATGATGATTATGATGATGATGATGATGATGATTATGATGATGATTATGATGATGATTACGATGACGGTTATGATGATGATTATGATGATGATTATGATGATGATTATGATGATGATTATGATGATGATTATGATGATGATTATGATGATGATTATGATGACGATTATGATGACTATAATGATGACGATTATGATGATGATTATGATGACTATTATGATGATGACTATGATGATGATTATGATGACGATTATGATGATGATTATGATGACTATTATGATGATGACTATGATGATGATTATGATGATGATTATGATGATGATTATGCTCATGATTATGATGATTATTATGATGATGATTATGATGATGATTATGATGACGATTATGATGATGATTATGCTCATGATTATGATGATGATTTTGATGATGATTATGATGATGATTATGATGATGATTATGATGATGACTATGATGATGATTATGATGACGATTATGATGATGATTATGCTCATGATTATGATGATGATTTTGATGACGATTATGATGATGATTATGATGATGATTATGATGATGATTATTATGATGATCATGATGTTGATTATGATGACTATAATGATGACGATTATGATGACTATTATGATGATTATGATGATGATTATGATGATGATTATGATGATGATTATGATGATGATGATGATGATGATTATGATGATGATTATGATGATGATTACGATGACGGTTATGATGATGATTATGATGATGAATATGATGATGATTATGATGATGATTATGATGATGATTATGATGATGATTATGATGATGATTATGATGACGATTATGATGACTATAATGATGACGATTATGATGATGATTATGATGACTATTATGATGATGACTATGATGATGATTATGATGACGATTATGATGATGATTATGATGACTATTATGATGATGACTATGATGATGATTATGATGATGATTATGATGATGATTATGCTCATGATTATGATGATTATTATGATGATGATTATGATGATGATTATGATGACGATTATGATGATGATTATGCTGATGATTATGATGATGATTTTGATGATGATTATGATGATGATTATGATGATGATTATGCTCATGATTATGATGATGATTATGATGATGATTATGATGATGATTACGATGATGATTATGCTCATGATTATGATGACGGTTATGATGATGATTATGATGATGATTATGATGATGATTATGATGATGATTACGATGATGATTATGATGACGATTATGATGATGATTACGATGACGGTTATGATGATGATTATGATGATGATTATGATGATGATCATGATGATGATTATGATGATGATTATGATGATGATCATGATGATGATTATGATGACTATAATGATGACGATTATGATGACTATTATGATGATTATGATGACGATTATGATGATGCCCATGAAGACGATTATGCTGATGATTATGATGATGATTATGATGATGATTATGATGATGACTATGATGATGATTATGATGATGATTATGATGATGATTACGATGACGGTTATGATGATGATTATGATGACTATTATGATGATGACTCTGATGACGATTACGATGACGGTTATGATGATGATTATGATGATGATTATGATGATGATTATGATGCTGATTTTGATGATGATAATGATGATGATTATGATCATGATTATGATGATGATTATGATGATGATCATGATGATGATTATGATAACTATAATGATGACGATTATGATGACTATTATGATGATGACTATGATGATGATTATGATGACGATTATGATGACTATAATGATGACGATTATGATGACGATTATGATGACTATTATGATGATGATTATGATGACGATTATGATGATGATTATGCTCATGATTATGATGATGATTCTGATGATGATTATGATGATGACTATGATGATGATTATGATGATGATTATGATGATGATTATGATGATAAATATGATGATGATTATGATGATGATTACGATGACGGTTATGATGATGATTATGATGATGATTATGATGACGATTATGATGTTGATTATGATGATAATTTTGATGATGATTATGATGATGATTATGATGATGATTATGATGATGATTATGATGATGATTCTGATGATGATTATGATGATGATTATGCTCATGATTATGATGACGGTTATGATGATGATTACAATGATGATCATGATGATGATTACGACGATGATCATGATGATGATTATGATGATGATTATGATGATGATCATGATGTTGATTATGATGACTATAATGATGACGATTATGATGACTATTATGATGATTATGATGACGATTATGATGATGACCATGAAGACGATTATGATGATGATTATGATGATGATCATGATGATGACTATGATGATGATTATGATGACGATTATGATGATGATTATGCCTATGATTATGATGATGATTATGATGATGATTACGATGACGGTTATGATGATGATTATGATGATGATTATGATGATGATTATGATGATGATTATGATGATGATTATGATGATGATTATGATGATGATTATGATGATGATTATGATGATGATTATGCTCATGATTATGATGACGGTTATGATGATGATTACAATGATGATCATGATGATGATTATGATGATGATTATGATGATGATTATGATGATGATTATGATGATGATCATGATGTTGATTATGATGACTATAATGATGACGATTATGATGACTATTATGATGATTATGTTGACGATTATGATGATGACCATGAAGACGATTATGATGATGATTATGATGACTATTATGATGATGATTATGATGACTATTATGATGATGATTATGATGATGATTATGATGATGAATTATAACGATGATTATGATGATGATTATGATGATGATTATGATGATGATTATGATGATGATTACGATGATGATTATGATGATGATTATGATGATGATTACGATGACGGTTATGATGATGATTATGATGATGATTATGATGATGATCATGATGATGATTATGATGATGATTATGATGATGATCATGATGATGACTATGATGACTATAATGATGACGATTATGATGACTATTATGATGATTATGACGACGATTATGATGATGACCATGAAGACGATTATGATGATGATTATGATGATGATTATGATGATGATTATGATGATGACTATGATGATGATTATGATGATGATTATGATGATGATTATGATGATGATTACGATGACGGTTATGACGATGATTATGATGACTATTATGATGATGACTATGATGACGATTATGATGACTATTATGATGATGATTATGATGACGATTATGATGATGATTATGCTCATGATTATGATGATGATTCTGATGATGATTATGATGATGATTATGATGATGATTATGCTCATGATTATGATGATGATTCTGATGATGATTATGATGATGATTATGATGACGATTATGATGATGATTATGATGATGATTATGCCTATGATTATGATGATGATTATGATGATGATTACGATGACGGTTATGATGATGATTATGATGATGATTATGATGATGATTATGATGATGATTATGATGATGATTATGATGATGATTATGATGATGATTATGATGATGATTATGATGATGATTATGCTCATGATTATGATGACGGTTATGATGATGATTACAATGATGATCATGATGATGATTATGATGATGATTATGATGATGATTATGATGATGATTATGATGATGATCATGATGTTGATTATGATGACTATAATGATGACGATTATGATGACTATTATGATGATTATGTTGACGATTATGATGATGACCATGAAGACGATTATGATGATGATTATGATGACTATTATGATGATGATTATGATGACTATTATGATGATGATTATGATGATGATTATGATGATGAATTATAACGATGATTATGATGATGATTATGATGATGATTATGATGATGATTATGATGATGATTACGATGATGATTATGATGATGATTATGATGATGATTACGATGACGGTTATGATGATGATTATGATGATTATTATGATGATGAATTATAACGATGATTATGATGATGATTATGATGATGATTATGATGACTATTATGATGATGATTATGATGATGATTATGATGATGAATTATAACGATGATTATGATGATGATTATGATGATGATTATGATGATGATTATGATGATGATCATGATGATGATTATGATGATGATTATGATGATGATCATGATGATGACTATGATGACTATAATGATGACGATTATGATGACTATTATGATGATTATGACGACGATTATGATGATGACCATGAAGACGATTATGATGATGATTATGATGATGATTATGATGATGATTATGATGATGACTATGATGATGATTATGATGATGATTATGATGATGATTATGATGATGATTACGATGACGGTTATGACGATGATTATGATGACTATTATGATGATGACTATGATGACGATTATGATGACTATTATGATGATGATTATGATGACGATTATGATGATGATTATGCTCATGATTATGATGATGATTCTGATGATGATTATGATGATGATTATGATGATGATTATGCTCATGATTATGATGATGATTCTGATGATGATTATGATGATGATTATGATGACGATTATGATGATGATTATGATGATGATTACGATGACGGTTATGATGATGATTATGATGATTATTATGATGATGAATTATAACGATGATTATGATGATGATTATGATGATGATTATGATGATGATTATGATGATGATTATGATGATGATTATGATGATGATTATGATGACGATTATGATGATGATTCTGATGATGATTATGATGATGATTATGATGACGATTGTGATGATGATTATGCTCATGATTATGATGATGATCTTGATGATGATTATGATGATGATTATGATGATGATTATGATGATGATTACGATGACGGTCATGATGATGATTACGATGACGGTTATGATGATGATTATGATGATGATTATGATGATGATTATGATGACTATAATGATGACGATTATGATGACTATTATGATGATGAATATGATGATGATTATGATGACGATTATGATGACTATAATGATGACGATTATGATGATGATTATGATGACTATTATGATGATGACTATGATGATGATTATGATGACGATTATGATGATGATTATGCTCATGATAATGATGATGATTTTGATGATGATTATGATGATGATTATGATGATGATTGTGATGATGATTATGATGATGACTATGATGATGATTATGATGACGATTATGATGATGATTATGCTCATGAATATGATGATGATTTTGATGATGATTATGATGATAATTATGATGATGATTATGATGATGATTATGATGATGATTATGATGATGATTATGATGATGATTACGATGACGGTCATGATGATGATTATGATGATGATTATGATGACGATTGTGATGATGATTCTGATGATGATTACGATGACGGTTATGATGATGATTATGATGATGATTATGATGACGATTATGATGATGATTATGATGATGATTTTGATGATGATTATGATCATGATTATGATGATGATTATGGTGATGATTATGATGATGATCACGATGATGATTATGATGATGATTATGATGAAGATCATGATGATGATTATGATGACTATAATGATGACGATTATGATGACTATTACGATGATTATGATGACGATTATGATGATGACCATGAAGACGATTATGATGATGATTATGATGATGATTATGATGATGATTATGATGATGATTATGATGATGATTATGATGATGATTATGATAATGATTATGATGATGATTATGCTCATGATTATGATGATGATTCTGATGATGATTATGATGATGATTATGATGACGATTATGATGATGATTCTGATGATGATTACGATGACGGTTATGATGATGATTATGATGATGATTATGATGATGAATTATAACGATGATTATGATGATGATTATGATGATGATTATGATGATGATTATGATGATGATTATGATGATGATTATGATGACGATTATGATGATGATTCTGATGATGATTATGATGATGATTATGATGACGATTGTGATGATGATTATGCTCATGATTATGATGATGATCTTGATGATGATTATGATGATGATTATGACGATGATTATGATGATGATTGTGATGATGATTATGATGATGATTATGATGATGATTATGATAATGATTACGATGACGGTTATGATGATGATTATGATGATGATTATGATGATGATTATGATGATGATTATGATGACTATAATGATGACGATTATGATGACCATTCTGATGATGACTATGATGATGATTATGATGACGATTATGATGACTATAATGATGACGATTATGATGATGATTATGATGACTATTATGATGATGACTATGATGATGATTATGAGGACGATTATGATGATGATTATGCTCATGATAATGATGATGATTTTGATGGTGATTATGATGATGATTATGATGATGATTATGATGATGATTATGATGATGATTACGATGACGGTTATGATGATGATTATGATGATGATTATGATGATGATCATAATGATGACCAGGAAGACGATTATGATGATGATTATGATGATGATTATGATGATGATTACGATGACGGTTATGATGATGATTATGATGATGATTATGATGATGATTATGATGATGATGATGATGATGATTATGATGACGATTATGATGATGATTATGCTCATGATTATGATGATGATTTTGATGATGATTATGATGATGATTATGATGATGATTATGATGATGATTATGATGATGATTATGATGATGATTACGATGACGGTCATGATGATGATTATGATGATGATTAAGATGACGATTGTGATGATGATTCTGATGATGATTACGATGACGGTTAGGATGATGATTATGATGATGATTATGATGACGATTATGATGATGATTATGATGATCATTTTGATGATGATTATGATGATGATTATGATGATTACTATAATGATGATTATGATGATGACTATGATGATGATTATCATGATGATTATGCTCATGATTATGATGATGAATTATAACGATGATTATGATGATGATTATGATGATGATTATGATGATGATTACGATGACGGTTATGATGATGATTATGATGATGATTACGATGATGATCATGATGATGATTATGATGATGATTATGATGATGATCATGATGTTGATTATGATGACTATAATGATGACGATTATGATGACTATTATGATGATTATGATGACGATTATGATGATGACCATGAAGACGATTATGATGATGATTATGATGATGATTATGATGATGATTATGATGATGATTACGATGACGGTTATGATGATGATTATGATGATGATTATGATGATGATTATGATGATGATGATGATGATGATTTTGATGATGATAATGATGATGATTATGATGATGATTATGATGATGATTATGATGATGATTATGATGATGATTATGATGACGATTATGATGACTATAATGATGACGATTATGATGATGATTATGATGACTATTATGATGATGACTATGATGATGATTATGATGATGATTACGATGATGATTATGCTCATGATTATGATGACGGTTATGATGATGATTATGATGATGATTACGATGATGATTATGATGACGATTATGATGATGACCATGAAGACGATTATGATGATGATTATGATGACTATTATGATGATGATTATGATGACTATTATGATGATGATTATGATGATGATTATGATGATGAATTATAACGATGATTATGATGATGCTTATGATGATGATTATGATGATGATTATGATGATGATTACCATGATGATTATGATGATGATTATGATGATGATTACGATGACGGTTATGATGATGATAATGATGATGATTATGATGATGATTATGATGATGATTATGATGATGATTATGATGATGATTATGATGATGATTATGATGACTATTATGATGATGACTATGATGATGATTATGATGACGATTATGATGATGATTATGCTCATGATTATGATGATGATTATGATGATGATTACGATGATGATTATGCTCATGATCATGATGACGGTTATGATGATGATTATGATGATGATTACGATGATGATCATGATGATGATTATGATGATGATTATGATGATGATCATGATGTTGATTATGATGACTATAATGATGACGATTATGATGACTATTATGATGATTATGATGACGATTATGATGATGACCATGAAGACGATTATGATGACGATTATGATGACTATTATGATGATAATTATGATGACTATTATGATGATGATTATGATGATGATTATGATGATGAATTATAACGATGATTATGATGATGATTATGATGATGATTATGGTGATGATTATGATGATGATTACGATGATGATTATGATGATAATTATGATGATGATTACGATGACGGTTATGATGATGATTATGATGATGATTATGATGATGATCATGATGATGATTATGATGATGATTATGATGATGATCATGATGATGATTATGATGACTATAATGATGACGATTATGATGACTATTATGATGATTATGATGACGATTATGATGATGCCCATGAAGACGATTATGATGATGATTATCATGATGATTATGATGATGATTATGATGATGAATTATAACGATGATTATGATGATGATTATGATGATGATTAAGGTGATGATTATGATGATGATTACGATGATGATTATGATGATGATTATGATGATAAGTATGATGATGATTATGATGATGATTATGATGATGATTATGATGACGATTATGATGATGATTATGATGATGATTACGATGATGATCATGATGATGATTATGATGATGATTATGATGATGATCATGATGTTGATTATGATGACTATAATGATGACGATTATGATGACTATTATGATGATTATGATGACGATTATGATGATGACCATGAAGACGATTATGATGACGATTATGATGACTATTATGATGATAATTATGATGACTATTATGATGATGATTATGATGATGATTATGATGATGAATTATAACGATGATTATGATGATGATTATGATGATGATTATGGTGATGATTATGATGATGATTACGATGATGATTATGATGATAATTATGATGATGATTACGATGACGGTTATGATGATGATTATGATGATGATTATGATGATGATCATGATGATGATTATGATGATGATTATGATGATGATCATGATGATGATTATGATGACTATAATGATGACGATTATGATGACTATTATGATGATTATGATGACGATTATGATGATGCCCATGAAGACGATTATGATGATGATTATGATGATGATTATGATGATGATTATGATGATGAATTATAACGATGATTATGATGATGATTATGATGATGATTAAGGTGATGATTATGATGATGATTACGATGATGATTATGATGATGATTATGATGATAAGTATGATGATGATTATGATGATGATTATGATGATGATTATGATGACGATTATGATGACGATTATGATGATGATTATGCTGATGATTATGATGATGATTTTGATGATGGTTATGATGATGATTATGATGATAATTATGATGATGATTATGATGATGATTATGATGATGATTATGATGATGATTATGATGATGATTACGATGACGGTTATGATGATGATTATGATGATGATTATGATGATGATTATGATGATGATTATGCTCATGATTATGATGATGATTCTGATGATGATTATGATGATGATTATGATGACGATTATGATGATGATTCTGATGATGATTACGATGACGGTTATGATGATGATTATGATGATGATTATGATGATGAATTATAACGATGATTATGCTGATGATTATGATGATGATTATGATGATGATTATGATGATGATTATGATGATGATTATGATGACGATTATGATGATGATTCTGATGATGATTATGATGATGATTATGATGACGATTGTGATGATGATTATGCTCATGATTATGATGATGATCTTGATGATGATTATGATGATGATTATGACGATGATTATGATGATGATTATGATGATGATTATGATGACGATTATGATGATGATTCTGATGATGATTACGATGACGGTTATGATGATGATTATGATGATGATTATGATGATGAATTATAACGATGATTATGATGATGCTTATGATGATGATTATGATGATGATTATGATGATGATTATGATGATGATTATGATGACGATTATGATGATGATTCTGATGATGATTATGATGATGATTATGATGACGATTGTGATGATGATTATGCTCATGATTATGATGATGATCTTGAGGATGATTATGATGATGATTATGACGATGATTATGATGATGATTATGATGATGATTATGATGATGATTATGATGATGATTATGATGATGATTACGATGACGATTATGATGATGATTATGATGATGATCATGATGATGATTATGATGACCATAATGATGACGATTATGATGACTATTATGATGACTATAATGATGACGATTATGATGACTATTATGATGATTATGATGACGATTATGATGATGATCATGATGATGATTATGATGATGATTATGATGAAGATCATGATGATGATTATGATGACTATAATGATGACGATTATGATGACTATTACGATGATTATGATGACGAATATGATGATGACCATGAAGACGATTATGATGATGATTATGATGATGATTATGATGATGATTATGATGATGATTATGATGATGACTATGATGATGATTATGATGACGATTATGATGATGATTATGCTCATGATTATGATGATGATTTTGATGACGATTATGATGATGATTATGATGATGATTATGATGATGATTATTATGATGATCATGATGTTGATTATGATGACTATAATGATGACGATTATGATGACTATTATGATGATTATGATGACGATTATGATGATGACCATGAAGACGATTATGATGATGACCATGAAGACGATTATGATGATGATTATGATGATGATTATGATGATGATTATGATGATGATTATGATGATGATTACGATGACGGTTATGATGATGATTATGATGATGATTATGATGATGATTATGATGATGATGATGATGATGATTATGATGATGATTATGATGATGATTACGATGACGGTTATGATGATGATTATGATGATGATTATGATGATGATTATGATGATGATTATGATGATGATTATGATGATGATTATGATGATGATTATGATGACGATTATGATGATGATTCTGATGATGATTACGATGACGGTTATGATGATGATTATGATGATGATTATGATGATGAATTATAACGATGATTATGATGATGATTATGATGATGATTATGATGATGATTATGATGATGATTATGATGATGATTATGATGACGATTATGATGATGATTCTGATGATGGTTATGATGATGATTATGATGATAATTATGATGATGATTATGATGATGATTATGATGATGATTATGATGATGATTATGATGATGATTACGATGACGGTTATGATGATGATTATGATGATGATTATGATGATGATTACGATGATGATTATGCTCATGATTATGATGACGGTTATGATGATGATTATGATGATGATTATGATGATGATTATGATGATGATTACGATGATGATTATGATGATGATTATGATGATGATTACGATGACGGTTATGATGATGATTATGATGATGATTATGATGATGATCATGATGATGATTATGATGATGATTATGATGATGATCATGATGATGATTATGATGACTATAATGATGACGATTATGATGACTATTATGATGATTATGATGACGATTATGATGATGCCCATGAAGACGATTATGATGATGATTATGATGATGATTATGATGGTGATTATGATGATGACTATGATGATGATTATGATGATGATTATGATGATGATTACGATGACGGTTATGATGATGATTATGATGACTATTATGATGATGACTCTGATGACGATTATGATGACCATTATGATGACTATAATGATGACGATTATGATGATGATTATGATGACTATTATGATGATGACTATGATGATGATTATGATGACGATTATGATGATGATTATGATGACGATTATGATGATGATTATGCTCATGATTATGATGTTGATTTTGATGATGATTATGATGATGATTATGATGATGATTATGATGATGATTATGATGATGATTATGATGATGATTATGATGATGATTATGATGATGATTATGATGATGATTATGATGATGATGATGATGATGATTATGATGACGATTATGATGATGATTATGATGACTATTATGATGATGACTATGATGATGATTATGATGACGATTATGATGATGATTATGCTCATGATAATGATGATGATTTTGATGGTGATTATGATGATGATTATGATGATGATTATGATGATGATTATGATGATGATTACGATGACGGTTATGATGATGATTATGATGATGATTATGATGATGATCATGATGATGACCATGAAGACGATTATGATGATGATTATGATGATGATTATGATGATCTATTATGATGATGATTACGATGACGGTTATGATGATGATTATGATGATGATTATGATGATGATTATGATGATGATTATGATGATGATGATGATGATGATTATGATGACGATTATGATGATGATTATGCTCATGATTATGATGATGATTTTGATGATGATTATGATGATGATTATGATGATGATTATGATGATGATTATGATGATGATTATGATGATGATTATGATGATGATTACGATGACGGTCATGATGATTATTATGATGATGATTAAGATGACGATTGTGATGATGATTCTGATGATGATTACGATGACGGTTATGATGATGATTATGATGATGATTATGATGACGATTATGATGATGATTATGATGATCATTTTGATGATGATTATGATGATGATTATGATGATGATTATGATGATGACTATAATGATGATTATGATGATGACTATGATGATGATTATCATGATGATTATGCTCATGATTATGATGATGAATTATAACGATGATTATGATGATGATTATGATGATGATTATGATGATGATTACGATGACGGTTATGATGATGATTATGATGATGATTACGATGATGATTATGATGATGATCATGATGATGATTATGATGATGATTATGATGAAGATCATCATGATGATTATGATGACTATAATGATGACGATTATGATGACTATTACGATGATTATGATGACGATTCTGATGATGACCATGAAGACGATTATGATGATGATTATGATGATGATTATGATGATGATCATGATGTTGATTATGATGACTATAATGATGACGGTTATGATGACTATTATGATGATTATGATGACGATTATGATGATGACCATGAAGACGATTATGATGACGATTATGATGACTATTATGATGATAATTATGATGACTATTATGATGATGATTATGATGATGATTATGATGATGAATTATAACGATGATTATGATGATGATTATGATGATGATTATGATGATGATTACGATGATGATTATGATCATGATTATGATGATGATTATGATGATGATCATGATGATGATTATGATGACTATAATGATGACGATTATGATGACTATTATGATGATTATGATGACGATTATGATGATGCCCATGAAGACGATTATGATGATGATTATGATGATGATTATGATGATGATTATGATGATGACTATGATGATGATTATGATGATGATTATGATGATGATTACGATGACGGTTATGATGATGATTATGATGACTATTATGATGATGACTATGATGACGATTATGATGACTATTATGATGATGATTATGATGACGATTATGATGATTATTATGCTCATGATTATGATGATGATTCTGATGATGATTATGATGATGATTATGATGATGATTATGATGATGATTATGATGACGATTGTGATGATGATTATGATGATGATTTTGATGATGATTATGATCATGATTATGATGATGATTATGATGATGATTATGATGATGATCATGATGATGATTATGATGATGATTATGATGAAGATCATCATGATGATTATGATGACTATAATGATGACGATTATGATGACTATTACGATGATTATGATGACGATTCTGATGATGACCATGAAGACGATTATGATGATGATTATGATGATGATTATGATGATGATTATGATGATGATTATGATGATGATTATGATGATAAATATGATGATGATTATGATGATGATTATGATGATAATTATGATGACGATTATGATGACGATTATGATGATGATTATGCTGATGATTATGATGATGATTTTGATGATGGTTATGATGATGATTATGATGATAATTATGATGATGATTATGATGATGATTATGATGATGATTATGATGATGATTATGATGATGATTACGATGACGGTTATGATGATGATTATGATGATGATTATGATGACGATTATGATGATGATTCTGATGATGATTACGATGACGGTTATGATGATGATTATGATGATGATTATGATGATGAATTATAACGATGATTATGATGATGATTATGATGATGATTATGATGATGATTATGATGATGATTATGATGATGATTATGATGACGATTATGATGATGATTCTGATGATGATTATGATGATGATTATGATGACGATTGTGATGATGATTATGCTCATGATTATGATGATGATCTTGATGATGATTATGATGATGATTATGACGATGATTATGATGATGATTATGATGATGATTATGATGATGATTATGATGACGATTATGATGACTATAATGATGACGATTATGATGATGATTATGATGACTATTATGATGATGACTATGATGATGATTATGATGACGATTATGATGATGATTATGCTCATGATAATGATGATGATTATGATGATGATTATGATGATGATTATGATGATGATTACGATGACGGTTATGATGATGATTATGATGATGATTATGATGATGATTATGATGACTATAATGATGACGATTATGATGACTATTATGATGATGACTATGATGATGATTATGATGACGATTATGATGACTATAATGATGACGATTATGATGATGATTATGATGACTATTATGATGATGACTATGATGATGATTATGATGACGATTATGATGATGATTATGCTCATGATAATGATGATGATTATGATGATGATTATGATGATGATTATGATGATGATTACGATGACGGTTATGATGACGATTATGATGATTATTATGATGATGATTACGATGACGGTTATATGATGATTATGATGATGATTATGATGATGATTATGATGATGATTATGATGATGATTATGATGATGATCATGATGATGATTATGATGACTATAATGATGACGATTATGATGACTATTATGATGATTATGATGACGATTATGATGATGACCATGAAAACGATTATGATGATGATTATGATGATGATTATGATGATGATTATGATGATGACTATGATGATGATTATGATGATGATTATGATGATGATTACGATGACGGTTATGATGATGATTATGATGATGATTATGATAACTATAATGATGACGATTATGATGATGATTTTGATGATGATTATGATGATGATTATGATGATGATCATGAAGATGATTATGATGATGATTATGATGAAGATCATCATGATGATTATGATGACTATAATGATGACGATTATGATGACTATTACGATGATTATGATGACGATTCTGATGATGACCATGAAGACGATTATGATGATGATTATGATGATGATTATGATGATGATTATGATGACGATTATGATGACGATTATGATGATGATTATGCTGATGATTATGATGATGATTTTGATGATGGTTATGATGATGATTATGATGATAATTATGATGATGATTATGATGATGATTATGATGACGATTATGATGATGATTATGATGATGATTATGATGATGATTACGATGACGGTTATGATGATGATTATGATGATGATTATGATGATGATTATGCTCATGATTATGATGATGATTCTGATGATGATTATGATGATGATTATGATGACGATTACGATGATGATTCTGATGATGATTACGATGACGGTTATGATGATGATTATGATGATGATTATGATGATGAATTATAACGATGATTATGATGATGATTATGATGATGATTATGATGATGATTATGATGACGATTATGAAAATGATTCTGATGATGATTATGATGATGATTATGATGACGATTGTGATGATGATTATGCTCATGATTATGATGATGATCTTGATGATGATTATGATGATGATTATGACGATGATTATGATGACGATTATGATGATGATTATGATGATGATTATGATGATGATTATGATGATGATTACGATGACGGTTATGATGATGATTATGATGATGATTATGATGATGATTATGATGACTATAATGATGACGATTATGATGACTATTATGATGATGACTATGATGATGACTATGATGACGATTATGATGACTATAATGATGACGATTATGATGATGATTATGATGACTATTATGATGATGACTATGATGATGATTATGATGACGATTATGATGATGATTATGCTCATGATAATGATGATGATTATGATGATGATTATGATGATGATTATGATGATGATTACGATGACGGTTATGATGACGATTATGATGACTATTATGATGACTATAATGATGACGATTATGATGACTATTATGATGATTATGATGACGATTATGATGATGATCATGATGATGATTATGATGATGATTATGATGAAGATCATGATGATGATTATGATGACTATAATGATGACGATTATGATGACTATTACGATGATTATGATGACGAATATGATGATGACCATGAAGACGATTATGATGATGATTATGATGATGATTATGATGATGATTATGATGATGATTATGATGATGACTATGATGATGATTATGATGACGATTATGATGATGATTATGCTCATGATTATGATGATGATTTTGATGACGATTATGATGATGATCATGATGATGATTATGATGATGATTATTATGATGATCATGATGTTGATTATGATGACTATAATGATGACGATTATGATGACTATTATGATGATTATGATGACGATTATGATGATGACCATGAAGACGATTATGATGATGACCATGAAGACGATTATGATGATGATTATGATGATGATTATGATGATGATTACGATGACGGTTATGATGATGATTATGATGATGATTATGATGATGATTATGATGATGATGATGATGATGATTATGATGATGATTATGATGATGATTACGATGACGGTTATATGATGATTATGATGATGATTATGATGATGATTATGATGATGATTATGATGATGATTATGATGATGATCATGATGATGATTATGATGACTATAATGATGACGATTATGATGACTATTATGATGATTATGATGACGATTATGATGATGACCATGAAAACGATTATGATGATGATTATGATGATGATTATGATGATGATTATGATGATGATTATGATGATGACTATGATGATGATTATGATGATGATTATGATGATGATTACGATGACGGTTATGATGATGATTATGATGATGATTATGATAACTATAATGATGACGATTATGATGACGATTATGATGACTATTATGATGATGATTATGATGACGATTATGATGATGATTATGCTCATGATTATGATGATGATTCTGATGATGATTATGATGATGATAATGATGATGATTATGATGATGATTATGATGACGATTATGATGATGATTCTGATGATGATTACGATGACGGTTATGATGATGATTATGATGATGATTATGATGACGAATATGATGATGACCATGAAGACGATTATGATGACTATAATGATGACGATTATGATGACTATTATGATGATTATGATGACGATTATGATGATGACCATGAAGACGATTATGATGATGACCATGAAGACGGTTATGATGATGATTATGATGATGATTATGATGATGATTATGATGATGATTATGATGATGATTACGATGACGGTTATGATGATGATTATGATGATGATTATGATGATGATTATGATGATGATGATGATGATGATTATGATGATGATTATGATGATGATTACGATGACGGTTATGATGATGATTATGATGATGATTATGATGATGATTATGATGATGATTATGATGATGATTATGATGATGATCATGATGATGATTATGATGACTATAATGATGACGATTATGATGACTATTATGATGATTATGATGACGATTATGATGATGACCATGAAAACGATTATGATGATGATTATGATGATGATTATGATGATGATTATGATGATGATTATGATGATGACTATGATGATGATTATGATGATGATTATGATGATGATTACGATGACGGTTATGATGATGATTATGATGACTATTATGATGATGACTCTGATGACGATTATGATGATGATTCTGATGATGATTATGATGATGATTATGATGATGATTATGATGATGATTATGATGACGATTGTGATGATGATTCTGTTGATGATTACGTTGACGGTTATGATGATGATTATGATGATGATTATGATGACGATTATGATGATGATTATGATGATGATTTTGATGATGATTATGATCATGATTATGATGATGATTATGATGATGATTATGATGATGATCATGATGATGATTATGATGATGATTATGATGAAGATCATCATGATGATTATGATGACTATAATGATGACGATTATGATGACTATTACGATGATTATGATGACGATTCTGATGATGACCATGAAGACGATCATGATGATGATTATGATGATGATTATGATGATAATCATGATGTTGATTATGATGATGATTATGATGATGATCATGATGATGATTATGATGATGATTATGATGAAGATCATCATGATGATTATGATGACTATAATGATGACGATTATGATGACTATTACGATGATTATGATGACGATTCTAATGATGACCATGAAGACGATCATGATGATGATTATGATGATGATTATGATGATAATCATGATGTTGATTATGATGACTATAATGATGACGATTATGATGACGATTATGATGACTATTATGATGATTATGATGACGATTATGATGATGACCATGAAGACGATTATGATGATGATTATGATGATGATTATGATGATGATTATGATGATGATTACGATGACGGTTATGATGATGATTATGATGATGATTATGATGATGACTATGCTGATGATTATGATGACGATTATGATGACTATAATGATGACGATTATGACGACGATTATGATGACTATTATGATGATAACTATGATGATGAGTATGATGACGATTATGATGATGATTATGCTCATGATTATGATGATGATTCTGATGATGATTATGATGATGATTATGATGATGATTATGATGATGATTATGATGACGATTATGATGATGATTCTGATGATGATTATGATGATGATTATGATGACGATTGTGATGATGATTATGCTCATGATTATGATGATGATCTTGATGATGATTATGATGATGATTATGATGATGATTATGATGATGATTATGATGATGATTATAATGATGATTATGATGATGATTATGATGATGATTATGATGATGACTATGATGATGAATATCATGATGATTATGCTCATGATTATCATGATGATTATGCTCATGATTATGATGATGAATTATAACGATGATTATGATGATGATTATGATGATGATTATGATGATGATTACGATGACGGTTATGATGATGATTATGATGATGATTATGATGATGATTATGATGATGATTATGATGATGATTATGATGATGATTATGATGATGATTACGATGATGATTATGATGATGATTATGATGATGATTATGATGATGATTATGATGATGACTATGATGATGATTATGATGATGACTATGATGATGAATATCATGATGATTATGCTCATGATTATGATGATGAATTATAACGATGATTATGATGATGATTATGATGATGATTATGATGATGATTACGATGACGGTTATGATGATGATTATGATGATGATTATGATGATGATTACGATGACGGTTATGATGATGATTATGATGATGATTATGATGATGATTATGATGACGATTATGACGATGATTTTGATGATGATTATGATGATGATCATGCTGATGATTATGATGACTATAATGATGACGATTATGATGACTATTATGATGATGACTATGATGATGATTATGATGATGACTATGCTGATGATTATGATGACGATTATGATGATGATTACGATGACGGTTATGATGATGATTATGATGATGATTATGATGATGACTATGCTGATGATTATGATGACGATTATGATGACTATAATGATGACGATTATGACGACGATTATGATGACTATTATGATGATAACTATGATGATGAGTATGATGACGATTATGATGATGATTATGCTCATGATTATGATGATGATTCTGATGATGATTATGATGATGATTATGATGATGATTATGATGATGATTATGATGACGATTATGATGATGATTCTGATGATGATTATGATGATGATTATGATGACGATTGTGATGATGATTATGCTCATGATTATGATGATGATCTTGATGATGATTATGATGATGATTATGATGATGATTATGATGATGATTATGATGATGATTATAATGATGATTATGATGATGATTATGATGATGATTATGATGATGACTATGATGATGATTATGATGATGACTATGATGATGAATATCATGATGATTATGCTCATGATTATGATGATGAATTATAACGATTATTATGATGATGATTATGATGATGATTATGATGATGATTACGATGACGGTTATGATGATGATTATGATGATGATTATGATGATGATTATGATGATGATTATGATGATGATTATGATGATGATTATGATGATGATTACGATGATGATTATGATGATGATTATGATGATGATTATGA
Organism: Coelioxys conoideus; assembly: GCA_947623535.1. NCBI lineage: Eukaryota > Metazoa > Arthropoda > Insecta > Hymenoptera > Megachilidae > Coelioxys > Coelioxys conoideus. The sequence continues at coordinate 1,646,473 of CANQJN010000043.1, forward strand.
TGATGATTATGATGATGACTATGATGATGATTATGATGATGACTATGATGATGAATATCATGATGATTATGCTCATGATTATGATGATGAATTATAACGATGATTATGATGATGATTATGATGATGATTATGATGATGATTACGATGACGGTTATGATGATGATTATGATGATGATTATGATGATGATTACGATGACGGTTATGATGATGATTATGATGATGATTATGATGATGATTATGATGATGATTATGATGACGATTATGACGATGATTTTGATGATGATTATGATGATGATCATGCTGATGATTATGATGACTATAATGATGACGATTATGATGACTATTATGATGATGACTATGATGATGATTATGATGACGATTAAGATGACTATAATGATGACGATTATGATGATGATTATGATGACTATTATGATGATGACTATGATGATGATTATGATGACGATTATCATGATGATTATGCTAATGATTATGATGATGATTTGGATGATGATTATGATGATGATTATGATGATGATTATGATGATGATTATGATGATGATTATGATGATGATTATGATGATAATTATGATGATGATTATGATGATGATTATGATGATGATTACGATGACGGTTATGATGATGATTATGATGATGATTATGATGACGATTATGATGATGATTCTGATGATGATTATGATGATGATTATGATGATGATTATGATGACGATTGTGATGATGATTATGCTCATGATTATGATGATGATCTTGATGATGATTATGACGATGATTATGATGATGATTATGATGATGATTATGATGATGATTATGATGATGATTATGCTCATGATTATGATGATGATCTTGATGATGATTATGACGATGATTATGATGATGATTATGATGATGATTATGATGATGATTATGATGATGATTATGATGATGATTATGATGATGATTATGATGATGATTACGATGACGGTTATGATGATGATTATGATGATGATTATGATGATGATTATGATGATGATTATGATGATGATTATGATGACGATTATGATGACGATTATGATGATGATTTTGATGATGATTATGATGATGATCATGCTGATGATTATGATGACTATAATGATGACGATTATGATGACTATTATGATGATGACTATGATGATGATTATGATGACGATTATGATGACTATAATGATGACGATTATGATGATGATTATGATGACTATTATGATGATGACTATGATGATGATTATGATGACGATTATGATGATGATTATGCTCATGATTATGATGATGATTTTGATGATGATTATGATGATGATTATTATGATGATTATGATGATGATTATGATGATGATTACGATGACGGTTATGATGATGATCATGATGATGATTATGATGACTATAATGATGACGATTATGATGACTATTATGATGATTATGATGACGAATATGATGATGACCATGAAGACGATTATGATGATGATTATGATGATGATTATGATGATGATTATGATGATGATTATGATGATGATTATGATGATGATTATGATGATGATTATGATGATGATTACGATGACGGTTATGATGATGATTATGATGATGATTATGATGACGATTATGATGATGATTATGATGATAATTTTGATGATGATTATGATGATGATTATGATGATGATTATGATGATGATTATGATGATGATTATGATGATGACTATAGTGATGATTATGATGTTGGCTATGATGATGATTATCATGATGATTATGCTCATGATTATGATGATGAATTATAACGATGATTATGATGATGATTATGATGATGATTATGATGATGATTACGATGACGGTTATGATGATGATTATGATGATGATTACGATGATGATCATGATGATGATTATGATGATGATTATGATGATGATCATGATGTTGATTATGATGACTATAATGATGACGATTATGATGACGATTATGATGATGATTATGATGACTATTATGATGATGACTATGATGACGATTATGATGACGATTATGATGATGATTATGATGATGATTATGATGACGATTATGATGATGATTCTGATGATGATTATGATGATGATTATGATGACGAATATGATGATGACCATGAAGACGATTATGATGATGATTATGATGATGATTATGATGATGATTATGATGATGATTATGATGATGATTACGATGACGGTTATGATGATGATTATGATGATGATTACGATGACGGTTATGATGATGATTATGATGATGATTATGATGATGATTATGATGATGATGATGATGATGATTTTGATGATGATAATGATGATGATTATGATGATGATTATGATGATGATTATGATGATGATTATGATGATGATTATGATGATGATTATGATGACGATTATGATGACTATAATGATGACGATTATGATGATGATTATGATGACTATTATGATGATGACTATGATGATGATTATGATGACGATTATGATGATGATTATGCTCATGATTATGATGATGATTATGATGATGATTATGATGATGATTACGATGATGATTATGATCATGATTATGATGATGATTACGATGACGGTTATGATGATGATTATGATGATGATTATGATGATGATTATGATGATGATTATGATGATGATTATGATGACGATTATGATGACTATAATGATGACGATTATGATGATGATTAAGATGACTATTATGATGATGACTATGATGATGATTATGATGACGATTATGATGATGACTATGATGATGAATATCATGATGATTATGCTCATGATTATGATGATGAATTATAACGATGATTATGATGATGATTATGATGATGATTATGATGATGACTATAATGATGATTATGATGATGGCTATGATGATGATTGTCATGATGATTATGCTCATGATTATGATGATGAATTATAACGATGATTATGATGATGATTATGATGATGATTATGATGATGATTACGATGACGGTTATGATGATGATTATGATGATGATTACGATGATGATCATGATGATGATTATGATGATGATTATGATGATGATCATGATGTTGATTATGATGACTATAATGATGACGATTATGATGACGATTATGATGATGATTATGATGACTATTATGATGATGACTATGATGACGATTATGATGACGATTATGATGATGATTATGATGATGATTATGATGATGATTATGATGATGATTACGATGACGGTTATGATGATGATTATGATGACGATTATGATGATGATTATGCTCATGATTATGATGATGATTTTGATGATGGTTATGATGATGATTATGATGATAATTATGATGATGATTATGATGATGATTATGATGATGATTATGATGATGATTATGATGATGATTAGGATGACGGTTATGATGATGATTATGATGATGATTATGATGATGATTATGATGACTATAATGATGATGATTATGATGACTATTATGATGATTATGATGACGATTATGATGATGACCATGAAGACGATTATGATGATGATTATGATGACTATTATGATGATGATTATGATGACTATTATGATGATGATTATGATGATGATTATGATGATGAATTATAACGATGATTATGATGATGATTATGATGATGATTATGATGATGATTATGATGATGATTACGATGATGATTATGATGATGATTATGATGATGATTACGATGACGGTTATGATTATGATTATGATGATGATTATGATGATGATCATGATGATGATTATGATGATGATTATGATGACGATCATGATGATGATTATGATGACTATAATGATGACGATTATGATGACTATTATGATGATTATGATGACGATTATGATGATGACCATGAAGACGATTATGATGATGATTATGATGATGATTATGATGATGATTACGATGATGATTATGATGATGATTATGATGATGATTACGATGACGGTTATGATGATGATTATGATGATGATTATGATGATGATTATGATGATGATTATGATGATGATTATGATGACGATTATGATGACTATAATGATGACGATTATGATGATGATTAAGATGACTATTATGATGATGACTATGATGATGATTATGATGACGATTATGATGATGACTATGATGATGAATATCATGATGATTATGCTCATGATTATGATGATGAATTATAACGATGATTATGATGATGATTATGATGATGATTATGATGATGATTACGATGACGGTTATGATGATGATTATGATGATGATCATGATGATGATTATGATGAAGATCATGATGATGATTATGATGACTATAATGATGACGATTATGATGACTATTACGATGATTATGATGACGATTATGATGATGACCATGAAGACGATTATGATGATGATTATGATGATGATTATGATGATGATTATGATGATGATTATGATGATGATTACGATGACGGTTATGATGATGATTATGATGATGATTATGATGATGATTATGATGATGATGATGATGATGATTTTGATGATGATAATGATGATGATTATGATGATGATTATGATGATGATTATGATGACGATTATGATGACTATTATGATGATTATGATGACGAATATGATGATGACCATGAAGACGATTATGATGATGATTATGATGATGATTATGATGATGATTATGATGATGATTATGATGATGATTATGATGATGATTATGATGATGATTATGATGATGATTACGATGACGGTTATGATGATGATTATGATGATGATTATGATGACGATTATGATGATAAATATGATGATGATTATGATGATGATTATGCTCATGATTATGATGATGATTCTGATGATGATTATGCTCATGATTATGATGATGATTATGCTCATGATTATGATGATGATTTTGATGATGGTTATGATGATGATTATGATGATGATTACGATGACGGTTATGATGATGATTATGATGATGATTATGATGATGAATTATAACGATGATTATGATGATGATTATGATGATGATTATGATGATGATGATGATGATGATTTTGATGATGATAATGATGATGATTATGATGATGATTATGATGATGATTATGATGATGATTATGATGATGATTATGATGATGATTATGATGACGATTATGATGACTATAATGATGACGATTATGATGATGATTATGATGACTATTATGATGATGACTATGATGATGATTATGATGACGATTATGATGATGATTATGCTCATGATTATGATGATGATTATGATGATGATTATGATGATGATTACGATGATGATTATGTTCATGATTATGATGATGATTACGATGACGGTTATGATGATGATTATGATGATGATTATGATGATGATTATGATGATGATTATGATGATGATTATGATGACGATTATGATGACTATAATGATGACGATTATGATGATGATTAAGATGACTATTATGATGATGACTATGATGATGATTATGATGACGATTATGATGATGACTATGATGATGAATATCATGATGATTATGCTAATGATTATGATGATGAATTATAACGATGATTATGATGATGATTATGATGATGATTATGATGATGACTATAATGATGATTATGATGATGGCTATGATGATGATTGTCATGATGATTATGCTCCTGATTATGATGATGAATTATAACGATGATTATGATGATGATTATGATGATGATTATGATGATGATTACGATGACGGTTATGATGATGATTATGATGATGATTACGATGATGATCATGATGATGATTATGATGATGATTATGATGATGACCATGATGTTGATTATGATGTTGATTATGATGACGATTATGATGACGATTATGATGATGATTATGATGACTATTATGATGATGACTATGATGACGATTATGATGACGATTATGATGATGATTATGATGATGATTATGATGATGATTATGATGATGATTACGATGACGGTTATGATGATGATTATGATGATGATTATGATGATGATTATGATGATGATGATGATGATGATTTTGATGATGATAATGATGATGATTATGATGATGATTATGATGATGATTATGATGATGATTATGATGACGATTATGATGACTATAATGATGACGATTATGATGATGATTATGATGACTATTATGATGATGACTATGATGATGATTATGATGACGATTATGATGATGATTATGCTCATGATTATGATGATGATTTTGATGATGGTTATGATGATGATTATGATGATAATTATGATGATGATTATGATGATGATTATGATGATGATTATGATGATGATTATGATGATGATTACGATGACGGTTATGATGATGATTATGATGATGATTATGATGATGATTATGACGATGATCATGATGTTGATTATGATGACTATAATGATGATGATTATGATGACTATTATGATGATTATGATGACGATTATGATGATGACCATGAAGACGATTATGATGATGATTATGATGACTATTATGATGATGATTATGATGACTATTATGATGATGATTATGATGATGATTACGATGATGAATTATAACGATGATTATGATGATGATTATGATGATGATTATGATGATGATTATGATGATGATTACGATGATGATTATGATGATGATTATGATGATGATTACGATGACGGTTATGATTATGATTATGATGATGATTATGATGATGATCATGATGATGATTATGATGATGATTATGATGACGATCATGATGATGATTATGATGAGTATAATGATGACGATTATGATGACTATTATGATGATTATGATGACGATTATGATGATGACCATGAAGACGATTATGATGATGATTATGATGATGATTATGATGATGATTACGATGATGATTATGATGATGATTATGATGATGATTACGATGACGGTTATGATGATGATTATGATGATGATTATGATGATGATTATGATGATGATTATGATGATGATTATGATGACGATTATGATGACTATAATGATGACGATTATGATGATGATTAAGATGACTATTATGATGATGACTATGATGATGATTATGATGACGATTATGATGATGACTATGATGATGAATATCATGATGATTATGCTCATGATTATGATGATGAATTATAACGATGATTATGATGATGATTATGATGATGATTATGATGATGATTACGATGACGGTTATGATGATTATTATGATGATGATCATGATGATGATTATGATGAAGATCATGATGATGATTATGATGACTATAATGATGACGATTATGATGACTATTACGATGATTATGATGACGATTATGATGATGACCATGAAGACGATTATGATGATGATTATGATGATGATTATGATGATGATTATGATGATGATTACGATGACGGTTATGATGATGATTATGATGATGATTATGATGATGATTATGATGATGATGATGATGATGATTTTGATGATGATAATGATGATGATTATGATGATGATTATGATGATGATTATGATGATGATTATGATGATGATTATGATGATGATTATGATGATGATTATGATGATGATTATGATGATGATTATGATGACGATTATGATGACTATAATGATGACGATTATGATGATGATTATGATGATGACTATGATGATGAATATCATGATGATTATGCTCATGATTATGATGATGAATTATAACGATGATTATGATGATGATTATGATGATGATTATGATGATGATTACGATGACGGTTATGATGATGATTATGATGATGATTATGATGATGATTATGATGATGATTATGATGATGATTATGATGATAATCATGATGATGATTATGATGACTATAATGATGACGATTATGATGACTATTATGATGATGACTATGCTGATGATTATGATGACGATTATGATGACTATAATGATGACGATTATGACGACGATTATGATGACTATTATGATGATAACTATGATGATGATTATGATGACGATTATCATGATGATTATGCTCATGATTATGATGATGATTCTGATGATGATTATGATGATGATTATGATGATGATTATGATGATGATTATGATGACGATTATGATGATGATTCTGATGATGATTATGATGATGATTATGATGACGATTGTGATGATGATTATGCTCATGATTATGATGATGATCTTGATGATGAGTATGATGATGATTATGATGATGATTATGATGATGATTACGATGACGGTTATGATGATGATTATGATGATGATTATGATGATGATTACGATGACGGTTATGATGATGATTATGATGATGATTATGATGATGATTATGATGACGATTATGACGATGATTTTGATGATGATTATGATGATGATTATGATGGCTATTATGATGATGACTATGATGATGATTATGATGACGATTATCATGATGATTATGCTAATGATTATGATGATGATTTGGATGATGATTATGATGATGATTATGATGATGATTATGATGATGATTATGATGATGATTATGATGATGATTATGATGATAATTATGATGATGATTATGATGATGATTATGATGATGATTACGATGACGGTTATGATGATGGTTATGATGATGATTATGATGACGATTATGATGATGATTCTGATGATGATTATGATGATGATTATGATGATGATTATGATGACGATTGTGATGATGATTATGCTCATGATTATGATGATGATCTTGATGATGATTATGACGATGATTATGATGATGATTATGATGATGATTATGATGATGATTATGATGATGATTATGATGATGATTATGATGATGATTACGATGACGGTTATGATGATGATTATGATGATGATTATGATGATGATTATGATGACGATTATGATGACGATTATGATGATGATTTTGATGATGATTATGATGATGATCATGCTGATGATTATGATGACTATAATGATGACGATTATGATGACTATTATGATGATGACTATGATGATGATTATGATGACGATTATGATGACTATAATGATGACGATTATGATGATGATTATGATGACTATTATGATGATGACTATGATGGTGATTATGATGACGATTATGATGATGATTATGCTCATGATTATGATGATGATTTTGATGATGATTATGATGATGATTATGATGATGATTATGATGATGATTATGATGATGATTACGATGACGGTTATGATGATGATTATGATGATGATTATGATGATGATCATGATGATGATTATGATGATGATTATGATGATGATCATGATGATGATTATGATGACGATTATGATGATGACCATGAAGACGATTATGATGATGATTATGACGATGATTGTGATGATGATTATGATGATGACTATGATGATGATTATGATGATGATTATGATGATGATTACGATGACGGTTATGATGATGATAATGATGATGATTATGATGATGATTATGATGATGATTATGATGATGATTATGATGATGATCATGATGATGATTATGATGATGATCTTGATGATGATTATGACGATGATTATGATGATGATTATGACGATGATTATGATGATGATTATGATGATGATTATGATGATGATTATGATGATGATTATGATGATGATTATGATGATGATTACGATGACGGTTATGATGATGATTATGATGATGATTATGATGATGATTATGATGACGATTATGATGACGATTATGATGATGATTTTGATGATGATTATGATGATGATCATGCTGATGATTATGATGACTATAATGATGACGATTATGATGACTATTATGATGATGACTATGATGATGATTATGATGACGATTATGATGACTATAATGATGACGATTATGATGATGATTATGATGACTATTATGATGATGACTATGATGGTGATTATGATGACGATTATGATGATGATTATGCTCATGATTATGATGATGATTTTGATGATGATTATGATGATGATTATGATGATGATTATGATGATGATTATGATGATGATTACGATGACGGTTATGATGATGATTATGATGATGATTATGATGATGATCATGATGATGATTATGATGATGATTATGATGATGATCATGATGATGATTATGATGACGATTATGATGATGACCATGAAGACGATTATGATGATGATTATGACGATGATTGTGATGATGATTATGATGATGACTATGATGATGATTATGATGATGATTATGATGATGATTACGATGACGGTTATGATGATGATCATGATGATGATTATGATGACTATAATGATGACGATTATGATGACTATTATGATGATTATGATGACGAATATGATGATGACCATGAAGACGATTATGATGATGATTATGATGATGATTATGATGATGATTATGATGATGATTATGATGATGATTATGATGATGATTACGATGATGATTACGATGATGATCATGATGATGATTATGATGATGATTATGATGATGATTATGATGATGATTATGATGATGATTACGATGACGGTTATGATGATGATCATGATGATGATTATGATGACTATAATGATGACGATTATGATGACTATTATGATGATTATGATGACGAATATGATGATGACCATGAAGACGATTATGATGATGATTATGATGATGATTATGATGATGATTATGATGATGATTATGATGATGATTATGATGATGATTATGATGATGATTATGATGATGATTACGATGACGGTTATGATGATGATTATGATGATGATTATGATGACGATTATGATGATGATTATGATGATAATTTTGATGATGATTATGATGATGATTATGATGATGATTATGATGATGATTATGATGATGAATTATAACGATGATTATGATGATGATTATGATGATGATTATGATGATGATTACGATGACGGTTATGATGATGATTATGATGATGATTACGATGATGATCATGATGATGATTATGATGATGATTATGATGATGATCATGATGTTGATTATGATGACTATAATGATGACGATTATGATGACGATTATGATGATGATTATGATGACTATTATGATGATGACTATGATGACGATTATGATGACGATTATGATGATGATTATGATGATGATTATGATGACGATTATGATGATGATTCTGATGATGATTATGATGATGATTATGATGTCGAATATGATGATGACCATGAAGACGATTATGATGATGATTATGATGATGATTATGATGATGATTATGATGATGATTGTGATGATGATTACGATGACGGTTATGATGATGATTATGATGATGATTATGATGATGATTATGATGATGATGATGATGATGATTTTGATGATGATAATGATGATGATTATGATGATGATTATGATGATGATTATGATGATGATTATGATGATGATTATGATGATGATTATGATGACGATTATGATGACTATAATGATGACGATTATGATGATGATTATGATGACTATTATGATGATGACTATGATGATGATTATGATGACGATTATGATGATGATTATGCTCATGATTATGATGATGATTTTGATGATGGTTATGATGATGATTATGATGATAATTATGATGATGATTATGATGATGATTATGATGATGATTATGATGATGATTATGATGATGATTACGATGACGGTTATGATGATGATTATGATGATGATTATGATGATGATTATGACGATGATCATGATGTTGATTATGATGACTATAATGATGATGATTATGATGACTATTATGATGATTATGATGACGATTATGATGATGACCATGAAGACGATTATGATGATGATTATGATGACTATTATGATGATGATTATGATGACTATTATGATGATGATTATGATGATGATTATGATGATGAATTATAACGATGATTATGATGATGATTATGATGATGATTATGATGATGATTATGATGGCTATTATGATGATGACTATGATGATGATTATGATGACGATTATCATGATGATTATGCTAATGATTATGATGATGATTTGGATGATGATTATGATGATGATTATGATGATGATTATGATGATGATTATGATGATGATTATGATGATGATTATGATGATAATTATGATGATGATTATGATGATGATTATGATGATGATTACGATGACGGTTATGATGATGGTTATGATGATGATTATGATGACGATTATGATGATGATTCTGATGATGATTATGATGATGATTATGATGATGATTATGATGACGATTGTGATGATGATTATGCTCATGATTATGATGATGATCTTGATGATGATTATGACGATGATTATGATGATGATTATGATGATGATTATGATGATGATTATGATGATGATTATGATGATGATTATGATGATGATTACGATGACGGTTATGATGATGATTATGATGATGATTATGATGATGATTATGATGACGATTATGATGACGATTATGATGATGATTTTGATGATGATTATGATGATGATCATGCTGATGATTATGATGACTATAATGATGACGATTATGATGACTATTATGATGATGACTATGATGATGATTATGATGACGATTATGATGACTATAATGATGACGATTATGATGATGATTATGATGACTATTATGATGATGACTATGATGGTGATTATGATGACGATTATGATGATGATTATGCTCATGATTATGATGATGATTTTGATGATGATTATGATGATGATTATGATGATGATTATGATGATGATTATGATGATGATTACGATGACGGTTATGATGATGATTATGATGATGATTATGATGATGATCATGATGATGATTATGATGATGATTATGATGATGATCATGATGATGATTATGATGACGATTATGATGATGACCATGAAGACGATTATGATGATGATTATGACGATGATTGTGATGATGATTATGATGATGACTATGATGATGATTATGATGATGATTATGATGATGATTACGATGACGGTTATGATGATGATAATGATGATGATTATGATGATGATTATGATGATGATTATGATGATGATTATGATGATGATCATGATGATGATTATGATGATGATTACGATGACGGTTATGATGACGATTATGATGACGATTATGATGATGATTATGATGATGATTATGATGACGATTATGATGATGATTCTGATGATGATTATGATGATGATTATGATGACGAATATGATGATGACCATGAAGACGATTATGATGATGATTATGATGATGATTATGATGATGATTATGATGATGATTGTGATGATGATTACGATGACGGTTATGATGATGATTATGATGATGATTATGATGATGATTATGATGATGATGATGATGATGATTTTGATGATGATAATGATGATGATTATGATGATGATTATGATGATGATTATGATGATGATTATGATGATGATTATGATGATGATTATGATGACGATTATGATGACTATAATGATGACGATTATGATGATGATTATGATGACTATTATGATGATGACTATGATGATGATTATGATGACGATTATGATGATGATTATGCTCATGATTATGATGATGATTTTGATGATGGTTATGATGATGATTATGATGATAATTATGATGATGATTATGATGATGATTATGATGATGATTATGATGATGATTATGATGATGATTACGATGACGGTTATGATGATGATTATGATGATGATTATGATGATGATTATGACGATGATCATGATGTTGATTATGATGACTATAATGATGATGATTATGATGACTATTATGATGATTATGATGACGATTATGATGATGACCATGAAGACGATTATGATGATGATTATGATGACTATTATGATGATGATTATGATGACTATTATGATGATGATTATGATGATGATTATGATGATGAATTATAACGATGATTATGATGATGATTATGATGATGATTATGATGATGATTATGATGGCTATTATGATGATGACTATGATGATGATTATGATGACGATTATCATGATGATTATGCTAATGATTATGATGATGATTTGGATGATGATTATGATGATGATTATGATGATGATTATGATGATGATTATGATGATGATTATGATGATGATTATGATGATAATTATGATGATGATTATGATGATGATTATGATGATGATTACGATGACGGTTATGATGATGGTTATGATGATGATTATGATGACGATTATGATGATGATTCTGATGATGATTATGATGATGATTATGATGATGATTATGATGACGATTGTGATGATGATTATGCTCATGATTATGATGATGATCTTGATGATGATTATGACGATGATTATGATGATGATTATGATGATGATTATGATGATGATTATGATGATGATTATGATGATGATTATGATGATGATTACGATGACGGTTATGATGATGATTATGATGATGATTATGATGATGATTATGATGACGATTATGATGACGATTATGATGATGATTTTGATGATGATTATGATGATGATCATGCTGATGATTATGATGACTATAATGATGACGATTATGATGACTATTATGATGATGACTATGATGATGATTATGATGACGATTATGATGACTATAATGATGACGATTATGATGATGATTATGATGACTATTATGATGATGACTATGATGGTGATTATGATGACGATTATGATGATGATTATGCTCATGATTATGATGATGATTTTGATGATGATTATGATGATGATTATGATGATGATTATGATGATGATTATGATGATGATTACGATGACGGTTATGATGATGATTATGATGATGATTATGATGATGATCATGATGATGATTATGATGATGATTATGATGATGATCATGATGATGATTATGATGACGATTATGATGATGACCATGAAGACGATTATGATGATGATTATGACGATGATTGTGATGATGATTATGATGATGACTATGATGATGATTATGATGATGATTATGATGATGATTACGATGACGGTTATGATGATGATAATGATGATGATTATGATGATGATTATGATGATGATTATGATGATGATTATGATGATGATCATGATGATGATTATGATGATGATTACGATGACGGTTATGATGATGATTATGATGATGATTATGATGATGATTATGATGACGATTATGATGACGATTATGATGATGATTTTGATGATGATTATGATGATGATCATGCTGATGATTATGATGACTATAATGATGACGATTATGATGACTATTATGATGATGACTATGATGATGATTATGATGACGATTATGATGACTATAATGATGACGATTATGATGATGATTATGATGACTATTATGATGATGACTATGATGGTGATTATGATGACGATTATGATGATGATTATGCTCATGATTATGATGATGATTTTGATGATGATTATGATGATGATTATGATGATGATTATGATGATGATTATGATGATGATTACGATGACGGTTATGATGATGATTATGATGATGATTATGATGATGATCATGATGATGATTCTGATGATGATTATGATGATGATCATGATGATGATTATGATGACGATTATGATGATGACCATGAAGACGATTATGATGATGATTATGACGATGATTGTGATGATGATTATGATGATGACTATGATGATGATTATGATGATGATTATGATGATGATTACGATGACGGTTATGATGATGATCATGATGATGATTATGATGACTATAATGATGACGATTATGATGACTATTATGATGATTATGATGACGAATATGATGATGACCATGAAGACGATTATGATGATGATTATGATGATGATTATGATGATGATTATGATGATGATTATGATGATGATTATGATGATGATTATGATGATGATTACGATGATGATCATGATGATGATTATGATGATGATTATGATGATGATTATGATGATGATTATGATGATGATTACGATGACGGTTATGATGATGATCATGATGATGATTATGATGACTATAATGATGACGATTATGATGACTATTATGATGATTATGATGACGAATATGATGATGACCATGAAGACGATTATGATGATGATTATGATGATGATTATGATGATGATTATGATGATGATTATGATGATGATTATGATGATGATTATGATGATGATTATGATGATGATTATGATGATGATTACGATGACGGTTATGATGATGATTATGATGATGATTATGATGACGATTATGATGATGATTATGATGATAATTTTGATGATGATTATGATGATGATTATGATGATGATTATGATGATGATTATGATGATGATTATGATGATGACTATAATGATGATTATGATGATGGCTATGATGATGATTATCATGATGATTATGCTCATGATTATGATGATGAATTATAACGATGATTATGATGATGATTATGATGATGATTATGATGATGATTACGATTACGGTTATGATGATGATTATGATGATGATTACGATGATGATCATGATGATGATTATGATGATGATTATGATGATGATCATGATGTTGATTATGATGACTATAATGATGACGATTATGATGACGATTATGATGATGATTATGATGACTATTATGATGATGACTATGATGACGATTATGATGACGATTATGATGATGATTATGATGATGATTATGATGACGATTATGATGATGATTCTGATGATGATTATGATGATGATTATGATGACGAATATGATGATGACCATGAAGACGATTATGATGATGATTATGATGATGATTATGATGATGATTATGATGATGATTGTGATGATGATTACGATGACGGTTATGATGATGATTATGATGATGATTATGATGATGATTATGATGATGATGATGATGATGATTTTGATGATGATAATGATGATGATTATGATGATGATTATGATGATGATTATGATGATGATTATGATGATGATTATGATGATGATTATGATGACGATTATGATGACTATAATGATGACGATTATGATGATGATTATGATGACTATTATGATGATGACTATGATGATGATTATGATGACGATTATGATGATGATTATGCTCATGATTATGATGATGATTTTGATGATGGTTATGATGATGATTATGATGATAATTATGATGATGATTATGATGATGATTATGATGATGATTATGATGATGATTATGATGATGATTACGATGACGGTTATGATGATGATTATGATGATGATTATGATGATGATTATGACGATGATCATGATGTTGATTATGATGACTATAATGATGATGATTATGATGACTATTATGATGATTATGATGACGATTATGATGATGACCATGAAGACGATTATGATGATGATTATGATGACTATTATGATGATGATTATGATGACTATTATGATGATGATTATGATGATGATTACGATGATGATTATGATGATGATTATGATGATGATTACGATGACGGTTATGATTATGATTATGATGATGATTATGATGATGATCATGATGATGATTATGATGATGATTATGATGACGATCATGATGATGATTATGATGACTATAATGATGACGATTATGATGACTATTATGATGATTATGATGACGATTATGATGATGACCATGAAGACGATTATGATGATGATTATGATGATGATTATGATGATGATTACGATGATGATTATGATGATGATTATGATGATGATTACGATGACGGTTATGATGATGATTATGATGATGATTATGATGATGATTATGATGATGATTATGATGATGATTATGATGATGATTATGATGACGATTATGATGACTATAATGATGACGATTATGATGATGATTAAGATGACTATTATGATGATGACTATGATGATGATTATGATGACGATTATGATGATGACTATGATGATGAATATCATGATGATTATGATGATGATTATGATGATGATTACGATGACGGTTATGATGATGATTATGATGATGATCATGATGATGATTATGATGAAGATCATGATGATGATTATGATGACTATAATGATGACGATTATGATGACTATTACGATGATTATGATGACGATTATGATGATGACCATGAAGACGATTATGATGATGATTATGATGATGATTATGATGATGATTATGATGATGATTACGATGACGGTTATGATGATGATTATGATGATGATTATGATGATGATTATGATGATGATTATGATGATGATTACGATGACGGTTATGATGATGATTATGATGATGATTATGATGACGATTATGATGATGATTATGATGATAATTTTGATGATGATTATGATGATGATTATGATGATGATTATGATGATGATTATGATGATGATTATGATGATGACTATAATGATGATTATGATGATGGCTATGATGATGATTATCATGATGATTATGCTCATGATTATGATGATGAATTATAACGATGATTATGATGATGATTATGATGATGATTATGATGATGATTACGATGACGGTTATGATGATGATTATGATGATGATTACGATGATGATCATGATGATGATTATGATGATGATTATGATGATGATCATGATGTTGATTATGATGACTATAATGATGACGATTATGATGACGATTATGATGATGATTATGATGACTATTATGATGATGACTATGATGACGATTATGATGACGATTATGATGATGATTATGATGATGATTATGATGACGATTATGATGATGATTCTGATGATGATTATGATGATGATTATGATGACGAATATGATGATGACCATGAAGACGATTATGATGATGATTATGATGATGATTATGATGATGATTATGATGATGATTGTGATGATGATTACGATGACGGTTATGATGATGATTATGATGATGATTATGATGATGATTATGATGACGATTATGATGACTATAATGATGACGATTATGATGATGATTAAGATGACTATTATGATGATGACTATGATGATGATTATGATGACGATTATGATGATGACTATGATGATGAATATCATGATGATTATGCTCATGATTATGATGATGAATTATAACGATGATTATGATGATGATTATGATGATGATTATGATGATGATTACGATGACGGTTATGATGATGATTATGATGATGATCATGATGATGATTATGATGAAGATCATGATGATGATTATGATGACTATAATGATGACGATTATGATGACTATTACGATGATTATGATGACGATTATGATGATGACCATGAAGACGATTATGATGATGATTATGATGATGATTATGATGATGATTATGATGATGATTACGATGACGGTTATGATGATGATTATGATGATGATTATGATGATGATTATGATGATGATGATGATGATGATTTTGATGATGATAATGATGATGATTATGATGATGATTATGATGATGATTATGATGATGATTATGATGATGATTATGATGATGATTATGATGACGATTATGATGACTATAATGATGACGATTATGATGATGATTATGATGACTATTATGATGATGACTATGATGATGATTATGATGACGATTATGATGATGATTATGCTCATGATTATGATGATGATTTTGATGATGGTTATGATGATGATTATGATGATAATTATGATGATGATTATGATGATGATTATGATGATGATTATGATGATGATTATGATGATGATTACGATGACGGTTATGATGATGATTATGATGATGATTATGATGATGATTATGACGATGATCATGATGTTGATTATGATGACTATAATGATGATGATTATGATGACTATTATGATGATTATGATGACGATTATGATGATGACCATGAAGACGATTATGATGATGATTATGATGACTATAATGATGACGATTATGATGACTATTACGATGATTATGATGACGATTATGATGATGACCATGAAGACGATTATGATGATGATTATGATGATGATTATGATGATGATTATGATGATGATTACGATGACGGTTATGATGATGATTATGATGATGATTATGATGATGATTATGATGATGAATTATAACGATGATTATGATGATGATTATGATGATGATTATGATGATGATTATGATGATGATTACGATGATGATTATGATGATGATTATGATGATGATTACGATGACGGTTATGATTATGATTATGATGATGATTATGATGATGATCATGATGATGATTATGATGATGATTATGATGACGATCATGATGATGATTATGATGACTATAATGATGACGATTATGATGACTATTATGATGATTATGATGACGATTATGATGATGACCATGAAGACGATTATGATGATGATTATGATGATGATTATGATGATGATTACGATGATGATTATGATGATGATTATGATGATGATTACGATGACGGTTATGATGATGATTATGATGATGATTATGATGATGATTATGATGATGATTATGATGATGATTATGATGATGATTATGATGACGATTATGATGACTATAATGATGACGATTATGATGATGATTAAGATGACTATTATGATGATGACTATGATGATGATTATGATGACGATTATGATGATGACTATGATGATGAATATCATGATGATTATGCTCATGATTATGATGATGAATTATAACGATGATTATGATGATGATTATGATGATGATTATGATGATGATTACGATGACGGTTATGATGATGATTATGATGATGATCATGATGATGATTATGATGAAGATCATGATGATGATTATGATGACTATAATGATGACGATTATGATGACTATTACGATGATTATGATGACGATTATGATGATGACCATGAAGACGATTATGATGATGATTATGATGATGATTATGATGATGATTATGATGATGATTACGATGACGGTTATGATGATGATTATGATGATGATTATGATGATGATTATGATGATGATTATGATGATGATTATGATGACGATCATGATGATGATTATGATGACTATAATGATGACGATTATGATGACTATTATGATGATTATGATGACGATTATGATGATGACCATGAAGACGATTATGATGATGATTATGATGATGATTATGATGATGATTACGATGATGATTATGATGATGATTATGATGATGATTACGATGACGGTTATGATGATGATTATGATGATGATTATGATGATGATTATGATGATGATTATGATGATGATTATGATGACGATTATGATGACTATAATGATGACGATTATGATGATGATTAAGATGACTATTATGATGATGACTATGATGATGATTATGATGACGATTATGATGATGACTATGATGATGAATATCATGATGATTATGCTCATGATTATGATGATGAATTATAACGATGATTATGATGATGATTATGATGATGATTATGATGATGATTACGATGACGGTTATGATGATGATTATGATGATGATCATGATGATGATTATGATGAAGATCATGATGATGATTATGATGACTATAATGATGACGATTATGATGACTATTACGATGATTATGATGACGATTATGATGATGACCATGAAGACGATTATGATGATGATTATGATGATGATTATGATGATGATTATGATGATGATTACGATGACGGTTATGATGATGATTATGATGATGATTATGATGATGATTATGATGATGATTATGATGATGATTACGATGACGGTTATGATGATGATTATGATGATGATTATGATGATGATTATGATGATGATGATGATGATGATTTTGATGATGATAATGATGATGATTATGATGATGATTATGATGATGATTATGATGATGATTATGATGATGATTATGATGATGATTATGATGATGATTATGATGATGATTATGATGATGATTATGATGACGATTATGATGACTATAATGATGACGATTATGATGATGATTATGATGATGACTATGATGATGAATATCATGATGATTATGCTCATGATTATGATGATGAATTATAACGATGATTATGATGATGATTATGATGATGATTATGATGATGATTACGATGACGGTTATGATGATGATTATGATGATGATTATGATGATGATCATGATGATGATTATGATGATGATTATGATGATGATTATGATGATGATCATGATGTTGATTATGATGACTATAATGATGACGATTATGATGACTATTATGATGATTATGATGACGATTATGATGATGACCATGAAGACGATTATGATGATGATAATGATGATGATTATGATGATGATTATGATGATGATTATGATGATGATTATGATGATAATCATGATGATGATTATGATGACTATAATGATGACGATTATGATGACTATTATGATGATGACTATGCTGATGATTATGATGACGATTATGATGACTATAATGATGACGATTATGACGACGATTATGATGACTATTATGATGATAACTATGATGATGATTATGATGACGATTATCATGATGATTATGCTCATGATTATGATGATGATTCTGATGATGATTATGATGATGATTATGATGATGATTATGATGATGATTATGATGACGATTATGATGATGATTCTGATGATGATTATGATGATGATTATGATGACGATTGTGATGATGATTATGCTCATGATTATGATGATGATCTTGATGATGATTATGATGATGATTATGATGATGATTATGATGATGATTATGATGATGATTATAATGATGATTATGATGATGATTATGATGATGATTATGATGATGATTATGATGATGATTATAATGATGATTATGATGATGATTATGATCATGATTATGATGATGAATATCATGATGATTATGCTCATGATTATGATGATGATCTTGATGATGATTATGATGATGATTATGATGATGATTATGATGATGATTATGATGATGATTATGATGATGATCATGATGATGATTATGATGATGATTATGATGATGATTATGATGATGATTATGATGATGATTATGATGATGATCATGATGTTGATTATGATGACTATAATGATGACGATTATGATGACTATTATGATGATTACGATGACGGTTATGATGATGGTTATGATGATGATTATGATGACGATTATGATGATGATTCTGATGATGATTATGATGATGATTATGATGATGATTATGATGACGATTGTGATGATGATTATGCTCATGATTATGATGATGATCTTGATGATGATTATGACGATGATTATGATGATGATTATGATGATGATTATGATGATGATTATGATGGTGATTATGATGATGATTATGATGATGATTACGATGACGGTTATGATGATGATTATGATGATGATTATGATGATGATTATGATGACGATTATGATGACGATTATGATGATGATTTTGATGATGATTATGATGATGATCATGCTGATGATTATGATGACTATAATGATGACGATTATGATGACTATTATGATGATGACTATGATGATGATTATGATGACGATTATGATGACTATAATGATGACGATTATGATGATGATTATGATGACTATTATGATGATGACTATGATGGTGATTATGATGACGATTATGATGATGATTATGCTCATGATTATGATGATGATTTTGATGATGATTATGATGATGATTATGATGATGATTATGATGATGATTATGATGATGATTACGATGACGGTTATGATGATGATTATGATGATGATTATGATGATGATCATGATGATGATTATGATGATGATTATGATGATGATCATGATGATGATTATGATGACTATAATGATGACGATTATGATGACTATTATGATGATTATGATGACGATTATGATGATGACCATGAAGACGATTATGATGATGATTATGACGATGATTGTGATGATGATTATGATGATGACTATGATGATGATTATGATGATGATTATGATGATGATTACGATGACGGTGATGATGATGATAATGATGATGATTATGATGATGATTATGATGATGATTATGATGATGATTATGATGATGATCATGATGATGATTATGATGATGATCTTGATGATGATTATGACGATGATTATGATGATGATTATGATGATGATTATGATGATGATTATGATGATGATTATGATGATGATTATGATGATGATTACGATGACGGTTATGATGATGATTATGATGATGATTATGATGATGATTATGATGATGATTATGATGATGATTATGATGACGATTATGATGACGATTATGATGATGATTTTGATGATGATTATGATGATGATCATGCTGATGATTATGATGACTATAATGATGACGATTATGATGACTATTATGATGATGACTATGATGATGATTATGATGACGATTATGATGACTATAATGATGACGATTATGATGATGATTATGATGACTATTATGATGATGACTATGATGATGATTATGATGACGATTATGATGATGATTATGCTCATGATTATGATGATGATTTTGATGATGATTATGATGATGATTATGATGATGATTATGATGATGATTATGATGATGATTACGATGACGGTTATGATGATGATCATGATGATGACCATGAAGACGATTATGATGATGATTATGATGATTATGATGATGATTATGATGATGATTATGATGATGATTATGATGATGATTATGATGATGATTATGATGATGATTACGATGACGGTTATGATGATGATTATGATGATGATTATGATGACGATTATGATGATGATTATGATGATAATTTTGATGATGATTATGATGATGATTATGATGATGATTATGATGATGATTATGATGATGATTATGATGATGACTATAATGATGATTATGATGATGGCTATGATGATGATTATCATGATGATTATGCTCATGATTATGATGATGAATTATAACGATGATTATGATGATGATTATGATGATGATTATGATGATGATTACGATGACGGTTATGATGATGATTATGATGATGATTACGATGATGATCATGATGATGATTATGATGATGATTATGATGATGATCATGATGTTGATTATGATGACTATAATGATGACGATTATGATGACGATTATGATGATGATTATGATGACTATTATGATGATGACTATGATGACGATTATGATGACGATTATGATGATGATTATGATGATGATTATGATGACGATTATGATGATGATTCTGATGATGATTATGATGATGATTATGATGACGAATATGATGATGACCATGAAGACGATTATGATGATGATTATGATGATGATTATGATGATGATTATGATGATGATTGTGATGATGATTACGATGACGGTTATGATGATGATTATGATGATGATTATGATGATGATTATGATGACGATTATGATGACTATAATGATGACGATTATGATGATGATTAAGATGACTATTATGATGATGACTATGATGATGATTATGATGACGATTATGATGATGACTATGATGATGAATATCATGATGATTATGCTCATGATTATGATGATGAATTATAACGATGATTATGATGATGATTATGATGATGATTATGATGATGATTACGATGACGGTTATGATGATGATTATGATGATGATCATGATGATGATTATGATGAAGATCATGATGATGATTATGATGACTATAATGATGACGATTATGATGACTATTACGATGATTATGATGACGATTATGATGATGACCATGAAGACGATTATGATGATGATTATGATGATGATTATGATGATGATTATGATGATGATTACGATGACGGTTATGATGATGATTATGATGATGATTATGATGATGATTATGATGATGATGATGATGATGATTTTGATGATGATAATGATGATGATTATGATGATGATTATGATGATGATTATGATGATGATTATGATGATGATTATGATGATGATTATGATGACGATTATGATGACTATAATGATGACGATTATGATGATGATTATGATGACTATTATGATGATGACTATGATGATGATTATGATGACGATTATGATGATGATTATGCTCATGATTATGATGATGATTTTGATGATGGTTATGATGATGATTATGATGATAATTATGATGATGATTATGATGATGATTATGATGATGATTATGATGATGATTATGATGATGATTACGATGACGGTTATGATGATGATTATGATGATGATTATGATGATGATTATGACGATGATCATGATGTTGATTATGATGACTATAATGATGATGATTATGATGACTATTATGATGATTATGATGACGATTATGATGATGACCATGAAGACGATTATGATGATGATTATGATGACTATTATGATGATGATTATGATGACTATTATGATGATGATTATGATGATGATTATGATGATGAATTATAACGATGATTATGATGATGATTATGATGATGATTATGATGATGATTATGATGATGATTACGATGATGATTATGATGATGATTATGATGATGATTACGATGACGGTTATGATTATGATTATGATGATGATTATGATGATGATCATGATGATGATTATGATGATGATTATGATGACGATCATGATGATGATTATGATGACTATAATGATGACGATTATGATGACTATTATGATGATTATGATGACGATTATGATGATGACCATGAAGACGATTATGATGATGATTATGATGATGATTATGATGATGATTACGATGATGATTATGATGATGATTATGATGATGATTACGATGACGGTTATGATGATGATTATGATGATGATTATGATGATGATTATGATGATGATTATGATGATGATTATGATGATGATTATGATGACGATTATGATGACTATAATGATGACGATTATGATGATGATTAAGATGACTATTATGATGATGACTATGATGATGATTATGATGACGATTATGATGATGACTATGATGATGAATATCATGATGATTATGCTCATGATTATGATGATGAATTATAACGATGATTATGATGATGATTATGATGATGATTATGATGATGATTACGATGACGGTTATGATGATGATTATGATGATGATCATGATGATGATTATGATGAAGATCATGATGATGATTATGATGACTATAATGATGACGATTATGATGACTATTACGATGATTATGATGACGATTATGATGATGACCATGAAGACGATTATGATGATGATTATGATGATGATTATGATGATGATTATGATGATGATTACGATGACGGTTATGATGATGATTATGATGATGATTATGATGATGATTATGATGATGATTATGATGATGATTATGATGACGATCATGATGATGATTATGATGACTATAATGATGACGATTATGATGACTATTATGATGATTATGATGACGATTATGATGATGACCATGAAGACGATTATGATGATGATTATGATGATGATTATGATGATGATTACGATGATGATTATGATGATGATTATGATGATGATTACGATGACGGTTATGATGATGATTATGATGATGATTATGATGATGATTATGATGATGATTATGATGATGATTATGATGACGATTATGATGACTATAATGATGACGATTATGATGATGATTAAGATGACTATTATGATGATGACTATGATGATGATTATGATGACGATTATGATGATGACTATGATGATGAATATCATGATGATTATGCTCATGATTATGATGATGAATTATAACGATGATTATGATGATGATTATGATGATGATTATGATGATGATTACGATGACGGTTATGATGATGATTATGATGATGATCATGATGATGATTATGATGAAGATCATGATGATGATTATGATGACTATAATGATGACGATTATGATGACTATTACGATGATTATGATGACGATTATGATGATGACCATGAAGACGATTATGATGATGATTATGATGATGATTATGATGATGATTATGATGATGATTACGATGACGGTTATGATGATGATTATGATGATGATTATGATGATGATTATGATGATGATTATGATGATGATTACGATGACGGTTATGATGATGATTATGATGATGATTATGATGATGATTATGATGATGATGATGATGATGATTTTGATGATGATAATGATGATGATTATGATGATGATTATGATGATGATTATGATGATGATTATGATGATGATTATGATGATGATTATGATGATGATTATGATGATGATTATGATGATGATTATGATGACGATTATGATGACTATAATGATGACGATTATGATGATGATTATGATGATGACTATGATGATGAATATCATGATGATTATGCTCATGATTATGATGATGAATTATAACGATGATTATGATGATGATTATGATGATGATTATGATGATGATTACGATGACGGTTATGATGATGATTATGATGATGATTATGATGATGATCATGATGATGATTATGATGATGATTATGATGATGATTATGATGATGATCATGATGTTGATTATGATGACTATAATGATGACGATTATGATGACTATTATGATGATTATGATGACGATTATGATGATGACCATGAAGACGATTATGATGATGATAATGATGATGATTATGATGATGATTATGATGATGATTATGATGATGATGATGATGATGATTTTGATGATGATAATGATGATGATTATGATGATGATTATGATGATGATTATGATGATGATTATGATGATGATTATGATGATGATTATGATGACGATTATGATGACTATAATGATGACGATTATGATGATGATTATGATGACTATTATGATGATGACTATGATGATGATTATGATGACGATTATGATGATGATTATGCTCATGATTATGATGATGATTTTGATGATGGTTATGATGATGATTATGATGATAATTATGATGATGATTATGATGATGATTATGATGATGATTATGATGATGATTATGATGATGATTACGATGACGGTTATGATGATGATTATGATGATGATTATGATGATGATTATGACGATGATCATGATGTTGATTATGATGACTATAATGATGATGATTATGATGACTATTATGATGATTATGATGACGATTATGATGATGACCATGAAGACGATTATGATGATGATTATGATGACTATTATGATGATGATTATGATGACTATTATGATGATGATTATGATGATGATTATGATGATGAATTATAACGATGATTATGATGATGATTATGATGATGATTATGATGATGATTATGATGATGATTACGATGATGATTATGATGATGATTATGATGATGATTACGATGACGGTTATGATTATGATTATGATGATGATTATGATGATGATCATGATGATGATTATGATGATGATTATGATGACGATCATGATGATGATTATGATGACTATAATGATGACGATTATGATGACTATTATGATGATTATGATGACGATTATGATGATGACCATGAAGACGATTATGATGATGATTATGATGATGATTATGATGATGATTACGATGATGATTATGATGATGATTACGATGACGGTTATGATGATGATCATGATGTTGATTATGATGACTATAATGATGACGATTATGATGACTATTATGATGATTATGATGACGATTATGATGATGACCATGAAGACGATTATGATGATGATAATGATGATGATTATGATGATGATTATGATGATGATTATGATGATGATTATGATGATAATCATGATGATGATTATGATGACTATAATGATGACGATTATGATGACTATTATGATGATGACTATGCTGATGATTATGATGACGATTATGATGACTATAATGATGACGATTATGACGACGATTATGATGACTATTATGATGATAACTATGATGATGATTATGATGACGATTATCATGATGATTATGCTCATGATTATGATGATGATTCTGATGATGATTATGATGATGATTATGATGATGATTATGATGATGATTATGATGACGATTATGATGATGATTCTGATGATGATTATGATGATGATTATGATGACGATTGTGATGATGATTATGCTCATGATTATGATGATGATCTTGATGATGATTATGATGATGATTATGATGATGATTATGATGATGATTATGATGATGATTATAATGATGATTATGATGATGATTATGATGATGATTATGATGATGATTATGATGATGATTATAATGATGATTATGATGATGATTATGATGATGATTATGATGATGACTATGATGATGAATATCATGATGATTATGCTCATGATTATGATGATGATCTTGATGATGATTATGATGATGATTATGATGATGATTATGATGATGATTATGATGATGATTATGATGATGATCATGATGATGATTATGATGATGATTATGATGATGATTATGATGATGATTATGATGATGATTATGATGATGATCATGATGTTGATTATGATGACTATAATGATGACGATTATGATGACTATTATGATGATTACGATGACGGTTATGATGATGGTTATGATGATGATTATGATGACGATTATGATGATGATTCTGATGATGATTATGATGATGATTATGATGATGATTATGATGACGATTGTGATGATGATTATGCTCATGATTATGATGATGATCTTGATGATGATTATGACGATGATTATGATGATGATTATGATGATGATTATGATGATGATTATGATGATGATTATGATGGTGATTATGATGATGATTATGATGATGATTACGATGACGGTTATGATGATGATTATGATGATGATTATGATGATGATTATGATGACGATTATGATGACGATTATGATGATGATTTTGATGATGATTATGATGATGATCATGCTGATGATTATGATGACTATAATGATGACGATTATGATGACTATTATGATGATGACTATGATGATGATTATGATGACGATTATGATGACTATAATGATGACGATTATGATGATGATTATGATGACTATTATGATGATGACTATGATGGTGATTATGATGACGATTATGATGATGATTATGCTCATGATTATGATGATGATTTTGATGATGATTATGATGATGATTATGATGATGATTATGATGATGATTATGATGATGATTACGATGACGGTTATGATGATGATTATGATGATGATTATGATGATGATTACGATGACGGTTATGATGATGATTATGATGATGATTACGATGATGATCATGATGATGATTATGATGATGATTATGATGATGATCATGATGTTGATTATGATGACTATAATGATGACGATTATGATGACGATTATGATGATGATTATGATGACTATTATGATGATGACTATGATGACGATTATGATGACGATTATGATGATGATTATGATGATGATTATGATGACGATTATGATGATGATTCTGATGATGATTATGATGATGATTATGATGACGAATATGATGATGACCATGAAGACGATTATGATGATGATTATGATGATGATTATGATGATGATTATGATGATGATTGTGATGATGATTACGATGACGGTTATGATGATGATTATGATGATGATTATGATGATGATTATGATGACGATTATGATGACTATAATGATGACGATTATGATGATGATTAAGATGACTATTATGATGATGACTATGATGATGATTATGATGACGATTATGATGATGACTATGATGATGAATATCATGATGATTATGCTCATGATTATGATGATGAATTATAACGATGATTATGATGATGATTATGATGATGATTATGATGATGATTACGATGACGGTTATGATGATGATTATGATGATGATCATGATGATGATTATGATGAAGATCATGATGATGATTATGATGACTATAATGATGACGATTATGATGACTATTACGATGATTATGATGACGATTATGATGATGACCATGAAGACGATTATGATGATGATTATGATGATGATTATGATGATGATTATGATGATGATTACGATGACGGTTATGATGATGATTATGATGATGATTATGATGATGATTATGATGATGATGATGATGATGATTTTGATGATGATAATGATGATGATTATGATGATGATTATGATGATGATTATGATGATGATTATGATGATGATTATGATGATGATTATGATGACGATTATGATGACTATAATGATGACGATTATGATGATGATTATGATGACTATTATGATGATGACTATGATGATGATTATGATGACGATTATGATGATGATTATGCTCATGATTATGATGATGATTTTGATGATGGTTATGATGATGATTATGATGATAATTATGATGATGATTATGATGATGATTATGATGATGATTATGATGATGATTATGATGATGATTACGATGACGGTTATGATGATGATTATGATGATGATTATGATGATGATTATGACGATGATCATGATGTTGATTATGATGACTATAATGATGATGATTATGATGACTATTATGATGATTATGATGACGATTATGATGATGACCATGAAGACGATTATGATGATGATTATGATGACTATTATGATGATGATTATGATGACTATTATGATGATGATTATGATGATGATTATGATGATGAATTATAACGATGATTATGATGATGATTATGATGATGATTATGATGATGATTATGATGATGATTACGATGATGATTATGATGATGATTATGATGATGATTACGATGACGGTTATGATTATGATTATGATGATGATTATGATGATGATCATGATGATGATTATGATGATGATTATGATGACGATCATGATGATGATTATGATGACTATAATGATGACGATTATGATGACTATTATGATGATTATGATGACGATTATGATGATGACCATGAAGACGATTATGATGATGATTATGATGATGATTATGATGATGATTACGATGATGATTATGATGATGATTATGATGATGATTACGATGACGGTTATGATGATGATTATGATGATGATTATGATGATGATTATGATGATGATTATGATGATGATTATGATGATGATTATGATGACGATTATGATGACTATAATGATGACGATTATGATGATGATTAAGATGACTATTATGATGATGACTATGATGATGATTATGATGACGATTATGATGATGACTATGATGATGAATATCATGATGATTATGCTCATGATTATGATGATGAATTATAACGATGATTATGATGATGATTATGATGATGATTATGATGATGATTACGATGACGGTTATGATGATGATTATGATGATGATCATGATGATGATTATGATGAAGATCATGATGATGATTATGATGACTATAATGATGACGATTATGATGACTATTACGATGATTATGATGACGATTATGATGATGACCATGAAGACGATTATGATGATGATTATGATGATGATTATGATGATGATTATGATGATGATTACGATGACGGTTATGATGATGATTATGATGATGATTATGATGATGATTATGATGATGATTATGATGATGATTATGATGACGATCATGATGATGATTATGATGACTATAATGATGACGATTATGATGACTATTATGATGATTATGATGACGATTATGATGATGACCATGAAGACGATTATGATGATGATTATGATGATGATTATGATGATGATTACGATGATGATTATGATGATGATTATGATGATGATTACGATGACGGTTATGATGATGATTATGATGATGATTATGATGATGATTATGATGATGATTATGATGATGATTATGATGACGATTATGATGACTATAATGATGACGATTATGATGATGATTAAGATGACTATTATGATGATGACTATGATGATGATTATGATGACGATTATGATGATGACTATGATGATGAATATCATGATGATTATGCTCATGATTATGATGATGAATTATAACGATGATTATGATGATGATTATGATGATGATTATGATGATGATTACGATGACGGTTATGATGATGATTATGATGATGATCATGATGATGATTATGATGAAGATCATGATGATGATTATGATGACTATAATGATGACGATTATGATGACTATTACGATGATTATGATGACGATTATGATGATGACCATGAAGACGATTATGATGATGATTATGATGATGATTATGATGATGATTATGATGATGATTACGATGACGGTTATGATGATGATTATGATGATGATTATGATGATGATTATGATGATGATTATGATGATGATTACGATGACGGTTATGATGATGATTATGATGATGATTATGATGATGATTATGATGATGATGATGATGATGATTTTGATGATGATAATGATGATGATTATGATGATGATTATGATGATGATTATGATGATGATTATGATGATGATTATGATGATGATTATGATGATGATTATGATGATGATTATGATGATGATTATGATGACGATTATGATGACTATAATGATGACGATTATGATGATGATTATGATGATGACTATGATGATGAATATCATGATGATTATGCTCATGATTATGATGATGAATTATAACGATGATTATGATGATGATTATGATGATGATTATGATGATGATTACGATGACGGTTATGATGATGATTATGATGATGATTATGATGATGATCATGATGATGATTATGATGATGATTATGATGATGATTATGATGATGATCATGATGTTGATTATGATGACTATAATGATGACGATTATGATGACTATTATGATGATTATGATGACGATTATGATGATGACCATGAAGACGATTATGATGATGATAATGATGATGATTATGATGATGATTATGATGATGATTATGATGATGATTATGATGATAATCATGATGATGATTATGATGACTATAATGATGACGATTATGATGACTATTATGATGATGACTATGCTGATGATTATGATGACGATTATGATGACTATAATGATGACGATTATGACGACGATTATGATGACTATTATGATGATAACTATGATGATGATTATGATGACGATTATCATGATGATTATGCTCATGATTATGATGATGATTCTGATGATGATTATGATGATGATTATGATGATGATTATGATGATGATTATGATGACGATTATGATGATGATTCTGATGATGATTACGATGATGATTATGATGACGATTGTGATGATGATTATGCTCATGATTATGATGATGATCTTGATGATGATTATGATGATGATTATGATGATGATTATGATGATGATTATGATGATGATTATAATGATGATTATGATGATGATTATGATGATGATTATGATGATGATTATGATGATGATTATAATGATGATTATGATGATGATTATGATGATGATTATGATGATGACTATGATGATGAATATCATGATGATTATGCTCATGATTATGATGATGATCTTGATGATGATTATGATGATGATTATGATGATGATTATGATGATGATTATGATGATGATTATGATGATGATCATGATGATGATTATGATGATGATTATGATGATGATTATGATGATGATTATGATGATGATTATGATGATGATCATGATGTTGATTATGATGACTATAATGATGACGATTATGATGACTATTATGATGATTACGATGACGGTTATGATGATGGTTATGATGATGATTATGATGACGATTATGATGATGATTCTGATGATGATTATGATGATGATTATGATGATGATTATGATGACGATTGTGATGATGATTATGCTCATGATTATGATGATGATCTTGATGATGATTATGACGATGATTATGATGATGATTATGATGATGATTATGATGATGATTATGATGGTGATTATGATGATGATTATGATGATGATTACGATGACGGTTATGATGATGATTATGATGATGATTATGATGATGATTATGATGACGATTATGATGACGATTATGATGATGATTTTGATGATGATTATGATGATGATCATGCTGATGATTATGATGACTATAATGATGACGATTATGATGACTATTATGATGATGACTATGATGATGATTATGATGACGATTATGATGACTATAATGATGACGATTATGATGATGATTATGATGACTATTATGATGATGACTATGATGGTGATTATGATGACGATTATGATGATGATTATGCTCATGATTATGATGATGATTTTGATGATGATTATGATGATGATTATGATGATGATTATGATGATGATTATGATGATGATTACGATGACGGTTATGATGATGATTATGATGATGATTATGATGATGATCATGATGATGATTATGATGATGATTATGATGATGATCATGATGATGATTATGATGACTATAATGATGACGATTATGATGACTATTATGATGATTATGATGACGATTATGATGATGACCATGAAGACGATTATGATGATGATTATGACGATGATTGTGATGATGATTATGATGATGACTATGATGATGATTATGATGATGATTATGATGATGATTACGATGACGGTGATGATGATGATAATGATGATGATTATGATGATGATTATGATGATGATTATGATGATGATTATGATGATGATCATGATGATGATTATGATGATGATCTTGATGATGATTATGACGATGATTATGATGATGATTATGATGATGATTATGATGATGATTATGATGATGATTATGATGATGATTATGATGATGATTACGATGACGGTTATGATGATGATTATGATGATGATTATGATGATGATTATGATGATGATTATGATGATGATTATGATGACGATTATGATGACGATTATGATGATGATTTTGATGATGATTATGATGATGATCATGCTGATGATTATGATGACTATAATGATGACGATTATGATGACTATTATGATGATGACTATGATGATGATTATGATGACGATTATGATGACTATAATGATGACGATTATGATGATGATTATGATGACTATTATGATGATGACTATGATGATGATTATGATGACGATTATGATGATGATTATGCTCATGATTATGATGATGATTTTGATGATGATTATGATGATGATTATGATGATGATTATGATGATGATTATGATGATGATTACGATGACGGTTATGATGATGATCATGATGATGACCATGAAGACGATTATGATGATGATTATGATGATGATTATGATGATGATTATGATGATGATTATGATGATGATTATGATGATGATTATGATGATGATTATGATGATGATTACGATGACGGTTATGATGATGATTATGATGATGATTATGATGACGATTATGATGATGATTATGATGATGATTATGATGATGATCTTGATGATGATTTTGATGATGATTATGATGATGATCATGCTGATGATTATGATGACTATAATGATGACGATTATGATGACTATTATGATGATGACTATGATGATGATTATGATGACGATTATGATGACTATAATGATGACGATTATGATGATGATTATGATGACTATTATGATGATGACTATGATGATGATTATGATGACGATTATGATGATGATTATGCTCATGATTATGATGATGATTTTGATGATGATTATGATGATGATTATGATGATGATTATGATGATGATTATGATGATGATTACGATGACGGTTATGATGATGATCATGATGATGACCATGAAGACGATTATGATGATGATTATGATGATGATTATGATGATGATTATGATGATGATTATGATGATGATTATGATGATGATTATGATGATGATTATGATGATGATTACGATGACGGTTATGATGATGATTATGATGATGATTATGATGACGATTATGATGATGATTATGATGATAATTTTGATGATGATTATGATGATGATTATGATGATGATTATGATGATGATTATGATGATGATTATGATGATGACTATAATGATGATTATGATGATGGCTATGATGATGATTATCATGATGATCATGCTCATGATTATGATGATGAATTATAACGATGATTATGATGATGATCATGATGTTGATTATGATGACTATAATGATGACGATTATGATGACGATTATGATGATGATTATGATGACTATTATGATGATGACTATGATGACGATTATGATGACGATTATGATGATGATTATGATGATGATTATGATGACGATTATGATGATGATTCTGATGATGATTATGATGATGATTATGATGACGAATATGATGATGACCATGAAGACGATTATGATGATGATTATGATGATGATTATGATGATGATTATGATGATGATTATGATGATGATTACGATGACGGTTATGATGATGATTATGATGATGATTATGATGACGATTATGATGACTATAATGATGACGATTATGATGATGATTATGATGACTAT
This sequence comes from Coelioxys conoideus, assembly GCA_947623535.1. NCBI lineage: Eukaryota > Metazoa > Arthropoda > Insecta > Hymenoptera > Megachilidae > Coelioxys > Coelioxys conoideus. The sequence continues at coordinate 1,684,723 of CANQJN010000043.1, forward strand.
TATGATGATGACTATGATGATGATTATGATGACGATTATGATGATGATTATGCTCATGATTATGATGATGATTTTGATGATGGTTATGATGATGATTATGATGATAATTATGATGATGATTATGATGATGATTATGATGATGATTATGATGATGATTATGATGATGATTACGATGACGGTTATGATGATGATTATGATGATGATTATGATGATGATTATGACGATGATCATGATGTTGATTATGATGACTATAATGATGATGATTATGATGACTATTATGATGATTATGATGACGATTATGATGATGACCATGAAGACGATTATGATGATGATTATGATGACTATTATGATGATGATTATGATGACTTTTATGATGATGATTATGATGATGATTATGATGATGAATTATAACGATGATTATGATGATGATTATGATGATGATTATGATGATGATTACGATGACGGTTATGATGATGATTATGATGATGATTATGATGATGATCATGATGATGATTATGATGATGATTATGATGATGATCATGATGATGATTATGATGACTATAATGATGACGATTATGATGACTATTATGATGATTATGATGACGATTATGATGATGACCATGAAGACGATTATGATGATGATTATGACGATGATTGTGATGATGATTATGATGATGACTATGATGATGATTATGATGATGATTATGATGATGATTACGATGACGGTTATGATGATGATAATGATGATGATTATGATGATGATTATGATGATGATTATGATGATGATTACGATGACGGTTATGATGATGATTATGATGACTATTATGATGATAACTATGATGATGATTATGATGACGATTATCATGATGATTATGCTCATGATTATGATGATGATTCTGATGATGATTATGATGATGATTATGATGATGATTATGATGATGATTATGATGACGATTATGATGATGATTATGATGATGATTATGATGATGATTATGATGATGACTATGATGATGAATATCATGATGATTATGCTCATGATTATGATGATGATCTTGATGATGATTATGATGATGATTATGATGATGATTATGATGATGATTATGATGATGATTATGATGATGATTATGATGATGATCATGATGATGATTATGATGATGATTATGATGATGATTATGATGATGATCATGATGTTGATTATGATGACTATAATGATGACGATTATGATGACTATTATGATGATTACGATGACGGTTATGATGATGGTTATGATGATGATTATGATGACGATTATGATGATGATTCTGATGATGATTATGATGATGATTATGATGATGATTATGATGACGATTGTGATGATGATTATGCTCATGATTATGATGATGATCTTGATGATGATTATGACGATGATTATGATGATGATTATGATGATGATTATGATGATGATTATGATGATGATTATGATGATGATTATGATGATGATTACGATGACGGTTATGATGATGATTATGATGATGATTATGATGATGATTATGATGACGATTATGATGACGATTATGATGATGATTTTGATGATGATTATGATGATGATCATGCTGATGATTATGATGACTATAATGATGACGATTATGATGACTATTATGATGATGACTATGATGATGATTATGATGACGATTATGATGACTATAATGATGACGATTATGATGATGATTATGATGACTATTATGATGATGACTATGATGGTGATTATGATGACGATTATGATGATGATTATGATGATGATTTTGATGATGATTATGATGATGATTATGATGATGATTATGATGATGATTATGATGATGATTACGATGACGGTTATGATGATGATTATGATGATGATTATGATGATGATCATGATGATGATTATGATGATGATTATGATGATGATCATGATGATGATTATGATGACTATAATGATGACGATTATGATGACTATTATGATGATTATGATGACGATTATGATGATGACCATGAAGACGATTATGATGATGATTATGACGATGATTGTGATGATGATTATGATGATGACTATGATGATGATTATGATGATGATTATGATGATGATTACGATGACGGTTATGATGATGATAATGATGATGATTATGATGATGATTATGATGATGATTATGATGATGATTATGATGATGATCATGATGATGATTATGATGATGATCTTGATGATGATTATGACGATGATTATGATGATGATTATGATGATGATTATGATGATGATTATGATGATGATTATGATGATGATTATGATGATGATTACGATGACGGTTATGATGATGATTATGATGATGATTATTATGATGATTATGATGATGATTATGATGATGATTATGATGACGATTATGATGACGATTATGATGACTATAATGATGACGATTATGACGACGATTATGATGACTATTATGATGATAACTATGATGATGATTATGATGACGATTATCATGATGATTATGCTCATGATTATGATGATGATTCTGATGATGATTATGATGATGATTATGATGATGATTATGATGATGATTATGATGACGATTATGATGATGATTATGATGATGATTATGATGATGATTATGATGATGACTATGATGATGAATATCATGATGATTATGCTCATGATTATGATGATGATCTTGATGATGATTATGATGATGATTATGATGATGATTATGATGATGATTATGATGATGATTATGATGATGATCATGATGATGATTATGATGATGATTATGATGATGATTATGATGATGATCATGATGTTGATTATGATGACTATAATGATGACGATTATGATGACTATTATGATGATTACGATGACGGTTATGATGATGGTTATGATGATGATTATGATGACGATTATGATGATGATTCTGATGATGATTATGATGATGATTATGATGATGATTATGATGACGATTGTGATGATGATTATGCTCATGATTATGATGATGATCTTGATGATGATTATGACGATGATTATGATGATGATTATGATGATGATTATGATGATGATTATGATGATGATTATGATGATGATTATGATGATGATTACGATGACGGTTATGATGATGATTATGATGATGATTATGATGATGATTATGATGATGATTATGATGACGATTATGATGATGATTCTGATGATGATTATGATGATGATTATGATGACGAATATGATGATGACCATGAAGACGATTATGATGATGATTATGATGATGATTATGATGATGATTATGATGATGATTATGATGATGATTACGATGACGGTTATGATGATGATTATGATGATGATTATGATGACGATTATGATGACTATAATGATGACGATTATGATGATGATTATGATGACTATTATGATGATGACTATGATGATGATTATGATGACGATTATGATGATGATTATGCTCATGATTATGATGATGATTTTGATGATGGTTATGATGATGATTATGATGATAATTATGATGATGATTATGATGATGATTATGATGATGATTATGATGATGATTATGATGATGATTACGATGACGGTTATGATGATGATTATGATGATGATTATGATGATGATTATGACGATGATCATGATGTTGATTATGATGACTATAATGATGATGATTATGATGACTATTATGATGATTATGATGACGATTATGATGATGACCATGAAGACGATTATGATGATGATTATGATGACTATTATGATGATGATTATGATGACTTTTATGATGATGATTATGATGATGATTATGATGATGAATTATAACGATGATTATGATGATGATTATGATGATGATTATGATGATGATTATGATGATGATTACGATGATGATTATGATGATGATTATGATGATGATTACGATGACGGTTATGATTATGATTATGATGATGATTATGATGATGATCATGATGATGATTATGATGATGATTATGATGACGATCATGATGATGATTATGATGACTATAATGATGACGATTATGATGACTATTATGATGATTATGATGACGATTATGATGATGACCATGAAGACGATTATGATGATGATTATGATGATGATTATGATGATGATTACGATGATGATTATGATGATGATTATGATGATGATTACGATGACGGTTATGATGATGATTATGATGATGATTATGATGATGATTATGATCATGATTATGATGATGATTATGATGACGATTATGATGACTATAATGATGACGATTATGATGATGATTAAGATGACTATTATGATGATGACTATGATGATGATTATGATGACGATTATGATGATGACTATGATGATGAATATCATGATGATTATGCTCATGATTATGATGATGAATTATAACGATGATTATGATGATGATTATGATGATGATTATGATGATGATTACGATGACGGTTATGATGATGATTATGATGATGATCATGATGATGATTATGATGAAGATCATGATGATGATTATGATGACTATAATGATGACGATTATGATGACTATTACGATGATTATGATGACGATTATGATGATGACCATGAAGACGATTATGATGATGATTATGATGATGATTATGATGATGATTATGATGATGATTACGATGACGGTTATGATGATGATTATGATGATGATTATGATGATGATTATGATGATGATGATGATGATGATTTTGATGATGATAATGATGATGATTATGATGATGATTATGATGATGATTATGATGATGATTATGATGATGATTATGATGATGATTATGATGATGATTATGATGATGATTATGATGACGATTATGATGACTATAATGATGACGATTATGATGATGATTATGATGATGACTATGATGATGAATATCATGATGATTATGCTCATGATTATGATGATGAATTATAACGATGATTATGATGATGATTATGATGATGATTATGATGATGATTACGATGACGGTTATGATGATGATTATGATGACGATTATGATGATGATCATGATGATGATTATGATGATGATTATGATGATGATTATGATGATGATCATGATGTTGATTATGATGACTAGAATGATGACGATTATGATGACTATTATGATGATTATGATGACGATTATGATGATGACCATGAAGACGATTATGATGATGATAATGATGATGATTATGATGATGATTATGATGATGATTATGATGATAATCATGATGATGATTATGATGACTATAATGATGACGATTATGATGACTATTATGATGATGACTATGCTGATGATTATGATGACGATTATGATGACTATAATGATGACGATTATGACGACGATTATGATGACTATTATGATGATAACTATGATGATGATTATGATGACGATTATCATGATGATTATGCTCATGATTATGATGATGATTCTGATGATGATTATGATGATGATTATGATGATGATTATGATGATGATTATGATGACGATTATGATGATGATTATGATGATGATTATGATGATGATTATGATGATGACTATGATGATGAATATCATGATGATTATGCTCATGATTATGATGATGATCTTGATGCTGATTATGATGATGATTATGATGATGATTATGATGATGATTATGATGATGATTATGATGACGATCATGATGATGATTATGATGATGATTATGATGATGATTATGATGATGATCATGATGTTGATTATGATGACTATAATGATGACGATTATGATGACTATTATGATGATTACGATGACGGTTATGATGATGGTTATGATGATGATTATGATGACGATTATGATGATGATTCTGATGATGATTATGATGATGATTATGATGATGATTATGATGACGATTGTGATGATGATTATGCTCATGATTATGATGATGATCTTGATGATGATTATGACGATGATTATGATGATGATTATGATGATGATTATGATGATGATTATGATGATGATTATGATGATGATTATGATGATGATTACGATGACGGTTATGATGATGATTATGATGATGATTATGATGATGATTATGATGACGATTATGATGACGATTATGATGATGATTTTGATGATGATTATGATGATGATCATGCTGATGATTATGATGACTATAATGATGACGATTATGATGACTATTATGATGATGACTATGATGATGATTATGATGACGATTATGATGACTATAATGATGACGATTATGATGATGATTATGATGACTATTATGATGATGACTATGATGGTGATTATGATGACGATTATGATGATGATTATGATGATGATTTTGATGATGATTATGATGATGATTATGATGATGATTATGATGATGATTATGATGATGATTACGACGACGGTTATGATGATGATTATGATGATGATTATGATGATGATCATGATGATGATTATGATGATGATTATGATGATGATCATGATGATGATTATGATGACTATAATGATGACGATTATGATGACTATTATGATGATTATGATGACGATTATGATGATGACCATGAAGACGATTATGATGATGATTATGACGATGATTGTGATGATGATTATGATGATGACTATGATGATGATTATGATGATGATTATGATGATGATTACGATGACGGTTATGATGATGATAATGATGATGATTATGATGATGATTATGATGATGATTATGATGATGATTATGATGATGATCATGATGATGATTATGATGATGATCTTGATGATTATGACGATGATTATGATGATGATTATGATGATGATTATGATGATGATTATAATGATGATTATGATGATGATTATGATGATGATTACGATGACGGTTATGATGATGATTATGATGATGATTATTATGATGATTATGATGATGATTATGATGATGATTATGATGACGATTATGATGACGATTATGATGACTATAATGATGACGATTATGACGACGATTATGATGACTATTATGATGATAACTATGATGATGATTATGATGACGATTATCATGATGATTATGCTCATGATTATGATGATGATTCTGATGATGATTATGATGATGATTATGATGATGATTATGATGATGATTATGATGACGATTATGATGATGATTATGATGATGATTATGATGATGATTATGATGATGACTATGATGATGAATATCATGATGATTATGCTCATGATTATGATGATGATCTTGATGATGATTATGATGATGATTATGATGATGATTATGATGATGATTATGATGATGATTATGATGATGATCATGATGATGATTATGATGATGATTATGATGATGATTATGATGATGATCATGATGTTGATTATGATGACTATAATGATGACGACTATGATGACTATTATGATGATTACGATGACGGTTATGATGATGGTTATGATGATGATTATGATGACGATTATGATGATGATTCTGATGATGATTATGATGATGATTATGATGATGATTATGATGACGATTGTGATGATGATTATGCTCATGATTATGATGATGATCTTGATGATGATTATGACGATGATTATGATGATGATTATGATGATGATTATGATGATGATTATGATGATGATTATGATGATGATTATGATGATGATTACGATGACGGTTATGATGATGATTATGATGATGATTATGATGATGATTATGATGACGATTATGATGACGATTATGATGATGATTTTGATGATGATTATGATGATGATCATGCTGATGATTATGATGACTATAATGATGACGATTATGATGACTATTATGATGATGACTATGATGATGATTATGATGACGATTATGATGACTATAATGATGACGATTATGATGATGATTATGATGACTATTATGATGATGACTATGATGGTGATTATGATGACGATTATGATGATGATTATGATGATGATTTTGATGATGATTATGATGATGATTATGATGATGATTATGATGATGATTATGATGATGATTACGATGACGGTTATGATGATGATTATGATGATGATTATGATGATGATCATGATGATGATTATGATGATAATTATGATGATGATCATGATGATGATTATGATGACTATAATGATGACGATTATGATGACTATTATGATGATTATGATGACGATTATGATGATGACCATGAAGACGATTATGATGATGATTATGACGATGATTGTGATGATGATTATGATGATGACTATGATGATGATTATGATGATGATTATGATGATGATTACGATGACGGTTATGATGATGATAATGATGATGATTATGATGATGATTATGATGATGATTATGATGATGATTATGATGATGATCATGATGATGATTATGATGATGATCTTGATGATGATTATGACGATGATTATGATGATGATTATGATGATGATTATGATGATGATTATGATGATGATTATGATGATGATTATGATGATGATTACGATGACGGTTATGATGATGATTATGATGATGATTATTATGATGATTATGATGATGATTATGATGATGATTATGATGACGATTATGATGACGATTATGATGATGATTTTGATGATGATTATGATGATGATCATGCTGATGACTATGATGACTATAATGATGACGATTATGATGACTATTATGATGATGACTATGATGATGATTATGATGACGATTATGATGACTATAATGATGACGATTATGATGATGATTATGATGACTATTATGATGATGACTATGATGATGATTATGATGACGATTATGATGATGATTATGCTCATGATTATGATGATGATTTTGATGATGATTATGATGATGATTATGATGATGATTATGACGATGATTATGATGATGATTACGATGACGGTTATGATGATGATCATGATGATGATTATGATGACTATAATGATGACGATTATGATGACTATTATGATGATTATGATGACGAATATGATGATGACCATGAAGACGATTATGATGATGATTATGATGATGATTATGATGATGATTATGATGATGATTATGATGATGATTATGATGATGATTATGATGATGATTATGATGATGATTACGATGACGGTTATGATGATGATTATGATGATGATTATGATGACGATTATGATGATGATTATGATGATAATTTTGATGATGATTATGATGATGATTATGATGATGATTATGATGATGATTATGATGATGATTATGATGATGAATATAATGATGATTATGATGATGGCTATGATGATGATTATCATGATGATTATGCTCATGATTATGATGATGAATTATAACGATGATTATGATGATGATTATGATGATGATTATGATGATGATTACGATGACGGTTATGATGATGATTATGATGATGATTACGATGATGATCATGATGATGATTATGATGATGATTATGATGATGATCATGATGTTGATTATGATGACTATAATGATGACGATTATGATGACGATTATGATGATGATTATGATGACTATTATGATGATGACTATGATGACGATTATGATGACGATTATGATGATGATTATGATGATGATTATGATGACGATTATGATGATGATTCTGATGATGATTATGATGATGATTATGATGACGAATATGATGATGACCATGAAGACGATTATGATGATGATTATGATGATGATTATGATGATGATTATGATGATGATTATGATGATGATTATGACGATGATCATGATGTTGATTATGATGACTATAATGATGATGATTATGATGACTATTATGATGATTATGATGACGATTATGATGATGACCATGATGACGATTATGATGATGATTCTGATGATGATTATGATCATGACCATGAAGACGATTATGATGATGATTATGATGATGATTATGATGATGATTATGATGATGATTATGATGATGATTACGATGACGGTTATGATGATGATTATGATGATGATTATGATGATGATTATGATGATGATTATGATGATGATTATGACGATGATCATGATGTTGATTATGATGACTATAATGATGATGATTATGATGACTATTATGATGATTATGATGACGATTATGATGATGACCATGAAGACGATTATGATGATGATTATGATGACTATTATGATGATGATTATGATGACTATTATGATGATGATTATGATGATGATTATGATGATGAATTATAACGATGATTATGATGATGATTATGATGATGATTATGATGATGATTACGATGACGGTTATGATTATGATTATGATGATGATTATGATGATGATCATGATGATGATTATGATGATGATTATGATGACGATCATTATGATGATTATGATGACTATAATGATGACGATTATGATGACTATTATGATGATTATGATGACGATTATGATGATGACCATGAAGACGATTATGATGATGATTATGATGATGATTATGATGATGATTACGATGATGATTATGATGATGATTATGATGATGATTACGATGACGGTTATGATGATGATTATGATGATGATTATGATGATGATTATGATGATGATTATGATGATGATTATGATGACGATTATGATGACTATAATGATGACGATTATGATGATGATTAAGATGACTATTATGATGATGACTATGATGATGATTATGATGACGATTATGATGATGACTATGATGATGAATATCATGATGATTATGCTCATGATTATGATGATGAATTATAACGATGATTATGATGATGATTATGATGATGATTATGATGATGATTACGATGACGGTTATGATGATGATTATGATGATGATCATGATGATGATTATGATGAAGATCATGATGATGATTATGATGACTATAATGATGACGATTATGATGACTATTACGATGATTATGATGACGATTATGATGATGACCATGAAGACGATTATGATGATGATTATGATGATGATTATGATGATGATTATGATGATGATTACGATGACGGTTATGATGATGATTATGATGATGATGATGATGATTATGATGATGATGATGATGATGATTTTGATGATGATAATGATGATGATTATGATGATGATTATGATGATGATTATGATGATGATTATGATGATGATTATGATGATGATTATGATGATGATTATGATGATGATTATGATGACGATTATGATGACTATAATGATGACGATTATGATGATGATTATGATGATGACTATGATGATGAATATCATGATGATTATGCTCATGATTATGATGATGAATTATAACGATGATTATGATGATGATTATGATGATGATTATGATGATGATTACGATGACGGTTATGATGATGATTATGATGATGATTATGATGATGATCATGATGATGATTATGATGATGATCATGATGTTGATTATGATGACTATAATGATGACGATTATGATGATGATTCTGATGATGATTATGATCATGACCATGAAGACGATTATGATGATGATTATGATGATGATTATGATGATGATTATGATGATGATTATGATGATGATTACGATGACGGTTATGATGATGATTATGATGATGATTATGATGATGATTATGATGATGATTATGATGATGATTATGATGATGATTATGATGATGATTATGATGACAATTATGATGACTATAATGATGACGATTATGATGATGATTATGATGACTATTATGATGACGATTATGATGACTATTATGATGATTATGATGACGATTATGATGATGACCATGAAGACGATTATGATGATGATTATGACGATGATTGTGATGATGATTATGATGATGACTATGATGATGATTATGATGATGATTATGATGATGATTACGATGACGGTTATGATGATGATAATGATGATGATTATGATGATGATTATGATGATGATTATGATGATGATTATGATGATGATCATGATGATGATTATGATGATGATCTTGATGATGATTATGACGATGATTATGATGATGATTATGATGATGATTATGATGATGATTATGATGATGATTATGATGATGATTATGATGATGATTACGATGACGGTTATGATGATGATTATGATGATGATTATTATGATGATTATGATGATGATTATGATGATGATTATGATGACGATTATGATGACGATTATGATGACTATAATGATGACGATTATGACGACGATTATGATGACTATTATGATGATAACTATGATGATGATTATGATGACGATTATCATGATGATTATGCTCATGATTATGATGATGATTCTGATGATGATTATGATGATGATTATGATGATGATTATGATGATGATTATGATGACGATTATGATGATGATTATGATGATGATTATGATGATGATTATGATGATGACTATGATGATGAATATCATGATGATTATGCTCATGATTATGATGATGATCTTGATGATGATTATGATGATGATTATGATGATGATTATGATGATGATTATGATGATGATTATGATGATGATCATGATGATGATTATGATGATGATTATGATGATGATTATGATGATGATCATGATGTTGATTATGATGACTATAATGATGACGATTATGATGACTATTATGATGATTACGATGACGGTTATGATGATGGTTATGATGATGATTATGATGACGATTATGATGATGATTCTGATGATGATTATGATGATGATTATGATGATGATTATGATGACGATTGTGATGATGATTATGCTCATGATTATGATGATGATCTTGATGATGATTATGACGATGATTATGATGATGATTATGATGATGATTATGATGATGATTATGATGATGATTATGATGATGATTATGATGATGATTACGATGACGGTTATGATGATGATTATGATGATGATTATGATGATGATTATGATGACGATTATGATGACGATTATGATGATGATTTTGATGATGATTATGATGATGATCATGCTGATGATTATGATGACTATAATGATGACGATTATGATGACTATTATGATGATGACTATGATGATGATTATGATGACGATTATGATGACTATAATGATGACGATTATGATGATGATTATGATGACTATTATGATGATGACTATGATGGTGATTATGATGACGATTATGATGATGATTATGATGATGATTTTGATGATGATTATGATGATGATTATGATGATGATTATGATGATGATTATGATGATGATTACGATGACGGTTATGATGATGATTATGATGATGATTATGATGATGATCATGATGATGATTATGATGATAATTATGATGATGATCATGATGATGATTATGATGACTATAATGATGACGATTATGATGACTATTATGATGATTATGATGACGATTATGATGATGACCATGAAGACGATTATGATGATGATTATGACGATGATTGTGATGATGATTATGATGATGACTATGATGATGATTATGATGATGATTATGATGATGATTACGATGACGGTTATGATGATGATAATGATGATGATTATGATGATGATTATGATGATGATTATGATGATGATTATGATGATGATCATGATGATGATTATGATGATGATCTTGATGATGATTATGACGATGATTATGATGATGATTATGATGATGATTATGATGATGATTATGATGATGATTATGATGATGATTATGATGATGATTACGATGACGGTTATGATGATGATTATGATGATGATTATTATGATGATTATGATGATGATTATGATGATGATTATGATGACGATTATGATGACGATTATGATGATGATTTTGATGATGATTATGATGATGATCATGCTGATGACTATGATGACTATAATGATGACGATTATGATGACTATTATGATGATGACTATGATGATGATTATGATGACGATTATGATGACTATAATGATGACGATTATGATGATGATTATGATGACTATTATGATGATGACTATGATGATGATTATGATGACGATTATGATGATGATTATGCTCATGATTATGATGATGATTTTGATGATGATTATGATGATGATTATGATGATGATTATGACGATGATTATGATGATGATTACGATGACGGTTATGATGATGATCATGATGATGATTATGATGACTATAATGATGACGATTATGATGACTATTATGATGATTATGATGACGAATATGATGATGACCATGAAGACGATTATGATGATGATTATGATGATGATTATGATGATGATTATGATGATGATTATGATGATGATTATGATGATGATTATGATGATGATTATGATGATGATTACGATGACGGTTATGATGATGATTATGATGATGATTATGATGACGATTATGATGATGATTATGATGATAATTTTGATGATGATTATGATGATGATTATGATGATGATTATGATGATGATTATGATGATGATTATGATGATGAATATAATGATGATTATGATGATGGCTATGATGATGATTATCATGATGATTATGCTCATGATTATGATGATGAATTATAACGATGATTATGATGATGATTATGATGATGATTATGATGATGATTACGATGACGGTTATGATGATGATTATGATGATGATTACGATGATGATCATGATGATGATTATGATGATGATTATGATGATGATCATGATGTTGATTATGATGACTATAATGATGACGATTATGATGACGATTATGATGATGATTATGATGACTATTATGATGATGACTATGATGACGATTATGATGACGATTATGATGATGATTATGATGATGATTATGATGACGATTATGATGATGATTCTGATGATGATTATGATGATGATTATGATGACGAATATGATGATGACCATGAAGACGATTATGATGATGATTATGATGATGATTATGATGATGATTATGATGATGATTATGATGATGATTATGACGATGATCATGATGTTGATTATGATGACTATAATGATGATGATTATGATGACTATTATGATGATTATGATGACGATTATGATGATGACCATGATGACGATTATGATGATGATTCTGATGATGATTATGATCATGACCATGAAGACGATTATGATGATGATTATGATGATGATTATGATGATGATTATGATGATGATTATGATGATGATTACGATGACGGTTATGATGATGATTATGATGATGATTATGATGATGATTATGATGATGATTATGATGATGATTATGACGATGATCATGATGTTGATTATGATGACTATAATGATGATGATTATGATGACTATTATGATGATTATGATGACGATTATGATGATGACCATGAAGACGATTATGATGATGATTATGATGACTATTATGATGATGATTATGATGACTATTATGATGATGATTATGATGATGATTATGATGATGAATTATAACGATGATTATGATGATGATTATGATGATGATTATGATGATGATTACGATGACGGTTATGATTATGATTATGATGATGATTATGATGATGATCATGATGATGATTATGATGATGATTATGATGACGATCATTATGATGATTATGATGACTATAATGATGACGATTATGATGACTATTATGATGATTATGATGACGATTATGATGATGACCATGAAGACGATTATGATGATGATTATGATGATGATTATGATGATGATTACGATGATGATTATGATGATGATTATGATGATGATTACGATGACGGTTATGATGATGATTATGATGATGATTATGATGATGATTATGATGATGATTATGATGATGATTATGATGACGATTATGATGACTATAATGATGACGATTATGATGATGATTAAGATGACTATTATGATGATGACTATGATGATGATTATGATGACGATTATGATGATGACTATGATGATGAATATCATGATGATTATGCTCATGATTATGATGATGAATTATAACGATGATTATGATGATGATTATGATGATGATTATGATGATGATTACGATGACGGTTATGATGATGATTATGATGATGATCATGATGATGATTATGATGAAGATCATGATGATGATTATGATGACTATAATGATGACGATTATGATGACTATTACGATGATTATGATGACGATTATGATGATGACCATGAAGACGATTATGATGATGATTATGATGATGATTATGATGATGATTATGATGATGATTACGATGACGGTTATGATGATGATTATGATGATGATGATGATGATTATGATGATGATGATGATGATGATTTTGATGATGATAATGATGATGATTATGATGATGATTATGATGATGATTATGATGATGATTATGATGATGATTATGATGATGATTATGATGATGATTATGATGATGATTATGATGACGATTATGATGACTATAATGATGACGATTATGATGATGATTATGATGATGACTATGATGATGAATATCATGATGATTATGCTCATGATTATGATGATGAATTATAACGATGATTATGATGATGATTATGATGATGATTATGATGATGATTACGATGACGGTTATGATGATGATTATGATGATGATTATGATGATGATCATGATGATGATTATGATGATGATCATGATGTTGATTATGATGACTATAATGATGACGATTATGATGATGATTCTGATGATGATTATGATCATGACCATGAAGACGATTATGATGATGATTATGATGATGATTATGATGATGATTATGATGATGATTATGATGATGATTACGATGACGGTTATGATGATGATTATGATGATGATTATGATGATGATTATGATGATGATTATGATGATGATTATGATGATGATTATGATGATGATTATGATGACAATTATGATGACTATAATGATGACGATTATGATGATGATTATGATGACTATTATGATGACGATTATGATGACTATTATGATGATTATGATGACGATTATGATGATGACCATGAAGACGATTATGATGATGATTATGACGATGATTGTGATGATGATTATGATGATGACTATGATGATGATTATGATGATGATTATGATGATGATTACGATGACGGTTATGATGATGATAATGATGATGATTATGATGATGATTATGATGATGATTATGATGATGATTATGATGATGATCATGATGATGATTATGATGATGATCTTGATGATGATTATGACGATGATTATGATGATGATTATGATGATGATTATGATGATGATTATGATGATGATTATGATGATGATTATGATGATGATTACGATGACGGTTATGATGATGATTATGATGATGATTATTATGATGATTATGATGATGATTATGATGATGATTATGATGACGATTATGATGACGATTATGATGACTATAATGATGACGATTATGACGACGATTATGATGACTATTATGATGATAACTATGATGATGATTATGATGACGATTATCATGATGATTATGCTCATGATTATGATGATGATTCTGATGATGATTATGATGATGATTATGATGATGATTATGATGATGATTATGATGACGATTATGATGATGATTATGATGATGATTATGATGATGATTATGATGATGACTATGATGATGAATATCATGATGATTATGCTCATGATTATGATGATGATCTTGATGATGATTATGATGATGATTATGATGATGATTATGATGATGATTATGATGATGATTATGATGATGATCATGATGATGATTATGATGATGATTATGATGATGATTATGATGATGATCATGATGTTGATTATGATGACTATAATGATGACGATTATGATGACTATTATGATGATTACGATGACGGTTATGATGATGGTTATGATGATGATTATGATGACGATTATGATGATGATTCTGATGATGATTATGATGATGATTATGATGATGATTATGATGACGATTGTGATGATGATTATGCTCATGATTATGATGATGATCTTGATGATGATTATGACGATGATTATGATGATGATTATGATGATGATTATGATGATGATTATGATGATGATTATGATGATGATTATGATGATGATTACGATGACGGTTATGATGATGATTATGATGATGATTATGATGATGATTATGATGACGATTATGATGACGATTATGATGATGATTTTGATGATGATTATGATGATGATCATGCTGATGATTATGATGACTATAATGATGACGATTATGATGACTATTATGATGATGACTATGATGATGATTATGATGACGATTATGATGACTATAATGATGACGATTATGATGATGATTATGATGACTATTATGATGATGACTATGATGGTGATTATGATGACGATTATGATGATGATTATGATGATGATTTTGATGATGATTATGATGATGATTATGATGATGATTATGATGATGATTATGATGATTACGATGACGGTTATGATGATGATTATGATGATGATTATGATGATGATCATGATGATGATTATGATGATAATTATGATGATGATCATGATGATGATTATGATGACTATAATGATGACGATTATGATGATGATCTTGATGATGATTATGACGATGATTATGATGATGATTATGATGATGATTATGATGATGATTATGATGATGATTATGATGATGATTATGATGATGATTACGATGACGGTTATGATGATGATTATGATGATGATTATTATGATGATTATGATGATGATTATGATGATGATTATGATGACGATTATGATGACGATTATGATGACTATAATGATGACGATTATGACGACGATTATGATGACTATTATGATGATAACTATGATGATGATTATGATGACGATTATCATGATGATTATGCTCATGATTATGATGATGATTCTGATGATGATTATGATGATGATTATGATGATGATTATGATGATGATTATGATGACGATTATGATGATGATTATGATGATGATTATGATGATGATTATGATGATGACTATGATGATGAATATCATGATGATTATGCTCATGATTATGATGATGATCTTGATGATGATTATGATGATGATTATGATGATGATTATGATGATGATTATGATGATGATTATGATGATGATCATGATGATGATTATGATGATGATTATGATGATGATTATGATGATGATCATGATGTTGATTATGATGACTATAATGATGACGATTATGATGACTATTATGATGATTACGATGACGGTTATGATGATGGTTATGATGATGATTATGATGACGATTATGATGATGATTCTGATGATGATTATGAAGATGATTATGATGATGATTATGATGACGATTGTGATGATGATTATGCTCATGATTATGATGATGATCTTGATGATGATTATGACGATGATTATGATGATGATTATGATGATGATTATGATGATGATTATGATGATGATTATGATGATGATTATGATGATGATTACGATGACGGTTATGATGATGATTATGATGATGATTATGATGATGATTATGATGACGATTATGATGACGATTATGATGATGATTTTGATGATGATTATGATGATGATCATGCTGATGATTATGATGACTATAATGATGACGATTATGATGACTATTATGATGATGACTATGATGATGATTATGATGACGATTATGATGACTATAATGATGACGATTATGATGATGATTATGATGACTATTATGATGATGACTATGATGGTGATTATGATGACGATTATGATGATGATTATGATGATGATTTTGATGATGATTATGATGATGATTATGATGATGATTATGATGATGATTATGATGATGATTACGATGACGGTTATGATGATGATTATGATGATGATTATGATGATGATCATGATGATGATTATGATGATAATTATGATGATGATCATGATGATGATTATGATGACTATAATGATGACGATTATGATGACTATTATGATGATTATGATGACGATTATGATGATGACCATGAAGACGATTATGATGATGATTATGACGATGATTGTGATGATGATTATGATGATGACTATGATGATGATTATGATGATGATTATGATGATGATTACGATGACGGTTATGATGATGATAATGATGATGATTATGATGATGATTATGATGATGATTATGATGATGATTATGATGATGATCATGATGATGATTATGATGATGATCTTGATGATGATTATGACGATGATTATGATGATGATTATGATGATGATTATGATGATGATTATGATGATGATTATGATGATGATTATGATGATGATTACGATGACGGTTATGATGATGATTATGATGATGATTATTATGATGATTATGATGATGATTATGATGATGATTATGATGACGATTATGATGACGATTATGATGATGATTTTGATGATGATTATGATGATGATCATGCTGATGATTATGATGATGATCTTGATGATGATTATGACGATGATTATGATGATGATTATGATGATGATTATGATGATGAATTATAACGATGATTATGATGATGATTATGATGATGATTATGATGATGATTACGATGACGGTTATGATGATGATTATGATGATGATTATGATGATGATCATGATGATGATTATGATGATAATTATGATGATGATCATGATGATGATTATGATGACTATAATGATGACGATTATGATGACTATTATGATGATTATGATGACGATTATGATGATGATCTTGATGATGATCATGATGATGATTATGATGATGATTATGATGATGATTATGATGATGATCATGATGTTGATTATGATGACTATAATGATGACGATTATGATGATGATTCTGATGATGATTATGATCATGACCATGAAGACGATTATGATGATGATTATGATGATGATTATGATGATGATTATGATGATGATTATGATGATGATTATGATGATGACTACGATGACGGTTATGATGATGATTATGATGATGATTATGATGATGATTATGATGATGATTATGATGATGATTATGATGATGATTATGATGATGATTATGATGACAATTATGATGACTATAATGATGACGATTATGATGATGATTATGATGACTATTATGATGATGACTATGATGATGATTATGATGACGATTATGATGATGATTATGCTCATGATTATGATGATGATTTTGATGATGGTTATGATGATGATTATGATGATAATTATGATGATGATTATGATGATGATTATGATGATGATTATGATGATGATTATGATGATGATTACGATGACGGTTATGATGATGATTATGATGATGATTATGATGATGATTATGACGATGATCATGATGTTGATTATGATGACTATAATGATGATGATTATGATGACTATTATGATGATTATGATGACGATTATGATGATGACCATGAAGACGATTATGATGATGATTATGATGACTATTATGATGATGATTATGATGACTATTATGATGATGATTATGATGATGATTATGATGATGAATTATAACGATGATTATGATGATGATTATGATGATGATTATGATGATGATTATGATGATGATTATGATGATGATTACGATGATGATTATGATGATGATTATGATGATGATTACGATGACGGTTATGATTATGATTATGATGATGATTATGATGATGATCATGATGATGATTATGATGATGATTATGATGACGATCATGATGATGATTATGATGACTATAATGATGACGATTATGATGACTATTATGATGATTATGATGACGATTATGATGATGACCATGAAGACGATTATGATGATGATTATGATGATGATTATGATGATGATTACGATGATGATTATGATGATGATTATGATGATGATTACGATGACGGTTATGATGATGATTATGATGATGATTATGATGATGATTATGATGATGATTATGATGATGATTATGATGACGATTATGATGACTATAATGATGACGATTATGATGATGATTAAGATGACTATTATGATGATGACTATGATGATGATTATGATGACGATTATGATGATGACTATGATGATGAATATCATGATGATTATGCTCATGATTATGATGATGAATTATAACGATGATTATGATGATGATTATGATGATGATTATGATGATGATTACGATGACGGTTATGATGATGATTATGATGATGATCATGATGATGATTATGATGAAGATCATGATGATGATTATGATGACTATAATGATGACGATTATGATGACTATTACGATGATTATGATGACGATTATGATGATGACCATGAAGACGATTATGATGATGATTATGATGATGATTATGATGATGATTATGATGATGATTACGATGACGGTTATGATGATGATTATGATGATGATTATGATGATGATTATGATGATGATGGTGATGATGATTTTGATGATGATAATGATGATGATTATGATGATGATTATGATGATGATTATGATGATGATTATGATGATGATTATGATGATGATTATGATGATGATTATGATGATGATTATGATGACGATTATGATGACTATAATGATGACGATTATGATGATGATTATGATGATGACTATGATGATGAATATCATGATGATTATGCTCATGATTATGATGATGAATTATAACGATGATTATGATGATGATTATGATGATGATTATGATGATGATTACGATGACGGTTATGATGATGATTATGATGATGATTATGATGATGATCATGATGATGAATATGATGATGATTATGATGATGATTATGATGATGATCATGATGTTGATTATGATGACTATAATGATGACGATTATGATGATGATTCTGATGATGATTATGATCATGACCATGAAGACGATTATGATGATGATTATGATGATGATTATGATGATGATTATGATGATGATTATGATGATGATTACGATGACGGTTATGATGATGATTATGATGATGATTATGATGATGATTATGATGATGATTATGATGATGATTATGATGATGATTATGATGATGATTATGATGACGATTATGATGACTATAATGATGACGATTATGATGATGATTATGATGACTATTATGATGATGACTATGATGATGATTATGATGACGATTATGATGATGATTATGCTCATGATTATGATGATGATTTTGATGATGGTTATGATGATGATTATGATGATAATTATGATGATGATTATGATGATGATTATGATGATGATTATGATGATGATTATGATGATGATTACGATGACGGTTATGATGATGATTATGATGATGATTATGATGATGATTATGACGATGATCATGATGTTGATTATGATGACTATAATGATGATGATTATGATGACTATTATGATGATTATGATGACGATTATGATGATGACCATGAAGACGATTATGATGATGATTATGATGACTATTATGATGATGATTATGATGACTATTATGATGATGATTATGATGATGATTATGATGATGAATTATAACGATGATTATGATGATGATTATGATGATGATTATGATGATGATTATGATGATGATTATGATGATGATTACGATGATGATTATGATGATGATTATGATGATGATTACGATGACGGTTATGATTATGATTATGATGATGATTATGATGATGATCATGATGATGATTATGATGATGATTATGATGACGATCATGATGATGATTATGATGACTATAATGATGACGATTATGATGACTATTATGATGATTATGATGACGATTATGATGATGACCATGAAGACGATTATGATGATGATTATGATGATGATTATGATGATGATTACGATGATGATTATGATGATGATTATGATGATGATTACGATGACGGTTATGATGATGATTATGATGATGATTATGATGATGATTATGATGATGATTATGATGATGATTATGATGACGATTATGATGACTATAATGATGACGATTATGATGATGATTAAGATGACTATTATGATGATGACTATGATGATGATTATGATGACGATTATGATGATGACTATGATGATGAATATCATGATGATTATGCTCATGATTATGATGATGAATTATAACGATGATTATGATGATGATTATGATGATGATTATGATGATGATTACGATGACGGTTATGATGATGATTATGATGATGATCATGATGATGATTATGATGAAGATCATGATGATGATTATGATGACTATAATGATGACGATTATGATGACTATTACGATGATTATGATGACGATTATGATGATGACCATGAAGACGATTATGATGATGATTATGATGATGATTATGATGATGATTATGATGATGATTATGATGATGATTATGATGATGATTATGATGATGATTATGATGATGATTATGATGATGATTATGATGACGATTATGATGACTATAATGATGACGATTATGATGATGATTATGATGATGACTATGATGATGAATATCATGATGATTATGCTCATGATTATGATGATGAATTATAACGATGATTATGATGATGATTATGATGATGATTATGATGATGATTACGATGACGGTTATGATGATGATTATGATGATGATTATGATGATGATCATGATGATGATTATGATGATGATTATGATGATGATTATGATGATGATCATGATGTTGATTATGATGACTATAATGATGACGATTATGATGACTATTATGATGATTGTGATGACGATTATGATGATGACCATGAAGACGATTATGATGATGATAATGATGATGATTATGATGATGATTATGATGATGATTATGATGATGATTATGATGATAATCATGATGATGATTATGATGACTATAATGATGACGATTATGATGACTATTATGATGATGACTATGCTGATGATTATGATGACGATTATGATGACTATAATGATGACGATTATGACGACGATTATGATGACTATTATGATGATAACTATGATGATGATTATGATGACGATTATCATGATGATTATGCTCATGATTATGATGATGATTCTGATGATGATTATGATGATGATTATGATGATGATTATGATGATGATTATGATGACGATTATGATGATGATTCTGATGATGATTATGATGATGATTATGATGACGATTGTGATGATGATTATGCTCATGATTATGATGATGATCTTGATGATGATTATGATGATGATTATGATGATGATTATGATGATGATTATGATGATGATTATAATGATGATTATGATGATGATTATGATGATGATTATGATGATGACTATGATGATGAATATCATGATGATTATGCTCATGATTATGATGATGAATTATAACGATGATTATGATGATGATTATGATGATGATTATGATGATGATTACGATGACGGTTATGATGATGATTATGATGATGATTATGATGATGATTACGATGACGGTTATGATGATGATTATGATGATGATTATGATGATGATTATGATGACGATTATGACGATGATTTTGATGATGATTATGATGATGATTATGATGGCTATTATGATGATGACTATGATGATGATTATGATGACGATTATCATGATGATTATGCTAATGATTATGATGATGATTTGGATGATGATTATGATGATGATTATGATGATGATTATGATGATGATTATGATGATGATTATGATGATAATTATGATGATGATTATGATGATGATTATGATGATGATTACGATGACGGTTCTGATGATGGTTATGATGATGATTATGATGACGATTATGATGATGATTCTGATGATGATTATGATGATGATTATGATGATGATTATGATGGCGATTGTGATGATGATTATGCTCATGATTATGATGATGATCTTGATGATGATTATGACGATGATTATGATGATGATTATGATGATGATTATGATGATGATTATGATGACGATTATGATGACGATTATGATGATGATTTTGATGATGATTATGATGATGATCATGCTGATGATTATGATGACTATAATGATGACGATTATGATGACTATTATGATGATGACTATGATGATGATTATGATGACGATTATGATGACTATAATGATGACGATTATGATGATGATTATGATGACTATTATGATGATGACTATGATGGTGATTATGATGACGATTATGATGATGATTATGCTCATGATTATGATGATGATTTTGATGATGATTATGATGATGATTATGATGATGATTATGATGATGATTATGATGATGATTACGATGACGGTTATGATGATGATTATGATGATGATTATGATGATGATCATGATGATGATTATGATGATGATTATGATGATGATCATGATGATGATTATGATGACTATAATGATGACGATTATGATGACTATTATGATGATTATGATGACGATTATGATGATGACCATGAAGACGATTATGATGATGATTATGACGATGATTGTGATGATGATTATGATGATGACTATGATGATGATTATGATGATGATTATGATGATGATCACGATGACGGTTATGATGATGATAATGATGATGATTATGATGATGATTATGATGACTATTATGATGATGACTATGCTGATGATTATGATGACGATTATGATGACTATAATGATGACGATTATGATGATGATTATGATGACGATTATGATGACTATAATGATGACGATTATGATGATGATTCTGATGATGATTATGATCATGATTATGATGATGATTATGATGATGATTATGATGATGATCATGATGATGATTATGATGATGATTATGATGAAGATCATGGTGATGATTATGATGACTATAATGATGACGATTATGATGACTATTACGATGATTATGATGACGAATATGATGATGACCATGAAGACGATTATGATGATGATTATGATGATGATTATGATGATGATTATGATGATGATTATGATGATGATTATGATGATGATTATGATGATGATTATGATGATGATTATGATGATGATTATGATGATAAATATGATGATGATTATGATGATGATTACGATGACGGTTATGATGATGATTATGATGATGATTATGATGACGATTATGATGATGATTATGATTATAATTTTGATGATGATTATGATGATGATTATGATGATGATTATGATGATGATTATGATGATGACTATAATGATGATTATGATGATGACTATGATGATGATTATCATGATGATTATGATGATGATTATGATGATGATTATGATGACGATTATGATGATGATTATGATGATGATTATGATGATGATTATGATGATGATTACGATGATGATTATGTTGATGATTATGATGATGATTACGATGACGATTATGATGATCATTATGATGATGATTATGATGATGATCATGATGATGATTATGATGATGATTATGATGACGATCATGATGATGATTATGATGACTATAATGATGACGATTATGATGACTATTATGATGATTATGATGACGATTATGATGATGACCATGAAGACGATTATGATGATGATTATGATGATGATTATGATGATGATTATGATGATGACTATGATGATGATTATGATGATGATTATGATGATGATTACGATGACGGTTATGATGATGATTATGATGACTATTATGATGATGACTATGATGACGATTATGATGACTATTATGATGATGATTATGATGACGATTATGATGATGATTATGCTCATGATTATGATGATGATTCTGATGATGATTATGATGATGATTATGATGATGATTATGATGATGATTATGATGATGACTATAATGATGATTATGATGATGACTATGATGATGATTATCATGATGATTATGCTCATGATTATGATGATGAATTATAACGATGATTATGATGACGATTATGATGACTATTATGATGATTATGATGACGATTATGATGATGACCATGAAGACGATTATGATGATGATTATGATGATGATTATGATGATGATTACGATGATGATTATGATGATGATTATGATGATGATTACGATGACGGTTATGATGATGATTATGATGATGATTATGATGATGATTATGATGATGATCATGATGATGATTATGATGACGATTATGATGACTATAATGATGACGATTATGATGATGATTAAGATGACTATTATGATGATGACTATGATGATGATTATGATGACGATTATGATGATGACTATGATGATGAATATCATGATGATTATGCTCATGATTATGATGATGAATTATAACGATGATTATGATGATGATTATGATGGTGATTATGATGATGATTACGATGACGGTTATGATGATGATTATGATGATGATCATGATGATGATTATGATGAAGATCATGATGATGATTATGATGACTATAATGATGACGATTATGATGACTATTACGATGATTATGATGACGATTATGATGATGACCATGAAGACGATTATGATGATGATTATGATGATGACTATGATGATGAATATCATGATGATTATGCTCATGATTATGATGATGAATTATAACGATGATTATGATGATGATTATGATGATGATTATGATGATGATTACGATGACGGTTATGATGATGATTATGATGATGATTATGATGATGATTACGATGATGATCATGATGATGATTATGATGATGATTATGATGATGATCATGATGTTGATTATGATGACTATAATGATGACGATTATGATGACTATTATGATGATTGTGATGACGATTATGATGATGACCATGAAGACGATTATGATGATGATAATGATGATGATTATGATGATGATTATGATGATGATTATGATGATGATTATGATGATAATCATGATGATGATTATGATGACTATAATGATGACGATTATGATGACTATTATGATGATGACTATGCTGATGATTATGATGACGATTATGATGACTATAATGATGACGATTATGACGACGATTATGATGACTATTATGATGATAACTATGATGATGATTATGATGACGATTATCATGATGATTATGCTCATGATTATGATGATGATTCTGATGATGATTATGATGATGATTATGATGATGATTATGATGATGATTATGATGACGATTATGATGATGATTCTGATGATGATTATGATGATGATTATGATGACGATTGTGATGATGATTATGCTCATGATTATGATGATGATCTTGATGATGATTATGATGATGATTATGATGATGATTATGATGATGATTATGATGATGATTATGATGATGATTATAATGATGATTATGATGATGATTATGATGATGATTATGATGATGACTATGATGATGAATATCATGATGATTATGCTCATGATTATGATGATGAATTATAACGATGATTATGATGATGATTATGATGATGATTATGATGATGATTACGATGACGGTTATGATGATGATTTGGATGATGATTATGATGATGATTATGATGATGATTATGATGATGATTATGATGATGATTATGATGATAATTATGATGATGATTATGATGATGATTATGATGATGATTACGATGACGGTTCTGATGATGGTTATGATGATGATTATGATGACGATTATGATGATGATTCTGATGATGATTATGATGATGATTATGATGATGATTATGATGGCGATTGTGATGATGATTATGCTCATGATTATGATGATGATCTTGATGATGATTATGACGATGATTATGATGATGATTATGATGATGATTATGATGATGATTATGATGACGATTATGATGACGATTATGATGATGATTTTGATGATGATTATGATGATGATCATGCTGATGATTATGATGACTATAATGATGACGATTATGATGACTATTATGATGATGACTATGATGATGATTATGATGACGATTATGATGACTATAATGATGACGATTATGATGATGATTATGATGACTATTATGATGATGACTATGATGGTGATTATGATGACGATTATGATGATGATTATGCTCATGATTATGATGATGATTTTGATGATGATTATGATGATGATTATGATGATGATTATGATGATGATTATGATGATGATTACGATGACGGTTATGATGATGATTATGATGATGATTATGATGATGATCATGATGATGATTATGATGATGATTATGATGATGATCATGATGATGATTATGATGACTATAATGATGACGATTATGATGACTATTATGATGATAACTATGATGATGATTATGATGACGATTATCATGATGATTATGCTCATGATTATGATGATGATTCTGATGATGATTATGATGATGATTATGATGATGATTATGATGATGATTATGATGACGATTATGATGATGATTCTGATGATGATTATGATGATGATTATGATGACGATTGTGATGATGATTATGCTCATGATTATGATGATGATCTTGATGATGATTATGATGATGATTATGATGATGATTATGATGATGATTATGATGATGATTATAATGATGATTATGATGATGATTATGATGATGATTATGATGATGACTATGATGATGAATATCATGATGATTATGCTCATGATTATGATGATGAATTATAACGATGATTATGATGATGATTATGATGATGATTATGATGATGATTACGATGACGATTATGATGATGATTATGATGATGATTATGATGATGATTACGATGACGGTTATGATGATGATTATGATGATGATTATGATGATGATTATGATGACGATTATGACGATGATTTTGATGATGATTATGATGATGATTATGATGGCTATTATGATGATGACTATGATGATGATTATGATGACGATTATCATGATGATTATGCTAATGATTATGATGATGATTTGGATGATGATTATGATGATGATTATGATGATGATTATGATGATGATTATGATGATGATTATGATGATAATTATGATGATGATTATGATGATGATTATGATGATGATTACGATGACGGTTCTGATGATGGTTATGATGATGATTATGATGACGATTATGATGATGATTCTGATGATGATTATGATGATGATTATGATGATGATTATGATGGCGATTGTGATGATGATTATGCTCATGATTATGATGATGATCTTGATGATGATTATGACGATGATTATGATGATGATTATGATGATGATTATGATGATGATTATGATGATGATTATGATGATGATTATGATGATGATTACGATGACGGTTATGATGATGATTATGATGATGATTATGATGATGATTATGATGACGATTATGATGACGATTATGATGATGATTTTGATGATGATTATGATGATGATCATGCTGATGATTATGATGACTATAATGATGACGATTATGATGACTATTATGATGATGACTATGATGATGATTATGATGACGATTATGATGACTATAATGATGACGATTATGATGATGATTATGATGACTATTATGATGATGACTATGATGGTGATTATGATGACGATTATGATGATGATTATGCTCATGATTATGATGATGATTTTGATGATGATTATGATGATGATTATGATGATGATCATGATGATGATTATGATGATGATTATGATGATGATCATGATGATGATTATGATGACTATAATGATGACGATTATGATGACTATTATGATGATTATGATGACGATTATGATGATGACCATGAAGACGATTATGATGATGATTATGACGATGATTGTGATGATGATTATGATGATGACTATGATGATGATTATGATGATGATTATGATGATGATTACGATGACGGTTATGATGATGATAATGATGATGATTATGATGATGATTATGATGACTATTATGATGATGACTATGCTGATGATTATGATGACGATTATGATGACTATAATGATGACCATTATGATGATGATTATGATGACGATTATGATGACTATAATGATGACGATTATGATGATGATTCTGATGATGATTATGATCATGATTATGATGATGATTATGATGATGATTATGATGATGATCATGATGATGATTATGATGATGATTATGATGAAGATCATGGTGATGATTATGATGACTATAATGATGACGATTATGATGACTATTACGATGATTATGATGACGAATATGATGATGACCATGAAGACGATTATGATGATGATTATGATGATGATTATGATGATGATTATGATGATGATTATGATGATGATTATGATGATGATTATGATGATGATTATGATGATGATTATGATGATGATTATGATGATAAATATGATGATGATTATGATGATGATTACGATGACGGTTATGATGATGATTATGATGATGATTATGATGACGATTATGATGATGATTATGATTATAATTTTGATGATGATTATGATGATGATTATGATGATGATTATGATGATGATTATGATGATGACTATAATGATGATTATGATGATGACTATGATGGTGATTATCATGATGATTATGATGATGATTATGATGATGATTATGATGACGATTATGATGATGATTATGATGATGATTATGATGATGATTATGATGATGATCATGATGATGATTATGATGATGATTATGATGACGATCATGATGATGATTATGATGACTATAATGATGACGATTATGATGACTATTATGATGATTATGATGACGATTATGATGATGACCATGAAGACGATTATGATGATGATTATGATGATGATTATGATGATGATTATGATGATGACTATGATGATGATTATGATGATGATTATGATGATGATTACGATGACGGTTATGATGATGATTATGATGACTATTATGATGATGACTATGATGACGATTATGATGACTATTATGATGATGATTATGATGACGATTATGATGATGATTATGCTCATGATTATGATGATGATTCTGATGATGATTATGATGATGATTATGATGATGATTATGATGATGATTATGATGATGACTATAATGATGATTATGATGATGACTATGATGATGATTATCATGATGATTATGCTCATGATTATGATGATGAATTATAACGATGATTATGATGACGATTATGATGACTATTATGATGATTATGATGACGATTATGATGATGACCATGAAGACGATTATGATGATGATTATGATGATGATTATGATGATGATTACGATGACGGTTATGATGATGATTATGATGATGATTATGATGATGATTATGATGATGATGATGATGATGATTTTGATGATGATAATGATGATGATTATGATGATGATTATGATGATGATTATCATGATGATTTTGATGATGATTATGATGATGATCATGCTGATGATTATGATGACTATAATGATGACGATTATGATGATGACCATGAAGACGATTATGATGATGATTATGATGATGATTATGATGACGATTATGATGACTATAGTGATGACGATTATGATGATGATTATGATGACTATTATGATGATGACTATGATGATGATTATGATGACGATTATGATGATGATTATGCTCATGATTATGATGATGATTTTGATGATGGTTATGATGATGATTATGATGATAATTATGATGATGATTATGATGATGATTATGATGACGGTTATGATGATGATTATGATGATGATTATGATGATGATTATGATGATGATGATGATGATGATTTTGATGATGATAATGATGATGATTATGATGATGATTATGATGATGATTATGATGATGATTATGATGATGATTATGATGATGATTATGATGACGATTATGATGACTATAATGATGACGATTATGATGATGATTATGATGACTATTATGATGATGACTATGATGACGATTATGATGATAATTATGATGATGATTATGATGATGATTAGGATGACGGTTATGATGATGATTATGATGATGATTATGATGATGATTATGATGATGATGATGATGATGATTTTGATGATGATAATGATGATGATTATGATGATGATTATGATGATGATTATGATGATGATTATGATCATGATTATGATGATGATTATGATGACGATTATGATGACTATAATGATGACGATTATGATGATGATTATGTTGACTATTATGATGATGACTATGATGACGATTATGATGACGATTATGATGATGATTATGCTCATGATTATGATGATGATTTTGATGATGGTTATGATGATGATTATGATGATGATTATGATGATAATTATGATGATAATTATGATGATGATCATGATGATGATTATGATGATGATTATGATGATGATTATGATGATGATTACGATGACGGTTATGATGATGATTATGATGATGATTATGATGATGATTATGACGATGATCATGATGTTGATTATGATGACTATAATGATGACGATTATGATGACTATTATGATGATTATGATGACGATTATGATGATGACCATGAAGACGATTATGATGATGATTATGATGATGATTATGATGATGATTATGATAATGATTATGATGATGACTATGATGATGATTATGATGATGATTATGATGTTGATTACGATGACGGTTATGATGATGATTATGATGATGATTATGATGATGATTATGATGATGATCATGATGATGATTATGATAACTATAATGATGACGATTATGATGACTATTATGATGATGACTATGATGATGATTATGATGACGATTATGATGACTATAATGATGACGATTATGATGACGATTATGATGACTATTATGATGATGATTATGATGACGATTATGATGATGATTATGCTCATGATTATGATGATGATTCTGATGATGATTATGATGATGATTATGATGATGATTATGATGATGATTATGATGACGATTATGATGATGATTCTGATGATGATTACGATGACGGTTATGATGATGATTATGATGATGATTATGATGACGATTATGATGATGATTATGATGATGATTTTGATGATGATTATGATCATGATTATGATGATGATTATGATGATGATTATGATGATGATTATGATGACTATTACGATGATTATGATGACGAATATGATGATGACCATGAAGACGATTATGATGATGATTATGATGATGATTATGATGATGATTATGATGATGATTATGATGATGATTATGATGATGATTATGATGATGATTATGATGACGATTATGATGATGATTATGATGATAATTTTGATGATGATTATGATGATGATTATGATGATGATTATGATGATGATTATGATGATGACTATAATGATGATTATGATGATGACTATGATGATGATTATCATGATGATTATGCTCATGATTATGATGATGAATTATAACGATGATTATGATGATGATTATGATGATGATTATGATGATGATTACGATGACGGTTATGATGATGATTATGATGATGATTACGATGATGATCATGATGATGATTATGATGATGATTATGATGATGATCATGATGTTGATTATGATGACTATAATGATGACGATTATGATGACTATTATGATGATTATGATGACGATTATGATGATGACCATGAAGACGATTATGATGATGATTATGATGACGATTATGATGATGATTATGATGATGATTTTGATGATGATAATGATGATGATTATGATGATGATTATGACGATGATTATGATGATGATTATGCTCATGATTATGATGATGATTATGCTCATGATTATGATGATGATTTTGATGATGGTTATGATGATGATTATGATGATGATTATGATGACGATTATGATGATGATTCTGATGATGATTATGATGATGATTATGATGACGATTGTGATGATGATTATGCTCATGATTATGATGATGATCTTGATGATGATTATGATGATGATTATGATGATGATTATGATGATGATTATGATGATGATTATAATGATGATTATGATGATGATTATGATGATGATTATGATGATGACTATGATGATGAATATCATGATGATTATGCTCATGATTATGATGATGAATTATAACGATGATTATGATGATGATTATGATGATGATTATGATGATGATTACGATGACGGTTATGATGATGATTATGATGATGATTATGATGATGATTACGATGACGGTTATGATGATGATTATGATGATGATTATGATGATGATTATGATGACGATTATGACGATGATTTTGATGATGATTATGATGATGATTATGATGGCTATTATGATGATGACTATGATGATGATTATGATGACGATTATCATGATGATTATGCTAATGATTATGATGATGATTTGGATGATGATTATGATGATGATTATGATGATGATTATGATGATGATTATGATGATGATTATGATGATAATTATGATGATGATTATCATGATGATTATGATGATGATTACGATGACGGTTCTGATGATGGTTATGATGATGATTATGATGACGATTATGATGATGATTCTGATGATGATTATGATGATGATTATGATGATGATTATGATGGCGATTGTGATGATGATTATGCTCATGATTATGATGATGATCTTGATGATGATTATGACGATGATTATGATGATGATTATGATGATGATTATGATGATGATTATGATGATGATTATGATGATGATTATGATGATGATTACGATGACGGTTATGATGATGATTATGATGATGATTATGATGATGATTATGATGACGATTATGATGACGATTATGATGATGATTTTGATGATGATTATGATGATGATCATGCTGATGATTATGATGACTATAATGATGACGATTATGATGACTATTATGATGATGACTATGATGATGATTATGATGACGATTATGATGACTATAATGATGACGATTATGATGATGATTATGATGACTATTATGATGATGACTATGATGGTGATTATGATGACGATTATGATGATGATTATGCTCATGATTATGATGATGATTTTGATGATGATTATGATGATGATTATGATGATGATTATGATGATGATTATGATGATGATTACGATGACGGTTATGATGATGATTATGATGATGATTATGATGATGATCATGATGATGATTATGATGATGATTATGATGATGATCATGATGATGATTATGATGACTATAATGATGACGATTATGATGACTATTATGATGATTATGATGACGATTATGATGATGACCATGAAGACGATTATGATGATGATTATGACGATGATTGTGATGATGATTATGATGATGACTATGATGATGATTATGATGATGATTATGATGATGATTACGATGACGGTTATGATGATGATAATGATGATGATTATGATGATGATTATGATGACTATTATGATGATGACTATGCTGATGATTATGATGACGATTATGATGACTATAATGATGACGATTATGATGATGATTATGATGACGATTATGATGACTATAATGATGACGATTATGATGATGATTCTGATGATGATTATGATGATGATTATGATGATGATTATGATGATGATTATGATGATGATCATGATGATGATTATGATGATGATTATGATGAAGATCATGATGATGATTATGATGACTATAATGATGACGATTATGATGACTATTACGATGATTATGATGACGAATATGATGATGACCATGAAGACGATTATGATGATGATTATGATGATGATTATGATGATGATTATGATGATGATTATGATGATGATTATGATGATGATTATGATGATGATTATGATGATGATTATGATGATGATTATGATGATAAATATGATGATGATTATGATGATGATTACGATGACGGTTATGATCATGATTATGATGATGATTATGATGACGATTATGATGATGATTATGATTATAATTTTGATGATGATTATGATGATGATTATGATGATGATTATGATGATGATTATGATGATGACTATAATGATGATTATGATGATGACTATGATGATGATTATCATGATGATTATGATGATGATTATGATGATGATTATGATGATAATTATGATGATGATTATCATGATGATTATGATGATGATTACGATGACGGTTCTGATGATGGTTATGATGATGATTATGATGACGATTATGATGATGATTCTGATGATGATTATGATGATGATTATGATGATGATTATGATGGCGATTGTGATGATGATTATGCTCATGATTATGATGATGATCTTGATGATGATTATGACGATGATTATGATGATGATTATGATGATGATTATGATGATGATTATGATGATGATTATGATGATGATTATGATGATGATTACGATGACGGTTATGATGATGATTATGATGATGATTATGATGATGATTATGATGACGATTATGATGAC
The DNA here is from genome assembly GCA_947623535.1 of Coelioxys conoideus. Lineage (NCBI taxonomy): Eukaryota > Metazoa > Arthropoda > Insecta > Hymenoptera > Megachilidae > Coelioxys > Coelioxys conoideus. Next base: position 1,722,749 of record CANQJN010000043.1, read on the forward strand.
GATTATGATGATGATTTTGATGATGATTATGATGATGATCATGCTGATGATTATGATGACTATAATGATGACGATTATGATGACTATTATGATGATGACTATGATGATGATTATGATGACGATTATGATGACTATAATGATGACGATTATGATGATGATTATGATGACTATTATGATGATGACTATGATGGTGATTATGATGACGATTATGATGATGATTATGCTCATGATTATGATGATGATTTTGATGATGATTATGATGATGATTATGATGATGATTATGATGATGATTATGATGATGATTACGATGACGGTTATGATGATGATTATGATGATGATTATGATGATGATCATGATGATGATTATGATGATGATTATGATGATGATCATGATGATGATTATGATGACTATAATGATGACGATTATGATGACTATTATGATGATTATGATGACGATTATGATGATGACCATGAAGACGATTATGATGATGATTATGACGATGATTGTGATGATGATTATGATGATGACTATGATGATGATTATGATGATGATTATGATGATGATTACGATGACGGTTATGATGATGATAATGATGATGATTATGATGATGATTATGATGACTATTATGATGATGACTATGCTGATGATTATGATGACGATTATGATGACTATAATGATGACGATTATGATGATGATTATGATGACGATTATGATGACTATAATGATGACGATTATGATGATGATTCTGATGATGATTATGATCATGATTATGATGATGATTATGATGATGATTATGATGATGATCATGATGATGATTATGATGATGATTATGATGAAGATCATGATGATGATTATGATGACTATAATGATGACGATTATGATGACTATTACGATGATTATGATGACGAATATGATGATGACCATGAAGACGATTATGATGATGATTATGATGATGATTATGATGATGATTATGATGATGATTATGATGATGATTATGATGATGATTATGATGATGATTATGATGATGATTATGATGATGATTATGATGATAAATATGATGATGATTATGATGATGATTACGATGACGGTTATGATGATGATTATGATGATGATTATGATGACGATTATGATGATGATTATGATTATAATTTTGATGATGATTATGATGATGATTATGATGATGATTATGATGATGACTATAATGATGATTATGATGATGACTATGATGATGATTATCATGATGATTATGATGATGATTATGATGATGATTATGATGACGATTATGATGATGATTATGATGATGATTATGATGATGATTATGATGATGATTACGATGATGATTATGTTGATGATTATGATGATGATTACGATGACGATTATGATGATGATTATGATGATGATTATGATGATGATCATGATGATGATTATGATGATGATTATGATGACGATCATGATGATGATTATGATGACTATAATGATGACGATTATGATGACTATTATGATGATTATGATGACGATTATGATGATGACCATGAAGACGATTATGATGATGATTATGATGATGATTATGATGATGATTATGATGATGACTATGATGATGATTATGATGATGATTATGATGATGATTATGATGATGATTACGATGACGGTTATGATGATGATTATGATGACTATTATGATGATGACTATGATGACGATTATGATGACTATTATGATGATGATTATGATGACGATTATGATGATGATTATGCTCATGATTATGATGATGATTTTGATGATGATTATGATGTCGATTATGATGATGATTATGATGATGATTATGATGATGATTACGATGACGGTTATGATGATGATTATGATGATGATTATGATGATGATCATGATGATGATTATGATGATGATTATGATGATGATCATGATGATGATTATGATGACTATAATGATGACGATTATGATGACTATTATGATGATTATGATGACGATTATGATGATGACCATGAAGACGATTATGATGATGATTATGACGGTGATTGTGATGATGATTATGATGATGACTATGATGATGATTATGATGATGATTATGATGATGATTACGATGACGGTTATGATGATGATAATGATGATGATTATGATGATGATTATGATGACTATTATGATGATGACTATGCTGATGATTATGATGACGATTATGATGACTATAATGATGACGATTATGATGATGATTATGATGACGATTATGATGACTATAATGATGACGATTATGATGATGATTCTGATGATGATTATGATCATGATTATGATGATGATTATGATGATGATTATGATGATGATCATGATGATGATTATGATGATGATTATGATGAAGATCATGATGATGATTATGATGACTATAATGATGACGATTATGATGACTATTACGATGATTATGATGACGAATATGATGATGACCATGAAGACGATTATGATGATGATTATGATGATGATTATGATGATGATTATGATGATGATTATGATGATGATTATGATGATGATTATGATGATGATTATGATGATGATTATGATGATGATTATGATGATAAATATGATGATGATTATGATGATGATTACGATGACGGTTATGATGATGATTATGATGATGATTATGATGACGATTATGATGATGATTATGATTATAATTTTGATGATGATTATGATGATGATTATGATGATGATTATGATGATGATTATGATGATGACTATAATGATGATTATGATGATGACTATGATGATGATTATCATGATGATTATGATGACTATAATGATGACGATTATGATGACTATTATGATGATTATGATGACGATTATGATGATGACCATGAAGACGATTATGATGATGATTATGATGATGATTATGATGATGATTATGATGATGACTATGATGATGATTATGATGATGATTATGATGATGATTACGATGACGGTTATGATGATGATTATGATGACTATTATGATGATGACTATGATGACGATTATGATGACTATTATGATGATGATTATGATGACGATTATGATGATGATTATGCTCATGATTATGATGATGATTCTGATGATGATTATGATGATGATTATGATGATGATTATGATGATGATTATGATGATGACTATAATGATGATTATGATGATGACTATGATGATGATTATCATGATGATTATGCTCATGATTATGATGATGAATTATAACGATGATTATGATGACGATTATGATGACTATTATGATGATTATGATGACGATTATGATGATGACCATGAAGACGATTATGATGATGATTATGATGATGATTATGATGATGATTATGATGATGATTACGATGACGGTTATGATGATGATTATGATGATGATTATGATGATGATTATGATGATGATGATGATGATGATTTTGATGATGATAATGATGATGATTATGATGATGATTATGATGATGATTATCATGATGATTTTGATGATGATTATGATGATGATCATGCTGATGATTATGATGACTATAATGATGACGATTATGATGATGACCATGAAGACGATTATGATGATGATTATGATGATGATTATGATGACGATTATGATGACTATAGTGATGACGATTATGATGATGATTATGATGACTATTATGATGATGACTATGATGATGATTATGATGACGATTATGATGATGATTATGCTCATGATTATGATGATGATTTTGATGATGGTTATGATGATGATTATGATGATAATTATGATGATGATTATGATGATGATTATGATGACGGTTATGATGATGATTATGATGATGATTATGATGATGATTATGATGATGATGATGATGATGATTTTGATGATGATAATGATGATGATTATGATGATGATTATGATGATGATTATGATGATGATTATGATGATGATTATGATGATGATTATGATGACGATTATGATGACTATAATGATGACGATTATGATGATGATTATGATGACTATTATGATGATGACTATGATGACGATTATGATGACGATTATGATGATGATTATGCTCATGATTATGATGATGATTTTGATGATGGTTATGATGATGATTATGATGATAATTATGATGATGATTATGATGATGATTATGATGATGATTATGATGATGATTATGATGATGATTATGATGATGATTACGATGACGGTTATGATGATGATTATGATGATGATTATGATGATGATTATGACGATGATCATGATGTTGATTATGATGACTATAATGATGACGATTATGATGACTATTATGATGATTATGATGACGATTATGATGATGACCATGAAGACGATTATGATGATGATTATGATGATGATTATGATGATGATTATGATGATGACTATGATGATGATTATGCTCATGATTATGATGATGATTTTGATGATGGTTATGATGATGATTATGATGATAATTATGATGATGATTATGATGATGATTAGGATGACGGTTATGATGATGATTATGATGATGATTATGATGATGATTATGATGATGATGATGATGATGATTTTGATGATGATAATGATGATGATTATGATGATGATTATGATGATGATTATGATGATGATTATGATCATGATTATGATGATGATTATGATGACGATTATGATGACTATAATGACGACGATTATGATGATGATTATGATGACTATTATGATGATGACTATGATGACGATTATGATGACGATTATGATGATGATTATGCTCATGATTATGATGATGATTTTGATGATGGTTATGATGATGATTATGATGATGATTATGATGATAATTATGATGATGATCATGATGATGATTATGATGATGATTATGATGATGATTATGATGATGATTACGATGACGGTTATGATGATGATTATGATGATGATTATGATGATGATTATGACGATGATCATGATGTTGATTATGATGACTATAATGATGACGATTATGATGACTATTATGATGATTATGATGACGATTATGATGATGACCATGAAGACGATTATGATGATGATTATGATGATGATTATGATGATGACTATGATAATGATTATGATGATGACTATGATGATGATTATGATGATGGTTATGATGTTGATTACGATGACGGTTATGATGATGATTATGATGATGATTATGATGATGATTATGATGATGATTATGATGATGATCATGATGATAATTATGATAACTATAATGATGACGATTATGATGACTATTATGATGATGACTATGATGATGATTATGATGACGATTATGATGACTATAATGATGACGATTATGATGACGATTATGATGACTATTATGATGATGATTATGATGACGATTATGATGATGATTATGCTCATGATTATGATGATGATTCTGATGATGATTATGATGATGATTTTGATGATGATTATGATCATGATTATGATGATGATTATGATGATGATTATGATGACTATTACGATGATTATGATGACGAATATGATGATGACCATGAAGACGATTATGATGATGATTATGATGATGATTATGATGATGATTATGATGATGATTATGATGATGATTATGATGATGATTATGATGATGATTATGATGACGATTATGATGATGATTATGATGATAATTTTGATGATGATTATGATGATGATTATGATGATGATTATGATGATGATTATGATGATGACTATGATGATGATTATGCTCATGATTATGATGATGATTTTGATGATGGTTATGATGATGATTATGATGATAATTATGATGATGATTATGATGATGATTAGGATGACGGTTATGATGATGATTATGATGATGATTATGATGATGATTATGATGATGATGATGATGATGATTTTGATGATGATAATGATGATGATTATGATGATGATTATGATGATGATTATGATGATGATTATGATCATGATTATGATGATGATTATGATGACGATTATGATGACTATAATGATGACGATTATGATGATGATTATGATGACTATTATGATGATGACTATGATGACGATTATGATGACGATTATGATGATGATTATGCTCATGATTATGATGATGATTTTGATGATGGTTATGATGATGATTATGATGATGATTATGATGATAATTATGATGATGATCATGATGATGATTATGATGATGATTATGATGATGATTATGATGATGATTACGATGACGGTTATGATGATGATTATGATGATGATTATGATGATGATTATGACGATGATCATGATGTTGATTATGATGACTATAATGATGACGATTATGATGACTATTATGATGATTATGATGACGATTATGATGATGACCATGAAGACGATTATGATGATGATTATGATGATGATTATGATGATGACTATGATAATGATTATGATGATGACTATGATGATGATTATGATGATGGTTATGATGTTGATTACGATGACGGTTATGATGATGATTATGATGATGATTATGATGATGATTATGATGATGATTATGATGATGATCATGATGATGATTATGATAACTATAATGATGACGATTATGATGACGATTATGATGACTATTATGATGATGATTATGATGACGATTATGATGATGATTATGCTCATGATTATGATGATGATTCTGATGATGATTATGATGATGATTTTGATGATGATTATGATCATGATTATGATGATGATTATGATGATGATTATGATGACTATTACGATGATTATGATGACGAATATGATGATGACCATGAAGACGATTATGATGATGATTATGATGATGATTATGATGATGATTATGATGATGATTATGATGATGATTATGATGATGATTATGATGATGATTATGATGACGATTATGATGATGATTATGATGATAATTTTGATGATGATTATGATGATGATTATGATGATGATTATGATGATGATTATGATGATGACTATAATGATGATTATGATGATGACTATGATGATGATTATCATGATGATTATGCTCATGATTATGATGATGAATTATAACGATGATTATGATGATGATTATGATGATGATTATGATGATGATTACGATGACGGTTATGATGATGATTATGATGATGATGACGATGATGATCATGATGATGATTATGATGATGATTATGATGATGATCATGATGTTGATTATGATGACTATAATGATGACGATTATGATGACTATTATGATGATTATGATGACGATTATGATGATGACCATGAAGACGATTATGATGATGATTATGATGACGATTATGATGATGATTATGATGATGATTTTGATGATGATAATGATGATGATTATGATGATGATTATGACGATGATTATGATGATGATTATGCTCATGATTATGATGATGATTATGCTCATGATTATGATGATGATTTTGATGATGGTTATGATGATGATTATGATGATGATTACGATGACGGTTATGATGATGATTATGATGATGATTATGATGATGAATTATAACGATGATTATGATGATGATTATGATGATGATTATGATGATGATTATGATGATGATTATGACGATGATTATGATGACGATTATGATGATGATTCTGATGATGATTATGATGATGATTATGATGACGATTGTGATGATGATTATGCTCATGATTATGATGATGATCTTGATGATGATTATGATGATGATTATGACGATGATTATGATGATGATTGTGATGATGATTATGATGATGATTATGATGATGATTATGATGATGATTACGATGACGGTTATGATGATGATTATGATGATGATTATGATGATGATTATGATGATAAATATGATGATGATTATGATGATGATTATGCTCATGATTATGATGATGATTCTGATGATGATTATGATGATGATTATGACGATGATTATGATGACGATTATGATGATGATTCTGATGATGATTATGATGATGATTATGATGACGATTGTGATGATGATTATGCTCATGATTATGATGATGATCTTGATGATGATTATGATGATGATTATGACGATGATTATGATGATGATTGTGATGATGATTATGATGATGATTATGATGATGATTATGATGATGATTACGATGACGGTTATGATGATGATTATGATGATGATTATGATGATGATTATGATGATAAATATGATGATGATTATGATGATGATTATGCTCATGATTATGATGATGATTCTGATGATGATTATGATGATGATTATGATGATGATTATGATGATGATTATGATGACGATTATGATGATGATTCTGATGATGATTATGATGATGATTATGATTACGATTGTGATGATGATTATGCTCATGATTATGATGATGATCTTGATGATGATTATGATGATGATTATGATGATGACTATGATGATGATTATGATGATGATTATGATGATGATTATGATGACGATTATGAAGACGATTATGATGATGATTATGATGATAATTATGATGATGATTATGATGATGACTATGATGATGATTATGATGATGATTATGATGATGATTACGATGACGGTTATGATGATGATTATGATGATGATTATGATGATGATTATGATGATGATTATGATGATGACTATAATGATGATTATGATGATGACTATGATGATGATTATCATGATGATTATGTTCATGGTTATGATGATGAATTATAACGATGATTATGATGATGATTATGATGATGATTATGATGATGATTACGATGACGGTTATGATGATGATTATGATGATGATTACGATGATGATCATGATGATGATTATGATGATGATTATGATGATGATTATGATGACGATTATGATGATGATTATGATGATAATTTTGATGGTGATTATGATGATGATTATGATGATGATTATGATGATGACTATAATGATGATTATGATGATGACTATGATGATGATTATCATGATGATTATGCTCATGATTATGATGATGAATTATAACGATGATTATGATGATGATTATGATGATGATTATGATGATGATTATGATGACGATTATGAAGACGATTATGATGATGATTATGATGATAATTATGATGATGATTACGATGACGGTTATGATGATGATTATGATGATGATTATGATGATGATCATGATGATGATTATGATGATGATTATGATGATGATCATGATGTTGATTATGATGACTATAATGATGACGATTATGATGATGATTATGATGACTATGATGATGATTATGATGACGATTATGATGATGATTACGCTCATGATTATGATGATGATTTTGATGATGATTATGTTGATGATTATGATGATGATTATGCTCATGATTATGATGATGATTCTGATGATGATTATGATGATGATTATGATGACGATTATGATGATGATTCTGATGATGATTACGATGACGGTTATGATGATGATTATGATGATGATTATGATGATGAATTATAACGATGATTATGATGATGATTATGATGACGATTGTGATGATGATTATGCTCATGATTATGATGATGATCTCGATGATGATTATGATGATGATTATGACGATGATTATGATGATGATTATGATGATGATTATGATGATGATTATGATGATGATTATGATGATGATTACGATGACGGTTATGATGATGATTATGATGATGATTATGATGATGATTATGATGACTATAATGATGACGATTATGATGACTATTATGATGATGACTATGATGATGATTATGATGACGATTATGATGATGATTATGATGACTATTATGATGATGACTATGATGATGATTATGATGACGATTATGATGATGATTATGCTCATGATAATGATGATGATTTTGATGATGATTATGATGATGATTATGATGATGATTATGATGATGATTATGATGATGATTATGATGATGATTACGATGACGGTTATGATGATGATTATGATGATGATTATGATGATCATCATGATGATGATTATGATGATGATTATGATGATGATCATGATGATGATTATGATGACTATAATGATGACGATTATGATGACTATTATGATGACTATAATGATGACGATTATGATGACTATTATGATGATTATGATGTCGATTATGATGATGATCATGATGATGATTATGATGATGATTATGATGAAGATCATGATGATGATTATGATGACTATAATGATGACGATTATGATGACTATTACGATGATTATGATGATGATTATGATGATGATTATGATGATGATTATGATGATGATGACGATGACGGTTATGATGATGATTATGATGATGATTATGATGATGATTATGATGACGATTATGAAGACGATTATGATGATGATTATGATGATAATTATGATGATGATTATGATGATGACTATGATGATGATTATGATGATGATTATGATGATGATTACGATGACGGTTATGATGATGATTATGATGATGATTATGATGATGATTATGATGATGATTATGATGATGACTATAATGATGATTATGATGATGACTATGATGATGATTATCATGACGATTATGAAGACGATTATGATGATGATTATGATGATAATTATGATGATGATTACGATGACGGTTATGATGATGATTATGATGATGATTATGATGATGATCATGATGATGATTATGATGATGATTATGATGATGATCATGATGTTGATTATGATGACTATAATGATGACGATTATGATGATGATTATGATGACTATGATGATGATTATGATGACGATTATGATGATGATTACGCTCATGATTATGATGATGATTTTGATGATGATTATGTTGATGATTATGATGATGATTATGCTCATGATTATGATGATGATTCTGATGATGATTATGATGATGATTATGATGACGATTATGATGATGATTCTGATGATGATTACGATGACGGTTATGATGATGATTATGATGATGATTATGATGATGAATTATAACGATGATTATGATGATGATTATGATGACGATTGTGATGATGATTATGCTCATGATTATGATGATGATCTCGATGATGATTATGATGATGATTATGACGATGATTATGATGATGATTATGATGATGATTATGATGATGATTATGATGATGATTATGATGATGATTACGATGACGGTTATGATGATGATTATGATGATGATTATGATGATGATTATGATGACTATAATGATGACGATTATGATGACTATTATGATGATGACTATGATGATGATTATGATGACGATTATGATGATGATTATGATGACTATTATGATGATGACTATGATGATGATTATGATGACGATTATGATGATGATTATGCTCATGATAATGATGATGATTTTGATGATGATTATGATGATGATTATGATGATGATTATGATGATGATTATGATGATGATTATGATGATGATTACGATGACGGTTATGATGATGATTATGATGATGATTATGATGATCATCATGATGATGATTATGATGATGATTATGATGATGATCATGATGATGATTATGATGACTATAATGATGACGATTATGATGACTATTATGATGACTATAATGATGACGATTATGATGACTATTATGATGATTATGATGTCGATTATGATGATGATCATGATGATGATTATGATGATGATTATGATGAAGATCATGATGATGATTATGATGACTATAATGATGACGATTATGATGACTATTACGATGATTATGATGATGATTATGATGATGATTATGATGATGATTATGATGATGATGACGATGACGGTTATGATGATGATTATGATGATGATTATGATGATGATTATGATGACGATTATGAAGACGATTATGATGATGATTATGATGATAATTATGATGATGATTATGATGATGACTATGATGATGATTATGATGATGATTATGATGATGATTACGATGACGGTTATGATGATGATTATGATGATGATTATGATGATGATTATGATGATGATTATGATGATGACTATAATGATGATTATGATGATGACTATGATGATGATTATCATGATGATTATGCTCATGATTATGATGATGAATTATAACGATGATTATGATGATGATTATGATGATGATTATGATGATGATTACGATGACGGTTATGATGATGATTATGATGACTATAATGATGACGATTATGATGACTATTATGATGATTATGATGACGATTATGATGATGACCATGAAGACGATTATGATGATGATTATGATGATGATTATGATGATGATTATGATGATGACTATGATGATGATTATGATGATGATTATGATGATGACCATGAAGACGACTATGATGATGATTATGATGATGATTATGATGATGATTATGATGATGACTATGATGATGATTATGATGATGATTATGATGATGATTACGATACGCTTATGATGATGATTATGATGATGATTATGATGATGATGATGATGATGATTTTGATGATGATAATGATGATGATTATGATGATGATGATGATGATGATTTTGATGATGATAATGATGATGATTATGATGACGATTATGATGATGATTATGATGATAATTTTGATGATGATTATGATGATGATTATGATGATGATTATGATGATGACTATAATGATGATTATGATGATGACTATGATGATGATTATCATGATGATTATGCTCATGATTATGATGATGAATTATAACGATGATTATAATGATGATTATGATGATGATTATGATGATGATTACGATGACGGTTATGATAATGATTATGATGATGATTATGATGATGATCATGATGATGATTAGGATGATGATTATGATGATGACTATAATGATGACGATTATGATGACTATTATGATGATTATGATGACGATTATGATGATGACCATGAAGACGATTATGATGATGATTATGATGATGACCATGAAGACGATTATGATGATGATTATGATGATGATTATGATGATGATTATGATGATGATTATGATGACGATTATGATGATGATTATGCTCATGATTATGATGATGATTTTGATGATGATTATGATGATGATTATGATGATAATTATGATGATGATTATGATGATGGTTATGATGATGATTATGATGATGATTATGATGATGATTACGATGACGGTTATGATGATGATTATGCTCATGATTATGATGATGATTATGATGACGATTATGATGATGATTCTGATGATGATTACAATGACGGTTATGATGATGATTATGATGATGATTTTGATGATGATAATGATGACTATTATGATGATGACTATGATGATGATTATGATGACGATTATGATGATGATTATGCTCATGATAATGATGATGATTTTGATGATGATTATGATGATGATTATGATGATGATTATGATGATGATTATGATGATGATTACGATGATGATTATGATGATGATTATGATGATGATTATGATGATGATTATGATGATGATTATGATGATGATTATGATGATGATTACGATGACGGTTATGATGATGATTATGATGATGATTATGATGATGATCATGATGATGATTATGATGATGATTATCATGATGATCATGATGATGATTATGACGACTATAATAATGACGATTATGATGACTATTATGATGACTATAATGATGACGATTATGATGACTATTATGATGATTATGATGACGATTATGATGATGATTATGCTCATGATTATGATGATGATTTTGATGATGATTATGATGATGATTATGATGATAATTATGATGATGATTATGATGATGGTTATAATGATGATTATGATGATGATTATGATGATGATTACGATGACGGTTATGATGATGATTATGATAATGATTATGATGATCATCATGATGATGATTATGATGATGATTATGATGATGATCATGATGATGATTATGATGACTATAATGATGACGATTATGATGACTATTATGATGACTATAATGATGACGATTATGATGACTATTATGATGATTATGATGTCGATTATGATGATGATCATGATGATGATTATGATGATGATTATGATGAAGATCATGATGATGATTATGATGACTATAATGATGACGATTATGATGACTATAATGATGACGATTATGATGACTATTATGATGATGACTATGATGATGATTATGTTCACGATTATGATGACTATAATGATGACGATTATGATGACGATTATGATGACTATTATGATGATGATTATGATGACGATTATGATGATGATTATGCTCATGATTATGATGATGATTCTGATGATGATTATGATGATGATTATGATGATGATTATGATGATGATTATGATGACGATTGTGATGATGATTCTGATGATGATTACGATGACGGTTATGATGATGATTATGATGATGATTATGATGATGATTATGATGACGATTATGATGATGATTATGATGATGATTTTGATGATGATTATGATCATGATTATGATGATGATTATGATGATGATTACGATGATGATTACGATGACGGTTATGATGATGATTATGATGATGATTATGATGATGATTATGATGACTATAATGATGACGATTATGATGACTATTATGATGATGACTATGATGATGATTATGATGACGATTATGATGATGATTATGATGACTATTATGATGATGACTATGATGATGATTATGATGACGATTATGATGATGATTATGCTCATGATAATGATGATGATTTTGATGATGATTATGATGATGATTATGATGATGATTATGATGATGATTACGATGACGGTTATGATGATGATTATGATAATGATTATGATGATCATCATGATGATGATTATGATGATGATTATGATGATGATCATGATGATGATTATGATGACTATAATGATGACGATTATGATGACTATTATGATGATGATTATGATGATGACTATGATGACTATTATGATGATTATGATGTCGATTATGATGATGATCATGATGATGATTATGATGATGATTATGATGAAGATCATGATGATGATTATGATGACTATAATGATGACGATTATGATGACTATTACGATGATTATGATGATAAATATGATGATGATTATGATGATGATTATGATGATGATTATGATGATGATTATGATGATGATTACGATGACGGTTATGATGATGATTATGCTCATGATTATGATGATGATCTTGATGATGATTATGATGATGATTTTGATGATGATTATGATGATGATTATGATGATGATTATGATGATGATTATGATGATGATTATGATGATGATTATGATGATGATTATGATGATGATTACGATGACGGTTATGATGATGATTATGATGATGATTATGATGATGATCATGATGATGATTATGATGATGATTATGATGATGATCATGATGATGATTATGACGACTATAATAATGACGATTATGATGACTATTATGATGACTATAATGATGACGATTATGATGACTATTATGATGATTATGATGACGATTATGATGATGACCATGAAGACGACTATAATGATGATTATGATGATGATTATGATGATGATTATGATGATGACTATGATGATGATTATGATGATGATTATGATGATGATTACGATGACGGTTATAATGATGATTATGATGATGATTATGATGATGATGATGATGGTGATTTTGATGATGATAATGATGATGATTATGATGATGATTATGATGATGATTATGATGATGATTATGATGATGATTATGATGATAAATATGATGATGATTATGATGATGATTATGCTCATGGTAATGATGATAATTTTAATGATGATTATGATGATGATTATGATGATGATTATGATGATGATTATGATGATGATTACGATGACGGTTATGATGATGATTATGATGATGATTATGATGATGATTATGATGATGATTACGATGACAGTTATGATGATGATTATGATGATGATTATGATGATGATCATGATGATGATTATGATGATGATTATGATGATGATCATGATGATGATTATGATGACTATAATGATGACGATTATGATGACTATTATGATGATTAGGATGACGATTATGATGATGACCATAAAGACGATTATGATGATGATTATGATGATGATTATGATGATGATTATGATGATGACTCTGATGATGATTATGATGATGATTATGATGATGATTACGATGACGGTTATGATGATGATTATGATGATGATTATGATGATGATTATGATGATGATTTTGATGATGATAATGATGATGATTATGATGATGATTATGATGATGATTATGATGATGATTATGATGATGATCATGATGATGATTATGATAACTATAATGATGACGATTATGATGACTATTATGATGATGACTATGATGATGATTATGATGACGATTATGATGACTATAATGATGACGATTATGATGACGATTATGATGACTATTATGATGATGATTATGATGACGATTATGATGATGATTATGCTCATGATTATGATGATGATTCTGATGATGATTATGATGATGACTATAATGATGATTATGATGATGACTATGATGATGATTATCATGATGATTATGCTCATGATTATGATGATGAATTATAACGATGATTATGATGATGATTATGATGATGATTATGATGATGATTACGATGACGGTTATGATGATGATTATGATGATGATTATGATGGTGATCATGATGATGATTATGATGATGATTATGATGATGATTATGATGATGATGATGATGATGATTATGATGATGATTATGATGATGATTATGATGATGATTACGATGACGGTTATGATGATGATTATGATGATGATTACGATACGGTTATGATGATGATTATGATGATGATTATGATGATGATTATGATGACTATTATGATGATTATGATGACGATTATGATGATGACCATGAAGACGACTATGATGATGATTATGATGATGATTATGATGATGATTATGATGATGACTATGATGATGATTATGATGATGATTATGATGATGATTATGATGATGACTATAATGATGATTATGATGATGACTATGATGATGATTATCATGATGATTTTGATGATGATTATGATGATGATCATGCTGATGATTATGATGACTATAATGATGACGATTATGATGACTATTATGATGACTATAATGATGACGATTATGATGACTATTATGATGATTATGATGACGATTATGATGATGACCATGAAGACGACTATGATGATGATTATGATGATGATTATGATGATGATTATGATGATGACTATGATGATGATTATGATGATGATTATGATGATGATTACGATGACGGTTATAATGATGATTATGATGATGATTATGATGATGATGATGATGGTGATTTTGATGATGATAATGATGATGATTATGATGATGATTATGATGATGATTATGATGATGATTATGATGATGATTATGATGATAAATATGATGATGATTATGATGATGATTATGCTCATGGTAATGATGATAATTTTAATGATGATTATGATGATGATTATGATGATGATTATGATGATGATTATGATGATGATTACGATGACGGTTATGATGATGATTATGATGATGATTATGATGATGATTATGATGATGATTACGATGACAGTTATGATGATGATTATGATGATGATTATGATGATGATCATGATGATGATTATGATGACTATAATGATGACGATTATGATGACTATTATGATGATGACTATGATGATGATTATGATGACGATTATGATGACTATAATGATGACGATTATGATGACGATTATGATGACTATTATGATGATGATTATGATGACGATTATGATGATGATTATGCTCATGATTATTATGATGATTCTGATGATGATTATGATGATGATTATGATGATGATTACGATGACGGTTATGATGATGATTATGATGATGATTATGATGGTGATCATGATGATGATTATGATGATGATTATGATGATGATTATGATGATGATGATGATGATGATTATGATGATGATTATGATGATGATTATGATGATGATTACGATGACGGTTATGATGATGATTATGATGATGATTACGATACGGTTATGATGATGATTATGATGATGATTATGATGATGATTATGATGATGATTACGATACGGTTATGATGATGATTATGATGATGATTATGATGATGATTATGATGATGATTATGGTGATGATTATGATGATGATTATGATGATAATTTTGATGATGATTATGATGATGATTATGATGATGATTATGATGATGACTATAATGATGATTATGATGATGACTATGATGATGATTATCATGATGATTTTGATGATGATTATGATGATGATCATGCTGATGATTATGATGACTATAATGATGACGATTATGATGATGACCATGAAGACGATTATGATGATGATTATGATGACGATTGTGATGATGATTATGCTCATGATTATGATTATGATCTTGATGATGATTATGATGATGATTATGATGATGATTATGATGATGATTATGATGATGATTATGATGATGATTATGATGATGATTACGATGACGGTTATGATGATGATTATGATGATGATTACGATACGGTTATGATGATGATTATGATGATGATTATGATGATGATTATGATGATGATTACGATACGGTTATGATGATGATTATGATGATGATTATGATGATGATGATGATGATGATTTTGATGATGATAATGATGATGATTATGATGACGATTATGATGATGATTATGATGATAATTTTGATGATGATTATGATGATGATTATGATGATGATTATGATGATGACTATAATGATGATTATGATGATGACTATGATGATGATTATGATGATGATCATGATAATGATTATGAAGACTATAATAATGACGATTATGATGACTATTATGATGACTATAATGATGACGATTATGATGACTATTATGATGATTATGATGACGATTATGATGATGACCATGAAGACGACTATGATGATGATTATGATGATGATTATGATGATGATTATGATGATGACTATGATGATGATTATGATGATGATTATGATGATGATTACGATGACGGTTATAATGATGATTATGATGATGATTATGATGATGATGATGATGGTGATTTTGATGATGATAATGATGATGATTGTGATGATGATTATGATGATGATTATGATGATGATTATGATGATGATTATGATGATAAATATGATGATGATTATGATGATGATTATGCTCATGGTAATGATGATAATTTTAATGATGATTATGATGATGATTATGATGATGATTATGATGATGATTATGATGATGATTATGATGATGATTATGATGATGATTATGATGATGATTATGATGATGATTATGATGATGATTATGATGATGATTACGATGACAGTTATGATGATGATTATGATGACTATAATGATGACGATTATGATGACTATTATGATGATTATGATGACGATTATGATGATGACCATGAAGACGATTATGATGATGATTATGATGATGATTATGATGATGATTATGATGATGACTCTGATGATGATTATGATGATGATTATGATGATGATTACGATGACGGTTATGATGATGATTATGATGATGATTATGATGATGATTATGATGATGATTTTGATGATGATAATGATGATGATTATGATGATGATTATGATGATGATTATGATGATGATTATGATGATGATCATGATGATGATTATGATAACTATAATGATGACGATTATGATGACTATTATGATGATGACTATGATGATGATTATGATGACGATTATGATGACTATAATGATGACGATTATGATGACGATTATGATGACTATTATGATGATGATTATGATGACGATTATGATGATGATTATGCTCATGATTATGATGATGATTCTGATGATGATTATGATGATGACTATAATGATGATTATGATGATGACTATGATGATGATTATCATGATGATTATGCTCATGATTATGATGATGAATTATAACGATGATTATGATGATGATTATGATGATGATTATGATGATGATTACGATGACGGTTATGATGATGATTATGATGATGATTACGATGATGATCATGATGATGATTATTATGATGATTATGATGATGATCATGATGTTGATTATGATGACTATAATGATGACGATTATGATGACTATTATGATGATTATGATGATGATTATGATGATGATTATGATGACGATTATGATGACTATAATGATGACGATTATGATGATGATTACGATGACTAATATGATGATGACTATGATGATGATTATGATGACGATTATGATGATGATTATGCTCATGATAATGATGATGATTTTGATGATGATTATGATGATGATTATGATGATGATTATGATGATGATTATGATGATGATTATGATGATGATTACGATGACGGTTATGATGATGATTATGATGATGATTATGATGGTGATCATGATGATGATTATGATGATGATTATGATGATGATTATGATGATGATGATGATGACGATTATGATGATGATTATGATGATGATTTTGATGATGATTATGATCATGATTATGATGATGATTATGATGATGATTATGATGATGATTATGATGATAATTTTGATGATGATTATGATGATGATTATGATGATGATTATGATGATGACTATAATGATGATTATGATGATGACTATGATGTTGATTATCATGATGATTTTGATGATGATTATGATGATGATCATGCTGATGATTATGATGACTATAATGATGACGATTATGATGATGACCATGAAGACGATTATGATGATGATTATGATGACGATTGTGATGATGATTATGCTCATGATTATGATTATGATCTTGATGATGATTATGATGATGATTATGATGATGATTATGATGATGATTATGATGATGATTATGATGATGATTATGATGATGATTACGATGACGGTTATGATGATGATTATGATGATGATTACGATACGGTTATGATGATGATTATGATGATGATTATGATGATGATTATGATGATGATTACGATACGGTTATGATGATGATTATGATGATGATTATGATGATGATGATGATGATGATTTTGATGATGATAATGATGATGATTATGATGACGATTATGATGATGATTATGATGATAATTTTGATGATGATTATGATGATGATTATGATGATGATTATGATGATGACTATAATGATGATTATGATGATGACTATCATGATGATTATCATGATGATTATGCTCATGATTATGATGATGAATTATAACGATGATTATGATGATGATTATGATGATGATTATGATGATGATTATGATGATGATTACGATGACGGTTATGATGATGACCATGAAGACGATTATGATGATGATTATGATGATGATTATGATGATGATTATGATGATGATTACGATGACGGTTATGATGATGATTATGATGATGATTATGATGATGATCATGATGATGATGATGATGATGATTTTGATGATGATAATGATGATGATTATGATGATGATTATGATGATGATTATGATGATGATTATGATGATGATTATGATGATATTTTTGATGATGATTATGATGATGATTATGATGATGATTATGATGATGACTATAATGATGATTATGATGATGACTATGATGATGATTATCATGATGATTATGCTCATGATTATGATGATGAATTATAACGATGATTATGATGATGATTATGATGATGATTATGATGACGATTATGATGATGACCATGAAGACGATTATGATGATGATTATGATGATGATTATGATGATGATTATGATGATGATTACGATGACGGTTATGATGATGATTATGATGATGATTATGATGATGATTAGGATGACGATTATTATGATGATTATGATGATGATTATGATGATGATTATGATGATGATTATGATGATGATTATGATGATGATTATGATGATGACTATGATGATGATTATGATGATGATTATGGTGATGATTACGATACGGTTATGATGATGATTATGATGATGATTATGATGATGACTATGATGATGATTATGATGATGATTATGATGATGACCATGAAGACGACTATGATGATG
The DNA here is from genome assembly GCA_947623535.1 of Coelioxys conoideus. Classification (NCBI taxonomy): domain Eukaryota; kingdom Metazoa; phylum Arthropoda; class Insecta; order Hymenoptera; family Megachilidae; genus Coelioxys; species Coelioxys conoideus. The sequence goes on from CANQJN010000043.1 coordinate 1,744,777, forward strand.
ATTATGATGATGATTATGATGATGATTATGATAATGACTATGATGATGATTATGATGATGATTATGATGATGATTACGATACGGTTATGATGATGATTATGATGATGATTATGATGATGATGATGATGATGATTTTGATGATAATAATGATGATGATTATGATGACGATTATGATGATGATTATGATGATATTTTTGATGATGATTATGATGATGATTATGATGATGATTATGATGATGATTATGATGATGATTATGATGATGATTATGATGATGATTATGATGATGATTACGATGACAGTTATGATGATGATTATGATGACTATAATGATGACGATTATGATGACTATTATGATGATTATGATGACGATTATGATGATGACCATGAAGACGATTATGATGATGATTATGATGATGATTATGATGATGATTATGATGATGACTCTGATGATGATTATGATGATGATTATGATGATGATTACGATGACGGTTATGATGATGATTATGATGATGATTATGATGATGATTATGATGATGACTATGATGATGATTATGATGATGATTATGATGATGATTACGATGACGGTTATAATGATGATTATGATGATGATTATGATGATGATGATGATGGTGATTTTGATGATGATAATGATGATGATTATGATGATGATTATGATGATGATTATGATGATGATTATGATGATGATTATGATGATAAATATGATGATGATTATGATGATGATTATGCTCATGGTAATGATGATAATTTTAATGATGATTATGATGATGATTATGATGATGATTATGATGATGATTATGATGATGATTACGATGACGGTTATGATGATGATTATGATGATGATTATGATGATGATTATGATGATGATTACGATGACAGTTATGATGATGATTATGATGATGATTATGATGATGATCATGATGATGATTATGATGATGATTATGATGATGATCATGATGATGATTATGATGACTATAATGATGACGATTATGATGACTATTATGATGATTAGGATGACGATTATGATGATGACCATAAAGACGATTATGATGATGATTATGATGATGATTATGATGATGATTATGATGATGACTCTGATGATGATTATGATGATGATTATGATGATGATTACGATGACGGTTATGATGATGATTATGATGATGATTATGATGATGATTATGATGATGATTTTGATGATGATAATGATGATGATTATGATGATGATTATGATGATGATTATGATGATGATTATGATGATGATCATGATGATGATTATGATAACTATAATGATGACGATTATGATGACTATTATGATGATGACTATGATGATGATTATGATGACGATTATGATGACTATAATGATGACGATTATGATGACGATTATGATGACTATTATGATGATGATTATGATGACGATTATGATGATGATTATGCTCATGATTATGATGATGATTCTGATGATGATTATGATGATGACTATAATGATGATTATGATGATGACTATGATGATGATTATCATGATGATTATGCTCATGATTATGATGATGAATTATAACGATGATTATGATGATGATTATGATGATGATTATGATGATGATTACGATGACGGTTATGATGATGATTATGATGATGATTATGATGGTGATCATGATGATGATTATGATGATGATTATGATGATGATTATGATGATGATGATGATGATGATTATGATGATGATTATGATGATGATTATGATGATGATTACGATGACGGTTATGATGATGATTATGATGATGATTACGATACGGTTATGATGATGATTATGATGATGATTATGATGATGATTATGATGACTATTATGATGATTATGATGACGATTATGATGATGACCATGAAGACGACTATGATGATGATTATGATGATGATTATGATGATGATTATGATGATGACTATGATGATGATTATGATGATGATTATGATGATGATTATGATGATGACTATAATGATGATTATGATGATGACTATGATGATGATTATCATGATGATTTTGATGATGATTATGATGATGATCATGCTGATGATTATGATGACTATAATGATGACGATTATGATGACTATTATGATGACTATAATGATGACGATTATGATGACTATTATGATGATTATGATGACGATTATGATGATGACCATGAAGACGACTATGATGATGATTATGATGATGATTATGATGATGATTATGATGATGACTATGATGATGATTATGATGATGATTATGATGATGATTACGATGACGGTTATAATGATGATTATGATGATGATTATGATGATGATGATGATGGTGATTTTGATGATGATAATGATGATGATTATGATGATGATTATGATGATGATTATGATGATGATTATGATGATGATTATGATGATAAATATGATGATGATTATGATGATGATTATGCTCATGGTAATGATGATAATTTTAATGATGATTATGATGATGATTATGATGATGATTATGATGATGATTATGATGATGATTACGATGACGGTTATGATGATGATTATGATGATGATTATGATGATGATTATGATGATGATTACGATGACAGTTATGATGATGATTATGATGATGATTATGATGATGATCATGATGATGATTATGATGACTATAATGATGACGATTATGATGACTATTATGATGATGACTATGATGATGATTATGATGACGATTATGATGACTATAATGATGACGATTATGATGACGATTATGATGACTATTATGATGATGATTATGATGACGATTATGATGATGATTATGCTCATGATTATTATGATGATTCTGATGATGATTATGATGATGATTATGATGATGATTACGATGACGGTTATGATGATGATTATGATGATGATTATGATGGTGATCATGATGATGATTATGATGATGATTATGATGATGATTATGATGATGATGATGATGATGATTATGATGATGATTATGATGATGATTATGATGATGATTACGATGACGGTTATGATGATGATTATGATGATGATTACGATACGGTTATGATGATGATTATGATGATGATTATGATGATGATTATGATGATGATTACGATACGGTTATGATGATGATTATGATGATGATTATGATGATGATTATGATGATGATTATGGTGATGATTATGATGATGATTATGATGATAATTTTGATGATGATTATGATGATGATTATGATGATGATTATGATGATGACTATAATGATGATTATGATGATGACTATGATGATGATTATCATGATGATTTTGATGATGATTATGATGATGATCATGCTGATGATTATGATGACTATAATGATGACGATTATGATGATGACCATGAAGACGATTATGATGATGATTATGATGACGATTGTGATGATGATTATGCTCATGATTATGATTATGATCTTGATGATGATTATGATGATGATTATGATGATGATTATGATGATGATTATGATGATGATTATGATGATGATTATGATGATGATTACGATGACGGTTATGATGATGATTATGATGATGATTACGATACGGTTATGATGATGATTATGATGATGATTATGATGATGATTATGATGATGATTACGATACGGTTATGATGATGATTATGATGATGATTATGATGATGATGATGATGATGATTTTGATGATGATAATGATGATGATTATGATGACGATTATGATGATGATTATGATGATAATTTTGATGATGATTATGATGATGATTATGATGATGATTATGATGATGACTATAATGATGATTATGATGATGACTATGATGATGATTATGATGATGATCATGATAATGATTATGAAGACTATAATAATGACGATTATGATGACTATTATGATGACTATAATGATGACGATTATGATGACTATTATGATGATTATGATGACGATTATGATGATGACCATGAAGACGACTATGATGATGATTATGATGATGATTATGATGATGATTATGATGATGACTATGATGATGATTATGATGATGATTATGATGATGATTACGATGACGGTTATAATGATGATTATGATGATGATTATGATGATGATGATGATGGTGATTTTGATGATGATAATGATGATGATTGTGATGATGATTATGATGATGATTATGATGATGATTATGATGATGATTATGATGATAAATATGATGATGATTATGATGATGATTATGCTCATGGTAATGATGATAATTTTAATGATGATTATGATGATGATTATGATGATGATTATGATGATGATTATGATGATGATTATGATGATGATTATGATGATGATTATGATGATGATTATGATGATGATTATGATGATGATTATGATGATGATTACGATGACAGTTATGATGATGATTATGATGACTATAATGATGACGATTATGATGACTATTATGATGATTATGATGACGATTATGATGATGACCATGAAGACGATTATGATGATGATTATGATGATGATTATGATGATGATTATGATGATGACTCTGATGATGATTATGATGATGATTATGATGATGATTACGATGACGGTTATGATGATGATTATGATGATGATTATGATGATGATTATGATGATGATTTTGATGATGATAATGATGATGATTATGATGATGATTATGATGATGATTATGATGATGATTATGATGATGATCATGATGATGATTATGATAACTATAATGATGACGATTATGATGACTATTATGATGATGACTATGATGATGATTATGATGACGATTATGATGACTATAATGATGACGATTATGATGACGATTATGATGACTATTATGATGATGATTATGATGACGATTATGATGATGATTATGCTCATGATTATGATGATGATTCTGATGATGATTATGATGATGACTATAATGATGATTATGATGATGACTATGATGATGATTATCATGATGATTATGCTCATGATTATGATGATGAATTATAACGATGATTATGATGATGATTATGATGATGATTATGATGATGATTACGATGACGGTTATGATGATGATTATGATGATGATTACGATGATGATCATGATGATGATTATTATGATGATTATGATGATGATCATGATGTTGATTATGATGACTATAATGATGACGATTATGATGACTATTATGATGATTATGATGATGATTATGATGATGATTATGATGACGATTATGATGACTATAATGATGACGATTATGATGATGATTACGATGACTAATATGATGATGACTATGATGATGATTATGATGACGATTATGATGATGATTATGCTCATGATAATGATGATGATTTTGATGATGATTATGATGATGATTATGATGATGATTATGATGATGATTATGATGATGATTATGATGATGATTACGATGACGGTTATGATGATGATTATGATGATGATTATGATGGTGATCATGATGATGATTATGATGATGATTATGATGATGATTATGATGATGATGATGATGACGATTATGATGATGATTATGATGATGATTTTGATGATGATTATGATCATGATTATGATGATGATTATGATGATGATTATGATGATGATTATGATGATAATTTTGATGATGATTATGATGATGATTATGATGATGATTATGATGATGACTATAATGATGATTATGATGATGACTATGATGTTGATTATCATGATGATTTTGATGATGATTATGATGATGATCATGCTGATGATTATGATGACTATAATGATGACGATTATGATGATGACCATGAAGACGATTATGATGATGATTATGATGACGATTGTGATGATGATTATGCTCATGATTATGATTATGATCTTGATGATGATTATGATGATGATTATGATGATGATTATGATGATGATTATGATGATGATTATGATGATGATTATGATGATGATTACGATGACGGTTATGATGATGATTATGATGATGATTACGATACGGTTATGATGATGATTATGATGATGATTATGATGATGATTATGATGATGATTACGATACGGTTATGATGATGATTATGATGATGATTATGATGATGATGATGATGATGATTTTGATGATGATAATGATGATGATTATGATGACGATTATGATGATGATTATGATGATAATTTTGATGATGATTATGATGATGATTATGATGATGATTATGATGATGACTATAATGATGATTATGATGATGACTATCATGATGATTATCATGATGATTATGCTCATGATTATGATGATGAATTATAACGATGATTATGATGATGATTATGATGATGATTATGATGATGATTATGATGATGATTACGATGACGGTTATGATGATGACCATGAAGACGATTATGATGATGATTATGATGATGATTATGATGATGATTATGATGATGATTACGATGACGGTTATGATGATGATTATGATGATGATTATGATGATGATCATGATGATGATGATGATGATGATTTTGATGATGATAATGATGATGATTATGATGATGATTATGATGATGATTATGATGATGATTATGATGATGATTATGATGATATTTTTGATGATGATTATGATGATGATTATGATGATGATTATGATGATGACTATAATGATGATTATGATGATGACTATGATGATGATTATCATGATGATTATGCTCATGATTATGATGATGAATTATAACGATGATTATGATGATGATTATGATGATGATTATGATGACGATTATGATGATGACCATGAAGACGATTATGATGATGATTATGATGATGATTATGATGATGATTATGATGATGATTACGATGACGGTTATGATGATGATTATGATGATGATTATGATGATGATTAGGATGACGATTATTATGATGATTATGATGATGATTATGATGATGATTATGATGATGATTATGATGATGATTATGATGATGATTATGATGATGACTATGATGATGATTATGATGATGATTATGGTGATGATTACGATACGGTTATGATGATGATTATGATGATGATTATGATGATGACTATGATGATGATTATGATGATGATTATGATGATGACCATGAAGACGACTATGATGATGATTATGATGATGATTATGATGATGATTATGATAATGACTATGATGATGATTATGATGATGATTATGATGATGATTACGATACGGTTATGATGATGATTATGATGATGATTATGATGATGATGATGATGATGATTTTGATGATAATAATGATGATGATTATGATGACGATTATGATGATGATTATGATGATATTTTTGATGATGATTATGATGATGATTATGATGATGATTATGATGATGATTATGATGATGATTATGATGATGATTATGATGATGATTATGATGATGATTACGATGACAGTTATGATGATGATTATGATGACTATAATGATGACGATTATGATGACTATTATGATGATTATGATGACGATTATGATGATGACCATGAAGACGATTATGATGATGATTATGATGATGATTATGATGATGATTATGATGATGACTCTGATGATGATTATGATGATGATTATGATGATGATTACGATGACGGTTATGATGATGATTATGATGATGATTATGATGATGATTATGATGATGATTTTGATGATGATAATGATGATGATTATGATGATGATTATGATGATGATTATGATGATGATTATGATGATGATCATGATGATGATTATGATAACTATAATGATGACGATTATGATGACTATTATGATGATGACTATGATGATGATTATGATGACGATTATGATGACTATAATGATGACGATTATGATGACGATTATGATGACTATTATGATGATGATTATGATGACGATTATGATGATGATTATGCTCATGATTATGATGATGATTCTGATGATGATTATGATGATGACTATAATGATGATTATGATGATGACTATGATGATGATTATCATGATGATTATGCTCATGATTATGATGATGAATTATAACGATGATTATGATGATGATTATGATGATGATTATGATGATGATTACGATGACGGTTATGATGATGATTATGATGATGATTACGATGATGATCATGATGATGATTATTATGATGATTATGATGATGATCATGATGTTGATTATGATGACTATAATGATGACGATTATGATGACTATTATGATGATTATGATGATGATTATGATGATGATTATGATGACGATTATGATGACTATAATGATGACGATTATGATGATGATTACGATGACTAATATGATGATGACTATGATGATGATTATGATGACGATTATGATGATGATTATGCTCATGATAATGATGATGATTTTGATGATGATTATGATGATGATTATGATGATGATTATGATGATGATTATGATGATGATTATGATGATGATTACGATGACGGTTATGATGATGATTATGATGATGATTATGATGGTGATCATGATGATGATTATGATGATAATTATGATGATGATTATGATGATGATGATGATGACGATTATGATGATGATTATGATGATGATTTTGATGATGATTATGATCATGATTATGATGATGATTATGATGATGATTATGATGATGATTATGATGATGATTATGATGATAATTTTGATGATGATTATGATGATGATTATGATGATGATTATGATGATGACTATAATGATGATTATGATGATGACTATGATGTTGATTATCATGATGATTTTGATGATGATTATGATGATGATCATGCTGATGATTACGATACGGTTATGATGATGATTATGATGATGATTATGATGATGATGATGATGATGATTTTGATGATGATAATGATGATGATTATGATGACGATTATGATGATGATTATGATGATAATTTTGATGATGATTATGATGATGATTATGATGATGATTATGATGATGACTATAATGATGATTATGATGATGACTATGATGATGATTATCATGATGATTATGCTCATGATTATGATGATGAATTATAACGATGATTATGATGATGATTATGATGATGATTATGATGATGATTACGATGACGGTTATGATGATGACCATGAAGACGATTATGATGATGATTATGATGATGATTATGATGATGATTATGATGATGATTACGATGACGGTTATGATGATGATTATGATGATGATTATGATGATGATCATGATGATGATGATGATGATGATTTTGATGATGATAATGATGATGATTATGATGATGATTATGATGATGATTATGATGATGATTATGATGATGATTATGATGATATTTTTGATGATGATTATGATGATGATTATGATGATGATTATGATGATGACTATAATGATGATTATGATGATGACTATGATGATGATTATCATGATGATTTTGATGATGATTATGATCATGATTATGATGATGATCATGATGTTGATTATGATGACTATAATGATGACGATTATGATGACTATTATGATGATTATGATGACGATTATGATGATGACCATGAAGACGATTATGATGATGATTATGATGATGATTATGATGATGATTATGATGATGATTACGATGACGGTTATGATGATGATTATGATGATGATTATGATGATGATTAGGATGACGATTATTATGATGATTATGATGATGATTATGATGATGATTATGATGATGATTATGATGATGATTATGATGATGATTATGATGATGACTATGATGATGATTATGATGATGATTATGGTGATGATTACGATACGGTTATGATGATGATTATGATGATGATTATGATGATGACTATGATGATGATTATGATGATGATTATGATGATGACCATGAAGACGACTATGATGATGATTATGATGATGATTATGATGATGATTATGATAATGACTATGATGATGATTATGATGATGATTATGATGATGATTACGATACGGTTATGATGATGATTATGATGATGATTATGATGATGATGATGATGATGATTTTGATGATAATAATGATGATGATTATGATGACGATTATGATGATGATTATGATGATAATTTTGATGATGATTATGATGATGATTATGATGATGATTATGATGATGACTATAATGATGATTATGATGATGACTATGATGATGATTATCATGATGATTTTGATGATGATTATGATGATGATCATGCTGATGATTATGATGACTATAATGATGACGATTATGATGATGACCATGAAGACGATTATGATGATGATTATGATGATGACTATGATGATGATTATCATGATGATTTTGATGATGATTATGATGATGATCATGCTGATGATTATGATGACTATAATGATGACGATTATGATGATGACCATGAAGACGATTATGATGATGATTATGATGACGACTGTGATGATGATTATGCTCATGATTATGATGATGATCTTGATGATGATTATGATGATGATTATGATGATGATTATGATGATGATTATGATGATGATTATGATGATGATTACGATGACGGTTATGATGATGATTATGATGATGATTATGATCATGATCATGATGATGATTATGATGATGATTATGATGATGATCATGATGATGATTATGATGACTATAATGATGACGATTATGATGACTATTATGATGATTATGATGACGATTATGATGATGACCATGAAGACGATTATGATGATGATTATGATGATGATTATGATGATGATTATGATGATGACTCTGATGATGATTATGATGATGATTATGATGATGATTACGATGACGGTTATGATGATGATTATGATGATGATTATGATGATGATTATGATGATGATTTTGATGATGATAATGATGATGATTATGATGATGATTATGATGATGATTATGATGATGATTATGATGATGATCATGATGATGATTATGATAACTATAATGATGACGATTATGATGACTATTATGATGATGACTATGATGATGATTATGATGACGATTATGATGACTATAATGATGACGATTATGATGACGATTATGATGACTATTATGATGATGATTATGATGACGATTATGATGATGATTATGCTCATGATTATGATGATGATTCTGATGATGATTATGATGATGACTATAATGATGATTATGATGATGACTATGATGATGATTATCATGATGATTATGCTCATGATTATGATGATGAATTATAACGATGATTATGATGATGATTATGATGATGATTATGATGATGATTACGATGACGGTTATGATGATGATTATGATGATGATTACGATGATGATCATGATGATGATTATTATGATGATTATGATGATGATCATGATGTTGATTATGATGACTATAATGATGACGATTATGATGACTATTATGATGATTATGATGATGATTATGATGATGATTATGATGACGATTATGATGACTATAATGATGACGATTATGATGATGATTACGATGACTAATATGATGATGACTATGATGATGATTATGATGACGATTATGATGATGATTATGCTCATGATAATGATGATGATTTTGATGATGATTATGATGATGATTATGATGATGATTATGATGATGATTATGATGATGATTATGATGATGATTACGATGACGGTTATGATGATGATTATGATGATGATTATGATGGTGATCATGATGATGATTATGATGATGATTATGATGATGATTATGATGATGATGATGATGACGATTATGATGATGATTATGATGATGATTTTGATGATGATTATGATCATGATTATGATGATGATTATGATGATGATTATGATGATGATTATGATGATAATTTTGATGATGATTATGATGATGATTATGATGATGATTATGATGATGACTATAATGATGATTATGATGATGACTATGATGATGATTATCATGATGATTTTGATGATGATTATGATGATGATCATGCTGATGATTATGATGACTATAATGATGACGATTATGATGATGACCATGAAGACGATTATGATGATGATTATGATGACGATTGTGATGATGATTATGCTCATGATTATGATTATGATCTTGATGATGATTATGATGATGATTATGATGATGATTATGATGATGATTATGATGATGATTATGATGATGATTATGATGATGATTACGATGACGGTTATGATGATGATTATGATGATGATTACGATACGGTTATGATGATGATTATGATGATGATTATGATGATGATTATGATGATGATTACGATACGGTTATGATGATGATTATGATGATGATTATGATGATGATGATGATGATGATTTTGATGATGATAATGATGATGATTATGATGACGATTATGATGATGATTATGATGATAATTTTGATGATGATTATGATGATGATTATGATGATGATTATGATGATGACTATAATGATGATTATGATGATGACTATGATGATGATTATCATGATGATTATGCTCATGATTATGATGATGAATTATAACGATGATTATGATGATGATTATGATGATGATTATGATGATGATTACGATGACGGTTATGATGATGACCATGAAGACGATTATGATGATGATTATGATGATGATTATGATGATGATTATGATGATGATTACGATGACGGTTATGATGATGATTATGATGATGATTATGATGATGATTATGATGATGATCATGATGATGATGATGATGATGATTTTGATGATGATAATGATGATGATTATGATGATGATTATGATGATGATTATGATGATGATTATGATGATGATTATGATGATATTTTTGATGATGATTATGATGATGATTATGATGATGATTATGATGATGACTATAATGATGATTATGATGATGACTATGATGATGATTATCATGATGATTTTGATGATGATTATGATCATGATTATGATGATGATCATGATGTTGATTATGATGACTATAATGATGACGATTATGATGACTATTATGATGATTATGATGACGATTATGATGATGACCATGAAGACGATTATGATGATGATTATGATGATGATTATGATGATGATTATGATGATGATTACGATGACGGTTATGATGATGATTATGATGATGATTATGATGATGATTAGGATGACGATTATTATGATGATTATGATGATGATTATGATGATGATTATGATGATGATTATGATGATGATTATGATGATGATTATGATGATGACTATGATGATGATTATGATGATGATTATGGTGATGATTACGATACGGTTATGATGATGATTATGATGATGATTATGATGATGACTATGATGATGATTATGATGATGATTATGATGATGACCATGAAGACGACTATGATGATGATTATGATGATGATTATGATGATGATTATGATAATGACTATGATGATGATTATGATGATGATTATGATGATGATTACGATACGGTTATGATGATGATTATGATGATGATTATGATGATGATGATGATGATGATTTTGATGATAATAATGATGATGATTATGATGACGATTATGATGATGATTATGATGATAATTTTGATGATGATTATGATGATGATTATGATGATGATTATGATGATGACTATAATGATGATTATGATGATGACTATGATGATGATTATCATGATGATTTTGATGATGATTATGATGATGATCATGCTGATGATTATGATGACTATAATGATGACGATTATGATGATGACCATGAAGACGATTATGATGATGATTATGATGATGACTATAATGATGACGATTATGATGATGACCATGAAGACGATTATGATGATGATTATGATGACGATTGTGATGATGATTATGCTCATGATTATGATGATGATCTTGATGATGATTATGATGATGATTATGATGATGATTATGATGATGATTATGATGATGATTATGATGATGACTATGATGATGATTATGATGATGATTATGATGATGATTACGATACGGTTGTGATGATGATTATGATGATAATTATGATGATGATGATGATGATGATTTTGATGATAATAATGATGATGATTATGATGATGATTACGATGACGGTTATGATGATGATTATGATGATGATTATGATGATGATTATGATGATGATTTTGATGATGATAATGATGATGATTATGATGATGATTATGATGATGATTATGATGATGATTATGATGATGATCATGATGATGATTATGATAACTATAATGATGACGATTATGATGACTATTATGATGATGACTATGATGATGATTATGATGACGATTATGATGACTATAATGATGACGATTATGATGACGATTATGATGACTATTATGATGATGATTATGATGACGATTATGATGATGATTATGCTCATGATTATGATGATGATTATGATGACGATTATGATGATGATTATGATGATGATTTTGATGATGATTATGATCATGATTATGATGATGATTATGATGATGATTATGATGATGATTATGATGATAATTTTGATGATGATTATGATGATGACTATGATGATGATTATCATGATGATTTTGATGATGATTATGATGATGATCATGCTGATGATTATGATGACTATAATGATGACGATTATGATGATGACCATGAAGACGATTATGATGATGATTATGATGACGATTGTGATGATGATTATGCTCATGATTACGATGATGATCTTGATGATGATTATGATGATGATTATGATGATGATTATGATGATGATTATGATGATGATTATGATGATGATTATGATGATGATTACGATGACGGTTATGATGATGATTATGATGATGATTATGATGATGATCATGATGATGATTATGATGATGATTATGATGATGATCATGATGATGATTATGATGACTATAATGATGACGATTATGATGACTATTATGATGATTATGATGACGATTATGATGATGACCATGAAGACGATTATGATGATGATTATGATGATGATTATGATGATGATTATGATGATGACTATGATGATGATTATGATGATGATTATGATGATGACCATGAAGACGACTATGATGATGATTATGATGATGATTATGATGATGATTATGATGATGACTATGATGATGATTATGATGATGATTATGATGATGATTACGATACGGTTATGATGATGATTATGATGATGATTATGATGATGATGATGATTTTGATGATGATAATGATGATGATTATGATGACGATTATGATGATGATTATGATGATAATTTTGATGATGATTATGATGATGATTATGATGATGATTATGATGATGACTATAATGATGATTATGATGATGACTATGATGATGATTATCATGATGATTATGCTCATGATTATGATGATGAATTATAACGATGATTATGATGATGATTATGATGATGATTATGATGATGATTACGATGACGGTTATGATGATGACCATGAAGACGATTATGATGATGATTATGATGATGATTATGATGATGATTATGATGATGATTACGATGACGGTTATGATGATGATTATGATGATGATTATGATGATGATCATGATGATGATCATGATGATGATGATGATGATGATTTTGATGATGATTATGATGATGATTATGATGATGATTATGATGATGATTATGATGATGATTATGATGATGATTATGATGATGATTATGATGACGATTATGATGACTATAATGATGACGATTATGATGATGATTATGATGACTATTATGATGATGATTATGATGATGATTATGATGACGATTATGATGATGATTATGATGATGATTCTGATGATGATTATGATGATGATTATGATGATGATTCTGATGATGATTACGATGACGGTTATGATGATGATTATGATGATGATTATGATGATGATTATGATGACGATTATGATGACGGTTATGATGATGACTATAATGATGATTATGATGATGAATATGATGATGATTATCATGATGATTTTGATGATGATTATGATCATGATTATGATGATGATCATGATGTTGATTATGATGACTATAATGATGACGATTATGATGACTATTATGATGATTATGATGACGATTATGATGATGACCATGAAGACGATTATGATGATGATTATGATGATGATTATGATGATGATTATGATGATGATTACGATGACGGTTATGATGATGATTATGATGATGATTATGATGATGATTAGGATGACGATTATTATGATGATTATGATGATGATTATGATGATGATTATGATGATGATTATGATGATGATTATGATGATGACCATGAAGACGACTATGATGATGATTATGATGATGATTATGATGATGATTATGATGATGACTATGATGATGATTATGATGATGATTATGATGATGATTACGATACGGTTATGATGATGATTATGATGATGATTATGATGATGATGATGATGATGATTTTGACGATAATAATGATGATGATTATGATGACGATTATGATGATGATTATGATGATAATTTTGATGATGATTATGATGATGATTATGATGATGATTATGATGATGATTATGATGATGATCATGCTGATGATTATGATGACTATAATGATGACGATTATGATGATGACCATGAAGACGATTATGATGATGATTATGATGATGACTATGATGATGATTATCATGATGATTTTGATGATGATTATGATGATGATCATGCTGATGATTATGATGACTATAATGATGACGATTATGATGATGACCATGAAGACGATTATGATGATGATTATGATGACGATTGTGATGATGATTATGCTCATGATTATGATGATGATCTTGATGATGATTATGATGATGATTATGATGATGATTATGATGATGATTATGATGATGATTATGATGATGATTATGATGATGATTATGATGATGATTATGATGATGATTATGATGATGATTATGATCATGATCATGATGATGATTATGATGATGATTATGATGATGATCATGATGATGATTATGATGACTATAATGATGACGATTATGATGACTATTATGATGATTATGATGACTATAATGATGACGATTATGATGATGACCATGAAGACGATTATGATGATGATTATGATGACGATTATGATGATGATTATGATCATGATCATGATGATGATTATGATGATGATTATGATGATGATCATGATGATGATTATGATGACTATAATGATGACGATTATGATGACTATTATGATGATTATGATGACGATTATGATGATGATTATGATGATGATTATGATGATAATTTTGATGATGATTATGATGATGATTATGATGATGATTATGATGATGACTATAATGATGATTATGATGATGACTATGATGATGATTATCATGATGATTATGCTCATGATTATGATGATGAATTATAACGATGATTATGATGATGATTATGATGATGATTATGATGATGATTACGATGACGGTTATGATGATGACCATGAAGACGATTATGATGATGATTATGATGATGATTATGATGATGATTATGATGATGATTACGATGACGGTTATGATGATGATTATGATGATGATTATGATGATGATCATGATGATGATGATGATGATGATTTTGATGATGATAATGATGATGATTATGATGATGATTATGATGATGATTATGATGATGATTATGATGATGATTATGATGATGATTATGATGATGATTATGATGACGATTATGATGACTATAATGATGACGATTATGATGATGATTATGATGACTATTATGATGATGATTATGATGATGATTATGATGACGATTATGATGATGATTATGATGATGATTCTGATGATGATTATGATGATGATTATGATGATGATTATGATGATGATTATGATGATGATTACGATGACGGTTATGATGATGATTATGATGATGGTTATGATGATGATTATGATGATGATTATGATGATGATTACGATGACGGTTATGATGACGATTATGATGATGATTATGCTCATGATTATGATGACGATTCTGATGATGATTATGATGATGATTATGATGATGATTATGATGATGATTATGATGACGATTGTGATGATGATTCTGATGATGATTACGATGACGGTTATGATGATGATTATGATGATGATTATGATGATGATTATGATGACGATTATGATGATGATTATGATGATGATTTTGATGATGATTATGATCATGATTATGATGATGATTATGATGATGATTATGATGATGATTATGATGATAATTTTGATGATGATTATGATGATGATTATGATGATGATTATAATGATGACTATAATGATGATTATGATGATGACTATGATGATGATTATCATGATGATTTTGATGATGATTATGATCATGATTATGATGATGATCATGGTGTTGATTATGATGACTATAATGATGACGATTATGATGACTATTATGATGATTATGATGACGATTATGATGATGACCATGAAGACGATTATGATGATGATTATGATGATGATTATGATGATGATTATGATGATGATTACGATGACGGTTATGATGATGATTATGATGATGATTATGATGATGATTAGGATGACGATTATGATGATGATTATGATGATGATTATGATGATGATCATGATGATGATTATGATGATGATTATGATGAAGATCATGATGATGATTATGATGACTATAATGATGGCGATTATGATGACTATTACGATGATTATGATGACGATTCTGATGATGACCATGAAGACGATTATGATGATGATTATGATGATGATTATGATGATGATTATGATGATGATTATGATGATGATTATGATGATGATTATGATGATGACTATGATGATGATTATGATGATGATTATGATGATGATTACGATACGGTTATGATGATGATTATGATGATGATTATGATGATGATGATGATGATGATTTTGATGATAATAATGATGATGATTATGATGACGATTATGATGATGATTATGATGATAATTTTGATGATGATTATGATGATGATTATGATGATGATTATGATGATGACTATAATGATGATTATGATGATGACTATGATGATGATTATCATGATGATTTTGATGATGATTATGATGATGATCATGCTGATGATTATGATGACTATAATGATGACGATTATGATGATGACCATGAAGACGATTATGATGATGATTATGATGATGACTATGATGATGATTATCATGATGATTTTGATGATGATTATGATGATGATCATGCTGATGATTATGATGACTATAATGATGACGATTATGATGATGACCATGAAGACGATTATGATGATGATTATGATGACGATTGTGATGATGATTATGCTCATGATTATGATGATGATCTTGATGATGATTATGATGATGATTATGATGATGATTATGATGATGATTATGATGATGATTATGATGATGATTATGATGATGATTACGATGACGGTTATGATGATGATTATGATGATGATTATGATGATGATCATGATGATGATTATGATGATGATTATGATGATGATCATGATGATGATTATGATGACTATAATGATGACGATTATGATGACTATTATGATGATTATGATGACGATTATGATGATGATTATGATGATGATTATGATGATGATTATGATGATGACTATGATGATGATTATGATGATGATTATGATGATGACCATGAAGACGACTATGATGATGATTATGATGATGATTATGATGATGATTATGATGATGACTATGATGATGATTATGATGATGATTATGATGATGATTACGATACGGTTATGATGATGATTATGATGATGATTATGATGATAATGATGATGATTATGATGACGATTATGATGATGATTATGATGATAATTTTCATGATGATTATGATGATGATTATGATGATGATTATGATGACGATTATGATGACTATAATGATGACGATTATGATGATGATTATGATGACTATTATGATGATGATTATGATGATGATTATGATGACGATTATGATGATGATTATGATGATGATTCTGATGATGATTATGATGATGATTATGATGATGATTATGATGATGATTATGATGATGATTACGATGACGGTTATGATGATGATTATGATGATGGTTATGATGATGATTATGATGATGATTATGACGATGATTACGATGACGGTTATGATGACGATTATGATGATGATTATGATGATGATTATGATGATGATTATGATGACGATTATGATGATGATTATGATGACTATTATGATGATGACTATTATGATGATTATGATGACGATTATGATGATGACCATGAAGACGATTATGATGATGATTATGATGATGATTATGATGATGATTATGATGATGATTACGATGACGGTTATGATGATGATTATGATGATGATTATGATGATGATTAGGATGACGATTATGATGATGATTATGATGATGATTATGATGATGATCATGATGATGATTATGATGATGATTATGATGAAGATCATGATGATGATTATGATGACTATAATGATGGCGATTATGATGACTATTACGATGATTATGATGACGATTCTGATGATGACCATGAAGACGATTATGGTGATGATTATGATGATGATTATGATGATGATTATGATGATGATTATGATGATGATTATGATGATGATTATGATGATGATTATGATGATGATTATGATGATGATTACGATGACGGTTATGATGATGATTATGATGATGATTATGATGATGATTATGATGATGATTATGATGATGATTATGATGATGACTATGATGATGATTATGATGATGATTATGATGATGACCATGAAGACGACTATGATGATGATTATGATGATGATTATGATGATGATTATGATGATGACTATGATGATGATTATGATGATGATTATGATGATGATTACGATACGGTTATGATGATGATTATGATGATGATTATGATGATAATGATGATGATTATGATGACGATTATGATGATGATTATGATGATAATTTTCATGATGATTATGATGATGATTATGATGATGATTATGATGACGATTATGATGACTATAATGATGACGATTATGATGATGATTATGATGACTATTATGATGATGATTATGATGATGATTATGATGACGATTATGATGATGATTATGATGATGATTCTGATGATGATTATGATGATGATTATGATGATGATTATGATGATGATTATGATGATGATTACGATGACGGTTATGATGATGATTATGATGATGGTTATGATGATGATTATGATGATGATTATGACGATGATTACGATGACGGTTATGATGACGATTATGATGATGATTATGATGATGATTATGATGATGATTATGATGACGATTATGATGATGATTATGATGACTATTATGATGATGACTATTATGATGATTATGATGACGATTATGATGATGACCATGAAGACGATTATGATGATGATTATGATGATGATTATGATGATGATTATGATGATGATTACGATGACGGTTATGATGATGATTATGATGATGATTATGATGATGATTAGGATGACGATTATGATGATGATTATGATGATGATTATGATGATGATCATGATGATGATTATGATGATGATTATGATGAAGATCATGATGATGATTATGATGACTATAATGATGGCGATTATGATGACTATTACGATGATTATGATGACGATTCTGATGATGACCATGAAGACGATTATGGTGATGATTATGATGATGATTCTGATGATGATTATGATGATGATTATGATGATGATTATGATGATGATTATGATGATGATTATGATGATGATTATGATGATGATTACGATGACGGTTATGATGATGATTATGATGATGATTATGATGATGATCATGATGATGATTATGATGATGATTATGATGATGATTATGATGATGATCATGATGATGATTATGATGACTATAATGATGACGATTATGATGACTATTATGATGATTATGATGACGATTATGATGATGACCATGAAGACGATCATGATGATGATTATGATGATGATTATGATGATGATTATGATGATGACTATGATGATGATTATGATGATGATTATGATGATGACCATGAAGACGACTATGATGATGATTATGATGATGATTATGATGATGATTATGATGATGACTATGATGATGATTATGATGATGATTATGATGATGATTACGATACGGTTATGATGATGATTATGATGATAATTATGATGATGATGATGATGATGATTTTGATGATAATAATGATGATGATTATGATGATGATTACGATGACGGTTATGATGATGATTATGATGATGATTATGATGATGATTATGATGATGATTTTGATGATGATAATGATGATGATTATGATGATGATTATGATGATGATTATGATGATGATTATGATGATGATCATGATGATGATTATGATAACTATAATGATGACGATTATGATGACTATTATGATGATGACTATGATGATGATTATGATGACGATTATGATGACTATAATGATGACGATTATGATGACTATTATGATGACTATTATGATGATGATTATGATGACGATTATGATGATGATTATGCTCATGATTATGATGATGATTCTGATGATGATTATGATGATGACTATAATGATGATTATGATGATGCCTATGATGATGATTATCATGATGATTATGCTCATGATTATGATGATGAATTATAACGATGATTATGATGATGATTATGATGATGATTATGATGATGATTACGATGACGGTTATGATGGTGATTATGATGATGATTACGATGATGATCATGATGATGATTATGATGATGATTATGATGATGATCATGATGTTGATTATGATGACTATAATGATGACGATTATGATGACTATTATGATGATTATGATGATGATTCTGATGATGATTATGATGACGATTATGATGACTATAATGATGACGATTATGATGATGATTACGATGACTAATATGATGATGATTTTGATGATGATTATGATGATGATTATGATGATGATTATGATGATGATTATGATGATGATTATGATGATGATTACGATGACGGTTATGATGATGATTATGATGATGATTATGATGATGATCATGATGATGATCATGATGATGATTATGATGATGATTATGATGATGATTACGATGACGATTATGATGATGATTATGATGATGATTTTGATGATGATTATGATCATGATTATGATGATGATTATGATGATGATTATGATGATGATTATGATGATAATTTTGATGATGATTATGATGATGATTATGATGATGACTATAATGATGATTATGATGATGACTATGATGATGATTATCATGATGATTTGGATGATGATTATGATGATGATCATGCTGATGATTATGATGACTATAATGATGACGATTATGATGATGACCATGAAGACGATTATGATGATGATTATGATGACGATTGTGATGATGATTATGCTCATGATTATGATGATGATCTTGATGATGATTATGATGATGATTATGATGATGATTATGATGATGATTATGATGATGATTATGATGATGATTATGATGATGATTATGATGACGATTATGATGACTATAATGATGACGATTATGATGATGATTATGATGACGATTATGATGATGATTATGATGATGATTCTGATGATGATTATGATGATGATTATGATGATGATTATGATGATGATTATGATGATGACTATGATGATGATTATCATGATGATTTTGATGATGATTATGATCATGATTATGATGATGATCATGATGTTGATTATGATGACTATGATGATGACGATTATGATGACTATTATGATGATTATGATGACGATTATGATGATGACCATAAAGACGATTATGATGATGATTATGATGATGATTATGATGATGATTATGATGATGATTACGATGACGGTTATGATGATGATTATGATGATGATTATGATGATGATTAGGATGACGATTATGATGATGATTATGATGATGATTATGATGATGATCATGATGATGATTATGATGATGATTATGATGAAGATCATGATGATGATTATGATGACTATAATGATGGCGATTATGATGACTATTACGATGATTATGATGACGATTCTGATGATGACCATGAAGACGATTATGATGATGATCATGATGATGATTATGATGATGATTATGATGATGATCATGATGATGATTATGATGACTATAATGATGACGATTATGATGACTATTATGATGATTATGATGACGATTATGATGATGACCATGAAGACGATCATGATGATGATTATGATGATGATTATGATGATGATTATGATGATGACTATGATGATGATTATGATGATGATTATGATGATGACCATGAAGACGACTATGATGATGATTATGATGATGCTTATGATGATGATTATGATGATGACTATGATGATGATTATGATGATGATTATGATGATGATTACGATACGGTTATGATGATGATTATGATGATAATTATGATGATGATGATGATGATGATTTTGATGATAATAATGATGATGATTATGATGATGATTACGATGACGGTTATGATGATGATTATGATGATGATTATGATGATGATTATGATGATGATTTTGATGATGATAATGATGATGATTATGATGATGATTATGATGATGATTATGATGATGATTATGATGATGATCATGATGATGATTATGATAACTATAATGATGACGATTATGATGACTATTATGATGATGACTATGATGATGATTATGATGACGATTATGATGACTATAATGATGACGATTATGATGACGATTATGATGACTATTATGATGATGATTATGATGACGATTATGATGATGATTATGCTCATGATTATGATGATGATTCTGATGATGATTATGATGATGACTATAATGATGACTATGATGATGCCTATGATGATGATTATCATGATGATTATGCTCATGATTATGATGATGAATTATAACGATGATTATGATGATGATTATGATGATGATTATGATGATGATTACGATGACGGTTATGATGGTGATTATGATGATGATTACGATGATGATCATGATGATGATTATGATGATGATTATGATGATGATCATGATGTTGATTATGATGACTATAATGATGACGATTATGATGACTATTATGATGATTATGATGATGCTTATGATGATGATTATGATCACGATTATGATGACTATAATGATGACGATTATGATGATGATTACGATGACTAATATGATGATGACTATGATGATGATTATGATGACGATTATGATGATGATTATGCTCATGATAATGATGATGATTTTGATGATGATGATGATGATGATTATGATGACGATTATGATGATGATTATGATGATGATTTTGATGATGATTATGATCATGATTATGATGATGATTATGATGATGATTATGATGATGATTATGATGATAATTTTGATGATGATTATGATGATGATTATGATGATGATTATGATGATGACTATAATGATGATTATGATGATGACTATGATGATGATTATCATGATGATTTTGATGATGATTATGATGATGATCATGCTGATGATTATGATGACTATAATGATGACGATTATGATGATGACCATGAAGACGATTATGATGATGATTATGATGACGATTGTGATGATGATTATGCTCATGATTATGATGATGATCTTGATGATGATTATGATGATGATTATGATGATGATTATGATGATGATTATGATGATGATTATGATGATGATTATGATGATGATTATGATGACGATTATGATGACTATAATGATGACGATTATGATGATGATTATGATGACTATTATGATGATGATTATGATGATGATTATGATGACGATTATGATGATGATTATGATGATGATTCTGATGATGATTATGATGATGATTATGATGATGATTATGATGATGATTATGATGATGATTACGATGACGGTTATGATGATGATTATGATGATGGTTATGATGATGATTATGATGATGATTATGATGATGATTACGATGATGATTATGATGATGATTATGATGATAATTTTGATGATGATTATAATGATGATTATGATGATGATTATGATGATGACTACAATGATGATTATGATGATGACTATGATGATGATTATCATGATGATTTTGATGATGATTATGATCATGATTATGATGATGATCATGATGTTGATTATGATGACTATGATGATGACGATTATGATGACTATTATGATGATTATGATGACGATTATGATGATGACCATGAAGACGATTATGATGATGATTATGATGATGATTATGATGATGATTATGATGATGATTACGATGACGGTTATGATGATGATTATGATGATGATTATGATGATGATTAGGATGACGATTATGATGATGATTATGATGATGATTATGATGATGATCATGATGATGATTATGATGATGATTATGATGAAGATCATGATGATGATTATGATGACTATAATGATGGCGATTATGATGACTATTACGATGATTATGATGACGATTCTGATGATGACCATGAAGACGATTATGATGATGATCATGATGATGATTATGATGATGATTATGATGATGATCATGATGATGATTATGATGACTATAATGATGACGATTATGATGACTATTATGATGATTATGATGACGATTATGATGATGACCATGAAGACGATCATGATGATGATTATGATGATGATTATGATGATGATTATGATGATGACTATGATGATGATTATGATGATGATTATGATGATGACCATGAAGACGACTATGATGATGATTATGATGATGCTTATGATGATGATTATGATGATGACTATGATGATGATTATGATGATGATTATGATGATGATTACGATACGGTTATGATGATGATTATGATGATAATTATGATGATGATGATGATGATGATTTTGATGATAATAATGATGATGATTATGATGATGATTACGATGACGGTTATGATGATGATTATGATGATGATTATGATGATGATTATGATGATGATTTTGATGATGATAATGATGATGATTATGATGATGATTATGATGATGATTATGATGATGATTATGATGATGATCATGATGATGATTATGATAACTATAATGATGACGATTATGATGACTATTATGATGATGACTATGATGATGATTATGATGACGATTATGATGACTATAATGATGACGATTATGATGACGATTATGATGACTATTATGATGATGATTATGATGACGATTATGATGATGATTATGCTCATGATTATGATGATGATTCTGATGATGATTATGATGATGACTATAATGATGACTATGATGATGCCTATGATGATGATTATCATGATGATTATGCTCATGATTATGATGATGAATTATAACGATGATTATGATGATGATTATGATGATGATTATGATGATGATTACGATGACGGTTATGATGGTGATTATGATGATGATTACGATGATGATCATGATGATGATTATGATGATGATTATGATGATGATCATGATGTTGATTATGATGACTATAATGATGACGATTATGATGACTATTATGATGATTATGATGATGCTTATGATGATGATTATGATCACGATTATGATGACTATAATGATGACGATTATGATGATGATTACGATGACTAATATGATGATGACTATGATGATGATTATGATGACGATTATGATGATGATTATGCTCATGATAATGATGATGATTTTGATGATGATGATGATGATGATTATGATGACGATTATGATGATGATTATGATGATGATTTTGATGATGATTATGATCATGATTATGATGATGATTATGATGATGATTATGATGATGATTATGATGATAATTTTGATGATGATTATGATGATGATTATGATGATGATTATGATGATGACTATAATGATGATTATGATGATGACTATGATGATGATTATCATGATGATTTTGATGATGATTATGATGATGATCATGCTGATGATTATGATGACTATAATGATGACGATTATGATGATGACCATGAAGACGATTATGATGATGATTATGATGACGATTGTGATGATGATTATGCTCATGATTATGATGATGATCTTGATGATGATTATGATGATGATTATGATGATGATTATGATGATGATTATGATGATGATTATGATGATGATTATGATGATGATTATGATGACGATTATGATGACTATAATGATGACGATTATGATGATGATTATGATGACTATTATGATGATGATTATGATGATGATTATGATGACGATTATGATGATGATTATGATGATGATTCTGATGATGATTATGATGATGATTATGATGATGATTATGATGATGATTATGATGATGATTACGATGACGGTTATGATGATGATTATGATGATGGTTATGATGATGATTATGATGATGATTATGATGATGATTACGATGATGATTATGATGATGATTATGATGATAATTTTGATGATGATTATAATGATGATTATGATGATGATTATGATGATGACTACAATGATGATTATGATGATGACTATGATGATGATTATCATGATGATTTTGATGATGATTATGATCATGATTATGATGATGATCATGATGTTGATTATGATGACTATGATGATGACGATTATGATGACTATTATGATGATTATGATGACGATTATGATGATGACCATGAAGACGATTATGATGATGATTATGATGATGATTATGATGATGATTATGATGATGATTACGATGACGGTTATGATGATGATTATGATGATGATTATGATGATGATTAGGATGACGATTATGATGATGATTATGATGATGATTATGATGATGATCATGATGATGATTATGATGATGATTATGATGAAGATCATGATGATGATTATGATGACTATAATGATGGCGATTATGATGACTATTACGATGATTATGATGACGATTCTGATGATGACCATGAAGACGATTATGATGATGATCATGATGATGATTATGATGATGATTATGATGATGATCATGATGATGATTATGATGACTATAATGATGACGATTATGATGACTATTATGATGATTATGATGACGATTATGATGATGACCATGAAGACGATCATGATGATGATTATGATGATGATTATGATGATGATTATGATGATGACTATGATGATGATTATGATGATGATTATGATGATGACCATGAAGACGACTATGATGATGATTATGATGATGCTTATGATGATGATTATGATGATGACTATGATGATGATTATGATGATGATTATGATGATGATTGCGATACGGTTATGATGATGATTATGATGATAATTATGATGATGATGATGATGATGATTTTGATGATAGTAATGATGATGATTATGATGATGATTACGATGACGGTTATGATGATGATTATGATGATGATTATGATGATGATTATGATGATGATTTTGATGATGATAATGATGATGATTATGATGATGATTATGATGATGATTATGATGATGATTATGATGATGATTATGATGATGATTATGCTCATGATTATGATGATGATTCTGATGATGATTATGATGATGATTATGATGATGATTATGATGATGATTATGATGACGATGATGATGATGATTCTGATGATGATTATGATGACGGTTATGGTGATGATTATGATGATGATTAT
Organism: Coelioxys conoideus; assembly: GCA_947623535.1. Lineage (NCBI taxonomy): Eukaryota > Metazoa > Arthropoda > Insecta > Hymenoptera > Megachilidae > Coelioxys > Coelioxys conoideus. The sequence goes on from CANQJN010000043.1 coordinate 1,774,402, forward strand.
GATGATGAATTATAACGATGATTATGATGATGATTATGATGATGATTATAATGATGATTATGATGATGATTATGATGATGATTATGATGACGATTATGATGATGATTCTGATGATGATTATGATGATGATTATGATGACGATTGTGATGATGATTATGCTCATGATTATGATGATGATCTTGATGATGATTATGATGATGATTGTGATGATGATTATGATGATGATTATGATGATGATTATGATGATGATTATGATGATGATTATGATGATGATTATGATGATGATTATGATGATGATTACGATGACGGTTATGATGATGATTATGATGATGATTATGATGATGATTATGATGACGATTATGATGACGATTATGATGATGATTTTGATGATGATTATGATGATGATCATGCTGATGATTATGATGACTATAATGATGACGATTATGATGACTATTATGATGATGACTATGATGATGATTATGATGACGATTATGATGACTATAATGATGACGATTATGATGATGATTATGATGACTATTATGATGATGACTATGATGATGATTATGATGACGATTATGATGATGATTACGATGACGGTTATGATGATGATTATGATGATGATTATGATGATGATGATGATGATGATTTTGATGATGATAATGATGATGATTATGATGACGATTATGATGATGATTATGATGATAATTTTGATGATGATTATGATGATGATTATGATGATGATTATGATGATGATTATGATGATGATTATGATGATGATTACGATGACGGTTATGATGATGATTATGATGATGATTATGATGATGATGATGATGATGATTTTGATGATGATAATGATGATGATTATGATGACGATTATGATGATGATTATGATGATAATTTTGATGATGATTATGATGATGATTATGATGATGACTATGATGATGATTATCATGATGATGATGCTCATGATTATGATGATGAATTATAACGATGATTATGATGATGATTATGATGATGATTATGATGATGATTACGATGACGGTTATGATGATGATTATGATGATGATTATGATGATGATCATGACGATGATTATGATGATGATTATGATGATGATCATGATGTTGATTATGATGACTATAATGATGACGATTATGATGACTATTATGATGATTATGATGACGATTATGATGATGACCATGAAGACGATTATGATGATGATTATGATGATGATTATGATGATGATGATGATGATGATTTTGATGATGATAATGTTGATGATTATGATGATGATTATGATGATGATTATGATGATGATTATGATGATGATTATGATGATGATTATGATGACGATTATGATGACTATAATGATGACGATTATGATGATGATTATGATGACTATTATGATGATGACTATGATGATGATTATGATGACGATTATGATGATGATTATGCTCATGATTATGATGATGATTTTGATGATGACTATGATGATGATTAAGATGATAATTATGATGATGATTATGATGATGATTACGATGACGGTTATGATGATGATTATGATGATGATTATGATGATGATTATGATGATGATGATGATGATGATTTTGATGATGATAATGATGATGATTATGATGACGATTATGATGATGATTATGATGATAATTTTGATGATGATTATGATGATGATTATGATGATGATTATGATGATGATTATGATGATGATTATGATGATGATTACGATGACGGTTATGATGATGATTATGATGATGATTATGATGATGATTACGATGATGATTATGATGATGATTACGATGACGGTTATGATGATGATTATGATGATGATTATGATGATGATGATGATGATGATTTTGATGATGATAATGATGATGATTATGATGACGATTATGATGATGATTATGATGATAATTTTGATGATGATTATGATGATGATTATGATGATGACTATGATGATGATTATCATGATGATGATGCTCATGATTATGATGATGAATTATAACGATGATTATGATGATGATTATGATGATGATTATGATGATGATTACGATGACGGTTATGATGATGATTATGATGATGATTATGATGATGATCATGATGATGATTATGATGATGATTATGATGATGATCATGATGTTGATTATGATGACTATAATGATGACGATTATGATGACTATTATGATGATTATGATGACGATTATGATGACTATTATGATGATGACTATGATGATGACAATGATGATGATTATGATGACGATTATGATGATGATTACGCTCATGATAATGATGATGATTTTGATGATGATTATGATGATGATTATGATGATGATTATCATGATGATTATGATGATGATTACGATGACGGTTATGATGATGACTATGATGATGATTATGATGATGATTATGATGATGATTATGATGATGATTATGATGATGATTATGATGATGATTACGATGATGATTATGATGATGATTATGCTCATGATTATGATGATGATTCTGATGATGATTATGATGATGATTATGATGATGATTATGATGATGATTATGATGACGATGATGATGATGATTCTGATGATGATTATGATGACGGTTATGGTGATGATTATGATGATGATTATGATGATGAATTATAACGATGATTATGATGATGATTATGATGATGATTATAATGATGATTATGATGATGATTATGATGATGATTATGATGACGATTATGATGATGATTCTGATGATGATTATGATGATGATTATGATGACGATTGTGATGATGATTATGCTCATGATTATGATGATGATCTTGATGATGATTATGATGATGATTATGATGACTATTATGATGATGACTATGATGATGATTATGATGACGATTATGATGATGATTACGATGACGGTTATGATGATGATTATGATGATGATTATGATGATGATGATGATGATGATTTTGATGATGATAATGATGATGATTATGATGACGATTATGATGATGATTATGATGATAATTTTGATGATGATTATGATGATGATTATGATGATGATTATGATGATGATTATGATGATGATTATGATGATGATTACGATGACGGTTATGATGATGATTATGATGATGATTATGATGATGATGATGATGATGATTATGATGATGATTATGATGACGATTGTGATGATGATTATGCTCATGATTATGATGATGATCTTGATGATGATTATGATGATGATTATGATGATGATTATGATGATGATTATGATGATGATTATGATGATGATTATGATGATGATTATGATGATGATTATGATGATGATTATGATGATGATTACGATGACGGTTATGATGATGATTATGATGATGATTATGATGATGATTATGATGACGATTATGATGACGATTATGATGATGATTTTGATGATGATTATGATGATGATCATGCTGATGATTATGATGACTATAATGATGACGATTATGATGACTATTATGATGATGACTATGATGATGATTATGATGACGATTATGATGACTATAATGATGACGATTATGATGATGATTATGATGACTATTATGATGATGACTATGATGATGATTATGATGACGATTATGATGATGATTACGATGACGGTTATGATGATGATTATGATGATGATTATGATGATGATGATGATGATGATTTTGATGATGATAATGATGATGATTATGATGACGATTATGATGATGATTATGATGATAATTTTGATGATGATTATGATGATGATTATGATGATGATTATGATGATGATTATGATGATGATTATGATGATGATTACGATGACGGTTATGATGATGATTATGATGATGATTATGATGATAATTTTGATGATGATTATGATGATGATTATGATGATGATTATGATGATGACTATAATGATGATTATGATGATGACTATGATGATGATTATCATGATGATTATGCTCATGATTATGATGATGAATTATAACGATGATTATGATGATGATTATGATGATGATTATGATGATGATTACGATGACGGTTATGATGATGACCATGAAGACGATTATGATGATGATTATGATGATGATTATGATGATGATTATGATGATGATTACGATGACGGTTATGATGATGATTATGATGATGATTATGATGATGATCATGATGATGATGATGATGATGATTTTGATGATGATAATGATGATGATTATGATGATGATTATGATGATGATTATGATGATGATTATGTTGATGATTATGATGATGATTATGATGATGATTATGATGACGATTATGATGACTATAATGATGACGATTATGATGATGATTATGATGACTATTATGATGATGATTATGATGATGATTATGATGACGATTATGATGATGATTATGATGATGATTCTGATGATGATTATGATGATGATTATGATGATGATTATGATGATGATTATGATGATGATTACGATGACGGTTATGATGATGATTATGATGATGGTTATGATGATGATTATGATGATGATTATGATGATGATTACGATGACGGTTATGATGACGATTATGATGATGATTATGCTCATGATTATGATGACGATTCTGATGATGATTATGATGATGATTATGATGATGATTATGATGATGATTATGATGACGATTGTGATGATGATTCTGATGATGATTACGATGACGGTTATGATGATGATTATGATGATGATTATGATGATGATTATGATGACGATTATGATGATGATTATGATGATGATTTTGATGATGATTATGATCATGATTATGATGATGATTATGATGATGATTATGATGATGATTATGATGATAATTTTGATGATGATTATGATGATGATTATGATGATGATTATAATGATGACTATAATGATGATTATGATGATGACTATGATGATGATTATCATGATGATTTTGATGATGATTATGATCATGATTATGATGATGATCATGGTGTTGATTATGATGACTATAATGATGACGATTATGATGACTATTATGATGATTATGATGACGATTATGATGATGACCATGAAGACGATTATGATGATGATTATGATGATGATTATGATGATGATTATGATGATGATTACGATGACGGTTATGATGATGATTATGATGATGATTATGATGATGATTATGATGATGATTATGATGATGATTATGATGATGATTACGATGACGGTTATGATGATGATTATGATGATGATTATGATGATGATGATGATGATGATTTTGATGATGATAATGATGATGATTATGATGACGATTATGATGATGATTATGATGATAATTTTGATGATGATTATGATGATGATTATGATGATGACTATGATGATGATTATCATGATGATGATGCTCATGATTATGATGATGAATTATAACGATGATTATGATGATGATTATGATGATGATTATGATGATGATTACGATGACGGTTATGATGATGATTATGATGATGATTATGATGATGATCATGACGATGATTATGATGATGATTATGATGATGATGATGATGTTGATTATGATGACTATAATGATGACGATTATGATGACTATTATGATGATTATGATGACGATTATGATGATGACCATGAAGACGATTATGATGATGATTATGATGATGATTATGATGATGATGATGATGATGATTTTGATGATGATAATGTTGATGATTATGATGATGATTATGATGATGATTATGATGATGATTATGATGATGATTATGATGATGATTATGATGACGATTATGATGACTATAATGATGACGATTATGATGATGATTATGATGACTATTATGATGATGACTATGATGATGATTATGATGACGATTATGATGATGATTATGCTCATGATTATGATGATGATTTTGATGATGACTATGATGATGATTAAGATGATAATTATGATGATGATTATGATGATGATTACGATGACGGTTATGATGATGATTATGATGATGATTATGATGATGATTATGATGATGATGATGATGATGATTTTGATGATGATAATGATGATGATTATGATGACGATTATGATGATGATTATGATGATAATTTTGATGATGATTATGATGATGATTATGATGATGATTATGATGATGATTATGATGATGATTATGATGATGATTACGATGACGGTTATGATGATGATTATGATGATGATTATGATGATGATGATGATGATGATTTTGATGATGATAATGATGATGATTATGATGACTATTATGATGATGACTATGATGATGATTATGATGACGATTATGATGACTATAATGATGACGATTATGATGATGATTATGATGACTATTATGATGATGACTATGATGAAGATTATGATGACGATTATGATGATGATTACGATGACGGTTATGATGATGATTATGATGATGATTATGATGATGATGATGATGATGATTTTGATGATGATAATGATGATGATTATGATGACGATTATGATGATGATTATGATGATAATTTTGATGATGATTATGATGATGATTATGATGATGATTATGATGATGATTACGATGATGATTATGATGATGATTACGATGACGGTTATGATGATGATTATGATGATGATTATGATGATGATGATGATGATGATTTTGATGATGATAATGATGATGATTATGATGACGATTATGATGATGATTATGATGATAATTTTGATGATGATTATGATGATGATTATGATGATGACTATGATGATGATTATCATGATGATGATGCTCATGATTATGATGATGAATTATAACGATGATTATGATGATGATTATGATGATGATTATGATGATGATTACGATGACGGTTATGATGATGATTATGATGATGATTATGATGATGATCATGATGATGATTATGATGATGATTATGATGATGATCATGATGTTGATTATGATGACTATAATGATGACGATTATGATGACTATTATGATGATTATGATGACGATTATGATGACTATTATGATGATGACTATGATGATGACAATGATGATGATTATGATGACGATTATGATGATGATTACGCTCATGATAATGATGATGATTTTGATGATGATTATGATGATGATTATGATGATGATTATCATGATGATTATGATGATGATTACGATGACGGTTATGATGATGACTATGATGATGATTATGATGATGATTATGATGATGATTATGATGATGATTATGATGATGATTATGATGATGATTACGATGATGATTATGATGATGATTATGCTCATGATTATGATGATGATTCTGATGATGATTATGATGATGATTATGATGATGATTATGATGATGATTATGATGACGATGATGATGATGATTCTGATGATGATTATGATGACGGTTATGGTGATGATTATGATGATGATTATGATGATGAATTATAACGATGATTATGATGATGATTATGATGATGATTATAATGATGATTATGATGATGATTATGATGATGATTATGATGACGATTATGATGATGATTCTGATGATGATTATGATGATGATTATGATGACGATTGTGATGATGATTATGCTCATGATTATGATGATGATCTTGATGATGATTATGATGATGATTATGATGACTATTATGATGATGACTATGATGATGATTATGATGACGATTATGATGATGATTACGATGACGGTTATGATGATGATTATGATGATGATTATGATGATGATGATGATGATGATTTTGATGATGATAATGATGATGATTATGATGACGATTATGATGATGATTATGATGATAATTTTGATGATGATTATGATGATGATTATGATGATGATTATGATGATGATTATGATGATGATTATGATGATGATTACGATGACGGTTATGATGATGATTATGATGATGATTATGATGATGATGATGATGATGATTATGATGATGATTATGATGACGATTGTGATGATGATTATGCTCATGATTATGATGATGATCTTGATGATGATTATGATGATGATTATGATGATGATTATGATGATGATTATGATGATGATTATGATGATGATTATGATGATGATTATGATGATGATTATGATGATGATTATGATGATGATTACGATGACGGTTATGATGATGATTATGATGATGATTATGATGATGATTATGATGACGATTATGATGACGATTATGATGATGATTTTGATGATGATTATGATGATGATCATGCTGATGATTATGATGACTATAATGATGACGATTATGATGACTATTATGATGATGACTATGATGATGATTATGATGACGATTATGATGACTATAATGATGACGATTATGATGATGATTATGATGACTATTATGATGATGACTATGATGATGATTATGATGACGATTATGATGATGATTACGATGACGGTTATGATGATGATTATGATGATGATTATGATGATGATGATGATGATGATTTTGATGATGATAATGATGATGATTATGATGACGATTATGATGATGATTATGATGATAATTTTGATGATGATTATGATGATGATTATGATGATGATTATGATGATGATTATGATGATGATTATGATGATGATTACGATGACGGTTATGATGATGATTATGATGATGATTATGATGATAATTTTGATGATGATTATGATGATGATTATGATGATGATTATGATGATGACTATAATGATGATTATGATGATGACTATGATGATGATTATCATGATGATTATGCTCATGATTATGATGATGAATTATAACGATGATTATGATGATGATTATGATGATGATTATGATGATGATTACGATGACGGTTATGATGATGACCATGAAGACGATTATGATGATGATTATGATGATGATTATGATGATGATTATGATGATGATTACGATGACGGTTATGATGATGATTATGATGATGATTATGATGATGATCATGATGATGATGATGATGATGATTTTGATGATGATAATGATGATGATTATGATGATGATTATGATGATGATTATGATGATGATTATGTTGATGATTATGATGATGATTATGATGATGATTATGATGACGATTATGATGACTATAATGATGACGATTATGATGATGATTATGATGACTATTATGATGATGATTATGATGATGATTATGATGACGATTATGATGATGATTATGATGATGATTCTGATGATGATTATGATGATGATTATGATGATGATTATGATGATGATTATGATGATGATTACGATGACGGTTATGATGATGATTATGATGATGGTTATGATGATGATTATGATGATGATTATGATGATGATTACGATGACGGTTATGATGACGATTATGATGATGATTATGCTCATGATTATGATGACGATTCTGATGATGATTATGATGATGATTATGATGATGATTATGATGATGATTATGATGACGATTGTGATGATGATTCTGATGATGATTACGATGACGGTTATGATGATGATTATGATGATGATTATGATGATGATTATGATGACGATTATGATGATGATTATGATGATGATTTTGATGATGATTATGATCATGATTATGATGATGATTATGATGATGATTATGATGATGATTATGATGATAATTTTGATGATGATTATGATGATGATTATGATGATGATTATAATGATGACTATAATGATGATTATGATGATGACTATGATGATGATTATCATGATGATTTTGATGATGATTATGATCATGATTATGATGATGATCATGGTGTTGATTATGATGACTATAATGATGACGATTATGATGACTATTATGATGATTATGATGACGATTATGATGATGACCATGAAGACGATTATGATGATGATTATGATGATGATTATGATGATGATTATGATGATGATTACGATGACGGTTATGATGATGATTATGATGATGATTATGATGATGATTAGGATGACGATTATGATGATGATTATGATGATGATTATGATGATGATCATGATGATGATTATGATGATGATTATGATGAAGATCATGATGATGATTATGATGACTATAATGATGGCGATTATGATGACTATTACGATGATTATGATGACGATTCTGATGATGACCATGAAGACGATTATGATGATGATTATGATGATGATTATGATGATGATTATGATGATGATTATGATGATGATTATGATGATGATTATGATGATGACTATGATGATGATTATGATGATGATTATGATGATGATTACGATACGGTTATGATGATGATTATGATGATGATTATGATGATGATGATGATGATGATTTTGATGATAATAATGATGATGATTATGATGACGATTATGATGATGATTATGATGATAATTTTGATGATGATTATGATGATGATTATGATGATGATTATGATGATGACTATAATGATGATTATGATGATGACTATGATGATGATTATCATGATGATTTTGATGATGATTATGATGATGATCATGCTGATGATTATGATGACTATAATGATGACGATTATGATGATGACCATGAAGACGATTATGATGATGATTATGATGATGACTATGATGATGATTATCATGATGATTTTGATGATGATTATGATGATGATCATACTGATGATTATGATGACTATAATGATGACGATTATGATGATGACCATGAAGACGATTATGATGATGATTATGATGACGATTGTGATGATGATTATGCTCATGATTATGATGATGATCTTGATGATGATTATGATGATGATTATGATGATGATTATGATGATGATTATGATGATGATTATGATGATGATTATGATGATGATTACGATGACGGTTATGATGATGATTATGATGATGATTATGATGATGATCATGATGATGATTATGATGATGATTATGATGATGATCATGATGATGATTATGATGACTATAATGATGACGATTATGATGACTATTATGATGATTATGATGACGATTATGATGATGATTATGATGATGATTATGATGATGATTATGATGATGACTATGATGATGATTATGATGATGATTATGATGATGACCATGAAGACGACTATGATGATGATTATGATGATGATTATGATGATGATTATGATGATGACTATGATGATGATTATGATGATGATTATGATGATGATTACGATACGGTTATGATGATGATTATGATGATGATTATGATGATAATGATGATGATTATGATGACGATTATGATGATGATTATGATGATAATTTTCATGATGATTATGATGATGATTATGATGATGATTATGATGACGATTATGATGACTATAATGATGACGATTATGATGATGATTATGATGACTATTATGATGATGATTATGATGATGATTATGATGACGATTATGATGATGATTATGATGATGATTCTGATGATGATTATGATGATGATTATGATGATGATTATGATGATGATTATGATGATGATTACGATGACGGTTATGATGATGATTATGATGATGGTTATGATGATGATTATGATGATGATTATGATGATGATTACGATGACGGTTATGATGACGATTATGATGATGATTATGATGATGATTATGATGATGATTATGATGACGATTATGATGATGATTATGATGACTATTATGATGATGACTATTATGATGATTATGATGACGATTATGATGATGACCATGAAGACGATTATGATGATGATTATGATGATGATTATGATGATGATTATGATGATGATTACGATGACGGTTATGATGATGATTATGATGATGATTATGATGATGATTAGGATGACGATTATGATGATGATTATGATGATGATTATGATGATGATCATGATGATGATTATGATGATGATTATGATGAAGATCATGATGATGATTATGATGACTATAATGATGGCGATTATGATGACTATTACGATGATTATGATGACGATTCTGATGATGACCATGAAGACGATTATGGTGATGATTATGATGATGATTATGATGATGATTATGATGATGATTATGATGATGATTATGATGATGATTATGATGATGATTATGATGATGATTATGATGATGATTACGATGACGGTTATGATGATGATTATGATGATGATTATGATGATGATCATGATGATGATTATGATGATGATTATGATGATGATTATGATGATGATCATGATGATGATTATGATGACTATAATGATGACGATTATGATGACTATTATGATGATTATGATGACGATTATGATGATGACCATGAAGACGATCATGATGATGATTATGATGATGATTATGATGATGATTATGATGATGACTATGATGATGATTATGATGATGATTATGATGATGACCATGAAGACGACTATGATGATGATTATGATGATGATTATGATGATGATTATGATGATGACTATGATGATGATTATGATGATGATTATGATGATGATTACGATACGGTTATGATGATGATTATGATGATAATTATGATGATGATGATGATGATGATTTTGATGATAATAATGATGATGATTATGATGATGATTACGATGACGGTTATGATGATGATTATGATGATGATTATGATGATGATTATGATGATGATTTTGATGATGATAATGATGATGATTATGATGATGATTATGATGATGATTATGATGATGATTATGATGATGATCATGATGATGATTATGATAACTATAATGATGACGATTATGATGACTATTATGATGATGACTATGATGATGATTATGATGACGATTATGATGACTATAATGATGACGATTATGATGACTATTATGATGACTATTATGATGATGATTATGATGACGATTATGATGATGATTATGCTCATGATTATGATGATGATTCTGATGATGATTATGATGATGACTATAATGATGATTATGATGATGCCTATGATGATGATTATCATGATGATTATGCTCATGATTATGATGATGAATTATAACGATGATTATGATGATGATTATGATGATGATTATGATGATGATTACGATGACGGTTATGATGGTGATTATGATGATGATTACGATGATGATCATGATGATGATTATGATGATGATTATGATGATGATCATGATGTTGATTATGATGACTATAATGATGACGATTATGATGACTATTATGATGATTATGATGATGATTCTGATGATGATTATGATGACGATTATGATGACTATAATGATGACGATTATGATGATGATTACGATGACTAATATGATGATGATTTTGATGATGATTATGATGATGATTATGATGATGATTATGATGATGATTATGATGATGATTATGATGATGATTACGATGACGGTTATGATGATGATTATGATGATGATTATGATGATGATCATGATGATGATCATGATGATGATTATGATGATGATTATGATGATGATTACGATGACGATTATGATGATGATTATGATGATGATTTTGATGATGATTATGATCATGATTATGATGATGATTATGATGATGATTATGATGATGATTATGATGATAATTTTGATGATGATTATGATGATGATTATGATGATGATTATGATGATGACTATAATGATGATTATGATGATGACTATGATGATGATTATCATGATGATTTGGATGATGATTATGATGATGATCATGCTGATGATTATGATGACTATAATGATGACGATTATGATGATGACCATGAAGACGATTATGATGATGATTATGATGACGATTGTGATGATGATTATGCTCATGATTATGATGGTGATCTTGATGATGATTATGATGATGATTATGATGATGATTATGATGATGATTATGATGATGATTATGATGATGATTATGATGATGATTATGATGACGATTATGATGACTATAATGATGACGATTATGATGATGATTATGATGACGATTATGATGATGATTATGATGATGATTCTGATGATGATTATGATGATGATTATGATGATGATTATGATGATGATTATGATGATGATTACGATGACGGTTATGATGATGATTATGATGATGGTTATGATGATGATTATGATGATGATTATGATGATGATTACGATGATGATTATGATGATGATTATGATGATAATTTTGATGATGATTATAATGATGATTATGATGATGATTATGATGATGACTACAATGATGATTATGATGATGACTATGATGATGATTATCATGATGATTTTGATGATGATTATGATCATGATTATGATGATGATCATGATGTTGATTATGATGACTATGATGATGACGATTATGATGACTATTATGATGATTATGATGACGATTATGATGATGACCATAAAGACGATTATGATGATGATTATGATGATGATTATGATGATGATTATGATGATGATTACGATGACGGTTATGATGATGATTATGATGATGATTATGATGATGATTAGGATGACGATTATGATGATGATTATGATGATGATTATGATGATGATCATGATGATGATTATGATGATGATTATGATGAAGATCATGATGATGATTATGATGACTATAATGATGGCGATTATGATGACTATTACGATGATTATGATGACGATTCTGATGATGACCATGAAGACGATTATGATGATGATCATGATGATGATTATGATGATGATTATGATGATGATCATGATGATGATTATGATGACTATAATGATGACGATTATGATGACTATTATGATGATTATGATGACGATTATGATGATGACCATGAAGACGATCATGATGATGATTATGATGATGATTATGATGATGATTATGATGATGACTATGATGATGATTATGATGATGATTATGATGATGACCATGAAGACGACTATGATGATGATTATGATGATGCTTATGATGATGATTATGATGATGACTATGATGATGATTATGATGATGATTATGATGATGATTACGATACGGTTATGATGATGATTATGATGATAATTATGATGATGATGATGATGATGATTTTGATGATAATAATGATGATGATTATGATGATGATTACGATGACGGTTATGATGATGATTATGATGATGATTATGATGATGATTATGATGATGATTTTGATGATGATAATGATGATGATTATGATGATGATTATGATGATGATTATGATGATGATTATGATGATGATCATGATGATGATTATGATAACTATAATGATGACGATTATGATGACTATTATGATGATGACTATGATGATGATTATGATGACGATTATGATGACTATAATGATGACGATTATGATGACGATTATGATGACTATTATGATGATGATTATGATGACGATTATGATGATGATTATGCTCATGATTATGATGATGATTCTGATGATGATTATGATGATGACTATAATGATGACTATGATGATGCCTATGATGATGATTATCATGATGATTATGCTCATGATTATGATGATGAATTATAACGATGATTATGATGATGATTATGATGATGATTATGATGATGATTACGATGACGGTTATGATGGTGATTATGATGATGATTACGATGATGATCATGATGATGATTATGATGATGATTATGATGATGATCATGATGTTGATTATGATGACTATAATGATGACGATTATGATGACTATTATGATGATTATGATGATGCTTATGATGATGATTATGATCACGATTATGATGACTATAATGATGACGATTATGATGATGATTACGATGACTAATATGATGATGACTATGATGATGATTATGATGACGATTATGATGATGATTATGCTCATGATAATGATGATGATTTTGATGATGATGATGATGATGATTATGATGACGATTATGATGATGATTATGATGATGATTTTGATGATGATTATGATCATGATTATGATGATGATTATGATGATGATTATGATGATGATTATGATGATGATTATGATGATAATTTTGATGATGATTATGATGATGATTATGATGATGATTATGATGATGACTATAATGATGATTATGATGATGACTATGATGATGATTATCATGATGATTTTGATGATGATTATGATGATGATCATGCTGATGATTATGATGACTATAATGATGACGATTATGATGATGACCATGAAGACGATTATGATGATGATTATGATGACGATTGTGATGATGATTATGCTCATGATTATGATGATGATCTTGATGATGATTATGATGATGATTATGATGATGATTATGATGATGATTATGATGATGATTATGATGATGATTATGATGATGATTATGATGACGATTATGATGACTATAATGATGACGATTATGATGATGATTATGATGACTATTATGATGATGATTATGATGATGATTATGATGACGATTATGATGATGATTATGATGATGATTCTGATGATGATTATGATGATGATTATGATGATGATTATGATGATGATTATGATGATGATTACGATGACGGTTATGATGATGATTATGATGATGGTTATGATGATGATTATGATGATGATTATGATGATGATTACGATGATGATTATGATGATGATTATGATGATAATTTTGATGATGATTATAATGATGATTATGATGATGATTATGATGATGACTACAATGATGATTATGATGATGACTATGATGATGATTATCATGATGATTTTGATGATGATTATGATCATGATTATGATGATGATCATGATGTTGATTATGATGACTATGATGATGACGATTATGATGACTATTATGATGATTATGATGACGATTATGATGATGACCATGAAGACGATTATGATGATGATTATGATGATGATTATGATGATGATTATGATGATGATTACGATGACGGTTATGATGATGATTATGATGATGATTATGATGATGATTAGGATGACGATTATGATGATGATTATGATGATGATTATGATGATGATCATGATGATGATTATGATGATGATTATGATGAAGATCATGATGATGATTATGATGACTATAATGATGGCGATTATGATGACTATTACGATGATTATGATGACGATTCTGATGATGACCATGAAGACGATTATGATGATGATCATGATGATGATTATGATGATGATTATGATGATGATCATGATGATGATTATGATGACTATAATGATGACGATTATGATGACTATTATGATGATTATGATGACGATTATGATGATGACCATGAAGACGATCATGATGATGATTATGATGATGATTATGATGATGATTATGATGATGACTATGATGATGATTATGATGATGATTATGATGATGACCATGAAGACGACTATGATGATGATTATGATGATGCTTATGATGATGATTATGATGATGACTATGATGATGATTATGATGATGATTATGATGATGATTACGATACGGTTATGATGATGATTATGATGATAATTATGATGATGATGATGATGATGATTTTGATGATAGTAATGATGATGATTATGATGATGATTACGATGACGGTTATGATGATGATTATGATGATGATTATGATGATGATTATGATGATGATTTTGATGATGATAATGATGATGATTATGATGATGATTATGATGATGATTATGATGATGATTATGATGATGATTATGATGATGATTATGCTCATGATTATGATGATGATTCTGATGATGATTATGATGATGATTATGATGATGATTATGATGATGATTATGATGACGATGATGATGATGATTCTGATGATGATTATGATGACGGTTATGGTGATGATTATGATGATGATTATGATGATGAATTATAACGATGATTATGATGATGATTATGATGATGATTATAATGATGATTATGATGATGATTATGATGATGATTATGATGACGATTATGATGATGATTCTGATGATGATTATGATGATGATTATGATGACGATTGTGATGATGATTATGCTCATGATTATGATGATGATCTTGATGATGATTATGATGATGATTGTGATGATGATTATGATGATGATTATGATGATGATTATGATGATGATTATGATGATGATTATGATGATGATTATGATGATGATTATGATGATGATTACGATGACGGTTATGATGATGATTATGATGATGATTATGATGATGATTATGATGACGATTATGATGACGATTATGATGATGATTTTGATGATGATTATGATGATGATCATGCTGATGATTATGATGACTATAATGATGACGATTATGATGACTATTATGATGATGACTATGATGATGATTATGATGACGATTATGATGACTATAATGATGACGATTATGATGATGATTATGATGACTATTATGATGATGACTATGATGATGATTATGATGACGATTATGATGATGATTACGATGACGGTTATGATGATGATTATGATGATGATTATGATGATGATGATGATGATGATTTTGATGATGATAATGATGATGATTATGATGACGATTATGATGATGATTATGATGATAATTTTGATGATGATTATGATGATGATTATGATGATGATTATGATGATGATTATGATGATGATTATGATGATGATTACGATGACGGTTATGATGATGATTATGATGATGATTATGATGATGATGATGATGATGATTTTGATGATGATAATGATGATGATTATGATGACGATTATGATGATGATTATGATGATAATTTTGATGATGATTATGATGATGATTATGATGATGACTATGATGATGATTATCATGATGATGATGCTCATGATTATGATGATGAATTATAACGATGATTATGATGATGATTATGATGATGATTATGATGATGATTACGATGACGGTTATGATGATGATTATGATGATGATTATGATGATGATCATGACGATGATTATGATGATGATTATGATGATGATCATGATGTTGATTATGATGACTATAATGATGACGATTATGATGACTATTATGATGATTATGATGACGATTATGATGATGACCATGAAGACGATTATGATGATGATTATGATGATGATTATGATGATGATGATGATGATGATTTTGATGATGATAATGTTGATGATTATGATGATGATTATGATGATGATTATGATGATGATTATGATGATGATTATGATGATGATTATGATGACGATTATGATGACTATAATGATGACGATTATGATGATGATTATGATGACTATTATGATGATGACTATGATGATGATTATGATGACGATTATGATGATGATTATGATGATAATTTTGATGATGATTATGATGATGATTATGATGATGATTATGATGATGATTATGATGATGATTATGATGATGATTACGATGACGGTTATGATGATGATTATGATGATGATTATGATGATGATGATGATGATGATTATGATGATGATTATGATGACGATTGTGATGATGATTATGCTCATGATTATGATGATGATCTTGATGATGATTATGATGACGATTATGATGATGATTTTGATGATGATTATGATGATGATCATGCTGATGATTATGATGATGATTATGATGATGATTATGATGATGATTATGATGATGATTATGATGATGATTATGATGACGATTATGATGACTATAATGATGACGATTATGATGATGATTATGATGACTATTATGATGATGACTATGATGATGATTATGATGATAATTTTGATGATGATTATGATGATGATTATGATGATGATTATGATGATGATTATGATGATGATTATGATGATGATTACGATGACGGTTATGATGATGATTATGATGATGATTATGATGATGATGATGATGATGATTTTGATGATGATAATGATGATGATTATGATGACGATTATGATGATGATTATGATGATAATTTTGATGATGATTATGATGATGATTATGATGATGACTATGATGATGATTATCATGATGATGATGCTCATGATTATGATGATGAATTGTAACGATGATTATGATGATGATTATGATGATGATTATGATGATGATTACGATGACGGTTATGATGATGATTATGATGATGATTATGATGATGATCATGACGATGATTATGATGATGATTATGATGATGATCATGATGTTGATTATGATGACTATAATGATGACGATTATGATGACTATTATGATGATTATGATGACGATTATGATGATGACCATGAAGACGATTATGATGATGATTATGATGATGATTATGATGATGACTATGATGATGATTATGATGACGATTATGATGATGATTACGATGACGGTTATGATGATGATTATGATGATGATTATGATGATGATGATGATGATGATTTTGATGATGATAATGATGATGATTATGATGACTATAATGATGACGATTATGATGACTATTATGATGATTATGATGACGATTATGATGATGATTATGATGATGATTATGATGATGATGATGATGATGATTTTGATGATGATAATGTTGATGATTATGATGATGATTATGATGATGATTATGATGATGATTATGATGATGATTATGATGATGATTATGATGACGATTATGATGACTATAATGATGACGATTATGATGATGATTATGATGACTATTATGATGATGACTATGATGATGATTATGATGACGATTATGATGATGATTATGCTCATGATTATGATGATGATTTTGATGATGACTATGATGATGTTTAAGATGATAATTATGATGATGATTATGATGATGATTACGATGACGGTTATGATGATGATTATGATGATGATTATGATGATGATTATGATGACGATTATGATGACGATTATGATGATGATTTTGATGATGATTATGATGATGATCATGCTGATGATTATGATGACTATAATGATGACGATTATGATGACTATTATGATGATGACTATGATGATGATTATGATGACGATTATGATGACTATAATGATGACGATTATGATGATGATTATGCTCATGATAATGATGATGATTTTGATGATGATTATGATGATGATTATGATGATGATTATGATGATGATTATGATGATGATTACGATGACGGTTATGATGATGGTTATGATGATGATTTTGATGATGATAATGATGATGATTATGATGATGATTATGATGATGATTATGATGATGATTATGATGATGATTACGATGACGGTTATGATGATGATTATGATGATGATTATGATGATGATCATGATGATGATTATGATGATGATTATGATGATGATCATGCTGATGATTATGATGACTATAATGATGACGATTATGATGACTATTATGATGATGACTATGATGATGATTATGTTGACGATTATGATGACTATAATGATGACGATTATGATGATGATTATGATGACTATTATGATGATGACTATGATGATGATTATGATGACGATTATGATGATGATTACGATGACGGTTATGATGATGATTATGATGATGATTATGATGATGATGATGATGATGATTTTGATGATGATAATGATGATGATTATGATGACGATTATGATGATGATTATGATGATAATTTTGATGATGATTATGATGATGATTATGATGATGATTATGATGATGATTATGATGATGATTATGATGATGATTACGATGACGGTTATGATGATGATTATGATGATGATTATGATGATGATGATGATGATGATTTTGATGATGATAATGATGATGATTATGATGACGATTATGATGATGATTATGATGATAATTTTGATGATGATTATGATGATGATTATGATGATGACTATGATGATGATTATCATGATGATGATGCTCATGATTATGATGATGAATTATAACGATGATTATGATGATGATTATGATGATGATTATGATGATGGTTACGATGACGGTTATGATGATGATTATGATGATGATTATGATGATGATTATGATGACTATTATGATGATGACTATGATGATGACTATGATGATGATTATGATGACGATTATGATGATGATTACGCTCATGATAATGATGATGATTTTGATGATGATTATGATGATGATTATGATGATGATTATCATGATGATTATGATGATGATTACGATGACGGTTATGATGATGACTATGATGATGATTATGATGATGATTATGATGATGATTATGATGATGATTATGATGATGATTATGATGATGATTATGATGATGATTATGCTCATGATTATGATGATGATTCTGATGATGATTATGATGATGATTATGATGATGATTATGATGATGATTATGATGACGATGATGATGATGATTCTGATGATGATTATGATGACGGTTATGGTGATGATTATGATGATGATTATGATGATGAATTATAACGATGATTATGATGATGATTATGATGATGATTATAATGATGATTATGATGATGATTATGATGATGATTATGATGACGATTATGATGATGATTCTGATGATGATTATGATGATGATTATGATGACGATTGTGATGATGATTATGCTCATGATTATGATGATGATCTTGATGATGATTATGATGATGATTGTGATGATGATTATGATGATGATTATGATGATGATTATGATGATGATTATGATGATGATTATGATGATGATTATGATGATGATTATGATGATGATTACGATGACGGTTATGATGATGATTATGATGATGATTATGATGATGATTATGATGACGATTATGATGACGATTATGATGATGATTTTGATGATGATTATGATGATGATCATGCTGATGATTATGATGACTATAATGATGACGATTATGATGACTATTATGATGATGACTATGATGATGATTATGATGACGATTATGATGACTATAATGATGACGATTATGATGATGATTATGATGACTATTATGATGATGACTATGATGATGATTATGATGACGATTATGATGATGATTACGATGACGGTTATGATGATGATTATGATGATGATTATGATGATGATGATGATGATGATTTTGATGATGATAATGATGATGATTATGATGACGATTATGATGATGATTATGATGATAATTTTGATGATGATTATGATGATGATTATGATGATGATTATGATGATGATTATGATGATGATTATGATGATGATTACGATGACGGTTATGATGATGATTATGATGATGATTATGATGATGATGATGATGATGATTTTGATGATGATAATGATGATGATTATGATGACGATTATGATGATGATTATGATGATAATTTTGATGATGATTATGATGATGATTATGATGATGACTATGATGATGATTATCATGATGATGATGCTCATGATTATGATGATGAATTATAACGATGATTATGATGATGATTATGATGATGATTATGATGATGATTACGATGACGGTTATGATGATGATTATGATGATGATTATGATGATGATCATGACGATGATTATGATGATGATTATGATGATGATCATGATGTTGATTATGATGACTATAATGATGACGATTATGATGACTATTATGATGATTATGATGACGATTATGATGATGACCATGAAGACGATTATGATGATGATTATGATGATGATTATGATGATGATGATGATGATGATTTTGATGATGATAATGTTGATGATTATGATGATGATTATGATGATGATTATGATGATGATTATGATGATGATTATGATGATGATTATGATGACGATTATGATGACTATAATGATGACGATTATGATGATGATTATGATGACTATTATGATGATGACTATGATGATGATTATGATGACGATTATGATGATGATTATGCTCATGATTATGATGATGATTTTGATGATGACTATGATGATGATTAAGATGATAATTATGATGATGATTATGATGATGATTACGATGACGGTTATGATGATGATTATGATGATGATTATGATGATGATTATGATGATGATGATGATGATGATTTTGATGATGATAATGATGATGATTATGATGACGATTATGATGATGATTATGATGATAATTTTGATGATGATTATGATGATGATTATGATGATGATTATGATGATGATTATGATGATGATTATGATGATGATTACGATGACGGTTATGATGATGATTATGATGATGATTATGATGATGATGATGATGATGATTTTGATGATGATAATGATGATGATTATGATGACTATTATGATGATGACTATGATGATGATTATGATGACGATTATGATGACTATAATGATGACGATTATGATGATGATTATGATGACTATTATGATGATGACTATGATGAAGATTATGATGACGATTATGATGATGATTACGATGACGGTTATGATGATGATTATGATGATGATTATGATGATGATGATGATGATGATTTTGATGATGATAATGATGATGATTATGATGACGATTATGATGATGATTATGATGATAATTTTGATGATGATTATGATGATGATTATGATGATGATTATGATGATGATTACGATGATGATTATGATGACGATTATGATGATGATTATGATGATAATTTTGATGATGATTATGATGATGATTATGATGATGATTATGATGATGATTACGATGATGATTATGATGATGATTACGATGACGGTTATGATGATGATTATGATGATGATTATGATTATGATGATGATGATGATTTTGATGATGATAATGATGATGATTATGATGACGATTATGATGATGATTATGATGATAATTTTGATGATGATTATGATGATGATTATGATGATGACTATGATGATGATTATCATGATGATGATGCTCATGATTATGATGATGAATTATAACGATGATTATGATGATGATTATGATGATGATTATGATGATGATTACGATGACGGTTATGATGATGATTATGATGATGATTATGATGATGATCATGATGATGATTATGATGATGATTATGATGATGATCATGATGTTGATTATGATGACTATAATGATGACGATTATGATGACTATTATGATGATTATGATGACGATTATGATGACTATTATGATGATGACTATGATGATGACAATGATGATGATTATGATGACGATTATGATGATGATTACGCTCATGATAATGATGATGATTTTGATGATGATTATGATGATGATTATGATGATGATTATCATGATGATTATGATGATGATTACGATGACGGTTATGATGATGACTATGATGATGATTATGATGATGATTATGATGATGATTATGATGATGATTATGATGATGATTATGATGATGATTACGATGATGATTATGATGATGATTATGCTCATGATTATGATGATGATTCTGATGATGATTATGATGATGATTATGATGATGATTATGATGATGATTATGATGACGATGATGATGATGATTCTGATGATGATTATGATGACGGTTATGGTGATGATTATGATGATGATTATGATGTTGAATTATAACGATGATTATGATGATGATTATGATGATGATTATAATGATGATTATGATGATGATTATGATGATGATTATGATGACGATTATGATGATGATTCTGATGATGATTATGATGATGATTATGATGACGATTGTGATGATGATTATGCTCATGATTATGATGATGATCTTGATGATGATTATGATGATGATTATGATGATGATTATGATGATGATTATGATGATGATTATGATGATGATTATGATGATGATTATGATGATGATTATGATGATGATTATGATGATGATTACGATGACGGTTATGATGATGATTATGATGATGATTATGATGATGATTATGATGACGATTATGATGACGATTATGATGATGATTTTGATGATGATTATGATGATGATCATGCTGATGATTATGATGACTATAATGATGACGATTATGATGACTATTATGATGATTATGATGATGATTATGATGATGATTATGATGATGATTATGATGATGATTATGATGATGATTATGATGATGATTACGATGACGGTTATGATGATTATTATGATGATGATTACGATGACGGTTATGATGATGATTATGATGATGATTATGATGATGATGATGATGATGATTTTGATGATGATAATGATGATGATTATGATGACGATTATGATGATGATTATGATGATAATTTTGATGATGATTATGATGATGATTATGATGATGACTATGATGATGATTATCATGATGATGATGCTCATGATTATGATGATGAATTGTAACGATGATTATGATGATGATTATGATGATGATTATGATGATGATTACGATGACGGTTATGATGATGATTATGATGATGATTATGATGATGATCATGACGATGATTATGATGATGATTATGATGATGATCATGATGTTGATTATGATGACTATAATGATGACGATTATGATGACTATTATGATGACTATGATGACGATTATGATGATGACCATGAAGACGATTATGATGATGATTATGATGATGATTATGATGATGACTATGATGATGATTATGATGACGATTATGATGATGATTACGATGACGGTTATGATGATGATTATGATGATGATTATGATGATGATGATGATGATGATTTTGATGATGATAATGATGATGATTATGATGACGATTATGATGATGATTGTGATGATAATTTTGATGATGATTATGATGATGATTATGATGATGATTATGATGATGATTATGATGATGATTATGATGATGATTACGATGACGGTTATGATGATGATTATGATGATGATTATGATGATGATGATGATGATGATTATCATGATGATGATGCTCATGATTATGATGATGAATTATAACGATGATTATAATGATGATTATGATGATGATTATGATGATGATTACGATGACGGTTATGATGATGATTATGATGATGATTATGATGATGATCATGACGATGATTATGATGATGATTATGATGATGATCATGATGTTGATTATGATGACTATAATGATGACGATTATGATGACTATTATGATGATTATGATGACGATTATGATGATGATTATGATGATGATTATGATGATGATGATGATGATGATTTTGATGATGATAATGTTGATGATTATGATGATGATTATGATGATGATTATGATGATGATTATGATGATGATTATGATGATGATTATGATGACGATTATGATGACTATAATGATGACGATTATGATGATGATTATGATGACTATTATGATGATGACTATGATGATGATTATGATGACGATTATGATGATGATTATGCTCATGATTATGATGATGATTTTGATGATGACTATGATGATGTTTAAGATGATAATTATGATGATGATTATGATGATGATTACGATGACGGTTATGATGATGATTATGATGATGATTATGATGATGATTATGATGACGATTATGATGACGATTATGATGATGATTTTGATGATGATTATGATGATGATCATGCTGATGATTATGATGACTATAATGATACGATTATGATGACTATTATGATGATGACTATGATGATGATTATGATGACGATTATGATGACTATAATGATGACGATTATGATGATGATTATGCTCATGATAATGATGATGATTTTGATGATGATTATGATGATGATTATGATGATGATTATGATGATGATTATGATGATGATTACGATGACGGTTATGATGATGGTTATGATGATGATTTTGATGATGATAATGATGATGATTATGATGATGATTATGATGATGATTACGATGACTATAATGATGACGATTATGATGACTATTATGATGATGACTATGATGATGATTATGTTGACGATTATGATGACTATAATGATGACGATTATGATGATGATTATGATGACTATTATGATGATGACTATGATGATGATTATGATGACGATTATGATGATGATTACGATGACGGTTATGATGATGATTATGATGATGATTATGATGATGATGATGATGATGATTTTGATGATGATAATGATGATGATTATGATGACGATTATGATGATGATTATGATGATAATTTTGATGATGATTATGATGATGATTATGATGATGATTATGATGATGATTATGATGATGATTATGATGATGATTACGATGACGGTTATGATGATGATTATGATGATGATTATGATGATGATGATGATGATGATTTTGATGATGATAATGATGATGATTATGATGACGATTATGATGATGATTATGATGATAATTTTGATGATGATTATGATGATGATTATGATGATGACTATGATGATGATTATCATGATGATGATGCTCATGATTATGATGATGAATTATAACGATGATTATGATGATGATTATGATGATGATTATGATGATGGTTACGATGACGGTTATGATGATGATTATGATGATGATTATGATGATGATTATGATGACTATTATGATGATGACTATGATGATGACTATGATGATGATTATGATGACGATTATGATGATGATTACGCTCATGATAATGATGATGATTTTGATGATGATTATGATGATGATTATGATGATGATTATCATGATGATTATGATGATGATTACGATGACGGTTATGATGATGACTATGATGATGATTATGATGATGATTATGATGATGATTATGATGATGATTATGATGATGATTATGATGATGATTATGATGATGATTATGCTCATGATTATGATGATGATTCTGATGATGATTATGATAATGATTATGATGATGATTATGATGATGATTATGATGACGATGATGATGATGATTCTGATGATGATTATGATGACGGTTATGGTGATGATTATGATGATGATTATGATGATGAATTATAACGATGATTATGATGATGATTATGATGATGATTATAATGATGATTATGATGATGATTATGATGATGATTATGATGACGATTATGATGATGATTCTGATGATGATTATGATGATGATTATGATGACGATTGTGATGATGATTATGCTCATGATTATGATGATGATCTTGATGATGATTATGATGATGATTGTGATGATGATTATGATGATGATTATGATGATGATTATGATGATGATTATGATGATGATTATGATGATGATTATGATGATGATTATGATGATGATTACGATGACGGTTATGATGATGATTATGATGATGATTATGATGATGATTATGATGACGATTATGATGACGATTATGATGATGATTTTGATGATGATTATGATGATGATCATGCTGATGATTATGATGACTATAATGATGACGATTATGATGACTATTATGATGATGACTATGATGATGATTATGATGACGATTATGATGACTATAATGATGACGATTATGATGATGATTATGATGACTATTATGATGATGACTATGATGATGATTATGATGACGATTATGATGATGATTACGATGACGGTTATGATGATGATTATGATGATGATTATGATGATGATGATGATGATGATTTTGATGATGATAATGATGATGATTATGATGACGATTATGATGATGATTATGATGATAATTTTGATGATGATTATGATGATGATTATGATGATGATTATGATGATGATTATGATGATGATTATGATGATGATTACGATGACGGTTATGATGATGATTATGATGATGATTATGATGATGATGATGATGATGATTTTGATGATGATAATGATGATGATTATGATGACGATTATGATGATGATTATGATGATAATTTTGATGATGATTATGATGATGATTATGATGATGACTATGATGATGATTATCATGATGATGATGCTCATGATTATGATGATGAATTATAACGATGATTATGATGATGATTATGATGATGATTATGATGATGATTACGATGACGGTTATGATGATGATTATGATGATGATTATGATGATGATCATGACGATGATTATGATGATGATTATGATGATGATCATGATGTTGATTATGATGACTATAATGATGACGATTATGATGACTATTATGATGATTATGATGACGATTATGATGATGAACATGAAGACGATTATGATGATGATTATGATGATGATTATGATGATGATGATGATGATGATTTTGATGATGATAATGTTGATGATTATGATGATGATTATGATGATGATTATGATGATGATTATGATGATGATTATGATGATGATTATGATGACGATTATGATGACTATAATGATGACGATTATGATGATGATTATGATGACTATTATGATGATGACTATGATGATGATTATGATGACGATTATGATGATGATTATGCTCATGATTATGATGATGATTTTGATGATGACTATGATGATGATTACGATGACGGTTATGATGATGATTATGATGATGATTATGATGATGATTATGATGATGATGATGATGATGATTTTGATGATGATAATGATGATGATTATGATGACGATTATGATGATGATTATGATGATAATTTTGATGATGATTATGATGATGATTATGATGATGATTATGATGATGATTATGATGATGATTATGATGATGATTATGATGATGATTACGATGACGGTTATGATGATGATTATGATGATGATTATGATGATGATGATGATGATGATTTTGATGATGATAATGATGATGATTATGATGACTATTATGATGATGACTATGATGATGATTATGATGACGATTATGATGACTATAATGATGACGATTATGATGATGATTATGATGACTATTATGATGATGACTATGATGAAGATTATGATGACGATTATGATGATGATTACGATGACGGTTATGATGATGATTATGATGATGATTATGATGATGATGATGATGATGATTTTGATGATGATAATGATGATGATTATGATGACGATTATGATGATGATTATGATGATAATTTTGATGATGATTATGATGATGATTATGATGATGATTATGATGATGATTACGATGATGATTATGATGACGATTATGATGATGATTATGATGATAATTTTGATGATGATTATGATGATGATTATGATGATGATTATGATGATGATTACGATGATGATTATGATGATGATTACGATGACGGTTATGATGATGATTATGATGATGATTATGATGATGATGATGATGATGATTTTGATGATGATAATGATGATGATTATGATGACGATTATGATGATGATTATGATGATAATTTTGATGATGATTATGATGATGATTATGATGATGACTATGATGATGATTATCATGATGATGATGCTCATGATTATGATGATGAATTATAACGATGATTATGATGATGATTATGATGATGATTATGATGATGATTACGATGACGGTTATGATGATGATTATGATGATGATTATGATGATGATCATGATGATGATTATGATGATGATTATGATGATGATCATGATGTTGATTATGATGACTATAATGATGACGATTATGATGACTATTATGATGATTATGATGACGATTATGATGACTATTATGATGATGACTATGATGATGACAATGATGATGATTATGATGACGATTATGATGATGATTACGCTCATGATAATGATGATGATTTTGA
Organism: Coelioxys conoideus; assembly: GCA_947623535.1. Classification (NCBI taxonomy): domain Eukaryota; kingdom Metazoa; phylum Arthropoda; class Insecta; order Hymenoptera; family Megachilidae; genus Coelioxys; species Coelioxys conoideus. Next base: position 1,805,776 of record CANQJN010000043.1, read on the forward strand.
TGATGATTATGATGATGATTATGATGATGATTATCATGATGATTATGATGATGATTACGATGACGGTTATGATGATGACTATGATGATGATTATGATGATGATTATGATGATGATTATGATGATGATTATGATGATGATTATGATGATGATTACGATGATGATTATGATGATGATTATGCTCATGATTATGATGATGATTCTGATGATGATTATGATGATGATTATGATGATGATTATGATGATGATTATGATGACGATGATGATGATGATTCTGATGATGATTATGATGACGGTTATGGTGATGATTATGATGATGATTATGATGATGAATTATAACGATGATTATGATGATGATTATGATGATGATTATAATGATGATTATGATGATGATTATGATGATGATTATGATGACGATTATGATGATGATTCTGATGATGATTATGATGATGATTATGATGACGATTGTGATGATGATTATGCTCATGATTATGATGATGATCTTGATGATGATTATGATGATGATTATGATGATGATTATGATGATGATTATGATGATGATTATGATGATGATTATGATGATGATTATGATGATGATTATGATGATGATTATGATGATGATTACGATGACGGTTATGATGATGATTATGATGATGATTATGATGATGATTATGATGACGATTATGATGACGATTATGATGATGATTTTGATGATGATTATGATGATGATCATGCTGATGATTATGATGACTATAATGATGACGATTATGATGACTATTATGATGATTATGATGACGATTATGATGATGACCATGAAGACGATCATGATGATGATTATGATGATGATTATGATGATGATTATGATGATGACTATGATGATGATTATGATGATGATTATGATGATGACCATGAAGACGACTATGATGATGATTATGATGATGCTTATGATGATGATTATGATGATGACTATGATGATGATTATGATGATGATTATGATGATGATTACGATACGGTTATGATGATGATTATGATGATAATTATGATGATGATGATGATGATGATTTTGATGATAATAATGATGATGATTATGATGATGATTACGATGACGGTTATGATGATGATTATGATGATGATTATGATGATGATTATGATGATGATTTTGATGATGATAATGATGATGATTATGATGATGATTATGATGATGATTATGATGATGATTATGATGATGATCATGATGATGATTATGATAACTATAATGATGACGATTATGATGACTATTATGATGATGACTATGATGATGATTATGATGACGATTATGATGACTATAATGATGACGATTATGATGACGATTATGATGACTATTATGATGATGATTATGATGACGATTATGATGATGATTATGCTCATGATTATGATGATGATTCTGATGATGATTATGATGATGACTATAATGATGACTATGATGATGCCTATGATGATGATTATCATGATGATTATGCTCATGATTATGATGATGAATTATAACGATGATTATGATGATGATTATGATGATGATTATGATGATGATTACGATGACGGTTATGATGGTGATTATGATGATGATTACGATGATGATCATGATGATGATTATGATGATGATTATGATGATGATCATGATGTTGATTATGATGACTATAATGATGACGATTATGATGACTATTATGATGATTATGATGATGCTTATGATGATGATTATGATCACGATTATGATGACTATAATGATGACGATTATGATGATGATTACGATGACTAATATGATGATGACTATGATGATGATTATGATGACGATTATGATGATGATTATGCTCATGATAATGATGATGATTTTGATGATGATGATGATGATGATTATGATGACGATTATGATGATGATTATGATGATGATTTTGATGATGATTATGATCATGATTATGATGATGATTATGATGATGATTATGATGATGATTATGATGATAATTTTGATGATGATTATGATGATGATTATGATGATGATTATGATGATGACTATAATGATGATTATGATGATGACTATGATGATGATTATCATGATGATTTTGATGATGATTATGATGATGATCATGCTGATGATTATGATGACTATAATGATGACGATTATGATGATGACCATGAAGACGATTATGATGATGATTATGATGACGATTGTGATGATGATTATGCTCATGATTATGATGATGATCTTGATGATGATTATGATGATGATTATGATGATGATTATGATGATGATTATGATGATGATTATGATGATGATTATGATGATGATTATGATGACGATTATGATGACTATAATGATGACGATTATGATGATGATTATGATGACTATTATGATGATGATTATGATGATGATTATGATGACGATTATGATGATGATTATGATGATGATTCTGATGATGATTATGATGATGATTATGATGATGATTATGATGATGATTATGATGATGATTACGATGACGGTTATGATGATGATTATGATGATGGTTATGATGATGATTATGATGATGATTATGATGATGATTACGATGATGATTATGATGATGATTATGATGATAATTTTGATGATGATTATAATGATGATTATGATGATGATTATGATGATGACTACAATGATGATTATGATGATGACTATGATGATGATTATCATGATGATTTTGATGATGATTATGATCATGATTATGATGATGATCATGATGTTGATTATGATGACTATGATGATGACGATTATGATGACTATTATGATGATTATGATGACGATTATGATGATGACCATGAAGACGTTTATGATGATGATTATGATGATGATTATGATGATGATTATGATGATGATTACGATGACGGTTATGATGATGATTATGATGATGATTATGATGATGATTAGGATGACGATTATGATGATGATTATGATGATGATTATGATGATGATCATGATGATGATTATGATGATGATTATGATGAAGATCATGATGATGATAATGATGACTATAATGATGGCGATTATGATGACTATTACGATGATTATGATGACGATTCTGATGATGACCATGAAGACGATTATGATGATGATCATGATGATGATTATGATGATGATTATGATGATGATCATGATGATGATTATGATGACTATAATGATGACGATTATGATGACTATTATGATGATTATGATGACGATTATGATGATGACCATGAAGACGATCATGATGATGATTATGATGATGATTATGATGATGATTATGATGATGACTATGATGATGATTATGATGATGATTATGATGATGACCATGAAGACGACTATGATGATGATTATGATGATGCTTATGATGATGATTATGATGATGACTATGATGATGATTATGATGATGATTATGATGATGATTACGATACGGTTATGATGATGATTATGATGATAATTATGATGATGATGATGATGATGATTTTGATGATAGTAATGATGATGTTTATGATGATGATTACGATGACGGTTATGATGATGATTATGATGATGATTATGATGATGATTATGATGATGATTTTGATGATGATAATGATGATGATTATGATGATGATTATGATGATGATTATGATGATGATTATGATGATGATTATGATGATGATTATGCTCATGATTATGATGATGATTCTGATGATGATTATGATGATGATTATGATGATGATTATGATGATGATTATGATGACGATGATGATGATGATTCTGATGATGATTATGATGACGGTTATGGTGATGATTATGATGATGATTATGATGATGAATTATAACGATGATTATGATGATGATTATGATGATGATTATAATGATGATTATGATGATGATTATGATGATGATTATGATGACGATTATGATGATGATTCTGATGATGATTATGATGATGATTATGATGACGATTGTGATGATGATTATGCTCATGATTATGATGATGATCTTGATGATGATTATGATGATGATTGTGATGATGATTATGATGATGATTATGATGATGATTATGATGATGATTATGATGATGATTATGATGATGATTATGATGATGATTATGATGATGATTACGATGACGGTTATGATGATGATTATGATGATGATTATGATGATGATTATGATGACGATTATGATGACGATTATGATGATGATTTTGATGATGATTATGATGATGATCATGCTGATGATTATGATGACTATAATGATGACGATTATGATGACTATTATGATGATGACTATGATGATGATTATGATGACGATTATGATGACTATAATGATGACGATTATGATGATGATTATGATGACTATTATGATGATGACTATGATGATGATTATGATGACGATTATGATGATGATTACGATGACGGTTATGATGATGATTATGATGATGATTATGATGATGATGATGATGATGATTTTGATGATGATAATGATGATGATTATGATGACGATTATGATGATGATTATGATGATAATTTTGATGATGATTATGATGATGATTATGATGATGATTATGATGATGATTATGATGATGATTATGATGATGATTACGATGACGGTTATGATGATGATTATGATGATGATTATGATGATGATGATGATGATGATTTTGATGATGATAATGATGATGATTATGATGACGATTATGATGATGATTATGATGATAATTTTGATGATGATTATGATGATGATTATGATGATGACTATGATGATGATTATCATGATGATGATGCTCATGATTATGATGATGAATTATAACGATGATTATGATGATGATTATGATGATGATTATGATGATGATTACGATGACGGTTATGATGATGATTATGATGATGATTATGATGATGATCATGACGATGATTATGATGATGATTATGATGATGATCATGATGTTGATTATGATGACTATAATGATGACGATTATGATGACTATTATGATGATTATGATGACGATTATGATGATGACCATGAAGACGATTATGATGATGATTATGATGATGATTATGATGATGATGATGATGATGATTTTGATGATGATAATGTTGATGATTATGATGATGATTATGATGATGATTATGATGATGATTATGATGATGATTATGATGATGATTATGATGACGATTATGATGACTATAATGATGACGATTATGATGATGATTATGATGACTATTATGATGATGACTATGATGATGATTATGATGACGATTATGATGATGATTATGCTCATGATTATGATGATGATTTTGATGATGACTATGATGATGATTAAGATGATAATTATGATGATGATTATGATGATGATTACGATGACGGTTATGATGATGATTATGATGATGATTATGATGATGATTATGATGATGATGATGATGATGATTTTGATGATGATAATGATGATGATTATGATGACGATTATGATGATGATTATGATGATAATTTTGATGATGATTATGATGATGATTATGATGATGATTATGATGATGATTATGATGATGATTATGATGATGATTACGATGACGGTTATGATGATGATTATGATGATGATTATGATGATGATGATGATGATGATTTTGATGATGATAATGATGATGATTATGATGACTATTATGATGATGACTATGATGATGATTATGATGACGATTATGATGACTATAATGATGACGATTATGATGATGATTATGATGACTATTATGATGATGACTATGATGAAGATTATGATGACGATTATGATGATGATTACGATGACGGTTATGATGATGATTATGATGATGATTATGATGATGATGATGATGATGATTTTGATGATGATAATGATGATGATTATGATGACGATTATGATGATGATTATGATGATAATTTTGATGATGATTATGATGATGATTATGATGATGATTATGATGATGATTACGATGATGATTATGATGATGATTACGATGACGGTTATGATGATGATTATGATGATGATTATGATGATGATGATGATGATGATTTTGATGATGATAATGATGATGATTATGATGACGATTATGATGATGATTATGATGATAATTTTGATGATGATTATGATGATGATTATGATGATGACTATGATGATGATTATCATGATGATGATGCTCATGATTATGATGATGAATTATAACGATGATTATGATGATGATTATGATGATGATTATGATGATGATTACGATGACGGTTATGATGATGATTATGATGATGATTATGATGATGATCATGATGATGATTATGATGATGATTATGATGATGATCATGATGTTGATTATGATGACTATAATGATGACGATTATGATGACTATTATGATGATTATGATGACGATTATGATGACTATTATGATGATGACTATGATGATGACAATGATGATGATTATGATGACGATTATGATGATGATTACGCTCATGATAATGATGATGATTTTGATGATGATTATGATGATGATTATGATGATGATTATCATGATGATTATGATGATGATTACGATGACGGTTATGATGATGACTATGATGATGATTATGATGATGATTATGATGATGATTATGATGATGATTATGATGATGATTATGATGATGATTACGATGATGATTATGATGATGATTATGCTCATGATTATGATGATGATTCTGATGATGATTATGATGATGATTATGATGATGATTATGATGATGATTATGATGACGATGATGATGATGATTCTGATGATGATTATGATGACGGTTATGGTGATGATTATGATGATGATTATGATGATGAATTATAACGATGATTATGATGATGATTATGATGATGATTATAATGATGATTATGATGATGATTATGATGATGATTATGATGACGATTATGATGATGATTCTGATGATGATTATGATGATGATTATGATGACGATTGTGATGATGATTATGCTCATGATTATGATGATGATCTTGATGATGATTATGATGATGATTATGATGACTATTATGATGATGACTATGATGATGATTATGATGACGATTATGATGATGATTACGATGACGGTTATGATGATGATTATGATGATGATTATGATGATGATGATGATGATGATTTTGATGATGATAATGATGATGATTATGATGACGATTATGATGATGATTATGATGATAATTTTGATGATGATTATGATGATGATTATGATGATGATTATGATGATGATTATGATGATGATTATGATGATGATTACGATGACGGTTATGATGATGATTATGATGATGATTATGATGATGATGATGATGATGATTATGATGATGATTATGATGACGATTGTGATGATGATTATGCTCATGATTATGATGATGATCTTGATGATGATTATGATGATGATTATGATGATGATTATGATGATGATTATGATGATGATTATGATGATGATTATGATGATGATTATGATGATGATTATGATGATGATTATGATGATGATTACGATGACGGTTATGATGATGATTATGATGATGATTATGATGATGATTATGATGACGATTATGATGACGATTATGATGATGATTTTGATGATGATTATGATGATGATCATGCTGATGATTATGATGACTATAATGATGACGATTATGATGACTATTATGATGATGACTATGATGATGATTATGATGACGATTATGATGACTATAATGATGACGATTATGATGATGATTATGATGACTATTATGATGATGACTATGATGATGATTATGATGACGATTATGATGATGATTACGATGACGGTTATGATGATGATTATGATGACTATTATGATGATGACTATGATGATGATTATGATGACGATTATGATGATGATTATGATGACGGTTATGATGATGATTATGATGATAATTTTGATGATGATTATGATGATGATTATGATGATGATAATGATGATGATTATGATGACGATTATGATGATGATTATGATGATAATTTTGATGATGATTATGATGATGATTATGATGATGATTATGATGATGATTATGATGATGATTATGATGATGATTACGATGACGGTTATGATGATGATTATGATGATGATTATGATGATGATGATGATGATGATTTTGATGATGATAATGATGATGATTATGATGACGATTATGATGATGATTATGATGATAATTTTGATGATGATTATGATGATGATTATGATGATGATTATGATGATGATTACGATGACGGTTATGATGATGATTATGATGATGATTATGATGATGATCATGACGATGATTATGATGATGATTATGATGATGATCATGATGTTGATTATGATGACTATAATGATGACGATTATGATGACTATTATGATGATTATGATGACGATTATGATGATGACCATGAAGACGATTATGATGATGATTATGATGATGATTATGATGATGACTATGATGATGATTATGATGACGATTATGATGATGATTACGATGACGGTTATGATGATGATTATGATGATGATTATGATGATGATGATGATGATGATTTTGATGATGATAATGATGATGATTATGATGACGATTATGATGATGATTATGATGATAATTTTGATGATGATTATGATGATGATTATGATGATGATTATGATGATGATTATGATGATGATTATGATGATGATTACGATGACGGTTATGATGATGATTATGATGATGATTATGATGATGATGATGATGATGATTATCATGATGATGATGCTCATGATTATGATGATGAATTATAACGATGATTATGATGATGATTATGATGATGATTATGATGATGATTACGATGACGGTTATGATGATGATTATGATGATGATTATGATGATGATCATGACGATGATTATGATGATGATTATGATGATGATCATGATGTTGATTATGATGACTATAATGATGACGATTATGATGACTATTATGATGATTATGATGACGATTATGATGATGATTATGATGATGATTATGATGATGATGATGATGATGATTTTGATGATGATAATGTTGATGATTATGATGATGATTATGATGATGATTATGATGATGATTATGATGATGATTATGATGATGATTATGATGACGATTATGATGACTATAATGATGACGATTATGATGATGATTATGATGACTATTATGATGATGACTATGATGATGATTATGATGACGATTATGATGATGATTATGCTCATGATTATGATGATGATTTTGATGATGACTATGATGATGTTTAAGATGATAATTATGATGATGATTATGATGATGATTACGATGACGGTTATGATGATGATTATGATGATGATTATGATGATGATTATGATGACGATTATGATGACGATTATGATGATGATTTTGATGATGATTATGATGATGATCATGCTGATGATTATGATGACTATAATGATGACGATTATGATGACTATTATGATGATGACTATGATGATGATTATGATGACGATTATGATGACTATAATGATGACGATTATGATGATGATTATGCTCATGATAATGATGATGATTTTGATGATGATTATGATGATGATTATGATGATGATTATGATGATGATTATGATGATGATTACGATGACGGTTATGATGATGGTTATGATGATGATTTTGATGATGATAATGATGATGATTATGATGATGATTATGATGATGATTATGATGATGATTATGATGATGATTACGATGACGGTTATGATGATGATTATGATGATGATTATGATGATGATCATGATGATGATTATGATGATGATTATGATGATGATCATGCTGATGATTATGATGACTATAATGATGACGATTATGATGACTATTATGATGATGACTATGATGATGATTATGTTGACGATTATGATGACTATAATGATGACGATTATGATGATGATTATGATGACTATTATGATGATGACTATGATGATGATTATGATGACGATTATGATGATGATTACGATGACGGTTATGATGATGATTATGATGATGATTATGATGATGATGATGATGATGATTTTGATGATGATAATGATGATGATTATGATGACGATTATGATGATGATTATGATGATAATTTTGATGATGATTATGATGATGATTATGATGATGATTATGATGATGATTATGATGATGATTATGATGATGATTACGATGACGGTTATGATGATGATTATGATGATGATTATGATGATGATGATGATGATGATTTTGATGATGATAATGATGATGATTATGATGACGATTATGATGATGATTATGATGATAATTTTGATGATGATTATGATGATGATTATGATGATGACTATGATGATGATTATCATGATGATGATGCTCATGATTATGATGATGAATTATAACGATGATTATGATGATGATTATGATGATGATTATGATGATGGTTACGATGACGGTTATGATGATGATTATGATGATGATTATGATGATGATTATGATGACTATTATGATGATGACTATGATGATGACTATGATGATGATTATGATGACGATTATGATGATGATTACGCTCATGATAATGATGATGATTTTGATGATGATTATGATGATGATTATGATGATGATTATCATGATGATTATGATGATGATTACGATGACGGTTATGATGATGACTATGATGATGATTATGATGATGATTATGATGATGATTATGATGATGATTATGATGATGATTATGATGATGATTATGATGATGATTATGCTCATGATTATGATGATGATTCTGATGATGATTATGATGATGATTATGATGATGATTATGATGATGATTATGATGACGATGATGATGATGATTCTGATGATGATTATGATGACGGTTATGGTGATGATTATGATGATGATTATGATGATGAATTATAACGATGATTATGATGATGATTATGATGATGATTATAATGATGATTATGATGATGATTATGATGATGATTATGATGACGATTATGATGATGATTCTGATGATGATTATGATGATGATTATGATGACGATTGTGATGATGATTATGCTCATGATTATGATGATGATCTTGATGATGATTATGATGATGATTGTGATGATGATTATGATGATGATTATGATGATGATTATGATGATGATTATGATGATGATTATGATGATGATTATGATGATGATTATGATGATGATTACGATGACGGTTATGATGATGATTATGATGATGATTATGATGATGATTATGATGACGATTATGATGACGATTATGATGATGATTTTGATGATGATTATGATGATGATCATGCTGATGATTATGATGACTATAATGATGACGATTATGATGACTATTATGATGATGACTATGATGATGATTATGATGACGATTATGATGACTATAATGATGACGATTATGATGATGATTATGATGACTATTATGATGATGACTATGATGATGATTATGATGACGATTATGATGATGATTACGATGACGGTTATGATGATGATTATGATGATGATTATGATGATGATGATGATGATGATTTTGATGATGATAATGATGATGATTATGATGACGATTATGATGATGATTATGATGATAATTTTGATGATGATTATGATGATGATTATGATGATGATTATGATGATGATTATGATGATGATTATGATGATGATTACGATGACGGTTATGATGATGATTATGATGATGATTATGATGATGATGATGATGATGATTTTGATGATGATAATGATGATGATTATGATGACGATTATGATGATGATTATGATGATGATTATGATGACGATTATGATGATGATTATGATGATGATTATGATGATGATCATGATGTTGATTATGATGACTATAATGATGACGATTATGATGACTATTATGATGATTATGATGACGATTATGATGACTATTATGATGATGACTATGATGATGACAATGATGATGATTATGATGACGATTATGATGATGATTACGCTCATGATAATGATGATGATTTTGATGATGATTATGATGATGATTATGATGATGATTATCATGATGATTATGATGATGATTACGATGACGGTTATGATGATGACTATGATGATGATTATGATGATGATTATGATGATGATTATGATGATGATTATGATGATGATTATGATGATGATTACGATGATGATTATGATGATGATTATGCTCATGATTATGATGATGATTCTGATGATGATTATGATGATGATTATGATGATGATTATGATGATGATTATGATGATGATTATGATGATGATTATGATGATGATTACGATGACGGTTATGATGATGATTATGATGATGATTATGATGATGATTATGATGACGATTATGATGACGATTATGATGATGATTTTGATGATGATTATGATGATGATCATGCTGATGATTATGATGACTATAATGATGACGATTATGATGACTATTATGATGATGACTATGATGATGATTATGATGACGATTATGATGACTATAATGATGACGATTATGATGATGATTATGATGACTATTATGATGATGACTATGATGATGATTATGATGACGATTATGATGATGATTACGATGACGGTTATGATGATGATTATGATGATGATTATGATGATGATGATGATGATGATTTTGATGATGATAATGATGATGATTATGATGACGATTATGATGATGATTATGATGATAATTTTGATGATGATTATGATGATGATTATGATGATGATTATGATGATGATTATGATGATGATTATGATGATGATTACGATGACGGTTATGATGATGATTATGATGATGATTATGATGATGATGATGATGATGATTTTGATGATGATAATGATGATGATTATGATGACGATTATGATGATGATTATGATGATAATTTTGATGATGATTATGATGATGATTATGATGATGACTATGATGATGATTATCATGATGATGATGCTCATGATTATGATGATGAATTATAACGATGATTATGATGATGATTATGATGATGATTATGATGATGATTATGATGATGATTACGATGACGGTTATGATGATGATTATGATGATGGTTATGATGATGATTATGATGATGATTATGATGATGATTACGATGATGATTATGATGATGATTATGATGATAATTTTGATGATGATTATGATCATGATTATGATGATGATCATGATGTTGATTATGATGACTATGATGATGACGATTATGATGACTATTATGATGATTATGATGACGATTATGATGATGACCATGAAGACGATTATGATGATGATTATGATGATGATTATGATGATGATTATGATGATGATTACGATGACGGTTATGATGATGATTATGATGATGATTATGATGATGATTAGGATGACGATTATGATGATGATTATGATGATGATTATGATGATGATCATGATGATGATTATGATGATGATCATGATGATGATTATGATGACTATAATGATGACGATTATGATGACTATTATGATGATTATGATGACGATTATGATGATGACCATGAAGACGATCATGATGATGATTATGATGATGATTATGATGATGATTATGATGATGACTATGATGATGATTATGATGATGATTATGATGATGACCATGAAGACGACTATGATGATGATTATGATGATGCTTATGATGATGATTATGATGATGACTATGATGATGATTATGATGATGATTATGATGATGATTACGATACGGTTATGATGATGATTATGATGATAATTATGATGATGATGATGATGATGATTTTGATGATAGTAATGATGATGATTATGATGATGATTACGATGACGGTTATGATGATGATTATGATGATGATTATGATGATGATTATGATGATGATTTTGATGATGATAATGATGATGATTATGATGATGATTATGATGATGATTATGATGATGATTATGATGATGATTATGATGATGATTATGCTCATGATTATGATGATGATTCTGATGATGATTATGATGATGATTATGATGATGATTATGATGATGATTATGATGACGATGATGATGATGATTCTGATGATGATTATGATGACGGTTATGGTGATGATTATGATGATGATTATGATGATGAATTATAACGATGATTATGATGATGATTATGATGATGATTATAATGATGATTATGATGATGATTATGATGATGATTATGATGACGATTATGATGATGATTCTGATGATGATTATGATGATGATTATGATGACGATTGTGATGATGATTATGCTCATGATTATGATGATGATCTTGATGATGATTATGATGATGATTGTGATGATGATTATGATGATGATTATGATGATGATTATGATGATGATTATGATGATGATTATGATGATGATTATGATGATGATTATGATGATGATTACGATGACGGTTATGATGATGATTATGATGATGATTATGATGATGATTATGATGACGATTATGATGACGATTATGATGATGATTTTGATGATGATTATGATGATGATCATGCTGATGATTATGATGACTATAATGATGACGATTATGATGACTATTATGATGATGACTATGATGATGATTATGATGACGATTATGATGACTATAATGATGACGATTATGATGATGATTATGATGACTATTATGATGATGACTATGATGATGATTATGATGACGATTATGATGATGATTACGATGACGGTTATGATGATGATTATGATGATGATTATGATGATGATGATGATGATGATTTTGATGATGATAATGATGATGATTATGATGACGATTATGATGATGATTATGATGATAATTTTGATGATGGTTATGATGATGATTATGATGATGATTATGATGATGATTATGATGATGATTATGATGATGATTACGATGACGGTTATGATGATGATTATGATGATGATTATGATGATGATGATGATGATGATTTTGATGATGATAATGATGATGATTATGATGACGATTATGATGATGATTATGATGATAATTTTGATGATGATTATGATGATGATTATGATGATGACTATGATGATGATTATCATGATGATGATGCTCATGATTATGATGATGAATTATAACGATGATTATGATGATGATTATGATGATGATTATGATGATGATTACGATGACGGTTATGATGATGATTATGATGATGATTATGATGATGATCATGACGATGATTATGATGATGATTATGATGATGATCATGATGTTGATTATGATGACTATAATGATGACGATTATGATGACTATTATGATGATTATGATGACGATTATGATGATGACCATGAAGACGATTATGATGATGATTATGATGATGATTATGATGATGATGATGATGATGATTTTGATGATGATAATGTTGATGATTATGATGATGATTATGATGATGATTATGATGATGATTATGATGATGATTATGATGATGATTATGATGACGATTATGATGACTATAATGATGACGATTATGATGATGATTATGATGACTATTATGATGATGACTATGATGATGATTATGATGACGATTATGATGATGATTATGCTCATGATTATGATGATGATTTTGATGATGACTATGATGATGATTAAGATGATAATTATGATGATGATTATGATGATGATTACGATGACGGTTATGATGATGATTATGATGATGATTATGATGATGATTATGATGATGATGATGATGATGATTTTGATGATGATAATGATGATGATTATGATGACGATTATGATGATGATTATGATGATAATTTTGATGATGATTATGATGATGATTATGATGATGATTATGATGATGATTATGATGATGATTATGATGATGATTACGATGACGGTTATGATGATGATTATGATGATGATTATGATGATGATGATGATGATGATTTTGATGATGATAATGATGATGATTATGATGACTATTATGATGATGACTATGATGATGATTATGATGACGATTATGATGACTATAATGATGACGATTATGATGATGATTATGATGACTATTATGATGATGACTATGATGAAGATTATGATGACGATTATGATGATGATTACGATGACGGTTATGATGATGATTATGATGATGATTATGATGATGATGATGATGATGATTTTGATGATGATAATGATGATGATTATGATGACGATTATGATGATGATTATGATGATAATTTTGATGATGATTATGATGATGATTATGATGATGATTATGATGATGATTACGATGATGATTATGATGATGATTACGATGACGGTTATGATGATGATTATGATGATGATTATGATGATGATGATGATGATGATTTTGATGATGATAATGATGATGATTATGATGACGATTATGATGATGATTATGATGATAATTTTGATGATGATTATGATGATGATTATGATGATGACTATGATGATGATTATCATGATGATGATGCTCATGATTATGATGATGAATTATAACGATGATTATGATGATGATTATGATGATGATTATGATGATGATTACGATGACGGTTATGATGATGATTATGATGATGATTATGATGATGATCATGATGATGATTATGATGATGATTATGATGATGATCATGATGTTGATTATGATGACTATAATGATGACGATTATGATGACTATTATGATGATTATGATGACGATTATGATGACTATTATGATGATGACTATGATGATGACAATGATGATGATTATGATGACGATTATGATGATGATTACGCTCATGATAATGATGATGATTTTGATGATGATTATGATGATGATTATGATGATGATTATCATGATGATTATGATGATGATTACGATGACGGTTATGATGATGACTATGATGATGATTATGATGATGATTATGATGATGATTATGATGATGATTATGATGATGATTATGATGATGATTACGATGATGATTATGATGATGATTATGCTCATGATTATGATGATGATTCTGATGATGATTATGATGATGATTATGATGATGATTATGATGATGATTATGATGACGATGATGATGATGATTCTGATGATGATTATGATGACGGTTATGGTGATGATTATGATGATGATTATGATGATGAATTATAACGATGATTATGATGATGATTATGATGATGATTATAATGATGATTATGATGATGATTATGATGATGATTATGATGACGATTATGATGATGATTCTGATGATGATTATGATGATGATTATGATGACGATTGTGATGATGATTATGCTCATGATTATGATGATGATCTTGATGATGATTATGATGATGATTATGATGACTATTATGATGATGACTATGATGATGATTATGATGACGATTATGATGATGATTACGATGACGGTTATGATGATGATTATGATGATGATTATGATGATGATGATGATGATGATTTTGATGATGATAATGATGATGATTATGATGACGATTATGATGATGATTATGATGATAATTTTGATGATGATTATGATGATGATTATGATGATGATTATGATGATGATTATGATGATGATTATGATGATGATTACGATGACGGTTATGATGATGATTATGATGATGATTATGATGATGATGATGATGATGATTATGATGATGATTATGATGACGATTGTGATGATGATTATGCTCATGATTATGATGATGATCTTGATGATGATTATGATGATGATTATGATGATGATTATGATGATGATTATGATGATGATTATGATGATGATTATGATGATGATTATGATGATGATTATGATGATGATTATGATGATGATTACGATGACGGTTATGATGATGATTATGATGATGATTATGATGATGATTATGATGACGATTATGATGACGATTATGATGATGATTTTGATGATGATTATGATGATGATCATGCTGATGATTATGATGACTATAATGATGACGATTATGATGACTATTATGATGATGACTATGATGATGATTATGATGACGATTATGATGACTATAATGATGACGATTATGATGATGATTATGATGACTATTATGATGATGACTATGATGATGATTATGATGACGATTATGATGATGATTACGATGACGGTTATGATGATGATTATGATGATGATTATGATGATGATGATGATGATGATTTTGATGATGATAATGATGATGATTATGATGACGATTATGATGATGATTATGATGATAATTTTGATGATGATTATGATGATGATTATGATGATGATTATGATGATGATTATGATGATGATTATGATGATGATTACGATGACGGTTATGATGATGATTATGATGATGATTATGATGATGATGATGATGATGATTTTGATGATGATAATGATGATGATTATGATGACGATTATGATGATGATTATGATGATAATTTTGATGATGATTATGATGATGATTATGATGATGACTATGATGATGATTATCATGATGATGATGCTCATGATTATGATGATGAATTGTAACGATGATTATGATGATGATTATGATGATGATTATGATGATGATTACGATGACGGTTATGATGATGATTATGATGATGATTATGATGATGATCATGACGATGATTATGATGATGATTATGATGATGATCATGATGTTGATTATGATGACTATAATGATGACGATTATGATGACTATTATGATGATTATGATGACGATTATGATGATGACCATGAAGACGATTATGATGATGATTATGATGATGATTATGATGATGACTATGATGATGATTATGATGACGATTATGATGATGATTACGATGACGGTTATGATGATGATTATGATGATGATTATGATGATGATGATGATGATGATTTTGATGATGATAATGATGATGATTATGATGACGATTATGATGATGATTATGATGATAATTTTGATGATGATTATGATGATGATTATGATGATGATTATGATGATGATTATGATGATGATTATGATGATGATTACGATGACGGTTATGATGATGATTATGATGATGATTATGATGATGATGATGATGATGATTATCATGATGATGATGCTCATGATTATGATGATGAATTATAACGATGATTATGATGATGATTATGATGATGATTATGATGATGATTACGATGACGGTTATGATGATGATTATGATGATGATTATGATGATGATCATGACGATGATTATGATGATGATTATGATGATGATCATGATGTTGATTATGATGACTATAATGATGACGATTATGATGACTATTATGATGATTATGATGACGATTATGATGATGATTATGATGATGATTATGATGATGATGATGATGATGATTTTGATGATGATAATGTTGATGATTATGATGATGATTATGATGATGATTATGATGATGATTATGATGATGATTATGATGATGATTATGATGACGATTATGATGACTATAATGATGACGATTATGATGATGATTATGATGACTATTATGATGATGACTATGATGATGATTATGATGACGATTATGATGATGATTATGCTCATGATTATGATGATGATTTTGATGATGACTATGATGATGTTTAAGATGATAATTATGATGATGATTATGATGATGATTACGATGACGGTTATGATGATGATTATGATGATGATTATGATGATGATTATGATGACGATTATGATGACGATTATGATGATGATTTTGATGATGATTATGATGATGATCATGCTGATGATTATGATGACTATAATGATGACGATTATGATGACTATTATGATGATGACTATGATGATGATTATGATGACGATTATGATGACTATAATGATGACGATTATGATGATGATTATGCTCATGATAATGATGATGATTTTGATGATGATTATGATGATGATTATGATGATGATTATGATGATGATTATGATGATGATTACGATGACGGTTATGATGATGGTTATGATGATGATTTTGATGATGATAATGATGATGATTATGATGATGATTATGATGATGATTATGATGATGATTATGATGATGATTACGATGACGGTTATGATGATGATTATGATGATGATTATGATGATGATCATGATGATGATTATGATGATGATTATGATGATGATCATGCTGATGATTATGATGACTATAATGATGACGATTATGATGACTATTATGATGATGACTATGATGATGATTATGTTGACGATTATGATGACTATAATGATGACGATTATGATGATGATTATGATGACTATTATGATGATGACTATGATGATGATTATGATGACGATTATGATGATGATTACGATGACGGTTATGATGATGATTATGATGATGATTATGATGATGATGATGATGATGATTTTGATGATGATAATGATGATGATTATGATGACGATTATGATGATGATTATGATGATAATTTTGATGATGATTATGATGATGATTATGATGATGATTATGATGATGATTATGATGATGATTATGATGATGATTACGATGACGGTTATGATGATGATTATGATGATGATTATGATGATGATGATGATGATGATTTTGATGATGATAATGATGATGATTATGATGACGATTATGATGATGATTATGATGATAATTTTGATGATGATTATGATGATGATTATGATGATGACTATGATGATGATTATCATGATGATGATGCTCATGATTATGATGATGATTCTGATGATGATTATGATGATGATTATGATGATGATTATGATGATGATTATGATGACGATGATGATGATGATTCTGATGATGATTATGATGACGGTTATGGTGATGATTATGATGATGATTATGATGATGAATTATAACGATGATTATGATGATGATTATGATGATGATTATAATGATGATTATGATGATGATTATGATGATGATTATGATGACGATTATGATGATGATTCTGATGATGATTATGATGATGATTATGATGACGATTGTGATGATGATTATGCTCATGATTATGATGATGATCTTGATGATGATTATGATGATGATTGTGATGATGATTATGATGATGATTATGATGATGATTATGATGATGATTATGATGATGATTATGATGATGATTATGATGATGATTATGATGATGATTACGATGACGGTTATGATGATGATTATGATGATGATTATGATGATGATTATGATGACGATTATGATGACGATTATGATGATGATTTTGATGATGATTATGATGATGATCATGCTGATGATTATGATGACTATAATGATGACGATTATGATGACTATTATGATGATGACTATGATGATGATTATGATGACGATTATGATGACTATAATGATGACGATTATGATGATGATTATGATGACTATTATGATGATGACTATGATGATGATTATGATGACGATTATGATGACGATTACGATGACGGTTATGATGATGATTATGATGATGATTATGATGATGATGATGATGATGATTTTGATGATGATAATGATGATGATTATGATGACGATTATGATGATGATTATGATGATAATTTTGATGATGATTATGATGATGATTATGATGATGATTATGATGATGATTATGATGATGATTATGATGATGATTACGATGACGGTTATGATGATGATTATGATGATGATTATGATGATGATGATGATGATGATTTTGATGATGATAATGATGATGATTATGATGACGATTATGATGATGATTATGATGATAATTTTGATGATGATTATGATGATGATTATGATGATGACTATGATGATGATTATCATGATGATGATGCTCATGATTATGATGATGAATTATAACGATGATTATGATGATGATTATGATGATGATTATGATGATGATTACGATGACGGTTATGATGATGATTATGATGATGATTATGATGATGATCATGACGATGATTATGATGATGATTATGATGATGATCATGATGTTGATTATGATGACTATAATGATGACGATTATGATGACTATTATGATGATTATGATGACGATTATGATGATGACCATGAAGACGATTATGATGATGATTATGATGATGATTATGATGATGATGATGATGATGATTTTGATGATGATAATGTTGATGATTATGATGATGATTATGATGATGATTATGATGATGATTATGATGATGATTATGATGATGATTATGATGACGATTATGATGACTATAATGATGACGATTATGATGATGATTATGATGACTATTATGATGATGACTATGATGATGATTATGATGACGATTATGATGATGATTATGCTCATGATTATGATGATGATTTTGATGATGACTATGATGATGATTAAGATGATAATTATGATGATGATTATGATGATGATTACGATGACGGTTATGATGATGATTATGATGATGATTATGATGATGATTATGATGATGATGATGATGATGATTTTGATGATGATAATGATGATGATTATGATGACGATTATGATGATGATTATGATGATAATTTTGATGATGATTATGATGATGATTATGATGATGATTATGATGATGATTATGATGATGATTATGATGATGATTACGATGACGGTTATGATGATGATTATGATGATGATTATGATGATGATGATGATGATGATTTTGATGATGATAATGATGATGATTATGATGACTATTATGATGATGACTATGATGATGATTATGATGACGATTATGATGACTATAATGATGACGATTATGATGATGATTATGATGACTATTATGATGATGACTATGATGAAGATTATGATGACGATTATGATGATGATTACGATGACGGTTATGATGATGATTATGATGATGATTATGATGATGATGATGATGATGATTTTGATGATGATAATGATGATGATTATGATGACGATTATGATGATGATTATGATGATAATTTTGATGATGATTATGATGATGATTATGATGATGATTATGATGATGATTACGATGATGATTATGATGACGATTATGATGATGATTATGATGATAATTTTGATGATGATTATGATGATGATTATGATGATGATTATGATGATGATTACGATGATGATTATGATGATGATTACGATGACGGTTATGATGATGATTATGATGATGATTATGATGATGATGATGATGATGATTTTGATGATGATAATGATGATGATTATGATGACGATTATGATGATGATTATGATGATAATTTTGATGATGATTATGATGATGATTATGATGATGACTATGATGATGATTATCATGATGATGATGCTCATGATTATGATGATGAATTATAACGATGATTATGATGATGATTATGATGATGATTATGATGATGATTACGATGACGGTTATGATGATGATTATGATGATGATTATGATGATGATCATGATGATGATTATGATGATGATTATGATGATGATCATGATGTTGATTATGATGACTATAATGATGACGATTATGATGACTATTATGATGATTATGATGACGATTATGATGACTATTATGATGATGACTATGATGATGACAATGATGATGATTATGATGACGATTATGATGACGATGATGATGATGATTCTGATGATGATTATGATGACGGTTATGGTGATGATTATGATGATGATTATGATGATGAATTATAACGATGATTATGATGATGATTATGATGATGATTATAATGATGATTATGATGATGATTATGATGATGATTATGATGACGATTATGATGATGATTCTGATGATGATTATGATGATGATTATGATGACGATTGTGATGATGATTATGCTCATGATTATGATGATGATCTTGATGATGATTATGATGATGATTATGATGATGATTATGATGATGATTATGATGATGATTATGATGATGATTATGATGATGATTATGATGATGATTATGATGATGATTATGATGATGATTACGATGACGGTTATGATGATGATTATGATGATGATTATGATGATGATTATGATGACGATTATGATGACGATTATGATGATGATTTTGATGATGATTATGATGATGATCATGCTGATGATTATGATGACTATAATGATGACGATTATGATGACTATTATGATGATGACTATGATGATGATTATGATGACGATTATGATGACTATAATGATGACGATTATGATGATGATTATGATGACTATTATGATGATGACTATGATGATGATTATGATGACGATTATGATGATGATTACGATGACGGTTATGATGATGATTATGATGATGATTATGATGATGATGATGATGATGATTTTGATGATGATAATGATGATGATTATGATGACGATTATGATGATGATTATGATGATAATTTTGATGATGATTATGATGATGATTATGATGATGATTATGATGATGATTATGATGATGATTATGATGATGATTACGATGACGGTTATGATGATGATTATGATGATGATTATGATGATGATGATGATGATGATTTTGATGATGATAATGATGATGATTATGATGACGATTATGATGATGATTATGATGATAATTTTGATGATGATTATGATGATGATTATGATGATGACTATGATGATGATTATCATGATGATGATGCTCATGATTATGATGATGAATTATAACGATGATTATGATGATGATTATGATGATGATTATGATGATGATTACGATGACGGTTATGATGATGATTATGATGATGATTATGATGATGATCATGACGATGATTATGATGATGATTATGATGATGATCATGATGTTGATTATGATGACTATAATGATGACGATTATGATGACTATTATGATGATTATGATGACGATTATGATGATGACCATGAAGACGATTATGATGATGATTATGATGATGATTATGATGATGATGATGATGATGATTTTGATGATGATAATGTTGATGATTATGATGATGATTATGATGATGATTATGATGATGATTATGATGATGATTATGATGATGATTATGATGACGATTATGATGACTATAATGATGACGATTATGATGATGATTATGATGACTATTATGATGATGACTATGATGATGATTATGATGACGATTATGATGATGATTATGCTCATGATTATGATGATGATTTTGATGATGACTATGATGATGATTAAGATGATAATTATGATGATGATTATGATGATGATTACGATGACGGTTATGATGATGATTATGATGATGATTATGATGATGATTATGATGATGATGATGATGATGATTTTGATGATGATAATGATGATGATTATGATGACGATTATGATGATGATTATGATGATAATTTTGATGATGATTATGATGATGATTATGATGATGATTATGATGATGATTATGATGATGATTATGATGATGATTACGATGACGGTTATGATGATGATTATGATGATGATTATGATGATGATGATGATGATGATTTTGATGATGATAATGATGATGATTATGATGACGATTATGATGATGATTATGATGATAATTTTGATGATGATTATGATGATGATTATGATGATGACTATGATGATGATTATCATGATGATGATGCTCATGATTATGATGATGAATTATAACGATGATTATGATGATGATTATGATGATGATTATGATGATGATTACGATGACGGTTATGATGATGATTATGATGATGATTATGATGATGATCATGACGATGATTATGATGATGATTATGATGATGATCATGATGTTGATTATGATGACTATAATGATGACGATTATGATGACTATTATGATGATTATGATGACGATTATGATGATGATTATGATGATGATTATGATGATGATGATGATGATGATTTTGATGATGATAATGTTGATGATTATGATGATGATTATGATGATGATTATGATGATGATTATGATGATGATTATGATGATGATTATGATGACGATTATGATGACTATAATGATGACGATTATGATGATGATTATGATGACTATTATGATGATGACTATGATGATGATTATGATGACGATTATGATGATGATTATGCTCATGATTATGATGATGATTTTGATGATGACTATGATGATGTTTAAGATGATAATTATGATGATGATTATGATGATGATTACGATGACGGTTATGATGATGATTATGATGATGATTATGATGATGATTATGATGACGATTATGATGACGATTATGATGATGATTTTGATGATGATTATGATGATGATCATGCTGATGATTATGATGACTATAATGATGACGATTATGATGACTATTATGATGATGACTATGATGATGATTATGATGACGATTATGATGACTATAATGATGACGATTATGATGATGATTATGCTCATGATAATGATGATGATTTTGATGATGATTATGATGATGATTATGATGATGATTATGATGATGATTATGATGATGATTACGATGACGGTTATGATGATGGTTATGATGATGATTTTGATGATGATAATGATGATGATTATGATGATGATTATGATGATGATTATGATGATGATTATGATGATGATTACGATGACGGTTATGATGATGATTATGATGATGATTATGATGATGATCATGATGATGATTATGATGATGATTATGATGATGATCATGATGATGATTATGATAACTATAATGATGACGATTATGATGACTATTATGATGATGACTATGATGATGATTATGTTGACGATTATGATGACTATAATGATGACGATTATGATGACGATTATGATGACTATTATGATGATGATTATGATGACGATTATGATGATGATTATGCTCATGATTATGATGATGATTATGATGATGATTATGATGATGATTACGATGACGGTTATATGATGATTATGATGATGATTATGATGATGATTATGATGATGATTATGATGATGATTATGATGATGATCATGATGATGATTATGATGACTATAATGATGACGATTATGATGACTATTATGATGATTATGATGACGATTATGATGATGACCATGAAAACGATTATGATGATGATTATGATGATGATTATGATGATGATTATGATGATGACTATGATGATGATTATGATGATGATTATGATGATGATTACGATGACGGTTATGATGATGATTATGATGATGATTATGATAACTATAATGATGACGATTATGATGACGATTATGATGACTATTATGATGATGATTATGATGACGATTATGATGATGATTATGCTCATGATTATGATGATGATTCTGATGATGATTATGATGATGATAATGATGATGATTATGATGATGATTATGATGACGATTATGATGATGATTCTGATGATGATTACGATGACGGTTATGATGATGATTATGATGATGATTATGATGACGAATATGATGATGACCATGAAGACGATTATGATGACTATAATGATGACGATTATGATGACTATTATGATGATTATGATGACGATTATGATGATGACCATGAAGACGATTATGATGATGACCATGAAGACGATTATGATGATGATTATGATGATGATTATGATGATGATTATGATGATGATTATGATGATGATTATGATGATGATTACGATGACGGTTATGATGATGATTATGATGATGATTATGATGACGATTATGATGATGATTCTGATGATGATTACGATGACGGTTATGATGATGATTATGATGATGATTATGATGATGATTATGATGATGATGATGATGATGATTATGATGATGATTATGATGATGATTACGATGACGGTTATGATGATGATTATGATGATGATTATGATGATGATTATGATGATGATTATGATGATGATTATGATGATGATCATGATGATGATTATGATGACTATAATGATGACGATTATGATGACTATTATGATGATTATGATGACGATTATGATGATGACCATGAAAACGATTATGATGATGATTATGATGATGATCATGATGATGATTATGATGACTATAATGATGACGATTATGATGACTATTATGATGATTATGATGACGATTATGATGATGACCATGAAAACGATTATGATGATGATTATGATGATGATTATGATGATGATTATGATGATAATTTTGATGATGATTATGATGATGATTATGATGATGATTATGATGATGATTATGATGATGATTATGATGATGACTATAATGATGATTATGATGATGGCTATGATGATGATTATGATGATGATTATGATGATGATTACGATGACGGTTATGATGATGATTATGATGATGATTATGATGATGATTATGATGATGATTATGATGATGATTATGATGATGATTATGATGACGATTATGATGACGATTATGATGATGATTATGATGACTATTATGATGATGACTATGATGATGATTATGATGACGATTATGATGATGATTATGCTCATGATTATGATGATGATTTTGATGATGATTATGATGATGATTATGATGATGATTATGATGATGATTATGATGCCGATTATGATGACGATTATGATGATGATTTTGATGATGATTATGATGATGATCATGCTGATGATTATGATGACTATAATGATGACGATTATGATGACTATTATGATGATGACTATGATGATGATTATGATGACGATTATGATGACTATAATGATGACGATTATGATGATGATTATGATGACTATTATGATGATGACTATGATGATGATTATGATGACGATTATGATGATGATTATGCTCATGATAATGATGATGATTTTGATGATGGTTATGATGATGATTATGATGATGATTATGATGATGATTATGATGATGATTACGATGATGATTATGATGATGATAATGATGATGATTATGATGATGATTATGATGACGATTATGATGATGATTCTGATGATGATTACGATGACGGTTATATGATGATTATGATGATGATTATGATGATGATTATGATGATGATTATGATGATGATTATGATGATGATTATGATGATGATCATGATGATGATTATGATGACTATAATGATGACGATTATGATGACTATTATGATGATTATGATGACGATTATGATGATGACCATGAAAACGATTATGATGATGATTATGATGATGATTATGATGATGATTATGATGATGACTATGATGATGATTATGATGATGATTATGATGATGATTACGATGACGGTTATGATGATGATTATGATGATGATTATGATAACTATAATGATGACGATTATGATGACGATTATGATGACTATTATGATGATGATTATGATGACGATTATGATGATGATTATGCTCATGATTATGATGATGATTCTGATGATGATTATGATGATGATAATGATGATGATTATGATGATGATTATGATGACGATTATGATGATGATTCTGATGATGATTACGATGACGGTTATGATGATGATTATGATGATGATTATGATGACGAATATGATGATGACCATGAAGACGATTATGATGACTATAATGATGACGATTATGATGACTATTATGATGATTATGATGACGATTATGATGATGACCATGAAGACGATTATGATGATGACCATGAAGACGATTATGATGATGATTATGATGATGATTATGATGATGATTATGATGATGATTATGATGATGATTACGATGACGGTTATGATGATGATTATGATGATGATTATGATGACGATTATGATGATGATTCTGATGATGATTACGATGACGGTTATGATGATGATTATGATGATGATTATGATGATGATTATGATGATGATGATGATGATGATTATGATGATGATTATGATGATGATTACGATGACGGTTATGATGATGATTATGATGATGATTATGATGATGATTATGATGATGATTATGATGATGATTATGATGATGATCATGATGATGATTATGATGACTATAATGATGACGATTATGATGACTATTATGATGATTATGATGACGATTATGATGATGACCATGAAAACGATTATGATGATGATTATGATGATGATCATGATGATGATTATGATGACTATAATGATGACGATTATGATGACTATTATGATGATTATGATGACGATTATGATGATGACCATGAAAACGATTATGATGATGATTATGATGATGATTATGATGATAATTTTGATGATGATTATGATGATGATTATGATGATGATTATGATGATGATTATGATGATGATTATGATGATGACTATAATGATGATTATGATGATGGCTATGATGATGATTATGATGATGATTATGAAGATGATTACGATGACGGTTATGATGATGATTATGATGATGATTATGATGATGATTATGATGATGATTATGATGATGATTATGATGATGATTATGATGACGATTATGATGACGATTATGATGATGATTTTGATGATGATTATGATGATGATCATGCTGATGATTATGATGACTATAATGATGACGATTATGATGACTATTATGATGATGACTATGATGATGATTATGATGACGATTATGATGACTATAATGATGACGATTATGATGATGATTATGATGACTATTATGATGATGACTATGATGATGATTATGACGACGATTATGATGATGATTATGCTCATGATTATGATGATGATTTTGATGATGATTATGATGATGATTATGATGATGATTATGATGATGATTATGATGATGATTACGATGACGGTTATGATGATGATCATGATGATGATTATGATGACTATAATGATGACGATTATGATGACTATTATGATGATTATGATGACGAATATGATGATGACCATGAAGACGATTATGATGATGATTATGATGATGATTATGATGATGATTATGATGATGATTATGATGATGATTATGATGATGATTATGATGATGATTATGATGATGATTATGATGATGATTATGATGATGATTACGATGACGGTTATGATGATGATTATGATGATGATTATGATGACGATAATGATGATGATTATGATGATGATTTTGATGATGATTATGATCATGATTATGATGATGATTATGATGATGATTATGATGATGATCATGATGATGATTATGATGATGATTATGATGAAGATCATGATGATGATTATGATGACTATAATGATGACGATTATGATGACTATTACGATGATTATGATGACGATTCTGATGATGACCATGAAGACGATTATGATGATGATTATGATGATGATTATGATGATGATTATGATGATGATTATGATGATGACTATGATGATGATTATGATGACGATTATGATGATGATTATGCTCATGATAATGATGATTATTTTGATGATGATTATGATGATGATTATGATGATGATTATGATGATGATTATGCTCATGATAATGATGATTATTTTGATGATGATTATGATGATGATTATGATGATGATTATGATGATGATTATGATGATGATTACGATGACGGTTATGATGATGATTATGATGATGATTATGATGATGATTCTGATGACGATTATGATGACGATTATGATGATGATTACGATGACGGTTATATGATGATTATGATGATGATTATGATGATGATTATGATGATGATTATGATGATGATTATGATGATGATTATGATGATGATTATGATGATGATTATGATGATGATTATGATGATGATTATGATGATGATTACGATGACGGTTATGATGATGATTATGATGATGATTATGATGACGATAATGATGATGATTATGATGACGATTATGATGATGATTCTGATGATGATTACGATGACGGTTATATGATGATTATGATGATGATTATGATGACGATAATGATGATGATTATGATGATGATTTTGATGATGATTATGATCATGATTATGATGATGATTATGATGATGATTATGATGATGATTATGATGATGATTATGATGATGATTATGATGATGATTATGATGATGATTATGATGACGATTATGATGACGATTATGATGATGATTATGATGACTATTATGATGATGACTATGATGATGATTATGATGACGATTATGATGATGATTATGCTCATGATTATGATGATGATTTTGATGATGATTATGATGATGATTATGATGATGATTATGATGATGATTATGATGCCGATTATGATGACGATTATGATGATGATTTTGATGATGATTATGATGATGATCATGCTGATGATTATGATGATGATTATGCTCATGATAATGATGATGATTTTGATGATGGTTATGATGATGATTATGATGATGATTATGATGATGATTATGATGATGATTATGATGATGATTACGATGATGATTATGATGATGATAATGATGATGATTATGATGATGATTATGATGACGATTATGATGATGATTATGCTCATGATAATGATGATGATTTTGATGATGGTTATGATGATGATTATGATGATGATTATGATGATGATTATGATGATGATTACGATGATGATTATGATGATGATAATGATGATGATTATGATGATGATTATGATGACGATTATGATGATGATTCTGATGATGATTACGATGACGGTTATATGATGATTATGATGATGATTATGATGATGATTATGATGATGATTATGATGATGATTATGATGATGATTATGATGATGATCATGATGATGATTATGATGACTATAATGATGACGATTATGATGACTATTATGATGATTATGATGACGATTATGATGATGACCATGAAAACGATTATGATGATGATTATGATGATGATTATGATGATGATTATGATGATGACTATGATGATGATTATGATGATGATTATGATGATGATTACGATGACGGTTATGATGATGATTATGATGATGATTATGATAACTATAATGATGACGATTATGATGACGATTATGATGACTATTATGATGATGATTATGATGACGATTATGATGATGATTATGCTCATGATTATGATGATGATTCTGATGATGATTATGATGATGATAATGATGATGATTATGATGATGATTATGATGACGATTATGATGATGATTCTGATGATGATTACGATGACGGTTATGATGATGATTATGATGATGATTATGATGACGAATATGATGATGACCATGAAGACGATTATGATGACTATAATGATGACGATTATGATGACTATTATGATGATTATGATGACGATTATGATGATGACCATGAAGACGATTATGATGATGACCATGAAGACGATTATGATGATGATTATGATGATGATTATGATGATGATTATGATGATGATTATGATGATGATTACGATGACGGTTATGATGATGATTATGATGATGATTATGATGACGATTGTGATGATGATTCTGATGATGATTACGATGACGGTTATGATGATGATTATGATGATGATTATGATGATGATTATGATGATGATGATGATGATGATTATGATGATGATTATGATGATGATTACGATGACGGTTATGATGATGATTATGATGATGATTATGATGATGATTATGATGATGATTATGATGATGATTATGATGATGATCATGATGATGATTATGATGACTATAATGATGACGATTATGATGACTATTATGATGATTATGATGACGATTATGATGATGACCATGAAAACGATTATGATGATGATTATGATGATGATCATGATGATGATTATGATGACTATAATGATGACGATTATGATGACTATTATGATGATTATGATGACGATTATGATGATGACCATGAAAACGATTATGATGATGATTATGATGATGATTATGATGATAATTTTGATGATGATTATGATGATGATTATGATGATGATTATGATGATGATTATGATGATGATTATGATGATGACTATAATGATGATTATGATGATGGCTATGATGATGATTATGATGATGATTATGATGATGATTACGATGACGGTTATGATGATGATTATGATGATGATTATGATGATGATTATGATGATGATTATGATGATGATTATGATGATGATTATGATGACGATTATGATGACGATTATGATGATGATTTTGATGATGATTATGATGATTATCATGCTGATGATTATGATGACTATAATGATGACGATTATGATGACTATTATGATGATGACTATGATGATGATTATGATGACGATTATGATGACTATAATGATGACGATTATGATGATGATTATGATGACTATTATGATGATGACTATGATGATGATTATGACGACGATTATGATGATGATTATGCTCATGATTATGATGATGATTTTGATGATGATTATGATGATGATTATGATGATGATTATGATGATGATTATGATGATGATTATGATGACTATAATGATGACGATTATGATGACTATTATGATGATTATGATGACGAATATGATGATGACCATGAAGACGATTATGATGATGATTATGATGATGATTATGATGATGATTATGATGATGATTATGATGATGATTATGATGATGATTATGATGATGATTATGATGATGATTATGATGATGATTACGATGACGGTTATGATGATGATTATGATGATGATTATGATGACGATAATGATGATGATTATGATGATGATTTTGATGATGATTATGATCATGATTATGATGATGATTATGATGATGATTATGATGATGATCATGATGATGATTATGATGATGATTATGATGAAGATCATGATGATGATTATGATGACTATAATGATGACGATTATGATGACTATTACGATGATTATGATGACGATTCTGATGATGACCATGAAGACGATTATGATGATGATTATGATGATGATTATGATGATGATTATGATGATGATTATGATGATGACTATGATGATGATTATGATGACGATTATGATGATGATTATGCTCATGATAATGATGATTATTTTGATGATGATTATGATGATGATTATGATGATGATTATGATGATGATTATGATGATGATTACGATGACGGTTATGATGATGATTATGATGATGATTATGATGATGATCATGATGATGATTATGATGATGATTATGATGATGATCATGATGATGATTATGATGACGATTATGATGATGACCATGAAGACGACTATGATGATGATTATGATGATGATTCTGATGACGATTATGATGACGATTATGATGATGATTCTGATGATGATTACGATGACGGTTATGATGATGATTATGATGATGATTATGATGATGAATTATAACGATGATTATGATGATGATTATGATGATGATTATGATGATGATTATGATGATGATTATGATGATGATTATGACGACGATTATGATGATGATTATGATGATGATTATGATTACGACTGTGATGATGATTATGCTCATGATTATGATGATGATCTTCATGATGATTATGATGATGATTATGATGATGATTATGATGATGATTATGATGATGATTATGATGATGATTATGATGATGATTATGATGATGATTCCGATGACGGTTATGATGATGATTATGATGATGATTATGATGATGATTATGATGATGATTATGATGCCGATTATGATGACGATTATGATGATGATTTTGATGATGATTATGATGATGATCATGCTGATGATTATGATGACTATAATGATGACGATTATGATGACTATTATGATGATGACTATGATGATGATTATGATGACGATTATGATGACTATAATGATGACGATTATGATGATGATTATGATGACTATTATGATGATGACTATGATGATGATTATGATGACGATTATGATGATGATTATGCTCATGATAATGATGATGATTTTGATGATGGTTATGATGATGATTATGATGATGATTATGATGATGATTATGATGATGATTACGATGACGGTTATGATGATTATTATGATGATGATTATGATGATGATTATGATGACGATTATGATGACGATTATGATGATGATTTTGATGATGACTATGATGATGATCTTGCTGATGATTATGATGACTATAATGATGACGATTATGATGACTATTATGATGATGACTATGATGATGATTATGATGACGATTATGATGACTATAATGATGACGATTATGATGATGATTATGATGACTATTATGATGATGACTATGATGATGATTATGATGACGATTATGATGATGATTATGCTCATGATAATGATGATGATTTTGATGATGATTATGATGATGATTATGATGATGATTATGATGATGATTACGATGACGGTTATATGATGATTATGATGATGATTATGATGATGATTATGATGATGATTATGATGATGATTATGATGATGATCATGATGATGATTATGATGACTATAATGATGACGATTATGATGACTATTATGATGATTATGATGACGATTATGATGACTATTATGATGATTATGATGACGATTATGATGATGATTATGATGATGATTATGATGATGACTATGATGATGATTATGATGATGATTATGATGATGATTACGATGACGGTTATGATGATGATTATGATGATGATTATGATAACTATAATGATGACGATTATGATGACGATTATGATGACTATTATGATGATGATTATGATGACGATTATGATGATGATTATGCTCATGATTATGATGATGATTCTGATGATGATTATGATGATGATAATGATGATGATTATGATGATGATTATGATGACGATTATGATGATGATTCTGATGATGATTACGATGACGGTTATGATGATGATTATGATGATGATTATGATGACGAATATGATGATGACCATGAAGACGATTATGATGACTATAATGATGACGATTATGATGACTATTATGATGATTATGATGACGATTATGATGATGACCATGAAGACGATTATGATGATGACCATGAAGACGATTATGATGATGATTATGATGATGATTATGATGATGATTATGATGATGATTATGATGATGATTACGATGACGGTTATGATGATGATTATGATGATGATTATGATGACGATTATGATGATGATTCTGATGATGATTACGATGACGGTTATGATGATGATTATGATGATGATTATGATGACGATTATGATGATGATGATGATGATGATTATGATGATGATTATGATGATGATTACGATGACGGTTATGATGATGATTATGATGATGATTATGATGACGATTATGATGATGATTATGATGATGATTATGATGAAGATCATCATGATGATTATGATGACTATAATGATGACGATTATGATGACTATTACGATGATTATGATGACGATTCTGATGATGACCATGAAGACGATCATGATGATGATTATGATGATGATTATGATGATAATCATGATGTTGATTATGATGACTATAATGATGACGATTATGATGACGATTATGATGACTATTATGATGATTATGATGACGATTATGATGATGACCATGAAGACGATTATGATGATGATTATGATGATGATTATGATGATGATTATGATGATGATTACGATGACGGTTATGATGATGATTATGATGATGATTATGATGATGACTATGCTGATGATTATGATGACGATTATGATGACTATAATGATGACGATTATGACGACGATTATGATGACTATTATGATGATAACTATGATGATGAGTATGATGACGATTATGATGATGATTATGCTCATGATTATGATGATGATTCTGATGATGATTATGATGATGATTATGATGATGATTATGATGATGATTATGATGACGATTATGATGATGATTCTGATGATGATTATGATGATGATTATGATGACGATTGTGATGATGATTATGCTCATGATTATGATGATGATCTTGATGATGATTATGATGATGATTATGATGATGATTATGATGATGATTATGATGATG
This sequence comes from Coelioxys conoideus, assembly GCA_947623535.1. NCBI lineage: Eukaryota > Metazoa > Arthropoda > Insecta > Hymenoptera > Megachilidae > Coelioxys > Coelioxys conoideus. The sequence continues at coordinate 1,843,472 of CANQJN010000043.1, forward strand.
ATTATGATGATGATTACGATGACGGTTATGATGATGATTATGATGATGATTATGATGACGATTATGATGATGATTCTGATGATGATTACGATGACGGTTATGATGATGATTATGATGATGATTATGATGACGATTATGATGATGATGATGATGATGATTATGATGATGATTATGATGATGATTACGATGACGGTTATGATGATGATTATGATGATGATTATGATGACGATTATGATGATGATTATGATGATGATTATGATGATGACTATGCTGATGATTATGATGACGATTATGATGACTATAATGATGACGATTATGACGACGATTATGATGACTATTATGATGATAACTATGATGATGAGTATGATGACGATTATGATGATGATTATGCTCATGATTATGATGATGATTCTGATGATGATTATGATGATGATTATGATGATGATTATGATGATGATTATGATGACGATTATGATGATGATTCTGATGATGATTATGATGATGATTATGATGACGATTGTGATGATGATTATGCTCATGATTATGATGATGATCTTGATGATGATTATGATGATGATTATGATGATGATTATGATGATGATTATGATGATGATTATAATGATGATTATGATGATGATTATGATGATGATTATGATGATGACTATGATGATGATTATGATGATGACTATGATGATGAATATCATGATGATTATGCTCATGATTATGATGATGAATTATAACGATGATTATGATGATGATTATGATGATGATTATGATGATGATTACGATGACGGTTATGATGATGATTATGATGATGATTATGATGATGATTATGATGATGATTATGATGATGATTATGATGATGATTATGATGATGATTACGATGATGATTATGATGATGATTATGATGATGATTATGATGATGATTATGATGATGACAATGATGATGATTATGATGATGACTATGATGATGAATATCATGATGATTATGCTCATGATTATGATGATAAATTATAACGATGATTATGATGATGATTATGATGATGATTATGATGATGATTACGATGACGGTTATGATGATGATTATGATGATGATTATGATGATGATTATGATGATGATTATGATGATGACTATGATGATGATTATGATGATGACTATGATGATGAATATCATGATGATTATGCTCATGATTATGATGATAAATTATAACGATGATTATGATGATGATTATGATGATGATTATGATGATGATTACGATGACGGTTATGATGATGATTATGATGATGATTATGATGATGATTACGATGACGGTTATGATGATGATTATGATGATGATTATGATGATGATTATGATGACGATTATGACGATGATTTTGATGATGATTATGATGATGATCATGCTGATGATTATGATGACTATAATGATGACGATTATGATGACTATTATGATGATGACTATGATGATGATTATGATGACGATTAAGATGACTATAATGATGACGATTATGATGATGATTATGATGACTATTATGATGATGACTATGATGATGATTATGATGACGATTATCATGATGATTATGCTAATGATTATGATGATGATTTGGATGATGATTATGATGATGATTATGATGATGATTATGATGATGATTATGATGATGATTATGATGATAATTATGATGATGATTATGATGATGATTATGATGATGATTACGATGACGGTTATGATGATGATTATGATGATGATTATGATGACGATTATGATGATGATTCTGATGATGATTATGATGATGATTATGATGATGATTATGATGACGATTGTGATGATGATTATGCTCATGATTATGATGATGATCTTGATGATGATTATGACGATGATTATGATGATGGCTATGATGATGATTATGATGACGATTATGATGATGATTCTGATGATGATTATGATGATGATTATGATGACGAATATGATGATGACCATGAAGACGATTATGATGATGATTATGATGATGATTATGATGATGATTATGATGATGATTATGATGATGATTATGATGACTATTATGATGATGACTATGATGACGATTATGATGACGATTATGATGATGATTATGATGACGATTATGATGACGATTATGATGATGATTTTGATGATGATTATGATGATGATCATGCTGATGATTATGATGACTATAATGATGACGATTATGATGACTATTATGATGATGACTATGATGATGATTATGATGACGATTATGATGACTATAATGATGACGATTATGATGATGATTATGATGACTATTATGATGATGACTATGATGATGATTATGATGACGATTATGATGATGATTATGCTCATGATTATGATGATGATTTTGATGATGATTATGATGATGATTATGATGATGATTATGATGATGATTATGATGATGATTACGATGACGGTTATGATGATGATCATGATGATGATTATGATGACTATAATGATGACGATTATGATGACTATTATGATGATTATGATGACGAATATGATGATGACCATGAAGACGATTATGATGATGATTATGATGATGATTATGATGATGATTATGATGATGATTATGATGATGATTATGATGATGATTATGATGATGATTATGATGATGATTATGATGATGATTACGATGACGGTTATGATGATGATTATGATGATGATTATGATGACGATTATGATGATGATTATGATGATAATTTTGATGATGATTATGATGATGATTATGATGATGATTATGATGATGATTATGATGATGATTATGATGATGACTATAATGATGATTATGATGATGGCTATGATGATGATTATCATGATGATTATGCTCATGATTATGATGATGAATTATAACGATGATTATGATGATGATTATGATGATGATTATGATGATGATTACGATGACGGTTATGATGATGATTATGATGATGATTACGATGATGATCATGATGATGATTATGATGATGATTATGATGATGATCATGATGTTGATTATGATGACTATAATGATGCCGATTATGATGACGATTATGATGATGATTATGATGACTATTATGATGATGACTATGATGACGATTATGATGACGATTATGATGATGATTATGATGATGATTATGATGACGATTATGATGATGATTCTGATGATGATTATGATGATGATTATGATGACGAATATGATGATGACCATGAAGACGATTATGATGATGATTATGATGATGATTATGATGATGATTATGATGATGATTATGATGATGAATTATAACGATGATTATGATGATGATTATGATGATGATTATGATGATGATTATGATGATGATTACGATGATGATTATGATGATGATTATGATGATGATTACGATGACGGTTATGATTATGATTATGATGATGATTATGATGATGATCATGATGATGATTATGATGATGATTATGATGACGATCATGATGATGATTATGATGACTATAATGATGACGATTATGATGACTATTATGATGATTATGATGACGATTATGATGACTATTATGATGATTATGATGACGATTATGATGATGACCATGAAGACGATTATGATGATGATTATGATGATGATTATGATGACGATTATGATGATGATTAAGATGACTATTATGATGATGACTATGATGATGATTATGATGACGATTATGATGATGAATATGATGATGAATATCATGATGATTATGCTCATGATTATGATGATGAATTATAACGATGATTATGATGATGATTATGATGATGATTATGATGATGACTATAATGATGATTATGATGATGGCTATGATGATGATTATCATGATGATTATGCTCATGATTATGATGATGAATTATAACGATGATTATGATGATGATTATGATGATGATTATGATGATGATTACGATGACGGTTATGATGATGATTATGATGATGATTACGATGATGATCATGATGATGATTATGATGATGATTATGATGATGATCATGATGTTGATTATGATGACTATAATGATGACGATTATGATGACGATTATGATGATGATTATGATGACGATTATGATGATGATTATGATGATGATTATGATGATGATTATGATGATGATTACGATGACGGTTATGATGATGATTATGATGATGACTATGATGATGATTATGATGACGATTATGATGATGATTATGCTCATGATAATGATGATGATTTTGATGATGGTTATGATGATGATTATGATGATGATTATGATGATGATTATGATGATGATTACGATGACGGTTATGATGATTATTATGATGATGATTATGATGATGATTATGATGACGATTATGATGACGATTATGATGATGATTTTGATGATGACTATGATGATGATCTTGCTGATGATTATGATGACTATAATGATGACGATTATGATGACTATTATGATGATGACTATGATGATGATTATGATGACGATTATGATGACTATAATGATGACGATTATGATGATGATTATGATGACTATTACGATGATGACTATGATGATGATTATGATGACGATTATGATGATGATTATGCTCATGATAATGATGATGATTTTGATGATGATTTTGATGATGATTATGATGATGATTATGATGATGATTACGATGACGGTTATATGATGATTATGATGATGATTATGATGATGATTATGATGATGATTATGATGATGATTATGATGATGATCATGATGATGATTATGATGACTATAATGATGACGATTGTGATGACTATTATGATGATTATGATGACGATTATGATGATGACCATGAAAACGATTATGATGATGATTATGATGATGATTATGATGATGATTATGATGATGACTATGATGATGATTATGATGATGATTATGATGATGATTACGATGACGGTTATGATGATGATTATGATGATGATTATGATAACTATAATGATGACGATTATGATGACGATTATGATGACTATTATGATGATGATTATGATGACGATTATGATGATGATTATGCTCATGATTATGATGATGATTCTGATGATGATTATGATGATGATAATGATGATGATTATGATGATGATTATGATGACGATTATGATGATGATTCTGATGATGATTACGATGACGGTTATGATGATGATTATGATGATGATTATGATGACGAATATGATGATGACCATGAAGACGATTATGATGACTATAATGATGACGATTATGATGACTATTATGATGATTATGATGACGATTATGATGATGACCATGAAGACGATTATGATGATGACCATGAAGACGATTATGATGATGATTATGATGATGATTATGATGATGATTATGATGATGATTATGATGATGATTACGATGACGGTTATGATGATGATTATGATGATGATTATGATGACGATTATGATGATGATTCTGATGATGATTACGATGACGGTTATGATGATGATTATGATGATGATTATGATGACGATTATGATGATGATGATGATGATGATTATGATGATGATTATGATGATGATTACGATGACGGTTATGATGATGATTATGATGATGATTATGATGACGATTATGATGATGATTATGATGATGATTATGATGAAGATCATCATGATGATTATGATGACTATAATGATGACGATTATGATGACTATTACGATGATTATGATGACGATTCTGATGATGACCATGAAGACGATCATGATGATGATTATGATGATGATTATGATGATAATCATGATGTTGATTATGATGACTATAATGATGACGATTATGATGACGATTATGATGACTATTATGATGATTATGATGACGATTATGATGATGACCATGAAGACGATTATGATGATGATTATGATGATGATTATGATGATGATTATGATGATGATTATGATGATGATTACGATGACGGTTATGATGATGATTATGATGATGATTATGATGATGACTATGCTGATGATTATGATGACGATTATGATGACTATAATGATGACGATTATGACGACGATTATGATGACTATTATGATGATAACTATGATGATGAGTATGATGACGATTATGATGATGATTATGCTCATGATTATGATGATGATTCTGATGATGATTATGATGATGATTATGATGATGATTATGATGATGATTATGATGACGATTATGATGATGATTCTGATGATGATTATGATGATGATTATGATGACGATTGTGATGATGATTATGCTCATGATTATGATGATGATCTTGATGATGATTATGATGATGATTATGATGATGATTATGATGATGATTATGATGATGATTATAATGATGATTATGATGATGATTATGATGATGATTATGATGATGACTATGATGATGATTATGATGATGACTATGATGATGAATATCATGATGATTATGCTCATGATTATGATGATGAATTATAACGATGATTATGATGATGATTATGATGATGATTATGATGATGATTACGATGACGGTTATGATGATGATTATGATGATGATTATGATGATGATTATGATGATGATTATGATGATGATTATGATGATGATTATGATGATGATTACGATGATGATTATGATGATGATTATGATGATGATTATGATGATGATTATGATGATGACTATGATGATGATTATGATGATGACTATGATGATGAATATCATGATGATTATGCTCATGATTATGATGATAAATTATAACGATGATTATGATGATGATTATGATGATGATTATGATGATGATTACGATGACGGTTATGATGATGATTATGATGATGATTATGATGATGATTATGATGATGATTATGATGATGACTATGATGATGATTATGATGATGACTATGATGATGAATATCATGATGATTATGCTCATGATTATGATGATAAATTATAACGATGATTATGATGATGATTATGATGATGATTATGATGATGATTACGATGACGGTTATGATGATGATTATGATGATGATTATGATGATGATTACGATGACGGTTATGATGATGATTATGATGATGATTATGATGATGATTATGATGACGATTATGACGATGATTTTGATGATGATTATGATGATGATCATGCTGATGATTATGATGACTATAATGATGACGATTATGATGACTATTATGATGATGACTATGATGATGATTATGATGACGATTAAGATGACTATAATGATGACGATTATGATGATGATTATGATGACTATTATGATGATGACTATGATGATGATTATGATGACGATTATCATGATGATTATGCTAATGATTATGATGATGATTTGGATGATGATTATGATGATGATTATGATGATGATTATGATGATGATTATGATGATGATTATGATGATAATTATGATGATGATTATGATGATGATTATGATGATGATTACGATGACGGTTATGATGATGATTATGATGATGATTATGATGATGATTATGATGATGATTATGATGACGATTGTGATGATGATTATGCTCATGATTATGATGATGATCTTGATGATGATTATGACGATGATTATGATGATGGCTATGATGATGATTATGATGACGATTATGATGATGATTCTGATGATGATTATGATGATGATTATGATGACGAATATGATGATGACCATGAAGACGATTATGATGATGATTATGATGATGATTATGATGATGATTATGATGATGATTATGATGATGATTATGATGACTATTATGATGATGACTATGATGACGATTATGATGACGATTATGATGATGATTATGATGACGATTATGATGACGATTATGATGATGATTTTGATGATGATTATGATGATGATCATGCTGATGATTATGATGACTATAATGATGACGATTATGATGACTATTATGATGATGACTATGATGATGATTATGATGACGATTATGATGACTATAATGATGACGATTATGATGATGATTATGATGACTATTATGATGATGACTATGATGATGATTATGATGACGATTATGATGATGATTATGCTCATGATTATGATGATGATTTTGATGATGATTATGATGATGATTATGATGATGATTATGATGATGATTATGATGATGATTACGATGACGGTTATGATGATGATCATGATGATGATTATGATGACTATAATGATGACGATTATGATGACTATTATGATGATTATGATGACGAATATGATGATGACCATGAAGACGATTATGATGATGATTATGATGATGATTATGATGATGATTATGATGATGATTATGATGATGATTATGATGATGATTATGATGATGATTATGATGATGATTATGATGATGATTACGATGACGGTTATGATGATGATTATGATGATGATTATGATGACGATTATGATGATGATTATGATGATAATTTTGATGATGATTATGATGATGATTATGATGATGATTATGATGATGATTATGATGATGACTATAATGATGATTATGATGATGGCTATGATGATGATTATCATGATGATTATGCTCATGATTATGATGATGAATTATAACGATGATTATGATGATGATTATGATGATGATTATGATGATGATTACGATGACGGTTATGATGATGATTATGATGATGATTACGATGATGATCATGATGATGATTATGATGATGATTATGATGATGATCATGATGTTGATTATGATGACTATAATGATGCCGATTATGATGACGATTATGATGATGATTATGATGACTATTATGATGATGACTATGATGACGATTATGATGACGATTATGATGATGATTATGATGATGATTATGATGACGATTATGATGATGATTCTGATGATGATTATGATGATGATTATGATGACGAATATGATGATGACCATGAAGACGATTATGATGATGATTATGATGATGATTATGATGATGATTATGATGATGATTATGATGATGAATTATAACGATGATTATGATGATGATTATGATGATGATTATGATGATGATTATGATGATGATTACGATGATGATTATGATGATGATTATGATGATGATTACGATGACGGTTATGATTATGATTATGATGATGATTATGATGATGATCATGATGATGATTATGATGATGATTATGATGACGATCATGATGATGATTATGATGACTATAATGATGACGATTATGATGACTATTATGATGATTATGATGACGATTATGATGATGACCATGAAGACGATTATGATGATGATTATGATGATGACTATAATGATGATTATGATGATGGCTATGATGATGATTATCATGATGATTATGCTCATGATTATGATGATGAATTATAACGATGATTATGATGATGATTATGATGATGATTATGATGATGATTACGATGACGGTTATGATGATGATTATGATGATGATTACGATGATGATCATGATGATGATTATGATGATGATTATGATGATGATCATGATGTTGATTATGATGACTATAATGATGACGATTATGATGACGATTATGATGATGATTATGATGACTATTATGATGATGACTATGATGACGATTATGATGACGATTATGATGATGATTATGATGATGATTATGATGACGATTATGATGATGATTCTGATGATGATTATGATGATGATTATGATGACGAATATGATGATGACCATGAAGACGATTATGATGATGATTATGATGATGATTATGATGATGATTATGATGATGATTATGATGATGATTACGATGACGGTTATGATGATGATTATGATGATGATTATGATGATGATTATGATGATGATGATGATGATGATTTTGATGATGATAATGATTATGATTATGATGATGATTATGATGATGATTATGATGATGATTATGATGATGATTATGATGATGATTATGATGATGATTATGATGATGATTATGATGATGAATTATAACGATGATTATGATGATGATTATGATGATGATTATGATGATGATTATGATGATGATTACGATGATGATTATGATGATGATTATGATGATGATTACGATGACGGTTATGATTATGATTATGATGATGATTATGATGATGATCATGATGATGATTATGATGATGATTATGATGACGATCATGATGATGATTATGATGACTATAATGATGACGATTATGATGACTATTATGATGATTATGATGACGATTATGATGATGACCATGAAGACGATTATGATGATGATTATGATGATGACTATAATGATGATTATGATGATGGCTATGATGATGATTATCATGATGATTATGCTCATGATTATGATGATGAATTATAACGATGATTATGATGATGATTATGATGATGATTATGATGATGATTACGATGACGGTTATGATGATGATTATGATGATGATTACGATGATGATCATGATGATGATTATGATGATGATTATGATGATGATCATGATGTTGATTATGATGACTATAATGATGACGATTATGATGACGATTATGATGATGATTATGATGACTATTATGATGATGACTATGATGACGATTATGATGACGATTATGATGATGATTATGATGATGATTATGATGACGATTATGATGATGATTCTGATGATGATTATGATGATGATTATGATGACGAATATGATGATGACCATGAAGACGATTATGATGATGATTATGATGATGATTATGATGATGATTATGATGATGATTATGATGATGATTACGATGACGGTTATGATGATGATTATGATGATGATTATGATGATGATTATGATGATGATGATGATGATGATTTTGATGATGATAATGATTATGATTATGATGATGATTATGATGATGATTATGATGATGATTATGATGATGATTATGATGACGATTATGATGACTATAATGATGACGATTATGATGATGATTATGATGACTATTATGATGATGACTATGATGATGATTATGATGACGATTATGATGATGATTATGCTCATGATTATGATGATGATTTTGATGATGGTTATGATGATGATTATGATGATAATTATGATGATGATTATGATGATGATTATGATGATGATTATGATGATGATTATGATGATGATTACGATGACGGTTATGATGATGATTATGATGATGATTATGATGATGATTATGACGATGATCATGATGTTGATTATGATGACTATAATGATGATGATTATGATGACTATTATGATGATTATGATGACGATTATGATGATGACCATGAAGACGATTATGATGATGATTATGATGACTATTATGATGATGATTATGATGACTATTATGATGATGATTATGATGATGATTATGATGATGAATTATAACGATGATGATGATGATGATTATGATGATGATTATGATGATGATTATGATGATGATTACGATGATGATTATGATGATGATTATGATGATGATTACGATGACGGTTATGATTATGATTATGATGATGATTATGATGATGATCATGATGATGATTATGATGATGATTATGATGACGATCATGATGATGATTATGATGACTATAATGATGACGATTATGATGACTATTATGATGATTATGATGACGATTATGATGATGACCATGAAGACGATTATGATGATGATTATGATGATGATTATGATGATGATTACGATGATGATTATGATGATGATTATGATGATGATTACGATGACGGTTATGATGATGATTATGATGATGATTATGATGATGATTATGATGATGATTATGATGATGATTATGATGACGATTATGATGACTATAATGATGACGATTATGATGATAACTATGATGATGAGTATGATGACGATTATGATGATGATTATGCTCATGATTATGATGATGATTCTGATGATGATTATGATGATGATTATGATGATGATTATGATGATGATTATGATGACGATTATGATGATGATTCTGATGATGATTATGATGATGATTATGATGACGATTGTGATGATGATTATGCTCATGATTATGATGATGATCTTGATGATGATTATGATGATGATTATGATGATGATTATGATGATGATTATGATGATGATTATAATGATGATTATGATGATGATTATGATGATGATTATGATGATGACTATGATGATGATTATGATGATGACTATGATGATGAATATCATGATGATTATGCTCATGATTATGATGATGAATTATAACGATGATTATGATGATGATTATGATGATGATTATGATGATGATTACGATGACGGTTATGATGATGATTATGATGATGATTATGATGATGATTATGATGATGATTATGATGATGATTATGATGATGATTATGATGATGATTACGATGATGATTATGATGATGATTATGATGATGATTATGATGATGATTATGATGATGACTATGATGATGATTATGATGATGACTATGATGATGAATATCATGATGATTATGCTCATGATTATGATGATAAATTATAACGATGATTATGATGATGATTATGATGATGATTATGATGATGATTACGATGACGGTTATGATGATGATTATGATGATGATTATGATGATGATTATGATGATGATTATGATGATGACTATGATGATGATTATGATGATGACTATGATGATGAATATCATGATGATTATGCTCATGATTATGATGATAAATTATAACGATGATTATGATGATGATTATGATGATGATTATGATGATGATTACGATGACGGTTATGATGATGATTATGATGATGATTATGATGATGATTACGATGACGGTTATGATGATGATTATGATGATGATTATGATGATGATTATGATGACGATTATGACGATGATTTTGATGATGATTATGATGATGATCATGCTGATGATTATGATGACTATAATGATGACGATTATGATGACTATTATGATGATGACTATGATGATGATTATGATGACGATTAAGATGACTATAATGATGACGATTATGATGATGATTATGATGACTATTATGATGATGACTATGATGATGATTATGATGACGATTATCATGATGATTATGCTAATGATTATGATGATGATTTGGATGATGATTATGATGATGATTATGATGATGATTATGATGATGATTATGATGATGATTATGATGATAATTATGATGATGATTATGATGATGATTATGATGATGATTACGATGACGGTTATGATGATGATTATGATGATGATTATGATGACGATTATGATGATGATTCTGATGATGATTATGATGATGATTATGATGATGATTATGATGACGATTGTGATGATGATTATGCTCATGATTATGATGATGATCTTGATGATGATTATGACGATGATTATGATGATGGCTATGATGATGATTATGATGACGATTATGATGATGATTCTGATGATGATTATGATGATGATTATGATGACGAATATGATGATGACCATGAAGACGATTATGATGATGATTATGATGATGATTATGATGATGATTATGATGATGATTATGATGATGATTATGATGACTATTATGATGATGACTATGATGACGATTATGATGACGATTATGATGATGATTATGATGACGATTATGATGACGATTATGATGATGATTTTGATGATGATTATGATGATGATCATGCTGATGATTATGATGACTATAATGATGACGATTATGATGACTATTATGATGATGACTATGATGATGATTATGATGACGATTATGATGACTATAATGATGACGATTATGATGATGATTATGATGACTATTATGATGATGACTATGATGATGATTATGATGACGATTATGATGATGATTATGCTCATGATTATGATGATGATTTTGATGATGATTATGATGATGATTATGATGATGATTATGATGATGATTATGATGATGATTACGATGACGGTTATGATGATGATCATGATGATGATTATGATGACTATAATGATGACGATTATGATGACTATTATGATGATTATGATGACGAATATGATGATGACCATGAAGACGATTATGATGATGATTATGATGATGATTATGATGATGATTATGATGATGATTATGATGATGATTATGATGATGATTATGATGATGATTATGATGATGATTATGATGATGATTACGATGACGGTTATGATGATGATTATGATGATGATTATGATGACGATTATGATGATGATTATGATGATAATTTTGATGATGATTATGATGATGATTATGATGATGATTATGATGATGATTATGATGATGACTATAATGATGATTATGATGATGGCTATGATGATGATTATCATGATGATTATGCTCATGATTATGATGATGAATTATAACGATGATTATGATGATGATTATGATGATGATTATGATGATGATTACGATGACGGTTATGATGATGATTATGATGATGATTACGATGATGATCATGATGATGATTATGATGATGATTATGATGATGATCATGATGTTGATTATGATGACTATAATGATGCCGATTATGATGACGATTATGATGATGATTATGATGACTATTATGATGATGACTATGATGACGATTATGATGACGATTATGATGATGATTATGATGATGATTATGATGACGATTATGATGATGATTCTGATGATGATTATGATGATGATTATGATGACGAATATGATGATGACCATGAAGACGATTATGATGATGATTATGATGATGATTATGATGATGATTATGATGATGATTATGATGATGAATTATAACGATGATTATGATGATGATTATGATGATGATTATGATGATGATTATGATGATGATTACGATGATGATTATGATGATGATTATGATGATGATTACGATGACGGTTATGATTATGATTATGATGATGATTATGATGATGATCATGATGATGATTATGATGATGATTATGATGACGATCATGATGATGATTATGATGACTATAATGATGACGATTATGATGACTATTATGATGATTATGATGACGATTATGATGATGACCATGAAGACGATTATGATGATGATTATGATGATGACTATAATGATGATTATGATGATGGCTATGATGATGATTATCATGATGATTATGCTCATGATTATGATGATGAATTATAACGATGATTATGATGATGATTATGATGATGATTATGATGATGATTACGATGACGGTTATGATGATGATTATGATGATGATTACGATGATGATCATGATGATGATTATGATGATGATTATGATGATGATCATGATGTTGATTATGATGACTATAATGATGACGATTATGATGACGATTATGATGACGATTATGATGATGATTATGATGATGATTATGATGACGATTATGATGATGATTCTGATGATGAATATGATGATGATTATGATGACGAATATGATGATGACCATGAAGACGATTATGATGATGATTATGATGATGATTATGATGATGATTATGATGATGATTATGATGATGATTACGATGACGGTTATGATGATGATTATGATGATGATTATGATGATGATTATGATGATGATGATGATGATGATTTTGATGATGATAATGATTATGATTATGATGATGATTATGATGATGATTATGAGGATGATTATGATGATGATTATGATGATGATTATGATGATGATTATGATGATGATTATGATGATGAATTATAACGATGATTATGATGATGATTATGATGATGATTATGATGATGATTATGATGATGATTACGATGATGATTATGATGATGATTATGATGATGATTACGATGACGGTTATGATTATGATTATGATGATGATTATGATGATGATCATGATGATGATTATGATGATGATTATGATGACGATCATGATGATGATTATGATGACTATAATGATGACGATTATGATGACTATTATGATGATTATGATGACGATTATGATGATGACCATGAAGACGATTATGATGATGATTATGATGATGACTATAATGATGATTATGATGATGGCTATGATGATGATTATCATGATGATTATGCTCATGATTATGATGATGAATTATAACGATGATTATGATGATGATTATGATGATGATTATGATGATGATTACGATGACGGTTATGATGATGATTATGATGATGATTACGATGATGATCATGATGATGATTATGATGATGATTATGATGATGATCATGATGTTGATTATGATGACTATAATGATGACGATTATGATGACGATTATGATGATGATTATGATGACTATTATGATGATGACTATGATGACGATTATGATGACGATTATGATGATGATTATGATGATGATTATGATGACGATTATGATGATGATTCTGATGATGATTATGATGATGATTATGATGACGAATATGATGATGACCATGAAGACGATTATGATGATGATTATGATGATGATTATGATGATGATTATGATGATGATTATGATGATGATTACGATGACGGTTATGATGATGATTATGATGATGATTATGATGATGATTATGATGATGATGATGATGATGATTTTGATGATGATAATGATTATGATTATGATGATGATTATGATGATGATTATGATGATGATTATGATGATGATTATGATGACGATTATGATGACTATAATGATGACGATTATGATGATGATTATGATGACTATTATGATGATGACTATGATGATGATTATGATGACGATTATGATGATGATTATGCTCATGATTATGATGATGATTTTGATGATGGTTATGATGATGATTATGATGATAATTATGATGATGATTATGATGATGATTATGATGATGATTATGATGATGATTATGATGATGATTACGATGACGGTTATGATGATGATTATGATGATGATTATGATGATGATTATGACGATGATCATGATGTTGATTATGATGACTATAATGATGATGATTATGATGACTATTATGATGATTATGATGACGATTATGATGATGACCATGAAGACGATTATGATGATGATTATGATGACTATTATGATGATGATTATGATGACTATTATGATGATGATTATGATGATGATTATGATGATGAATTATAACGATGATGATGATGATGATTATGATGATGATTATGATGATGATTATGATGATGATTACGATGATGATTATGATGATGATTATGATGATGATTACGATGACGGTTATGATTATGATTATGATGATGATTATGATGATGATCATGATGATGATTATGATGATGATTATGATGACGATCATGATGATGATTATGATGACTATAATGATGACGATTATGATGACTATTATGATGATTATGATGACGATTATGATGATGACCATGAAGACGATTATGATGATGATTATGATGATGATTATGATGATGATTACGATGATGATTATGATGACGATTATGATGATGACCATGAAGATGATTATGATGATGATTATGATGATGATTATGATGATGATTATGATGATGATTACGATGACGGTTATGATGATGATTACGATGACGGTTATGATGATGATTATGATGATGATTATGATGATGATTATGACGATGATCATGATGTTGATTATGATGACTATAATGATGATGATTATGATGACTATTATGATGATTATGATGACGATTATGATGATGACCATGAAGACGATTATGATGATGATTATGATGACTATTATGATGATGATTATGATGACTATTATGATGATGATTATGATGATGATTATGATGATGAATTATAACGATGATGATGATGATGATTATGATGATGATTATGATGATGATTATGATGATGATTACGATGATGATTATGATGATGATTATGATGATGATTACGATGACGGTTATGATTATGATTATGATGATGATTATGATGATGATCATGATGATGATTATGATGATGATTATGATGACGATCATGATGATGATTATGATGACTATAATGATGACGATTATGATGACTATTATGATGATTATGATGACGATTATGATGATGACCATGAAGACGATTATGATGATGATTATGATGATGATTATGATGATGATTACGATGATGATTATGATGATGATTATGATGATGATTACGATGACGGTTATGATGATGATTATGATGATGATTATGATGATGATTATGATGATGATTATGATGATGATTATGATGACGATTATGATGACTATAATGATGACGATTATGATGATGACTATGATGATGAATATCATGATGATTATGCTCATGATTATGATGATGAATTATAACGATGATTATGATGATGATTATGATGATGATTATGATGATGATTACGATGACGGTTATGATGATGATTATGATGATGATCATGATGATGATTATGATGAAGATCATGATGATGATTATGATGACTATAATGATGACGATTATGATGACTATTACGATGATTATGATGACGATTATGATGATGACCATGAAGATGATTATGATGATGATTATGATGATGATTATGATGATGATTATGATGATGATTACGATGACGGTTATGATGATGATTATGATGATGATTATGATGATGATTATGATGATGATGATGATGATGATTTTGATGATGATAATGATGATGATTATGATGATGATTATGATGATGATTATGATGATGATTATGATGATGATTATGATGATGATTATGATGATGATTATGATGATGATTATGATGACGATTATGATGACTATAATGATGACGATTATGATGATGATTATGATGATGACTATGATGATGAATATCATGATGATTATGCTCATGATTATGATGATGAATTATAACGATGATTATGATGATGATTATGATGATGATTATGATGATGATTACGATGACGGTTATGATGATGATTATGATGATGATTATGATGATGATCATGATGATGATTATGATGATGATTATGATGATGATTATGATGATGATCATGATGTTGATTATGATGACTATAATGATGACGATTATGATGACTATTATGATGATTATGATGACGATTATGATGATGACCATGAAGACGATTATGATGATGATAATGATGATGATTATGATGATGATTATGATGATGATTATGATGATGATTATGATGATAATCATGATGATGATTATGATGACTATAATGATGACGATTATGATGACTATTATGATGATGACTATGCTGATGATTATGATGACGATTATGATGACTATAATGATGACGATTATGACGACGATTATGATGACTATTATGATGATAACTATGATGATGATTATGATGTCGATTATCATGATGATTATGCTCATGATTATGATGATGATTCTGATGATGATTATGATGATGATTATGATGATGATTATCATGATGATTATGATGACGATTATGATGATGATTCTGATGATGATTATGATGATGATTATGATGACGATTGTGATGATGATTATGCTCATGATTATGATGATGATCTTGATGATGATTATGATGATGATTATGATGATGATTAGGATGATGATTATGATGATGATTATAATGATGATTATGATGATGATTATGATGACTATAATGATGACGATTATGATGACTATTATGATGATGACTATGATGATGATTATGATGACGATTATGATGACTATAATGATGACGATTATGATGATGATTATGATGACTATTATGATGATGACTATGATGATGATTATGATGACGATTATGATGATGATTATGCTCATGATTATGATGATGATTTTGATGATGATTATGATGACGATTATGATGATGATTCTGATGATGATTATGATGATGATTATGATGATGATTATGATGACGATTGTGATGATGATTATGCTCATGATTATGATGATGATCTTGATGATGATTATGACGATGATTATGATGATGGCTATGATGATGATTATGATGACGATTATGATGATGATTCTGATGATGATTATGATGATGATTATGATGACGAATATGATGATGACCATGAAGACGATTATGATGATGATTATGATGATGATTATGATGATGATTATGATGATGATTATGATGATGATTATGATGACTATTATGATGATGACTATGATGACGATTATGATGACGATTATGATGATGATTATGATGACGATTATGATGACGATTATGATGATGATTTTGATGATGATTATGATGATGATCATGCTGATGATTATGATGACTATAATGATGACGATTATGATGACTATTATGATGATGACTATGATGATGATTATGATGACGATTATGATGACTATAATGATGACGATTATGATGATGATTATGATGACTATTATGA
The DNA here is from genome assembly GCA_947623535.1 of Coelioxys conoideus. NCBI lineage: Eukaryota > Metazoa > Arthropoda > Insecta > Hymenoptera > Megachilidae > Coelioxys > Coelioxys conoideus. The sequence goes on from CANQJN010000043.1 coordinate 1,863,663, forward strand.
TGATGACTATGATGATGATTATGATGACGATTATGATGATGATTATGCTCATGATTATGATGATGATTTTGATGATGATTATGATGATGATTATGATGATGATTATGATGATGATTATGATGATGATTACGATGACGGTTATGATGATGATCATGATGATGATTATGATGACTATAATGATGACGATTATGATGACTATTATGATGATTATGATGACGAATATGATGATGACCATGAAGACGATTATGATGATGATTATGATGATGATTATGATGATGATTATGATGATGATTATGATGATGATTATGATGATGATTATGATGATGATTATGATGATGATTATGATGATGATTACGATGACGGTTATGATGATGATTATGATGATGATTATGATGACGATTATGATGATGATTATGATGATAATTTTGATGATGATTATGATGATGATTATGATGATGATTATGATGATGATTATGATGATGACTATAATGATGATTATGATGATGGCTATGATGATGATTATCATGATGATTATGCTCATGATTATGATGATGAATTATAACGATGATTATGATGATGATTATGATGATGATTATGATGATGATTACGATGACGGTTATGATGATGATTATGATGATGATTACGATGATGATCATGATGATGATTATGATGATGATTATGATGATGATCATGATGTTGATTATGATGACTATAATGATGCCGATTATGATGACGATTATGATGATGATTATGATGACTATTATGATGATGACTATGATGACGATTATGATGACGATTATGATGATGATTATGATGATGATTATGATGACGATTATGATGATGATTCTGATGATGATTATGATGATGATTATGATGACGAATATGATGATGACCATGAAGACGATTATGATGATGATTATGATGATGATTATGATGATGATTATGATGATGATTATGATGATGAATTATAACGATGATTATGATGATGATTATGATGATGATTATGATGATGATTATGATGATGATTACGATGATGATTATGATGATGATTATGATGATGATTACGATGACGGTTATGATTATGATTATGATGATGATTATGATGATGATCATGATGATGATTATGATGATGATTATGATGACGATCATGATGATGATTATGATGACTATAATGATGACGATTATGATGACTATTATGATGATTATGATGACGATTATGATGATGACCATGAAGACGATTATGATGATGATTATGATGATGACTATAATGATGATTATGATGATGGCTATGATGATGATTATCATGATGATTATGCTCATGATTATGATGATGAATTATAACGATGATTATGATGATGATTATGATGATGATTATGATGATGATTACGATGACGGTTATGATGATGATTATGATGATGATTACGATGATGATCATGATGATGATTATGATGATGATTATGATGATGATCATGATGTTGATTATGATGACTATAATGATGACGATTATGATGACGATTATGATGATGATTATGATGACTATTATGATGATGACTATGATGACGATTATGATGACGATTATGATGATGATTATGATGATGATTATGATGACGATTATGATGATGATTCTGATGATGATTATGATGATGATTATGATGACGAATATGATGATGACCATGAAGACGATTATGATGATGATTATGATGATGATTATGATGATGATTATGATGATGATTATGATGATGATTACGATGACGGTTATGATGATGATTATGATGATGATTATGATGATGATTATGATGATGATGATGATGATGATTTTGATGATGATAATGATTATGATTATGATGATGATTATGATGATGATTATGATGATGATTATGATGATGATTATGATGATGATTATGATGATGATTATGATGATGATTATGATGATGAATTATAACGATGATTATGATGATGATTATGATGATGATTATGATGATGATTATGATGATGATTACGATGATGATTATGATGATGATTATGATGATGATTACGATGACGGTTATGATTATGATTATGATGATGATTATGATGATGATCATGATGATGATTATGATGATGATTATGATGACGATCATGATGATGATTATGATGACTATAATGATGACGATTATGATGACTATTATGATGATTATGATGACGATTATGATGATGACCATGAAGACGATTATGATGATGATTATGATGATGACTATAATGATGATTATGATGATGGCTATGATGATGATTATCATGATGATTATGCTCATGATTATGATGATGAATTATAACGATGATTATGATGATGATTATGATGATGATTATGATGATGATTACGATGACGGTTATGAGGATGATTATGATGATGATTACGATGATGATCATGATGATGATTATGATGATGATTATGATGATGATCATGATGTTGATTATGATGACTATAATGATGACGATTATGATGACGATTATGATGATGATTATGATGACTATTATGATGATGACTATGATGACGATTATGATGACGATTATGATGATGATTATGATGATGATTATGATGACGATTATGATGATGATTCTGATGATGATTATGATGATGATTATGATGACGAATATGATGATGACCATGAAGACGATTATGATGATGATTATGATGATGATTATGATGATGATTATGATGATGATTATGATGATGATTACGATGACGGTTATGATGATGATTATGATGATGATTATGATGATGATTATGATGATGATGATGATGATGATTTTGATGATGATAATGATTATGATTATGATGATGATTATGATGATGATTATGATGATGATTATGATGATGATTATGATGACGATTATGATGACTATAATGATGACGATTATGATGATGATTATGATGACTATTATGATGATGACTATGATGATGATTATGATGACGATTATGATGATGATTATGCTCATGATTATGATGATGATTTTGATGATGGTTATGATGATGATTATGATGATAATTATGATGATGATTATGATGATGATTATGATGATGATTATGATGATGATTATGATGATGATTACGATGACGGTTATGATGATGATTATGATGATGATTATGATGATGATTATGACGATGATCATGATGTTGATTATGATGACTATAATGATGATGATTATGATGACTATTATGATGATTATGATGACGATTATGATGATGACCATGAAGACGATTATGATGATGATTATGATGACTATTATGATGATGATTATGATGACTATTATGATGATGATTATGATGATGATTATGATGATGAATTATAACGATGATGATGATGATGATTATGATGATGATTATGATGATGATTATGATGATGATTACGATGATGATTATGATGATGATTATGATGATGATTACGATGACGGTTATGATTATGATTATGATGATGATTATGATGATGATCATGATGATGATTATGATGATGATTATGATGACGATCATGATGATGATTATGATGACTATAATGATGACGATTATGATGACTATTATGATGATTATGATGACGATTATGATGATGACCATGAAGACGATTATGATGATGATTATGATGATGATTATGATGATGATTACGATGATGATTATGATGATGATTATGATGATGATTACGATGACGGTTATGATGATGATTATGATGATGATTATGATGATGATTATGATGATGATTATGATGATGATTATGATGACGATTATGATGACTATAATGATGACGATTATGATGATGACTATGATGATGAATATCATGATGATTATGCTCATGATTATGATGATGAATTATAACGATGATTATGATGATGATTATGATGATGATTATGATGATGATTACGATGACGGTTATGATGATGATTATGATGATGATCATGATGATGATTATGATGAAGATCATGATGATGATTATGATGACTATAATGATGACGATTATGATGACTATTACGATGATTATGATGACGATTATGATGATGACCATGAAGATGATTATGATGATGATTATGATGATGATTATGATGATGATTATGATGATGATTACGATGACGGTTATGATGATGATTATGATGATGATTATGATGATGATTATGATGATGATGATGATGATGATTTTGATGATGATAATGATGATGATTATGATGATGATTATGATGATGATTATGATGATGATTATGATGATGATTATGATGATGATTATGATGATGATTATGATGATGATTATGATGACGATTATGATGACTATAATGATGACGATTATGATGATGATTATGATGATGACTATGATGATGAATATCATGATGATTATGCTCATGATTATGATGATGAATTATAACGATGATTATGATGATGATTATGATGATGATTATGATGATGATTACGATGACGGTTATGATGATGATTATGATGATGATTATGATGATGATCATGATGATGATTATGATGATGATTATGATGATGATTATGATGATGATCATGATGTTGATTATGATGACTATAATGATGACGATTATGATGACTATTATGATGATTATGATGACGATTATGATGATGACCATGAAGACGATTATGATGATGATAATGATGATGATTATGATGATGATTATGATGATGATTATGATGATGATTATGATGATAATCATGATGATGATTATGATGACTATAATGATGACGATTATGATGACTATTATGATGATGACTATGCTGATGATTATGATGACGATTATGATGACTATAATGATGACGATTATGACGACGATTATGATGACTATTATGATGATAACTATGATGATGATTATGATGTCGATTATCATGATGATTATGCTCATGATTATGATGATGATTCTGATGATGATTATGATGATGATTATGATGATGATTATCATGATGATTATGATGACGATTATGATGATGATTCTGATGATGATTATGATGATGATTATGATGACGATTGTGATGATGATTATGCTCATGATTATGATGATGATCTTGATGATGATTATGATGATGATTATGATGATGATTAGGATGATGATTATGATGATGATTATAATGATGATTATGATGATGATTATGATGATGATTATGATGATGACTATGATGATGAATATCATGATGATTATGCTCATGATTATGATGATGAATTATAACGATGATTATGATGATGATTATGATGATGATTATGATGATGATTACGATGACGGTTATGATGATGATTATGATGATGATTATGATGATGATTACGATGACGGTTATGATGATGATTATGATGATGATTATGATGATGATTATGATGACGATTATGACGATGATTTTGATGATGATTATGATGATGATTATGATGGCTATTATGATGATGACTATGATGATGATTATGATGACGATTATCATGATGATTATGCTAATGATTATGATGATGATTTGGATGATGATTATGATGATGATTATGATGATGATTATGATGATGATTATGATGATGATTATGATGATAATTATGATGATGATTATGATGATGATTATGATGATGATTACGATGACGGTTATGATGATGGTTATGATGATGATTATGATGACGATTATGATGATGATTCTGATGATGATTATGATGATGATTATGATGATGATTATGATGACGATTGTGATGATGATTATGCTCATGATTATGATGATGATCTTGATGCTGATTATGACAATGATTATGATGATGATTATGATGATGATTTTGATGATGATTATGATGATGATCATGCTGATGATAATGATGACTATAATGATGACGATTATGATGACTATTATGATGATGACTATGATGATGATTATGATGACGATTATGATGACTATAATGATGACGATTATGATGATGATTATGATGACTATTATGATGATGACTATGATGGTGATTATGATGACGATTATGATGATGATTATGCTCATGATTATGATGATGATTTTGATGATGATTATGATGATGATTATGATGATGATTATGATGATGATTATGATGATGATTACGATGACGGTTATGATGATGATTATGATGATGATTATGATGATGATCATGATGATGATTATGATGATGATTATGATGATGATCATGATGATGATTATGATGACTATAATGATGACGATTATGATGACTATTATGATGATTATGATGACGATTATGATGATGACCATGAAGACGATTATGATGATGATTATGACGATGATTGTGATGATGATTATGATGATGACTATGATGATGATTATGATGATGATTATGATGATGATTACGATGACGGTTATGATGATGATAATGATGATGATTATGATGATGATTATGATGATGATTATGATGATGATTATGATGATGATCATGATGATGATTATGATGATGATCTTGATGATGATTATGACGATGATTATGATGATGATTATGATGATGATAATGATGATGATTATGATGATGATTATGATGATGATTATGATGATGATTACGATGACGGTTATGATGATGATTATGATGATGATTATGATGATGATTATGATGATGATTATGATGATGATTATGATGACGATTATGATGACGATTATGATGATGATTTTGATGATGATTATGATGATGATCATGCTGATGGTTATGATGACTATAATGATGACGATTATGATGACTATTATGATGATGACTATGATGATGATTATGATGACGATTATGATGACTATAATGATGACGATTATGATGATGATTATGATGACTATTATGATGATGACTATGATGATGATTATGATGACGATTATGATGATGATTATGCTCATGATTATGATGATGATTTTGATGATGATTATGATGATGATTATGATGATGATTATGATGATGATTATGATGATGATTATGATGATGATTACGATGACGGTTATGATGATGATCATGATGATGATTATGATGACTATAATGATGACGATTATGATGACTATTATGATGATTATGATGACGAATATGATGATGACCATGAAGACGATTATGATGATGATTATGATGATGATTATGATGATGAATATGATGATGATTATGATGATGATTATGATGATGATTATGATGATGATTATGATGATGATTACGATGACGGTTATGATGATGATTATGATGATGATTATGATGACGATTATGATGATGATTATGATGATAATTTTGATGATGATTATGATGATGATTATGATGATGATTATGATGATGATTATGATGATGATTATGATGATGACTATAATGATGATTATGATGATGGCTATGATGATGATTATCATGATGATTATGCTCATGATTATGATGATGAATTATAACGATGATTATGATGATGATTATGATGATGATTATGATGATGATTACGATGACGGTTATGATGATGATTATGATGATGATTACGATGATGATCATGATGATGATTATGATGATGATTATGATGATGATCATGATGTTGATTATGATGACTATAATGATGACGATTATGATGACGATTATGATGATGATTATGATGACTATTATGATGATGATTATGATGATGATTATGATGATGATTATGATGATGATTACGATGACGGTTATGATGATGATTATGATGATGATTATGATGATGATTATGATGATGATGATGATGATGATTTTGATGATGATAATGATGATGATTATGATGATGATTATGATGATGATTATGATGATGATTATGATGATGATTATGATGATGATTATGATGATGATTATGATGATGATTATGATGACGATTATGATGACTATAATGATGACGATTATGATGATGATTATGATGATGACTATGATGATGAATATCATGATGATTATGCTCATGATTATGATGATGAATTATAACGATGATTATGATGATGATTATGATGATGATTATGATGATGATTACGATGACGGTTATGATGATGATTATGATGATGATTATGATGATGATCATGATGATGATTATGATGATGATTATGATGATGATTATGATGATGATCATGATGTTGATTATGATGACTATAATGATGACGATTATGATGACTATTATGATGATTATGATGACGATTATGATGATGACCATGAAGACGATTATGATGATGATAATGATGATGATTATGATGATGATTATGATGATGATTATGATGATGATTATGATGATAATCATGATGATGATTATGATGACTATAATGATGACGATTATGATGACTATTATGATGATGACTATGCTGATGATTATGATGACGATTATGATGACTATAATGATGACGATTATGACGACGATTATGATGACTATTATGATGATAACTATGATGATGATTATGATGTCGATTATCATGATGATTATGCTCATGATTATGATGATGATTCTGATGATGATTATGATGATGATTATGATGATGATTATCATGATGATTATGATGACGATTATGATGATGATTCTGATGATGATTATGATGATGATTATGATGACGATTGTGATGATGATTATGCTCATGATTATGATGATGATCTTGATGATGATTATGATGATGATTATGATGATGATTAGGATGATGATTATGATGATGATTATAATGATGATTATGATGATGATTATGATGATGATTATGATGATGACTATGATGATGAATATCATGATGATTATGCTCATGATTATGATGATGAATTATAACGATGATTATGATGATGATTATGATGATGATTATGATGATGATTACGATGACGGTTATGATGATGATTATGATGATGATTATGATGATGATTACGATGACGGTTATGATGATGATTATGATGATGATTATGATGATGATTATGATGACGATTATGACGATGATTTTGATGATGATTATGATGATGATTATGATGGCTATTATGATGATGACTATGATGATGATTATGATGACGATTATCATGATGATTATGCTAATGATTATGATGATGATTTGGATGATGATTATGATGATGATTATGATGATGATTATGATGATGATTATGATGATGATTATGATGATAATTATGATGATGATTATGATGATGATTATGATGATGATTACGATGACGGTTATGATGATGGTTATGATGATGATTATGATGACGATTATGATGATGATTCTGATGATGATTATGATGATGATTATGATGATGATTATGATGACGATTGTGATGATGATTATGCTCATGATTATGATGATGATCTTGATGATGATTATGACAATGATTATGATGATGATTATGATGATGATTTTGATGATGATTATGATGATGATCATGCTGATGATAATGATGACTATAATGATGACGATTATGATGACTATTATGATGATGACTATGATGATGATTATGATGACGATTATGATGACTATAATGATGACGATTATGATGATGATTATGATGACTATTATGATGATGACTATGATGGTGATTATGATGACGATTATGATGATGATTATGCTCATGATTATGATGATGATTTTGATGATGATTATGATGATGATTATGATGATGATTATGATGATGATTATGATGATGATTACGATGACGGTTATGATGATGATTATGATGATGATTATGATGATGATCATGATGATGATTATGATGATGATTATGATGATGATCATGATGATGATTATGATGACTATAATGATGACGATTATGATGACTATTATGATGATTATGATGACGATTATGATGATGACCATGAAGACGATTATGATGATGATTATGACGATGATTGTGATGATGATTATGATGATGACTATGATGATGATTATGATGATGATTATGATGATGATTACGATGACGGTTATGATGATGATAATGATGATGATTATGATGATGATTATGATGATGATTATGATGATGATTATGATGATGATTATGATGATGATCATGATGATGATTATGATGATGATCTTGATGATGATTATGACGATGATTATGATGATGATTATGATGATGATAATGATGATGATTATGATGATGATTATGATGATGATTATGATGATGATTACGATGACGGTTATGATGATGATTATGATGATGATTATGATGATGATTATGATGATGATTATGATGATGATTATGATGACGATTATGATGACGATTATGATGATGATTTTGATGATGATTATGATGATGATCATGCTGATGGTTATGATGACTATAATGATGACGATTATGATGACTATTATGATGATGACTATGATGATGATTATGATGACGATTATGATGACTATAATGATGACGATTATGATGATGATTATGATGACTATTATGATGATGACTATGATGATGATTATGATGACGATTATGATGATGATTATGCTCATGATTATGATGATGATTTTGATGATGATTATGATGATGATTATGATGATGATTATGATGATGATTATGATGATGATTATGATGATGATTACGATGACGGTTATGATGATGATCATGATGATGATTATGATGACTATAATGATGACGATTATGATGACTATTATGATGATTATGATGACGAATATGATGATGACCATGAAGACGATTATGATGATGATTATGATGATGATTATGATGATGAATATGATGATGATTATGATGATGATTATGATGATGATTATGATGATGATTATGATGATGATTACGATGACGGTTATGATGATGATTATGATGATGATTATGATGACGATTATGATGATGATTATGATGATAATTTTGATGATGATTATGATGATGATTATGATGATGATTATGATGATGATTATGATGATGATTATGATGATGACTATAATGATGATTATGATGATGGCTATGATGATGATTATCATGATGATTATGCTCATGATTATGATGATGAATTATAACGATGATTATGATGATGATTATGATGATGATTATGATGATGATTACGATGACGGTTATGATGATGATTATGATGATGATTACGATGATGATCATGATGATGATTATGATGATGATTATGATGATGATCATGATGTTGATTATGATGACTATAATGATGACGATTATGATGACGATTATGATGATGATTATGATGACTATTATGATGATGACTATGATGACGATTATGATGACGATTATGATGATGATTATGATGATGATTATGATGACGATTATGATGACGATTATGATGATGATTCTGATGATGATTATGATGATGATTATGATGACGAATATGATGATGACCATGAAGACGATTATGATGATGATTATGATGATGATTATGATGATGATTATGATGATGATTATGATGATGATTACGATGACGGTTATGATGATGATTATGATGATGATTATGATGATGATTATGATGATGATGATGATGATGATTTTGATGATGATAATGATGATGATTATGATGATGATTATGATGATGATTATGATGATGATTATGATGATGATTATGATGATGATTATGATGATGATTATGATGACGATTATGATGACTATAATGATGACGATTATGATGATGATTATGATGACTATTATGATGATGACTATGATGATGATTATGATGACGATTATGATGATGATTATGCTCATGATTATGATGATGATTTTGATGATGGTTATGATGATGATTATGATGATAATTATGATGATGATTATGATGATGATTATGATGATGATTATGATGATGATTATGATGATGATTACGATGACGGTTATGATGATGATTATGATGATGATTATGATGATGATTATGACGATGATCATTATGTTGATTATGATGACTATAATGATGATGATTATGATGACTATTATGATGATTATGATGACGATTATGATGATGACCATGAAGACGATTATGATGATGATTATGATGACTATTATGATGATGATTATGATGACTATTATGATGATGATTATGATGATGATTATGATGATGAATTATAACGATGATTACGATGATGATTATGATGATGATTATGATGATGATTATGATGATGATTACGATGATGATTATGATGAGGATTATGATGATGATTACGATGACGGTTATGATTATGATTATGATGATGATTATGATGATGATCATGATGATGATTATGATGATGATTATGATGACGATCATGATGATGATTATGATGACTATAATGATGACGATTATGATGACTATTATGATGATTATGATGACGATTATGATGATGACCATGAAGACGATTATGATGATGATTATGATGATGATTATGATGATGATTACGATGATGATTATGATGATGATTATGATGATGATTACGATGACGGTTATGATGATGATTATGATGATGATTATGATGATGATTATGATGATGATTATGATGATGATTATGATGACGATTATGATGACTATAATGATGACGATTATGATGATGATTAAGATGACTATTAAGATGATGACTATGATGATGATTATGATGACGATTATGATGATGACTATGATGATGAATATCATGATGATTATGCTGATGATTATGATGATGAATTATAACGATGATTATGATGATGATTATGATGATGATTATGATGATGATTACGATGACGGTTATGATGATGATTATGATGATGATCATGATGATGATTATGATGAAGATCATGATGATGATTATGATGACTATAATGATGACGATTATGATGACTATTACGATGATTATGATGACGATTATGATGATGACCATGAAGACGATTATGATGATGATTATGATGATGATTATGATGATGATTATGATGATGATTACGATGACGGTTATGATGATGATTATGATGATGATTATGATGATGATTATGATGATGATGATGATGATGATTTTGATGATGATAATGATGATGATTATGATGATGATTATGATGATGATTATGATGATGATTATGATGATGATTATGATGATGATTATGATGATGATTATGATGATGATTATGATGATGATTATGATGACGATTATGATGACTATAATGATGACGATTATGATGATGATTATGATGATGACTATGATGATGAATATCATGATGATTATGCTCATGATTATGATGATGAATTATAACGATGATTATGATGATGATTATGATGATGATTATGATGATGATTACGATGACGGTTATGATGATGATTATGATGATGATTATGATGATGATCATGATGATGATTATGATGATGATTATGATGGTGATTATGATGATGATCATGATGTTGATTATGATGACTATAATGATGACGATTATGATGACTATTATGATGATTATGATGACGATTATGATGATGACCATGAAGACGATTATGATGATGATAATGATGATGATTATGATGATGATTATGATGATGATTATGATGATGATTATGATGATAATCATGATGATGATTATGATGACTATAATGATGACGATTATGATGACTATTATGATGATGACTATGCTGATGATTATGATGACGTTTATGATGACTATAATGATGACGATTATGACGACGATTATGATGACTATTATGATGATAACTATGATGATGATTATGATGACGATTATCATGATGATTATGCTCATGATTATGATGATGATTCTGATGATGATTATGATGATGATTATGATGACTATAATGATGACGATTATGATGACTATTACGATGATTATGATGACGATTATGATGATGACCATGAAGACGATTATGATGATGATTATGATGATGATTATGATGATGATTATGATGATGATTACGATGACGGTTATGATGATGATTATGATGATGATTATGATGATGATTATGATGATGATGATGATGATGATTTTGATGATGATAATGATGATGATTATGATGATGATTATGATGATGATTATGATGATGATTATGATGATGATTATGATGATGATTATGATGATGATTATGATGATGATTATCATGATGATTATGATGACGATTATGATGACTATAATGATGACGATTATGATGATGATTATGATGATGACTATGATGACGAATATCATGATGATTATGCTCATGATTATGATGATGAATTATAACGATGATTATGATGATGATTATGATGATGATTATGATGATGATTACGATGACGGTTATGATGATGATTATGATGATGATTATGATGATGATCATGATGATGATTATGATGATGATTATGATGATGATTATGATGATGATCATGATGTTGATTATGATGACTATAATGATGACGATTATGATGACTATTATGATGATTATGATGACGATTATGATGATGACCATGAAGACGATTATGATGATGATAATGATGATGATTATGATGATGATTATGATGATGATTATGATGATGATTATGATGATAATCATGATGATGATTATGATGACTATAATGATGACGATTATGATGACTATTATGATGATGACTATGCTGATGATTATGATGACGATTATGATGACTATAATGATGACGATTATGACGACGATTATGATGACTATTATGATGATAACTATGATGATGATTATGATGACGATTATCATGATGATTATGCTCATGATTATGGTGATGATTCTGATGATGATTATGATGATGATTATGATGATGATTATGATGATGATTATGATGACGATTATGATGATGATTCTGATGATGATTATGATGATGATTATGATGACTATTGTGATGATGATTATGCTCATGATTATGATGATGATCTTGATGATGATTATGATGATGATTATGATGATGATTATGATGATGATTATGATGATGATTATAATGATGATTATGATGATGATTATGGTGATGATTATGATGATGACTATGATGATGAATATCATGATGATTATGCTCATGATTATGATGATGATCTTGATGATGATTATGATGATGATTATGATGATGATTATGATGATGATTATGATGATGATTATGATGATGATCATGATGATGATTATGATGATGATTATGATGATGATTATGATGATGATCATGATGTTGATTATGATGACTATAATGATGACGATTATGATGACTATTATGATGATTACGATGACGGTTATGATGATGGTTATGATGATGATTATGATGACGATTATGATGATGATTCTGATGATGATTATGATGATGATTATGATGATGATTATGATGACGATTGTGATGATGATTATGCTCATGATTATGATGATGATCTTGATGATGATTATGACGATGATTATGATGATGATTATGATGATGATTATGATGATGATTATGATGATGATAATCATCATAATGATGATGATTATGATGATGATTACGATGACGGTTATGATGATGATTATGATGATGATTATGATGATGATTATGATGACGATTATGATGACGATTATGATGATGATTTTGATGATGATTATGACGATGATCATGCTGATGATTATGATGATGATCATGATGATGATTATGATGATGATCTTGATGATGATTATGACGATGATTATGATGATGATTATGATGATGATTATGATGATGATTATGATGATGATTATGATGATGATTATGATGATGATTACGATGACGGTTATGATGATGATTATGATGATGATTATGATGATGATTATGATGATGATTATGATGATGATTATGATGACGATTATGATGACGATTATGATGATGATTTTGATGATGATTATGATGATGATCATGCTGATGATTATGATGACTATAATGATGACGATTATGATGACTATTATGATGATTATGATGATGATTATGATGATGATTATGATGATGATTATGATGATGATTATTATGATGATTATGATGATGATTATGATGATGATTATGATGATGATTATGATGATGATTATGATGATGATTATGATGATGATTACGATGACGGTTATGATGATGATTATGATGATGATTATGATGATGATTATGATGATGATTATGATGATGATTATGATGACGATTATGATGACGATTATGATGATGATTTTGATGATGATTATGATGATGATCATGCTGATGATTATGATGACTATAATGATGACGATTATGATGACTATTATGATGATGACTATGATGATGATTATGATGACGATTATGATGACTATAATGATGACGATTATGATGATGATTATGATGACTATTATGATGATGACTATGATGATGATTATGATGACGATTATGATGATGATTATGCTCATGATTATGATGATGATTTTGATGATGATTATGATGATGATTATGATGATGATTATGATGATGATTATGATGATGATTATGATGATGATTATGATGATGATTATGATGATGACTATAATGATGATTATGATGATGGCTATGATGATGATTATCATGATGATTATGCTCATGATTATGATGATGAATTATAACGATGATTATGATGATGATTATGATGATGATTATGATGATGATTATGATGATGATTACGATGACGGTTATGATGATGATTATGATGATGATTACGATGATGATCATGATGATGATTATGATGATGATTATGATGATGATCATGATGTTGATTATGATGACTATAATGATGACGATTATGATGACGATTATGATGATGATTATGATGACTATTATGATGATGGCTATGATGACGATTATGATGACGATTATGATGATGATTATGATGATGATTATGATGACGATTATGATGATGATTCTGATGATGATTATGATGATGATTATGATGACGAATATGATGATGACCATGAAGACGATTATGATGATGATTATGATGATGATTATGATGATGATTATGATGATGATTATGATGATGATTACGATGACGGTTATGTTGATGATCATGATGATGATTATGATGACTATAATGATGACGATTATGATGACTATTATGATGATTATGATGATGATTATGATGATGATTATGATGATGATTATGATGATGATTATGATGATGATTATGATGATGATTACGATGACGGTTATGATGATGATTATGATGATGATTATGATGATGATTATGACGATGATCATGATGTTGATTATGATGACTATAATGATGATGATTATGATGACTATTATGATGATTATGATGACGATTATGATGATGACCATGAAGACGATTATGATGATGATTATGATGACTATTATGATGATGATTATGATGACTATTATGATGATGATTATGATGATGATTATGATGATGAATTATAACGATGATTATGATGATGATTATGATGATGATTATGATGATGATTATGATGATGATTACGATGATGATTATGATGATGATTATGATGATGATTATGATGATGATTATGATGATGATTACGATGATGATTATGATGATGATTATGATGATGATTACGATGACGGTTATGATGATGATTATGATGATGATTATGATGATGATTATGATGATGATTATGATGATGATTATGATGACGATTATGATGACTATAATGATGACGATTATGATGATGATTAAGATGACTATTATGATGATGACTATGATGATGATTATGATGACGATTATGATGATGACTATGATGATGAATATCATGATGATTATGCTCATGATTATGATGATGAATTATAACGATGATTATGATGATGATTATGATGATGATTATGATGATGATTACGATGACGGTTATGATGATGATTATGATGATGATTATGATGATGATTATGATGATGATGATGATGATGATTTTGATGATGATTATGATGATGATTATGATGATGATTATGATGATGATTATGATGATGATTATGATGATGATTATGATGACTATAATGATGACGATTATGATGATGATTATGATGACTATTATGATGATGACTATGATGATGATTATGATGACGATTATGATGATGATTATGCTCATGATTATGATGATGATTTTGATGATGGTTATGATGATGATTATGATGATAATTATGATGATGATTATGATGATGATTATGATGATGATTATGATGATGATTATGATGAAGATTACGATGACGGTTATGATGATGATTATGATGATGATTATGATGATGATTATGACGATGATCATGATGTTGATTATGATGACTATAATGATGACGATTATGATGACTATAATGATGACGATTATGATGATGATTATGATGACTATTAT
This sequence comes from Coelioxys conoideus, assembly GCA_947623535.1. Taxonomy (NCBI): domain Eukaryota; kingdom Metazoa; phylum Arthropoda; class Insecta; order Hymenoptera; family Megachilidae; genus Coelioxys; species Coelioxys conoideus. Next base: position 1,881,768 of record CANQJN010000043.1, read on the forward strand.
GATGATGACTATGATGATGATTATGATGACGATTATGATGATGATTATGCTCATGATTATGATGATGATTTTGATGATGGTTATGATGATGATTATGATGATAATTATGATGATGATTATGATGATGATTATGATGATGATTATGATGATGATTATGATGATGATTACGATGACGGTTATGATGATGATTATGATGATGATTATGATGATGATTATGACGATGATCATTATGTTGATTATGATGACTATAATGATGATGATTATGATGACTATTATGATGATTATGATGACGATTATGATGATGACCATGAAGACGATTATGATGATGATTATGATGACTATTATGATGATGATTATGATGACTATTATGATGATGATTATGATGATGATTATGATGATGAATTATAACGATGATTATGATGATGATTATGATGACTATTATGATGATGATTATGATGATGATTATGATGATGAATTATAACGATGATTATGATGATGATTATGATGATGATTATGATGATGATTATGATGATGATTACGATGATGATTATGATGATGATTATGATGATGATTACGATGACGGTTATGATTATGATTATGATGACTATAATGATGACGATTATGATGACTATTATGATGATTATGATGACGATTATGATGATGACCATGAAGACGATTATGATGATGATTATGATGATGATTATGATGATGATGACGATGATGATTATGATGATGATTATGATGATGATTACGATGACGGTTATGATGATGATTATGATGATGATTATGATGATGATTATGATGATGATTATGATGATGATTATGATGACGATTATGATGACTATAATGATGACGATTATGATGATGATTAAGATGACTATTATGATGATGACTATGATGATGATTATGATGACGATTATGATGATGACTATGATGACGAATATCATGATGATTATGCTCATGATTATGATGATGAATTATAACGATGATTATGATGATGATTATGATGATGATTATGATGATGATTACGATGACGGTTATGATGATGATTATGATGATGATCATGATGATGATTATGATGAAGATCATGATGATGATTATGATGACTATAATGATGACGATTATGATGACTATTACGATGATTATGATGACGATTATGATGATGACCATGAAGACGATTATGATGATGATTATGATGATGATTATGATGATGATTATGATGATGATTACGATGACGGTTATGATGATGATTATGATGATGATTATGATGATGATTACGATGACGGTTATGATGATGATTATGATGATGATTATGATGATGATCATGATGATGATTATGATGATGATTATGATGATGATTATGATGATGATCATGATGTTGATTATGATGACTATAATGATGACGATTATGATGACTATTATGATGATTATGATGACGATTATGATGATGACCATGAAGACGATTATGATGATGATAATGATGATGATTATGATGATGATTATGATGATGATTATGATGATGATTATGATGATAATCATGATGATGATTATGATGACTATAATGATGACGATTATGATGACTATAATGATGACGATTATGACGACGATTATGATGACTATTATGATGATAACTATGATGATGATTATGATGACGATTATCATGATGATTATGCTCATGATTATGATGATGATTCTGATTATGATTATGATGATGATTATGATGATGATTATGATGATGATTATGATGACGATTATGATGATGATTCTGATGATGATTATGATGATGATTATGATGACGATTGTGATGATGATTATGCTCATGATTATGATGATGATCTTGATGATGATTATGATGATGATTATGATGATGATTATGATGATGATTATGATGATGATTATAATGATGATTATGATGATGATTATGATGATGATTATGATGATGACTATGATGATGAATATCATGATGATTATGCTCATGATTATGATGATGATCTTGATGATGATTATGATGATGATTATGATGATGATTATGATGATGATTATGATGATGATTATGATGATGATCATGATGATGATTATGATGATGATTATGATGATGATTATGATGATGATCATGATGTTGATTATGATGACTATAATGATGACGATTATGATGACTATTATGATGATTACGATGACGGTTATGATGATGGTTATGATGATGATTATGATGACGATTATGATGATGATTCTGATGATGATTATGATGATGATTATGATGATGATTATGATGACGATTGTGATGATGATTATGCTCATGATTATGATGATGATCTTGATGATGATTATGACGATGATTATGATGATGATTATGATGATGATTATGATGATGATTATGATGATGATTATGATGATGATTACGATGACGGTTATGATGATGATTATGATGATGATTATGATGATGATTATGATGACGATTATGATGATGATTTTGATGATGATTATGATGATGATCATGCTGATGATTATGATGACTATAATGATGACGATTATGATGACTATTATGATGATGACTATGATGATGATTATGATGACGATTATGATGACTATAATGATGACGATTATGATGATGATTATGATGACTATTATGATGATGACTATGATGGTGATTATGATGACGATTATGATGATGACTATGATGGTGATTATGATGACGATTATGATGATGACTATGATGATGATTATGATGACGATTATGATGACTATAATGATGACGATTATGATGATGATTATGACTATTATGATGATGACTATGATGATGATTATGATGACGATTATGATGATGATTATGCTCATGATTATGATGATGATTTTGATGATGATTATGATGATGATTATGATGATGATTATGATGATGATTATGATCATGATTACGATGACGGTTATGATGATGATCATGATGATGATTATGATGACTATAATGATGACGATTATGATGACTATTATGATGATTATGATGACGAATATGATGATGACCATGAAGACGATTATGATGATGATTATGATGATGATTATGATGATGATTATGATGATGATTATGATGATGATTATGATGATGATTATGATGATGATTATGATGATGATTACGATGACGGTTATGATGATGATTATGATGATGATTATGATGACGATTATGATGATGATTATGATGATAATTTTGATGATGATTATGATGATGATTATGATGATGATTATGATGATGATTATGATGATGATTACGATGACGGTTATGATGATGATTATGATGATGATTACGATGATGATCATGATGATGATTATGATGATGATTATGATGATGATCATGATGTTGATTATGATGACTATAATGATGACGATTATGATGACGATTATGATGATGATTATGATGACTATTATGATGATGACTATGATGACGATTATGATGACGATTATGATGATGATTATGATGATGATTATGATGACGATTATGATGATGATTCTGATGATGATTATGATGATGATTATGATGACGAATATGATGATGACCATGAAGACGATTATGATGATGATTATGATGATGATTATGATGATGATTATGATGATGATTACTATGACGGTTATGATGATGATTATGATGATGATTATGATGATGATTATGATGATGATTATGATGACGATTATGATGACTATAATGATGACGATTATGATGATGATTATGATGACTATTATGATGATGACTATGATGATGATTATGATGACGATTATGATGATGATTATGCTCATGATTATGATGATGATTTTGATGATGGTTATGATGATGATTATGATGATAATTATGATGATGATTATGATGATGATTATGATGATGATTATGATGATGATTATGATGATGATTACGATGACGGTTATGATGATGATTATGATGATGATTATGATGATGATTATGACGATGATCATGATGTTGATTATGATGACTATAATGATGATGATTATGATGACTATTATGATGATTATGATGACGATTATGATGATGACCATGAAGACGATTATGATGATGATTATGATGACTATTATGATGATGATTATGATGACGCTTATGATGATGATTATGATGATGATTATGATGATGAATTATAACGATGATTATGATGATGATTATGATGATGATTATGATGATGATTATGATGATGATTACGATGATGATTATGATGATGATTATGATGATGATTACGATGACGGTTATGATTATGATTATGATGATGATTATGATGATGATCATGATGATGATTATGATGATGATTATGATGACGATCATGATGATGATTATGATGACTATAATGATGACGATTATGATGACTATTATGATGATTATGATGACGATTATGATGATGACCATGAAGACGATTATGATGATGATTATGATGATGATTATGATGATGATTACGATGATGATTATGATGATGATTATGATGATGATTACGATGACGGTTATGATGATGATTATGATGATGATTATGATGATGATTATGATGATGATTATGATGATGATTATGATGACGATTATGATGACTATAATGATGACGATTATGATGATGATTAAGATGACTATTATGATGATGACTATGATGATGATTATGATGACGATTATGATGATGACTATGATGATGAATATCATGATGATTATGATGATGATTATGATGATGATTATGATGATGATTATGATGACGATTGTGATGACTATAATGATGACGATTATGATGACTATTATGATGATGACTATGCTGATGATTATGATGACGATTATGATGACTATAATGATGACGATTATGACGACGATTATGATGACTATTATGATGATAACTATGATGATGATTATGATGACGATTATCATGATGATTATGCTCATGATTATGATGATGATTCTGATGATGATTATGATGATGATTATGATGATGATTATGATGATGATTATGATGACGATTATGATGATGATTCTGATGATGATTATGATGATGATTATGATGACGATTGTGATGATGATTATGCTCATGATTATGATGATGATCTTGATGATGATTATGATGATGATTATGATGATGATTATGATGATGATTATGATGATGATTATAATGATGATTATGATGATGATTATGATGATGATTATGATGATGACTATGATGATGAATATCATGATGATTATGCTCATGATTATGATGATGAATTATAACGATGATTATGATGATGATTATGATGATGATTATGATGATGATTACGATGACGGTTATGATGATGATTATGATGATGATTATGATGATGATTACGATGACGGTTATGATGATGATTATGATGATGATTATGATGATGATTATGATGACGATTATGACGATGATTTTGATGATGATTATGATGATGATTATGATGGCTATTATGATGATGACTATGATGATGATTATGATGACGATTATCATGATGATTATGCTAATGATTATGATGATGATTTGGATGATGATTATGATGATGATTATGATGATGATTATGATGATGATTATGATGATGATTATGATGATAATTATGATGATGATTATGATGATGATTATGATGATGATTACGATGACGGTTATGATGATGGTTATGATGATGATTATGATGACGATTATGATGATGATTCTGATGATGATTATGATGATGATTATGATGATGATTATGATGACGATTGTGATGATGATTATGCTCATGATTATGATGATGATCTTGATGATGATTATGACGATGATTATGATGATGATTATGATGATGATTATGATGATGATTATGATGATGATTATGATGATGATTATGATGATGATTACGATGACGGTTATGATGATGATTATGATGATGATTATGATGATGATTATGATGACGATTATGATGACGATTATGATGATGATTTTGATGATGATTATGATGATGATCATGCTGATGATTATGATGACTATAATGATGACGATTATGATGACTATTATGATGATGACTATGATGATGATTATGATGACGATTATGATGACTATAATGATGACGATTATGAAGATGATTATGATGACTATTATGATGATGACTATGATGGTGATTATGATGACGATTATGATGATGATCATGCTCATGATTATGATGATGATTTTGATGATGATTATGATGATGATTATGATGATGATTATGATGATGATTATGATGATGATTACGATGACGGTTATGATGATGATTATGATGATGATTATGATGATGATCATGATGATGATTATGATGATGATTATGATGATGATCATGATGATGGTTATGATGACTATAATGATGACGATTATGATGACTATTATGATGATTATGATGACGATTATGATGATGACCATGAAGACGATTATGATGATGATTATGACGATGATTGTGATGATGATTATGATGATGACTATGATGATGATTATGATGATGATTATGATGATGATTACGATGACGGTTATGATGATGATAATGATGATGATTATGATGATGATTATGATGATGATTATGATGATGATTATGATGATGATTATGATGATGATCATGATGATGATTATGATGACTATAATGATGACGATTATGATGACTATTATGATGATGACTATGCTGATGATTATGATGACGATTATGATGACTATAATGATGACGATTATGATGATGATTATGATGACGATTATGATGACTATAATGATGACGATTATGATGATGATTCTGATGATGATTATGATCATGATTATGATGATGATTATGATGATGATTATGATGATGATTATGATGATGATTACGATGACGGTTATGATGATGATTATGATGATGATTATGATGATGATTATGATGATGATGATGATGATGATTTTGATGATGATAATGATGATGATTATGATGATGATTATGATGATGATTATGATGATGATTATGATGATGATTATGATGATGATTATGATGATGATTATGATGACGATTATGATGACTATAATGATGACGATTATGATGATGATTATGATGACTATTATGATGATGACTATGATGATGATTATGATGACGATTATGATGATGATTATGCTCATGATTATGATGATGATTTTGATGATGGTTATGATGATGATTATGATGATAATTATGATGATGATTATGATGATGATTATGATGATGATTATGATGATGATTATGATGATGATTACGATGACGGTTATGATGATGATTATGATGATGATTATGATGATGATTATGACGATGATCATTATGTTGATTATGATGACTATAATGATGATGATTATGATGACTATTATGATGATTATGATGACGATTATGATGATGACCATGAAGACGATTATGATGATGATTATGATGACTATTATGATGATGATTATGATGACTATTATGATGATGATTATGATGATGATTATGATGATGAATTATAACGATGATTACGATGATGATTATGATGATGATTATGATGATGATTATGATGATGATTACGATGATGATTATGATGAGGATTATGATGATGATTACGATGACGGTTATGATTATGATTATGATGATGATTATGATGATGATCATGATGATGATTATGATGATGATTATGATGACGATCATGATGATGATTATGATGACTATAATGATGACGATTATGATGACTATTATGATGATTATGATGACGATTATGATGATGACCATGAAGACGATTATGATGATGATTATGATGATGATTATGATGATGATTACGATGATGATTATGATGATGATTATGATGATGATTACGATGACGGTTATGATGATGATTATGATGATGATTATGATGATGATTATGATGATGATTATGATGATGATTATGATGACGATTATGATGACTATAATGATGACGATTATGATGATGATTAAGATGACTATTAAGATGATGACTATGATGATGATTATGATGACGATTATGATGATGACTATGATGATGAATATCATGATGATTATGCTGATGATTATGATGATGAATTATAACGATGATTATGATGATGATTATGATGATGATTATGATGATGATTACGATGACGGTTATGATGATGATTATGATGATGATCATGATGATGATTATGATGAAGATCATGATGATGATTATGATGACTATAATGATGACGATTATGATGACTATTACGATGATTATGATGACGATTATGATGATGACCATGAAGACGATTATGATGATGATTATGATGATGATTATGATGATGATTATGATGATGATTACGATGACGGTTATGATGATGATTATGATGATGATTATGATGATGATTATGATGATGATGATGATGATGATTTTGATGATGATAATGATGATGATTATGATGATGATTATGATGATGATTATGATGATGATTATGATGATGATTATGATGATGATTATGATGATGATTATGATGATGATTATGATGACGATTATGATGACTATAATGATGACGATTATGATGATGATTATGATGATGACTATGATGATGAATATCATGATGATTATGCTCATGATTATGATGATGAATTATAACGATGATTATGATGATGATTATGATGATGATTATGATGATGATTACGATGACGGTTATGATGATGATTATGATGATGATTATGATGATGATCATGATGATGATTATGATGATGATTATGATGGTGATTATGATGATGATCATGATGTTGATTATGATGACTATAATGATGACGATTATGATGACTATTATGATGATTATGATGACGATTATGATGATGACCATGAAGACGATTATGATGATGATAATGATGATGATTATGATGATGATTATGATGATGATTATGATGATGATTATGATGATAATCATGATGATGATTATGATGACTATAATGATGACGATTATGATGACTATTATGATGATGACTATGCTGATGATTATGATGACGTTTATGATGACTATAATGATGACGATTATGACGACGATTATGATGACTATTATGATGATAACTATGATGATGATTATGATGACGATTATCATGATGATTATGCTCATGATTATGATGATGATTCTGATGATGATTATGATGATGATTATGATGACTATAATGATGACGATTATGATGACTATTACGATGATTATGATGACGATTATGATGATGACCATGAAGACGATTATGATGATGATTATGATGATGATTATGATGATGATTATGATGATGATTACGATGACGGTTATGATGATGATTATGATGATGATTATGATGATGATTATGATGATGATGATGATGATGATTTTGATGATGATAATGATGATGATTATGATGATGATTATGATGATGATTATGATGATGATTATGATGATGATTATGATGATGATTATGATGATGATTATGATGATGATTATCATGATGATTATGATGACGATTATGATGACTATAATGATGACGATTATGATGATGATTATGATGATGACTATGATGACGAATATCATGATGATTATGCTCATGATTATGATGATGAATTATAACGATGATTATGATGATGATTATGATGATGATTATGATGATGATTACGATGACGGTTATGATGATGATTATGATGATGATTATGATGATGATCATGATGATGATTATGATGATGATTATGATGATGATTATGATGATGATCATGATGTTGATTATGATGACTATAATGATGACGATTATGATGACTATTATGATGATTATGATGACGATTATGATGATGACCATGAAGACGATTATGATGATGATAATGATGATGATTATGATGATGATTATGATGATGATTATGATGATGATTATGATGATAATCATGATGATGATTATGATGACTATAATGATGACGATTATGATGACTATTATGATGATGACTATGCTGATGATTATGATGACGATTATGATGACTATAATGATGACGATTATGACGACGATTATGATGACTATTATGATGATAACTATGATGATGATTATGATGACGATTATCATGATGATTATGCTCATGATTATGGTGATGATTCTGATGATGATTATGATGATGATTATGATGATGATTATGATGATGATTATGATGACGATTATGATGATGATTCTGATGATGATTATGATGATGATTATGATGACTATTGTGATGATGATTATGCTCATGATTATGATGATGATCTTGATGATGATTATGATGATGATTATGATGATGATTATGATGATGATTATGATGATGATTATAATGATGATTATGATGATGATTATGGTGATGATTATGATGATGACTATGATGATGAATATCATGATGATTATGCTCATGATTATGATGATGATCTTGATGATGATTATGATGATGATTATGATGATGATTATGATGATGATTATGATGATGATTATGATGATGATCATGATGATGATTATGATGATGATTATGATGATGATTATGATGATGATCATGATGTTGATTATGATGACTATAATGATGACGATTATGATGACTATTATGATGATTACGATGACGGTTATGATGATGGTTATGATGATGATTATGATGACGATTATGATGATGATTCTGATGATGATTATGATGATGATTATGATGATGATTATGATGACGATTGTGATGATGATTATGCTCATGATTATGATGATGATCTTGATGATGATTATGACGATGATTATGATGATGATTATGATGATGATTATGATGATGATTATGATGATGATAATCATCATAATGATGATGATTATGATGATGATTACGATGACGGTTATGATGATGATTATGATGATGATTATGATGATGATTATGATGACGATTATGATGACGATTATGATGATGATTTTGATGATGATTATGACGATGATCATGCTGATGATTATGATGATGATCATGATGATGATTATGATGATGATCTTGATGATGATTATGACGATGATTATGATGATGATTATGATGATGATTATGATGATGATTATGATGATGATTATGATGATGATTATGATGATGATTACGATGACGGTTATGATGATGATTATGATGATGATTATGATGATGATTATGATGATGATTATGATGATGATTATGATGACGATTATGATGACGATTATGATGATGATTTTGATGATGATTATGATGATGATCATGCTGATGATTATGATGACTATAATGATGACGATTATGATGACTATTATGATGATTATGATGATGATTATGATGATGATTATGATGATGATTATGATGATGATTATTATGATGATTATGATGATGATTATGATGATGATTATGATGATGATTATGATGATGATTATGATGATGATTATGATGATGATTACGATGACGGTTATGATGATGATCATGATGATGATTATGATGATGATTATGATGATGATCATGATGTTGATTATGATGACTATAATGATGACGATTATGATGACGATTATGATGATGATTATGATGACTATTATGATGATGGCTATGATGACGATTATGATGACGATTATGATGATGATTATGATGATGATTTTGATGATGATTATGATGATGATTATGATGATGATTATGATGATGATTATGATGATGATTATGATGATGATTATGATGATGATTATGATGATGACTATAATGATGATTATGATGATGGCTATGATGATGATTATCATGATGATTATGCTCATGATTATGATGATGAATTATAACGACGATTATGATGATGATTATGATGATGATTATGATGATGATTATGATGATGATTACGATGACGGTTATGATGATGATTATGATGATGATTACGATGATGATCATGATGATGATTATGATGATGATTATGATGATGATCATGATGTTGATTATGATGACTATAATGATGACGATTATGATGACGATTATGATGATGATTATGATGACTATTATGATGATGGCTATGATGACGATTATGATGACGATTATGATGATGATTATGATGATGATTATGATGACGATTATGATGATGATTCTGATGATGATTATGATGATGATTATGATGACGAATATGATGATGACCATGAAGACGATTATGATGATGATTATGATGATGATTATGATGATGATTATGATGATGATTATGATGATGATTACGATGACGGTTATGTTGATGATCATGATGATGATTATGATGACTATAATGATGACGATTATGATGACTATTATGATGATTATGATGATGATTATGATGATGATTATGATGATGATTATGATGATGATTATGATGATGATTATGATGATGATTACGATGACGGTTATGATGATGATTATGATGATGATTATGATGATGATTATGACGATGATCATGATGTTGATTATGATGACTATAATGATGATGATTATGATGACTATTATGATGATTATGATGACGATTATGATGATGACCATGAAGACGATTATGATGATGATTATGATGACTATTATGATGATGATTATGATGACTATTATGATGATGATTATGATGATGATTATGATGATGAATTATAACGATGATTATGATGATGATTATGATGATGATTATGATGATGATTATGATGATGATTACGATGATGATTATGATGATGATTATGATGATGATTATGATGATGATTATGATGATGATTACGATGATGATTATGATGATGATTATGATGATGATTACGATGACGGTTATGATGATGATTATGATGATGATTATGATGATGATTATGATGATGATTATGATGATGATTATGATGACGATTATGATGACTATAATGATGACGATTATGATGATGATTAAGATGACTATTATGATGATGACTATGATGATGATTATGATGACGATTATGATGATGACTATGATGATGAATATCATGATGATTATGCTCAAGATTATGATGATGAATTATAACGATGATTATGATGATGATTATGATGATGATTATGATGATGATTACGATGACGGTTATGATGATGATTATGATGATGATTATGATGATGATTATGATGATGATGATGATGATGATTTTGATGATGATTATGATGATGATTATGATGATGATTATGATGATGATTATGATGATGATTATGATGATGATTATGATGACTATAATGATGACGATTATGATGATGATTATGATGACTATTATGATGATGACTATGATGATGATTATGATGACGATTATGATGATGATTATGCTCATGATTATGATGATGATTTTGATGATGGTTATGATGATGATTATGATGATAATTATGATGATGATTATGATGATGATTATGATGATGATTATGATGATGATTATGATGAAGATTACGATGACGGTTATGATGATGATTATGATGATGATTATGATGATGATTATGACGATGATCATGATGTTGATTATGATGACTATAATGATGACGATTATGATGACTATAATGATGACGATTATGATGATGATTATGATGACTATTATGATGATGACTATGATGATGATTATGATGACGATTATGATGATGATTATGCTCATGATTATGATGATGATTTTGATGATGGTTATGATGATGATTATGATGATAATTATGATGATGATTATGATGATGATTATGATGATGATTATGATGATGATTATGATGATGATTACGATGACGGTTATGATGATGATTATGATGATGATTATGATGATGATTATGACGATGATCATTATGTTGATTATGATGACTATAATGATGATGATTATGATGACTATTATGATGATTATGATGACGATTATGATGATGACCATGAAGACGATTATGATGATGATTATGATGACTATTATGATGATGACTATGATGACTATTATGATGATGATTATGATGATGATTATGATGATGAATTATAACGATGATTATGATGATGATTATGATGACTATTATGATGATGATTATGATGATGATTATGATGATGAATTATAACGATGATTATGATGATGATTATGATGATGATTATGATGATGATTATGATGATGATTACGATGATGATTATGATGATGATTATGATGATGATTACGATGACGGTTATGATTATGATTATGATGACTATAATGATGACGATTATGATGACTATTATGATGATTATGATGACGATTATGATGATGACCATGAAGACGATTATGATGATGATTATGATGATGATTATGATGATGATGACGATGATGATTATGATGATGATTATGATGATGATTACGATGACGGTTATGATGATGATTATGATGATGATTATGATGATGATTATGATGATGATTATGATGATGATTATGATGACGATTATGATGACTATAATGATGACGATTATGATGATGATTAAGATGACTATTATGATGATGACTATGATGATGATTATGATGACGATTATGATGATGACTATGATGACGAATATCATGATGATTATGCTCATGATTATGATGATGAATTATAACGATGATTATGATGATGATTATGATGATGATTATGATGATGATTACGATGACGGTTATGATGATGATTATGATGATGATCATGATGATGATTATGATGAAGATCATGATGATGATTATGATGACTATAATGATGACGATTATGATGACTATTACGATGATTATGATGACGATTATGATGATGACCATGAAGACGATTATGATGATGATTATGATGATGATTATGATGATGATTATGATGATGATTACGATGACGGTTATGATGATGATTATGATGATGATTATGATGATGATTACGATGACGGTTATGATGATGATTATGATGATGATTATGATGATGATCATGATGATGATTATGATGATGATTATGATGATGATTATGATGATGATCATGATGTTGATTATGATGACTATAATGATGACGATTATGATGACTATTATGATGATTATGATGACGATTATGATGATGACCATGAAGACGATTATGATGATGATAATGATGATGATTATGATGATGATTATGATGATGATTATGATGATGATTATGATGATAATCATGATGATGATTATGATGACTATAATGATGACGATTATGATGACTATAATGATGACGATTATGACGACGATTATGATGACTATTATGATGATAACTATGATGATGATTATGATGACGATTATCATGATGATTATGCTCATGATTATGATGATGATTCTGATTATGATTATGATGATGATTATGATGATGATTATGATGATGATTATGATGACGATTATGATGATGATTCTGATGATGATTATGATGATGATTATGATGACGATTGTGATGATGATTATGCTCATGATTATGATGATGATCTTGATGATGATTATGATGATGATTATGATGATGATTATGATGATGATTATGATGATGATTATAATGATGATTATGATGATGATTATGATGATGATTATGATGATGACTATGATGATGAATATCATGATGATTATGCTCATGATTATGATGATGATCTTGATGATGATTATGATGATGATTATGATGATGATTATGATGATGATTATGATGATGATTATGATGATGATCATGATGATGATTATGATGATGATTATGATGATGATTATGATGATGATCATGATGTTGATTATGATGACTATAATGATGACGATTATGATGACTATTATGATGATTACGATGACGGTTATGATGATGGTTATGATGATGATTATGATGACGATTATGATGATGATTCTGATGATGATTATGATGATGATTATGATGATGATTATGATGACGATTGTGATGATGATTATGCTCATGATTATGATGATGATCTTGATGATGATTATGACGATGATTATGATGATGATTATGATGATGATTATGATGATGATTATGATGATGATTATGATGATGATTACGATGACGGTTATGATGATGATTATGATGATGATTATGATGATGATTATGATGACGATTATGATGATGATTTTGATGATGATTATGATGATGATCATGCTGATGATTATGATGACTATAATGATGACGATTATGATGACTATTATGATGATGACTATGATGATGATTATGATGACGATTATGATGACTATAATGATGACGATTATGATGATGATTATGATGACTATTATGATGATGACTATGATGGTGATTATGATGACGATTATGATGATGACTATGATGGTGATTATGATGACGATTATGATGATGACTATGATGATGATTATGATGACGATTATGATGACTATAATGATGACGATTATGATGATGATTATGACTATTATGATGATGACTATGATGATGATTATGATGACGATTATGATGATGATTATGCTCATGATTATGATGATGATTTTGATGATGATTATGATGATGATTATGATGATGATTATGATGATGATTATGATCATGATTACGATGACGGTTATGATGATGATCATGATGATGATTATGATGACTATAATGATGACGATTATGATGACTATTATGATGATTATGATGACGAATATGATGATGACCATGAAGACGATTATGATGATGATTATGATGATGATTATGATGATGATTATGATGATGATTATGATGATGATTATGATGATGATTATGATGATGATTATGATGATGATTACGATGACGGTTATGATGATGATTATGATGATGATTATGATGACGATTATGATGATGATTATGATGATAATTTTGATGATGATTATGATGATGATTATGATGATGATTATGATGATGATTATGATGATGATTACGATGACGGTTATGATGATGATTATGATGATGATTACGATGATGATCATGATGATGATTATGATGATGATTATGATGATGATCATGATGTTGATTATGATGACTATAATGATGACGATTATGATGACGATTATGATGATGATTATGATGACTATTATGATGATGACTATGATGACGATTATGATGACGATTATGATGATGATTATGATGATGATTATGATGACGATTATGATGATGATTCTGATGATGATTATGATGATGATTATGATGACGAATATGATGATGACCATGAAGACGATTATGATGATGATTATGATGATGATTATGATGATGATTATGATGATGATTACTATGACGGTTATGATGATGATTATGATGATGATTATGATGATGATTATGATGATGATTATGATGACGATTATGATGACTATAATGATGACGATTATGATGATGATTATGATGACTATTATGATGATGACTATGATGATGATTATGATGACGATTATGATGATGATTATGCTCATGATTATGATGATGATTTTGATGATGGTTATGATGATGATTATGATGATAATTATGATGATGATTATGATGATGATTATGATGATGATTATGATGATGATTATGATGATGATTACGATGACGGTTATGATGATGATTATGATGATGATTATGATGATGATTATGACGATGATCATGATGTTGATTATGATGACTATAATGATGATGATTATGATGACTATTATGATGATTATGATGACGATTATGATGATGACCATGAAGACGATTATGATGATGATTATGATGACTATTATGATGATGATTATGATGACGCTTATGATGATGATTATGATGATGATTATGATGATGAATTATAACGATGATTATGATGATGATTATGATGATGATTATGATGATGATTATGATGATGATTACGATGATGATTATGATGATGATTATGATGATGATTACGATGACGGTTATGATTATGATTATGATGATGATTATGATGATGATCATGATGATGATTATGATGATGATTATGATGACGATCATGATGATGATTATGATGACTATAATGATGACGATTATGATGACTATTATGATGATTATGATGACGATTATGATGATGACCATGAAGACGATTATGATGATGATTATGATGATGATTATGATGATGATTACGATGATGATTATGATGATGATTATGATGATGATTACGATGACGGTTATGATGATGATTATGATGATGATTATGATGATGATTATGATGATGATTATGATGATGATTATGATGACGATTATGATGACTATAATGATGACGATTATGATGATGATTAAGATGACTATTATGATGATGACTATGATGATGATTATGATGACGATTATGATGATGACTATGATGATGAATATCATGATGATTATGATGATGATTATGATGATGATTATGATGATGATTATGATGACGATTGTGATGACTATAATGATGACGATTATGATGACTATTATGATGATGACTATGCTGATGATTATGATGACGATTATGATGACTATAATGATGACGATTATGACGACGATTATGATGACTATTATGATGATAACTATGATGATGATTATGATGACGATTATCATGATGATTATGCTCATGATTATGATGATGATTCTGATGATGATTATGATGATGATTATGATGATGATTATGATGATGATTATGATGACGATTATAATGATGATTCTGATGATGATTATGATGATGATTATGATGACGATTGTGATGATGATTATGCTCATGATTATGATGATGATCTTGATGATGATTATGATGATGATTATGATGATGATTATGATGATGATTATGATGATGATTATAATGATGATTATGATGATGATTATGATGATGATTATGATGATGACTATGATGATGAATATCATGATGATTATGCTCATGATTATGATGATGAATTATAACGATGATTATGATGATGATTATGATGATGATTATGATGATGATTACGATGACGGTTATGATGATGATTATGATGATGATTATGATGATGATTACGATGACGGTTATGATGATGATTATGATGATGATTATGATGATGATTATGATGACGATTATGACGATGATTTTGATGATGATTATGATGATGATTATGATGGCTATTATGATGATGACTATGATGATGATTATGATGACGATTATCATGATGATTATGCTAATGATTATGATGATGATTTGGATGATGATTATGATGATGATTATGATGATGATTATGATGATGATTATGATGATGATTATGATGATAATTATGATGATGATTATGATGATGATTATGATGATGATTACGATGACGGTTATGATGATGGTTATGATGATGATTATGATGACGATTATGATGATGATTCTGATGATGATTATGATGATGATTATGATGATGATTATGATGACGATTGTGATGATGATTATGCTCATGATTATGATGATGATCTTGATGATGATTATGACGATGATTATGATGATGATTATGATGATGATTATGATGATGATTATGATGATGATTATGATGATGATTATGATGATGATTACGATGACGGTTATGATGATGATTATGATGATGATTATGATGATGATTATGATGACGATTATGATGACGATTATGATGATGATTTTGATGATGATTATGATGATGATCATGCTGATGATTATGATGACTATAATGATGACGATTATGATGACTATTATGATGATGACTATGATGATGATTATGATGACGATTATGATGACTATAATGATGACGATTATGAAGATGATTATGATGACTATTATGATGATGACTATGATGGTGATTATGATGACGATTATGATGATGATCATGCTCATGATTATGATGATGATTTTGATGATGATTATGATGATGATTATGATGATGATTATGATGATGATTATGATGATGATTACGATGACGGTTATGATGATGATTATGATGATGATTATGATGATGATCATGATGATGATTATGATGATGATTATGATGATGATCATGATGATGATTATGATGACTATAATGATGACGATTATGATGACTATTATGATGATTATGATGACGATTATGATGATGACCATGAAGACGATTATGATGATGATTATGACGATGATTGTGATGATGATTATGATGATGACTATGATGATGATTATGATGATGATTATGATGATGATTACGATGACGGTTATGATGATGATAATGATGATGATTATGATGATGATTATGATGATGATTATGATGATGATTATGATGATGATCATGATGATGATTATGATGACTATAATGATGACGATTATGATGACTATTATGATGATGACTATGCTGATGATTATGATGACGATTATGATGACTATAATGATGACGATTATGATGATGATTATGATGACGATTATGATGACTATAATGATGACGATTATGATGATGATTCTGATGATGATTATGATCATGATTATGATGATGATTATGATGATGATTATGATGATGATCATGATGATGATTATGATGATGATTATGATGAAGATCATGATGATGATTATGATGACTATAATGATGACGATTATGATGACTATTACGATGATTATGATGACGAATATGATGATGACCATGAAGACGATTATGATGATGATTATGATGATGATTATGATGATGATTATGATGATGATTATGATGATGATTATGATGATGATTATGATGATGATTATGATGATGATTATGATGATGATTATGATGATGATTATGATGATAAATATGATGATGATTATGATGATGATTACGATGACGGTTATGATGATGATTATGATGATGATTATGATGACGATTATGATGATGATTATGATTATAATTTTGATGATGATTATGATGATGATTATGATGATGATTATGATGATGATTATGATGATGACTATAATGATGATTATGATGATGACTATGATGATGATTATCATGATGATTATGCTCATGATTATGATGATGAATTATAACGATGATTATGATGATGATTATGATGATGATTATGATGATGATTACGATGACGGTTATGATGATGATTATGATGATGATTACGATGATGATCATGATGATGATTATGATGATGATTATGATGATGATCATGATGTTGATTATGATGACTATAATGATGACGATTATGATGACTATTATGATGATTATGATGACGATTATGATGATGACCATGAAGACGATTATGATGATGATTATGATGATGATTATGATGATGATTATGATGATGATTACGATGACGGTTATGATGATGATTATGATGATGATTATGATGATGATTATGATGATGATGATGATGATGATTTTGATGATGATAATGATGATGATTATGATGATGATTATGATGATGATTATGATGATGATTATGATGATGATTATGATGATGATTATGATGACGATTATGATGACTATAGTGATGACGATTATGATGATGATTATGATGACTATTATGATGATGACTATGATGATGATTATGATGACGATTATGATGATGATTATGCTCATGATTATGATGATGATTTTGATGATGGTTATGATGATGATTATGATGAGAATTATGATGATGATTATGATGATGATTATGATGACGGTTATGATGATGATTATGATGATGATTATGATGATGATTATGATGATGATGATGATGATGATGATGATGATGTTGATGATGATAATGATGATTATGATGACGATTATGATGACTATAATGATGACGATTATGATGATGATTATGATGACTATTATGATGATGACTATGATGACGATTATGATGATGATTCTGATGATGATTATGATGATGATTATGATGACGATTGTGATGATGATTATGCTCATGATTATGATGATGATCTTGATGATGATTATGATGATGATTATGATGATGATTATGATGATGATTATGATGATGATTATAATGATGATTATGATGATGATTATGATGATGATTATGATGATGATTATGATGATGATTATGATGATGATTACGATGATGATTATGATGATGATTATGATGATGACTATGATGATGATTATGATGACGATTATGATGATGATTATGCTCATGATTATGATGATGATTATGCTCATGATTATGATGATGATTCTGATGATGATTATGATGATGATTATGATGATGATTATGATGATGATTATGATGACGATTATGATGATGATTATGATGATGATTATGATGATGATTATGATGATGATTATGATGACGGTTTTGATGATGATTATGATGATGATTATGATGATGATTATGATGATGATGATGATGATGATTTTGATGATGATAATGATTATGATTATGATGATGATTATGATGATGATTATGATGATGATTATGATGATGATTATGATGATGATTATGATGACTATAATGATGACGATTATGATGATGATTATGATGACTATTATGATGATGACTATGATGACGATTATGATGACGATTATGATGATGATTATGCTCATGATTATGATGATGATTTTGATGATGGTTATGATGATGATTATGATGATAATTATGATGATGATTATGATGATGATTATGATGATGATTATGATGATGATTATGATGATGATTACGATGACGGTTATGATGATGATTATGATGATGATTATGATGATGATTATGACGATGATCATGATGTTGATTATGATGACTATAATGATGACGATTATGATGACTATTATGATGATTATGATGACGATTATGATGATGACCATGAAGTCGATTATGATGATGATTATGATGACTATTATGATGATGATTATGATGACTATTATGATGATGATTATGATGATGATTATGATGATGAATTATAACGATGATTATGATGATGATTATGATGATGATTATGATGATGATCATGCTGATGATTATGATGACTATAATGATGACGATTATGATGACTATTATGATGATGACTATGATGATGATTATGATGACGATTATGACGACTATAATGATGACGATTATGATGATGATTATGATGACTATTATGATGATGACTATGATGATGATTATGATGACGATTATCATGATGATTATGCTAATGATTATGATGATGATTTGGATGATGATTATGATGATGATTATGATGATGATTATGATGATGATTATGATGATGATTATGATGATAATTATGATGATGATTATGATGATGATTATGATGATGATTACGATGACGGTTATGATGATGATTATGATGATGATTATGATGACGATTATGATGATGATTCTGATGATGATTATGATGATGATTATGATGATGATTATGATGACGATTGTGATGATGATTATGCTCATGATTATGATGATGATCTTGATGATGATTATGACGATGATTATGATGATGATTATGATGATGATTATGATGATGATTATGATGATGATTGTGATGATGATTATGATGATGATTATGATGATGATTCTGATGATGATTATGATGATGATTATGATGATGATTATGATGATGATTATGATGACGATTATGATGATGATTATGATGATGATTATGATGATGATTATGATGATGATTATGATGACGGTTTTGATGATGATTATGATGATGATTATGATGATGATTATGATGATGACTATGATGATGATTATGATGACGATTATGATGACTATAATGATGACGATTATGATGATGATTATGATGACTATTATGATGATGACTATGATGACGATTATGATGATGATTCTGATGATGATTATGATGATGATTATGATGACGATTGTGATGATGATTATGCTCATGATTATGATGATGATCTTGATGATGATTATGATGATGATTATGATGATGATTATGATGATGATTATGATGATGATTATAATGATGATTATGATGATGATTATGATGATGATTATGATGATGATTATGATGATGATTATGATGATGATTACGATGATGATTATGATGATGATTATGATGATGATTATGATGATGATTATGATGATGACTATGATGATGATTATGATGATGACTATGATGATGAATATCATGATGATTATGCTCATGATTATGATGATGAATTATAACGATGATTATGATGATGATTATGATGATGATTATGATGATGATTACGATGACGGTTATGATGATGATTATGATGATGATTATGATGATGATTACGATGACGGTTATGATGATGATTATGATGATGATTATGATGATGATTATGATGACGATTATGACGATGATTTTGATGATGATTATGATGATGATCATGCTGATGATTATGATGACTATAATGATGACGATTATGATGACTATTATGATGATGACTATGATGATGATTATGATGACGATTATGATGACTATAATGATGACGATTATGATGATGATTATGATGACTATTATGATGATGACTATGATGATGATTATGATGACGATTATCATGATGATTATGCTAATGATTATGATGATGATTTGGATGATGATTATGATGATGATTATGATGATGATTATGATGATGATTATGATGATGATTATGATGATAATTATGATGATGATTATGATGATGATTATGATGATGATTACGATGACGGTTATGATGAGGATTATGATGATGATTATGATGACGATTATGATGATGATTCTGATGATGATTATGATGATGATTATGATGATGATTATGATGACGATTGTGATGATGATTATGCTCATGATTATGATGATGATCTTGATGATGATTATGACGATGATTATGATGATGATTATGATGATGATTATGATGATGATTATGATGATGATTGTGATGGTGATTATGATGATGATTATGATGATGATTACGATGACGGTTATGATGATGATTATGATGATGATTATGATGATGATTATGATGACGATTATGATGACGATTATGATGATGATTTTGATGATGATTATGACGATGATCATGCTGATGATTATGATGACTATAATGATGACGATTATGATGACTATTATGATGATGACTATGATGATGATTATGATGACGATTATGATGACTATAATGATGACGATTATGATGATGATTATGATGACTATTATGATGATGACTATGATGATGATTATGATGACGATTATGATGATGATTATGCTCATGATTATGATGATGATTATGCTCATGATTATGATGATGATTCTGATGATGATTATGATGATGATTATGATGATGATTATGATGATGATTATGATGACGATTATGATGATGATTATGATGATGATTATGATGATGATTATGATGATGATTATGATGACGGTTTTGATGATGATTATGATGATGATTATGATGATGATTATGATGATGATGATGATGATGATTTTGATGATGATAATGATTATGATTATGATGATGATTATGATGATGATTATGATGATGATTATGATGATGATTATGATGACGATTATGATGACTATAATGATGACGATTATGATGATGATTATGATGACTATTATGATGATGACTATGATGACGATTATGATGACGATTATGATGATGATTATGCTCATGATTATGATGATGATTTTGATGATGGTTATGATGATGATTATGATGATAATTATGATGATGATTATGATGATGATTATGATGATGATTATGATGATGATTATGATGATGATTACGATGACGGTTATGATGATGATTATGATGATGATTATGATGATGATTATGACGATGATCATGATGTTGATTATGATGACTATAATGATGACGATTATGATGACTATTATGATGATTATGATGACGATTATGATGATGACCATGAAGTCGATTATGATGATGATTATGATGACTATTATGATGATGATTATGATGACTATTATGATGATGATTATGATGATGATTATGATGATGAACTATAACGATGATTATGATGATGATTATGATGATGATTATGATGATGATCATGCTGATGATTATGATGACTATAATGATGACGATTATGATGACTATTATGATGATGACTATGATGATGATTATGATGACGATTATGACGACTATAATGATGACGATTATGATGATGATTATGATGACTATTATGATGATGACTATGATGATGATTATGATGACGATTATCATGATGATTATGCTAATGATTATGATGATGATTTGGATGATGATTATGATGATGATTATGATGATGATTATGATGATGATTATGATGATGATTATGATGATAATTATGATGATGATTATGATGATGATTATGATGATGATTACGATGACGGTTATGATGATGATTATGATGATGATTATGATGACGATTATGATGATGATTCTGATGATGATTATGATGATGATTATGATGATGATTATGATGACGATTGTGATGATGATTATGCTCATGATTATGATGATGATCTTGATGATGATTATGACGATGATTATGATGATGATTATGATGATGATTATGATGATGATTATGATGATGATTGTGATGATGATTATGATGATGATTATGATGATGATTACGATGACGGTTATGATGATGATTATGATGATGATTATGATGATGATTATGATGACGATTATGATGACGATTATGATGATGATTTTGATGATGATTATGACGATGATCATGCTGATGATTATGATGACTATAATGATGACGATTATGATGACTATTATGATGATGACTATGATGATGATTATGATGACGATTATGATGATGATTATGCTCATGATTATGATGATGATTATGCTCATGATTATGATGATGATTCTGATGATGATTATGATGATGATTATGATGATGATTATGATGATGATTATGATGACGATTATGATGATGATTATTATGATGATTATGATGATGATTATGATGATGATTATGATGACGGTTTTGATGATGATTATGATGACGATTATGATGATGATTATGATGATGATGATGATGATGATTTTGATGATGATAATGATTATGATTATGATGATGATTATGATGATGATTATGATGATGATTATGATGATGATTATGATGATGATTACGATGATGATCATGATGATGATTATGATGATGATTATGATGATGATCATGATGTTGATTATGATGACTATAATGATGACTATTATGATGATGATTATGATGATGAATTATAACGATGATTATGATGATGATTATGATGATGATTATGATGATGATCATGCTGATGATTATGATGACTATAATGATGACGATTATGATGACTATTATGATGATGACTATGATGATGATTATGATGACGATTATGATGACTATAATGATGACGATTATGATGATGATTATGATGACTATTATGATGATGACTATGATGATGATTATGATGACGATTATCATGATGATTATGCTAATGATTATGATGATGATTTGGATGATGATTATGATGATGATTATGATGATGATTATGATGATGATTATGATGATGATTATGATGATAATTATGATGATGATTATGATGATGATTATGATGATGATTACGATGACGGTTATGATGATGATTATGATGATGATTATGATGACGATTATGATGATGATTCTGATGATGATTATGATGATGATTATGATGATGATTATGATGACGATTGTGATGATGATTATGCTCATGATTATGATGATGATCTTGATGATGATTATGACGATGATTATGATGATGATTATGATGATGATTATGATGATGATTATGATGATGATTGTGATGATGATTATGATGATGATTATGATGATGATTACGATGACGGTTATGATGATGATTATGATGATGATTATGATGATGATTATGATGACGATTATGATGACGATTATGATGATGATTTTGATGATGATTATGACGATGATCATGCTGATGATTATGATGACTATAATGATGACGATTATGATGACTATTATGATGATGACTATGATGATGATTATGATGACGATTATGATGACTATAATGATGACGATTATGATGATGATTATGATGACTATTATGATGATGACTATGATGATGATTATGATGACGATTATGATGATGATTATGCTCATGATTATGATGATGATTATGCTCATGATTATGATGATGATTCTGATGATGATTATGATGATGATTATGATGATGATTATGATGATGATTATGATGACGATTATGATGATGATTATGATGATGATTATGATGATGATTATGATGATGATTATGATGACGGTTTTGATGATGATTATGATGATGATTATGATGATGATTATGATGATGATGATGATGATGATTTTGATGATGATAATGATTATGATTATGATGATGATTATGATGATGATTATGATGATGATTATGATGATGATTATGATGACGATTATGATGACTATAATGATGACGATTATGATGATGATTATGATGACTATTATGATGATGACTATGATGACGATTATGATGACGATTATGATGATGATTATGCTCATGATTATGATGATGATTTTGATGATGGTTATGATGATGATTATGATGATAATTATGATGATGATTATGATGATGATTATGATGATGATTATGATGATGATTATGATGATGATTACGATGACGGTTATGATGATGATTATGATGATGATTATGATGATGATTATGACGATGATCATGATGTTGATTATGATGACTATAATGATGACGATTATGATGACTATTATGATGATTATGATGACGATTATGATGATGACCATGAAGTCGATTATGATGATGATTATGATGACTATTATGATGATGATTATGATGACTATTATGATGATGATTATGATGATGATTATGATGATGAATTATAACGATGATTATGATGATGATTATGATGATGATTATGATGATGATCATGCTGATGATTATGATGACTATAATGATGACGATTATGATGACTATTATGATGATGACTATGATGATGATTATGGTGACGATTATGACGACTATAATGATGACGATTATGATGATGATTATGATGACTATTATGATGATGACTATGATGATGATTATGATGACGATTATCATGATGATTATGCTAATGATTATGATGATGATTTGGATGATGATTATGATGATGATTATGATGATGATTATGATGATGATTATGATGATGATTATGATGATAATTATGATGATGATTATGATGATGATTATGATGATGATTACGATGACGGTTATGATGATGATTATGATGATGATTATGATGACGATTATGATGATGATTCTGATGATGATTATGATGATGATTATGATGATGATTATGATGACGATTGTGATAATGATTATGCTCATGATTATGATGATGATCTTGATGATGATTATGACGATGATTATGATGATGATTATGATGATGATTATGATGATGATTATGATGATGATTGTGATGATGATTATGATGATGATTATGATGATGATTACGATGACGGTTATGATGATGATTATGATGATGATTATGATGATGATTATGATGATGATTATGATGACGGTTTTGATGATGATTATGATGATGATTATGATGACTATAATGATGACGATTATGATGACTATTATGATGATGACTATGATGATGATTATGATGACGATTATGATGATGATTATGCTCATGATTATGATGATGATTATGCTCATGATTATGATGATGATTCTGATGATGATTATGATGATGATTATGATGATGATTATGATGATGATTATGATGACGATTATGATGATGATTATTATGATGATTATGATGATGATTATGATGATGATTATGATGACGGTTTTGATGATGATTATGATGATGATTATGATGATGATTATGATGATGATGATGATGATGATTTTGATGATGATAATGATTATGATTATGATGATGATTATGATGATGATTATGATGATGATTATGATGATGATTATGATGATGATTACGATGATGATCATGATGATGATTATGATGATGATTATGATGATGATCATGATGTTGATTATGATGACTATAATGATGACTATTATGATGATGATTATGATGATGATTATGATGATGAATTATAACGATGATTATGATGATGATTATGATGATGATTATGATGATGATCATGCTGATGATTATGATGACTATAATGATGACGATTATGATGACTATTATGATGATGACTATGATGATGATTATGATGACGATTATGATGACTATAATGATGACGATTATGATGATGATTATGATGACTATTATGATGATGACTATGATGATGATTATGATGACGATTATCATGATGATTATGCTAATGATTATGATGACGATTATGATGATGATTATGATGACTATTATGATGATGACTATGATGACGATTATGATGACGATTATGATGATGATTATGCTCATGATTATGATGATGATTTTGATGATGGTTATGATGATGATTATGATGATAATTATGATGATGATTATGATGATGATTATGATGATGATTATGATGATGATTATGATGATGATTACGATGACGGTTATGATGATGATTATGATGATGATTATGATGATGATTATGACGATGATCATGATGTTGATTATGATGACTATAATGATGACGATTATGATGACTATTATGATGATTATGATGACGATTATGATGATGACCATGAAGTCGATTATGATGATGATTATGATGACTATTATGATGATGATTATGATGACTATTATGATGATGATTATGATGATGATTATGATGATGAATTATAACGATGATTATGATGATGATTATGATGATGATTATGATGATGATCATGCTGATGATTATGATGACTATAATGATGACGATTATGATGACTATTATGATGATGACTATGATGATGATTATGATGACGATTATGACGACTATAATGATGACGATTATGATGATGATTATGATGACTATTATGATGATGACTATGATGATGATTATGATGACGATTATCATGATGATTATGCTAATGATTATGATGATGATTTGGATGATGATTATGATGATGATTATGATGATGATTATGATGATGAT